>CM033799.1:18628914-19828914 GCA_019656835.1 Rhododendron ovatum
TAAGATCCGTGAATAAAGGATCTGAGAAAATACCCAATGAGAATGGGAGTTCGGCCAGTAAAGGAAAAAATCCTAAAAGGACTCTTTTTCCAATAAACTGATAAAGGAAACGAGAATCCTTGATATCCTGGGTTTCCTATACGAATTAGGAATCCTATGGAAATAGGATGCTTGGGCAGCAAGCATACACAAGTCTATAAATATGAGGTGAACCTAGAGGAAAAAGGTACGCAATATACTGCATTATTATTGCTTTCCTACTGATAATTAGGGTTTTGTTCTTAGTACGTGATACTAACAAAGGCATCGGAGGGCCTTTGCCACGAGAGGCAAAGGTGCACTCACCCCCTGTCTATTTTGCAGATTAGGGTTCAGACGTCGAGCTAGGGTTCTGGTGAAGAGGCACGAAAAGCCGTTGCAATCCAGTTGAACCGAAGCATCAATTGTTTTCATCCCCCTACACGCTGCTGTTCTATCTGGGGTCTGATATCGTCATCAAAGGAGCATCGTGAGAAGCTGTCCTCTGCTTTGGCCCGGCTCACAGTACCGATTGACATCACCCCCGAGGCCATGATTGCCTTGGTGCTGCCACTCCTCTCTAAGCACTCTGTCACGTTCACCGAGAAGGATCTGCCTGTCGAGGGAACTGCTCACAACCGCCCGCTCCACATCACCGTCAAGTGCCGAGGACATTGGGTGCCAACCGTGCTAATCGACAATGGCTCTGCTATCAATGTCTGCCCGATGAGGGTTGCCTATCGCTTGGGGCTCGCCAAGAGTGACCTAACACCTTCCAATCTGGCCGTCAAGGCATACGACAGTACTCGCCGTACAGTGGAGGGAACTCTAATGCTGAAACTTGACGCTGAGGGCTTTGAGATGGATGTCGAATTTCATGTGGTCGATGTCCCTGCTACTTTCAACCTGCTGCTGGGCAGGCCGTGGCTTCATAGGGCCGACATTATGGCGGTGCCTTCAACTCTCATCAAAAGGTCATGCTGGGGCTGCCTACCGGTACTTGACAATTTGCGGGGATTCTGGAATCCGCCCGCTCACAGATGATGGAACGCCTGTCTTGGGCATCATGCACGGGGAAGAAGACTCGGACTTTGGAGGATTCTCTTTCGACACATCTGGCTCAGTCCTCGCCATTGCCATGGATGACGATTTCACCATAAGCTCAACCGTCCTCGAAATGATGAGGAAAATGTCATTCATGCCTGGCCTAGGGCTCGGGATCAACCAACAAGGGATTGCTGAATTCCCTGTCTTTCCTTCCACCGAAGGCCGCTTTGGCCTAGGTTACACTCCGCCGGCCAAAGATGCCAAAAAGAGGAAAGACACGGGAAAGCCTCGAACCCTTTTTGGTAACCCCGATAGCTACTTTGTGCGAGAAGGAGGAGGCTCTGCTTATTCGGGACAGATAGAGCCGTTTTGGGATCCGGAGACTTCTACCTGGCTGCCGGGATTCGAGATCTTTGCTGCGGACACCTGGTCCGACGATGAAGAGAGACAGCTGAAGAGAAGCTTGCTCGACAGGAGTTGAGAAACAGCTGGGTCGGACCAAGGAAGAGTTTGACTGGCTGAAGACTTTTGATCAAGGGGGTTTGGAGATGCTGTTCTCCCAAGTAGGTTTGGTTGGCAAGGGCGAGGAAGCTGAAGTGCTGATGCTTGGGCCCGACTCATCAAATGCTCCCGAGGATCCCACCTCTCTCATAGTCAAGGCAGGGAAGTATCAATAACTGCATTTTCACTCCGCGTCTAACATGCATTGACGACGAGTCTGAATCTGACACAGAGTCTGTCGAGTCTAAGTCTAGCTCAGAGTCGGAGTTTGTGCCTCTCGGCCCTCCACGTCGTAGCTTCTATTTGAGTTCGAGTCTGTTGTACTTGGCAACCCTGTTGGGTTTTATGAAATGCATGATCCTACTTCTGACTACTTTGCTAGCTTCTATATAAACTGTGTCGACCCTGACGATGAAGGAACAGACTTCGACGGGGACATCCCGGCTGAGTTGCGTTCCCTCATCGAAAAGGAAGACGAAAGGCGTGCTCAGCCTCTAAAAGAAGAAGTAATTTCTGTAAATCTGAAAGACGAGGATGACCCCCGTATGATGCAAATCGGTACAAATCTGTCTCCGGAAAACCACTGGGACCATTGAGCTTCTCAAAGAATTTCCCGAGGTTTTTGCATGGTCTCACAAGGATATGCCCGGCATCGATCCTGAAATAGTACAGCACCGAATCCCGTTGGAGCCGGGGCTGTCCCCGTCAAACAGAAACTCCGCAGGATGAGGCCGGATTGGGTTCAGAAGATCAAGGAAGAGGTTACAAAGCAGATTGACGCAGGATTCATCAGGGTTGCAGAATACCCCAAATGGGTGGCCAACATCGTGCCTGTTCCCAAGAAGATGGAAAGATCCGAGTTTGCGTCGACTTTAGGGACTTAAACAAAGCAAGCCCCAAAGACAGTTTTCCCTTGCCTCACATTGAGTGCTTGTGGACAACACGGCGGGGCATGCCTTGCTCTCTTTTGTCGACGGATTCTCCGGATACAACCAGATCTCTGTGGCCCGAGGACCAAGAGAAAACGACGTTCGTCACGGAATGGGGTACTTACTGCTACGTGAAGATGCCGTTTGGGTTGAAGAACGCCGGATGCACTTTTCAACGGGCTCAAACGACCTTGTTTCATGATTTTATCCACAAAACCGTTGAGATCTACGTCGATGACATGATTGTGAAGGCAAAGGAGAAAAGGACTATCTCCCTTCGCTCAGGCAGTTTCTTGAAAGGCTTCGCAAGTACAACGTACGCCTGAATCCGCAAAGTGCACGTTCGGGGTCACGTCAGGCAAAATGTTGGGATTTCTGATCACCGCAAGGGGAATCGAAGTGGATCCTTCCAAAATCAAAGCAATCCTCGAGATGGAGCCGCCAAAGTCTGAAAAGGGCGTGCGAAGTTTTCTAGGAAAGGTCCAGTTTATCAGCAGATTCATCTCCAAGCTAACTCTCACCTGCGAACCGTTGTTCCGTCTACTCAAAAAGGGGGTCCCGTTCGAATGGACAGATAAATGCCAAGCCGCCTTCGAGTCTATTCAGGGGTACTTGCAGAACCCGCCGGTACTGATGCCGCCTACGCCGGGCCGACCTTTGATTCTCTATCTGTCCGTTTCTTCAACAGCCATGGGATGCTTGCTAGCACAGGAAGGAAGCAATGGGGTCGAAAGCGTTTACTATCTGAGCAAGAAGATGGTGGGGTCCGAGGAGCGTTACACCCCTCTCGAGAAGACATGTTGGGCGCTAGTTTGGGCTACCAGAAAGCTTAGACACTACATGCTAGCCTATTCGGTGAGACTGATTTCTCGGATGGATCCTATCAAGTACCTATTCGAGAAGCCTGCGCTCACCCATAAGCTAGCACGTTGGTTGCTTCTGCTGGCTGAGTTCGAACTCCAACATGTCACGAGGAAGTCTGTAAAGGGACGAGCTGTGGCCGAATTCTGGCCGATCACCCGATCGACGGCCCGGAAGATGTGGATTTCACTTTCCCCGACGAGGAGGTTCTAACAGTGGTCGAGGAAGTATGGACGCTCTATTTTGATGGGGCTGCTAACCAGAAGGGATTTGGGATCGGAGTGTTGCTAATCACGCCCGCGGCGCTCACATTCCGCTCGCTTTCAAGCTGAATTTCGATGTCACCAACAATCAAGCTGAGTACGAAGCCTGCATCGTCGGAATGGAAGCTGCTATTGCCTTGGGCGTCGAGAAGTTAGAAGTAATTGGGGATTCGAACTTGGTGGTTTCCCAGGCCAATGGAGATTGGAAGGTTCGTGAGGAAAAGCTGAAGCCTTATCACCAAGATTTGGAAGAACTGATTCCTCGCTTCAATAAGGTGACTTTCACCCATGTCCCACGCTTGAAGAATCAGTTCGCCGATGCTTTGGCGACTTTGGCTTCAATGATCGAACTTCCAATAGGTGTCAAGCTGGCCGATTGTGATTGAACAGAGGGACTTCCGCTTATGAGTATATCAACGCCATTGATGATGTCGATGATGGCCTACCATGGTACCATGACATTTGGAACTTTGTGGAGCGCGGGGAATTTCCTACCGAGGCCACGAAGAAGGATCGGATTGCTTTGCAAAGGTTAGCTTCTCAGTACATCATCTGGGGGGGAAGCTGTATCGAAGGTCTCACTGCGGGATGCACAAGCTCTGTGTCAGCGGCGTCGAAGCAACAAGGATCATGGAGGAGATTCACGAAGGAGTCTGTGGGCCTCACATGAGCGGTGTTATGCTTGCGAAGATCCTCAGGCAGGGTTACTTCTGGTCTACAATGGAATCACATGCATCGACTACGTGCGGCGCTGCTACAAGTGTCAAATCCATGCGAACCTACAGCATGTCCCTCCATCTAAACTGTATGGCATGACCTCGCCATGGCCTTTCTCTGTTTGGGGCATCGATGTTATTGGGATGATCAGGCCGTCTGCTTCGAATGGTCACAAGTTCATACTGGTGGCGATAGACTACTTCACTAAGTGGGTCGAAGCCGAATCTTACAAGACACTGACAACGGTCCAGGTTGCTCAGTTCATTCGAAAGAATATCATCTACCGGTACGGGGTTCCTCAGGCATTCGTGTCAGATAACGGAAGTCATTTCAAAGGAAGGGTTCTGGAGCTCTTCGAGGAGTTCGGCATCGAGATCCATCATTCAACGACCTATCGCCCGCAAACGAATGGAGCGGTCGAAGCTGCAAACAAGAATGTCGAGATGATCATCAAGAAGACGCCGAGTCTGCAAGGGATTGGCACGAGCAGCTGCCTCTCGCCCTTTGGGGGTACCGAACGTCAATTCGCACTTCAACGGGTGCAACTCCTTTCTCCCTAGTCTACGGGATGGAGGCAGTACTTCCCATCGAGCTTGAGGTACCGTCTGAGAATCATGGTCGAAAGCGGTCTCGAAGAGTCTGAATGGTTGAGTGGAAGGTTTGTCGAGCTAATGTTGTTTGATGAAAGACGGCTCCGGGCCTTGTATCATGTTCAGGGGTATCAGCGTCGAATTGCCCGGGCGTTCAACAAGAAAGTGAAGTCCAGGGGCTTGGTCGAAGGAGACATGGTTACAAAGGAGATCCGGGCTCCAGTGTTTGATCCTCGCGGGAAATTCAGGCCGAAGCGATCCGGGCCTTACATCATCAAGACTATCCTATCCGGGGGCGCTGCTAAGCTTATTGACCTCGATGGCAACGAATTCAGCACCCTGGTCAACCTGGATCAACTCAAGCGTTACTATCCCTGAGAGATGCTCGTTGGGTCGAAAACCACAAGGGTGGGCGATTCCAAGCAAAAGTTAGAGCAGCCTGCTAGACCGAAAACCCAAGGGGGCGGTTCTAGGCAAAAATAAATAGGCACAAGTCGAAAGCTCGCTAGGCCGAAAACCTGAAAAGGCGGCGCTAGGCAAAAGTTAGAGCGTAAAAGGAGAGGTAAAATACACGAGTGAACCTTAGCCTGAACTACGTTCTGACCTGATTCCTTGAAAAGGGATACGTAGGCAATCTCACCTCGAGATTCGGTCACATTCCATCAAAAGTTCGATCCAGGTTGGACTTTCTGGGCACATGTCACAGTTTGGGAAGGTCGAGCTCGAGTCAAGGATGCATTGAAGTGAATCAGAAGGGGGAAACCCATCGTCTTTCAACTTTATTGCAAATTACTACTTCTAATACATAAGCTGAGCATAAAAGCCTTAAAAACAGTTGAAGCATGAAAAACAGAACAAAATGCTTGAGAAGCCTAACGGCTCGCAGTTTATTCTAAGCATAGCAAAGTGGCCCGGAGTCAGTTAATATTTTCTCTTGCATTCACCTCTGCTCTCAGCCACTGTCTGTAGCGCCTTAGCCCTGTGGTAAACTCTGGCATCTCAGCCTGAAGGGCTCTAAGGCCCCAGCGCCTCTGATAACCGTTGAGCGTTTGAGCGTTGAAATTCGGGACACGGAAATCCCCAATGCTGACACGGTGATTTTCTTGAGAGGCACCCAGCTGTCGAAGGACGCGGCCGGGAATGTAGAAAGTGAAGCTCGACAGCCCAGCAATCACCATCCTGTCGAATCCATCGGAGGAAACAGCCATATCCGGAAGGTCCAGCCAGGGGCACCTCCAAGCAATCTCATCAGGCTGCATTTGCTGCATGAACTCATACCAGCCTTCTATGTCCATGTCCGGATACCGCATCTCCCTTTGATGGATCCTCTTCGGAAAGAGATTCCAACCCGCTACCGGAGGGTGCAAGAGATTCAGCTTGTCGACAGCCACAACTGCATGAGTGAAAAGACAAGTAAGAAACCAGATAAAGCCTGAGGGAAAAGACAAGTGAGGAGCTAGGAAGCAGCCTAAGCCGAGTGTCGAGGTAAAATGAGAACGTGTGAAAGCCAGAAAAAGGTGAGCTGAGTGAGATTACCTGAAGCAAAAGCGGGCTGCCGCTGAAAACGGCCGACTGGCCCGTATACACCAAGTCCAAGCCCAAGAGTGTCTCCGCCAAACCAAAGGGATCACATTCTCCGGGCCCCCATCTGGGCAGCAACGCTCACAAGTGACGGGCTAACCTGCCCATGAGCCGGCACGAGCAGAAAAGCGGCGAGCAACAGATTACCAAGGCAAAACGGCGACGCGCTGCACTTCATTGTTGTCCAGGTCACCGTCCGGCTGTACATTTCAATCAGGCGCATGACATTCATTTGGCCCCTCAAGGATAGCGCTCGCCAAGCCCCGAGAGATGTCGAGCGAGCTGGCCAGCAATTTGGGCATGCTCGCCTGGTAGGCGGGACAACGAGTGTAGAGGACGAGTAGGTCCGGAGATACGCCTGGAATTCTCGACGTCGGACAAGCTCGTCATCACCGAAACGGAAGACATGAACGTCAGGATCCCAGAATCTGAGAGCAGCCCGCAAGAGCGCCGGGCGGAGTGGCACATGTCGAAGGAAGCGGAACGAGGCAAGGCCGTGGTATTGGAAATTGAGCCAGTCGACACTTAGAAATTGCGCCAACCATGGCCTGAGCAAAGTTGGGAGGGGTTATCCATGAAGGTGTTGCAGTATACTGAGAAAAGGGAGCAAGCAGTCCTGGAGACCATTGCAAGGCCCTGCTTTATAGGCCTTGCCCTTTGAAAGTTTCCACCAATGAGGCATCCAAAGCCTCATGCTAGCCTCCAAATCATGCTCCTGCAAAGGACACTGCCCCCTGGGAACCCAGAAACCGTGTGCAAACCGTGTGGGGGTAAAAACAAAGTGGCCCCCGAAAAAGGACAGTTGGTCAGTCAAGTGGATCTGGCACTCAGGAACCTGGCGTACGCCAGTTATTTACTGGCGTGTCCGTGTCCCCACCTACTGGCGTACTGCCCTCAACTTCTGGCGTACGCCAGTAGGCTTCACCAGAAACCAGTTTGCAGCAGCTACTGCCTCCGTGTGGTCATTTTCAATTCCGGGGCTGGTTTTGGCCGTTTGTTGGTTCCTACAAGTCACAAATGTCATTTAAGACTATGGCCAAGCATCGGATTCCAAAAGCCACGCCCGATAAGATTTTGGACCCTCGGTGGCCCGTGTCGAGCTAAAATCAAGGATACGGGAGGTCAAATCTCGTTTCAAGGGTATTTGCCAAGTTTTGTCATGCCACACAAGTCACATAGGACTTATGGGACTGTGTGGGGGTGTCGGTTTCAGTCCGGGACTATATCGAGTCATTTTTGGCGTCTTATGCCGTTTTTATGGCATTTTTAGCATTTTCTTGGTTTTTCCCTGCACCGGGACATTTCTACCGGTTTTGAGTTCGTGCAAGTCATTATGCATCTATGTCACCTTTCAAAAGGGTCAGTTTCCTTCCCCGGGGTAAATGACGGATTTTGGCTTGCCAACGCCTAAAATCCCGTATCCCCCGCGTGTCTGGGATACGTGTCGTATCCTAGGACGTTTCTATCCATCTTTTCTTCGAGCTAAGTGTTTTTGTACATATGTAAGTGTTTGTTGTCGATTCAGGCCGTTCATCAATGCATGTTAGATATTAGTGGAGGATTTATCCTTTTCTTTTGTCAAAACTCATCAAAGCAAAAGCAAACGATAAACGAAATGCATATATATATACTACTGTGTCAAAAGCCTAACGGTGGGAATGTATCAAGTATCAACGGCACAACGGCCCGGGCAGAACTAAATGTAGCAGGGCACACTCGCCCAAAGGTCAAAGAGGCACGCAGGCCCCATCCAAAAATCAAGTGTAAGTATCAAAGTATCGTGTCAAAGTATCAATGCTAGCAAAATGGACTAAGGCTCGGTGATAGCCCTCAGTCGTCAAAAAGGTCCTCCTCGTCGTCGTCCTCCTCGCTGTCCTCTACCTCTCGGGGTCAATGCGGAACCTAGGGTCGCTCGCTGAGTCGGAGCCGCTGCTGAGGGACGTACTCTCCTCTTCTTCTTCTTCCTCTGCTTCTTCTCCTCCCTCCTCTTCTTCTGCGAGGGTCCCTCGGCAGGCTTCTTCTCGGCAGGCCTCTTCCTCAGCTCTCGACGGAACTGGAGCCCCTCGCTGGCCGGAGTGGTCTGTGCTACCCGTTCCACCCTGGCTGGCTGTGAGGAGCTCGAAGCTGCCTTCGCTGGAGGAGGCCGCACGCTCTTCCTCCTAGGAGCCGCCCTAGCATGTCCCTGCATGGTCATTCAAGTCATTTAGCATACATTGTGCATATTGTATATATTGAAATGCAAAGTGCAGGAAAGTTCAAAAGCGCCGTATTCAAAAGCAAAACGAAGAGTTATACCTGAGGCTGCACAGCAGGAGCCGGAGCTGGAGGTGGGTACTGCAACTGCAAGGAGGCGCCGCCAGCTATCCTATGGAACTCCTTCTCCATGGCCTTTATCACCGAGCTGCCTCCCGCACCCATTCCATCGGGGCCTGCAATTCAATTATCGGGCAAAGTCAGAATCAAATGCCAAGTATACATGCTGAAAGTAAAGTGCAGAAACTACAAGAGGGATAAGGAATGTTTACCGGTCCTACTATCTCTGCCGGGTCCGTCCTAGCAGGCTCGAACTGAACAATGGCCTCCTCTCCTTGGGCGTCCCGCACTGCTAGGGTCCAAGAAAGCCGAGGCAGCCCGGTCGCTGTGGCATGGTCGCTCCTCTCTCTCGGGCGGGCTGCCCTGCTCTCCCGGCTCCGCCTCTCCTCGCCAGCCTCAAGCGCCTCACTCTGCACGGCGACATGCTCCAGCAAGCGGCCTCGCCAAGTGCTGCCTCCGGTAGACAGCGTAGTCACGCTCAGGCCTCAGAAAGGCAGCCAGCCCGGTCGGAACAGTGAAGCGCCTCAGCTCAGCCAGGGTATACTTGTCCGTGTGGGAAGCGTGAGGAGGCAGCGGCCCGGGCACCTGAAAGTCAAGAGCGCCTAGTGACTGCCGTGTCACCCGGTCACCCAGGTACCACCGCCACCCGAAGGCCGACTCCAACAGCACCCGGCTCGCAGTCACCACCCTGCTCTCCGCCAGGTACTCAGGCTCAGGCTCAGCGCCGCTCCAGGGGTTCCAATCCACCTGCAAGGCAATGGCACAGTTTGTAAAGTATCAGCGACAGCATTAAAGCAATTCTACGGGCAGAATGATCAAATTCAACATGTTGCATACCTGAGTGCCGGACAGCTCGTCGAGGTAGGTCCGAAAAGCTAGGAGGCTCCCTCTTGACTTCTTCTTCCCGCTGTACATAGGGCCCCAAATCATGGCACGGGGGAGCATCCTCAGGTTCGGGCACTTGTTCTCCGGAGGGTACATTTTCAGCACCTCGTAGGCCCATAGCTGCAAGTGGTAAAACAATCAAAGCGTCAGGATACAGTTCATATGCAAATCAAAGTGCAAGTGCAATAAATGGAAAAGCGGTAAGTAAATGATAGTCTTTGTTTCTTACCTCCCACACCCTCCAGTAGCCGGCGGTCGCCTTCTTCCCGCGCGAGAAAGCCCCCATGAAACCATAGCAGGTACCCAGCGCTGCTCCTCCCTAGTCAAACCTCGAGGCCGTGCTCAGGTCATAGAGGGCCGGCAAGTAGGATAGGTGCACCGTGGATCGCTTGTTCGGGTACAATGTAGCCCGAACAAGTACAGCAAATAGGCCCTGGCCATCTGTTCCGCCTCTAAGTCCGACTCAGGCTCCCTCCCGTGCAAGTACCGCTTGAACTGGTCGTAGTGGACAGTCTCCGCCTCACCTGCCGGCGCCTGCCCCAGAAACCATGCCAGAGCCTCAGAATCTCGGTACATCTCCGAGTGGAACGGAATAGGCTCCCCTCCTACCCTCAGACCGGTGAGCGCTGCGAAGTCCGACGGAGTCACCGTCATCTCTCCAATCGGCAAGTGGAAGGTGTTCGAAGAATCTCACCACCTTTCGGCCAGCGCCGTCAACAGAGCGTGGTCGCTCTTCACGGGCGTCAGTGTAAGGATAAAAGGCCGGAACCCTGTCGCGTCCACCAAAGCCCTGACTTGCTCGGGCAAACTCCTGTACAGCTCAAGCGAACTCGCCGGACCACCATGGCCACGGGTGCTGGCTGCTCCCCTCTGCACAACAAAGACAGACAATAGAAAGAGTTTCATCAGTAATGGCAATCCAAACCGTTAGTCGAATTCAGAATCTCAAAAGGTAACTCTACAGTCGAGATGAGCATCATAAAGGTCGAGCAAAGCCGCCAGGGCATTCATACTATACCATTCAGTTCTGTTATCAGTCGAATCAATTCAAAGGTATTTTTCAGTCGAGTTCCGAGCTACAGGGCCTCTTTTTCTCTCAGGGCACATCTCTTAGTCGATTGCACAAGTGTTCAGCTTATCAGTATGATCGATACGAATTACAAGGCACGCCATCCGGGCGTTCAACGTGTCAGGGCAATTTACCTAGTCGAGTCCTAGTTCAAAGGACAGCTCTGCCAAGTCGAGGCCGCTTAATGTCGATTCGAGTTTGGCACTAACCGTTTTTCAAAGTCATGGGCATTATACCAGTCGATTCAACTACTTCAAGTGTTCTAGCATTCAAGTCAAGTTTCTACGTCGAGGTATACTATTCAAGGTTCCATTTTCACAGTCAGGTTACAGTCGAGGTTCTAATTTACATGCATTATGAGCTAAGCTACCACAGTTCAAATTGCATATCATAAAAGCGACAAAGCATGAAATGTTAAGACAAGTTCAAAAAGTACCTGTGCCCAGTCCACTGACAAGTGCCTCTGAGGGTCCCTCAGTATCAGCTCGGCGTCGTAACTCCCCCTCAAAGGCGCGAGGCTCTCGACCCCGGCCGGTATAAACAGGTGTGGCTCGGGCGAGGCGTACGTTGCCGCGTCAAACTGACGACGGGGTGCCAGCCGGGCGGACTCTGCGAGCGTCGTCGCCCGCTCAAAGGACCACACCTCCCCCTGCGCCTCCTCTGCAGCCCCGGCCTCGCTCTCAAAGGCCTCCTCCTCGGCCCTGGCCCTTTCGGCCTCCTCTTTCAAGCGCTCCTCCTCCTGCGCCCGCTCAACCTGCCGGGCCCGGTCCTCCCGTGCAGCCAACACTGCAGCCACCACTCCCGGGTTCTCCCGGAGCAGCCGTCCGAGTTCCTCCTCGGACACGAACTCTGCAAAATCGCCCCGAGTGATGGGGACATGTGCCGAAGAGCCCGCTGCTGGCCTAAACTCCACCTCCTCCCTGGGTACCTCTCCGGATGCGCCCTCCTCAGCCACAGGAGCCTTACCCCTTGCCGGATCCCTCGGTGGAGTCCCCGGTCGATCACCACCATCACCACCGCCTTCACCAACATCACCACTGCCGCCGCCACCGGCACTGCCGGCCCCCACCGAGCCAAGGCCCGTGATCACCACACCCTCTACCCCACTGCTTGGATCCAATCGACGAACCTGTGGACCCACTATCACAACCGAACCTCGCGTACGCCGCAGCCCTCCTGGCGTACGCCCCTCATCGCCACCAGTCACCACTGCTGCATGGCCGTCGCCGCTCCGACATGGCCTGAAACCCATACACCAGTCGCCGATGGGGCTTCGCCCAGCGTCTGATCGACGATTTGAGGACCCCCGGGCTCGTCCCTTGGTCGAACCTCGTCACCCCCACCTCTATCACCTTTGTCACCGCCATTGCCGCCTCCACCACTGGGTTCTGCCATGAAGGAGTGTGGGAGTGTAGATTTTGAGAAGAATGGGAGACGTGAGTAAGAGATTGAAGATTTGGGAGAGATTTTGGAGTGTTGGGAGTTCGAAAGTCGAGGAATGGCGGTTCCCTGGCCTTCTGTAACTGTTAAGACGTCGTATGGGACGAGTGGGCCGGATCTGGGCCGGGTCTGGGCTCGGATCTCTGTGACACCTGGCGTACGCCAGTGCTTTGATACCGTACGCCAGTAGTTTGTGGGCCTCAGGCCCAATTCAGGGCCCATGCCAAATTTTACTCTCCAAGTGAAAGCCCGTCTATTCTGAGAAGTTTTGGGCCCATCCCCAAGCAGAGGATCGTCCAATTTCAAATCAACGACGATCTATCCGTCCAATTTCAAATCAACGACGATCTATCCGTCCAATTTCAATTCAATGACGATCTATCCGTCCAATTTCAATTCAACGACGATCCGCTCGTCCATATTCAATTCAAACGACGATCTATCCGTCCAATTTCAAATCAACGACGATCTATCCGTCCAATTTCAAATCAACGACGATCTATCCGTCCAATTTCAATTCAACGACGATCTATCCGTCCAATTTCAATTCAACGACGATCCGCTCGTCCATATTCAAATCAACGACGATCTATCCGTCCAATTTCAAATCAACGACGATCTAGCCGTCCAATTTCAAATCAACGACGATCCACTCGTCCAATATCAAATCAGCGACGATCCGCTCCTCCAATTTCAATCAACGACAATCTATCCGTCCAATTTCAATTCAACGACGATCCGCTCGTCCAATTTCAATTCAACGACGATCCGCTCGTCCAATTTCAATTCAACGACGATCCGCTCGTCCAATTTCAAATCAACGACGATCCACTCGTCCAACTCCAAATCAGCGACGATCCGCTCGTCCAATTTCAATCAACGACGATCTATCCGTCCAATTTCAATTCAACGACGATCCGCTCGTCCAATTTCAATTCAACGACGATCCGCTCGTCCAATTTCAATCAACGACGATCTATCCGTCCAATTTCAATTCAACGACGATCCGCTCGTCCAATTTCAATTCAACGACGATCTATCCGTCCAATTTCAATTCAACGACGATCCGCTCGTCCAATTTCAATTCAACGACGATCTATCCGTCCAATTTCAATTCAACAACGATCCGCTCGTCCAATTTCAATTCAACGACGATCTATCCGTCCAATTCAATTCAACGACGATCCGCTCGTCCAATTTCAATTCAACGACGATCTATCCGTCCAATTTCAATTCAACAACGATCTATCCGTCCGATCTCAAAATCTACAGGTTCTTCAAAATTCCATGCGTTCTGGATAGCCTTGAAAAGGGTGTCTAGAAAACCTTTGACGTTACTTGTCTCCAGTCACTGGTGCTTCAAGTGCCGTCAAAGGGGGGCTTCTGTAGACACCCCATTCTGGACTGTCCAGATAATGTTATTTGTCGATCTTATACTTCCCCAATGATGATTATAGTCGAAAACAGACCGAGGACAAGGGTGTGTTTAAACCTTGAGCCTCCAAAACCCCCTTTCAAACCCATTTCAAACCCTTCAAACCAGAACCAAACGGCCCCAGCAAAACCCAACTGGCATACGCCAGTGTCTTGGTGACGTACGCCAGTAAGCTGCCACGTGTCAGTCATCGACCATGGGCCCAGCTTTCACTGGCGCACGCCAGTTATAAGTGGCGCACGCCAGTTAAACCCAGTCAAATCAACTTTATTCAGCCACTTGGGCGGGACTTTTGTGCCACCCTGACGTCGGCTACAGTGTGCCTGATGATTGCTTTCGGCAGGGGCGTCCCCTCTCTCTCCTACACCCCCCATCAACTAGTCCCATGCATTAAATGCATGGAAGGCCTCTTTTGTTCCTAAGGCCAGCCAAACAAGGCCTGGCCTTAACTGATCTCAGTCCATTCCCCCCCTATAAATACCCCCCTTGCATTCATTTGCAAGGGGTTAGCAACATTAAGAGGTGCCATCTCTCTCCTTCTTCATTCTTCAAGACTTCTTCTCCTTTCATCCATTGAAAGACAAGAGAAGGTTATACACTCCATACCTCCTGCTGGAACCCAGTCATCATATAAGCCACCATCTTCAACCCTCAAGTTCAAAAACAACCACAAAACCACAATACTAAGAGGTATACCACCTTTGTGTTCTCTTCTGTTTTCATCTCCTGAGGGGGGTCAGTAAGGCCCAGGCTAGTAGATAATACTAGTCCTGGCCTTAAATTGATAAAATACAGCAATCGTACGTGACGATACATGGCGCACGCCAGTTTATAGAAGCCGTACGCCAGTCATGGCAGTACGAGCACAACTGGCGTGGGGATCATGGATCGTCGTTCCTTTTGTTTTATCTTTCAGTCAGTCACCTTTGCACGCTAAATAACCAGTTTACTGCTTTCCATATTTAGAGCTGTTTAGTGGTGGCATCCTATCATGTTCATTTATGTCGTATAAAAGGCCTCTGGGATCCTTCTGGTCATGTTCCAGAGCCCAGATGATGTAAAAAAGCCAAGCACTGGATTAGGGCCAAACGTGCGTACGACAGTCCATGACTGGCGTACGGCAGTTAGGGCGGGGATCCAGTGGCTGGCCCTTGCATCTTAGTCTAATCTAGGCCTATCTTTTGTCCCCACACTGTTTTGGGGTGTTCTGCTTTCTTTTATGGCCTAAAGCCATTCATTCTGTCTGTATTTGTGTATATCCTGCTATATTAAACTGTGTGGTTTGCCCTGGGTGTGCGCTGGTCCTTTTCCAGAGCCCGGAGGGTTGCAAACAAAGACTAAGAGATCCAACAAGTGGAGTACGCCAGTCTCTTTGTGGCGTGCGCAGGTTGTATCACCATGCAGTGGCTCGACCAGTGCATGCTGGTAGAATCTGCTCACGTCACCTTGTGACAGCGTACTGCAGTTTGCTCGGGATGCTCAGTGCTTGTTCTCAATCTATACTTAACATCGCAATCAAATCATTCATAAGCATTTTGTCACATAAATCGCAATTTGTTACCGCTTTCGTCCCTATTAACTGCTCCCCCGCCCTAACTGGCTAAAAAATGATAAAATGAGAGAAAAATGCAAAGGTTTTCATAAAATGCCTGAGTAGAGACCGATCTCTGGATTGGGCGAGAGGGGGTGCCATAAAACCCTTCCCCTCTTGTAACCTGGCTCCCGAACCTCAGATATCGAAGGTGACGACGGACTGGTCTACGCCTTTTCAAAATCAAACAAACGTGGCAAACGTTTTCGAGTTCGGTTCCTTGGGTGTTCCTACCGCTAAAACCCGAGTGGCGACTCTGAATCGAGGCGTTTCGCCGCGCATTTCCAAAAAAGGGTCGCGCCCAGTCTTATTTCACAACCCAGGAAACCGAGCGATTTTCGGGGCGCGTGCCCACAGGGTTTTTTTGGCTTGGGTTGGCTTCTTACCATCTAGGGGTGGTTATTTTTCCCTCCTGATTCCTAGTGGCATATGATTGTCGAAGTTCTTCTTACTCTGTTTGATACCTCGTGCTTTGGATCATTTTAATTTTTGTAATCTGTTTTCAAAGATTAATAAATTTTCTTTGCTGTTCAAAAAAAAGATGGGAGAGAGGGGAGAGGGATCCAACTAATTAAAGGTTAGAAAAAACAAAAATACACCTATTGGGACGAAGCCCAAAAACCCAAGGGACAAAGTCCAAACATCTAAAGAGACTAGCCCAAACAAAAGATGGCCCGAGCACAACCCAAGAAAAATCTAAACCTAACCAAAAGATACAACATATATTCCTGCTGCAGCCACCCAAGATTCGGACACCACTACTTGATGACCGCTAAGAAACCACAACTCTGGCCCCTATAAACGATATGAGACGCTGTCCACTGGAGTTCCATAACACTGGGACAAGCCGCCTGATAAGAGGAATGAGAACATTGGTCCACCTACGCCACAATAGTAGAACGCAGCTCACCTCACCATATTTAGGTCGGTTAACAGTTGTACAGAGTAGTGCTATGCTAGTGCTAGCTGTATACCAGCTATAGTAGTTGTTTTAATTAAAAGGAGAAAATATCTTCATCTTGTATAAGAACTCCTGATGTACTCTTGAATTGAATAGTGAGACTACGATTCTGGATCTCTTCATGGTATCAGAGCTTTCTTGAGCTCCAACAAGTTTTCGATCCTCACTTTCCTCTTTGATTCTCATTTTTCCTCTTCAATCATGACTTCGATTAGTTTATCATCGTCTTCTTCTGTTCTTATACTAGAAAATCTCAAATTGCTGATCTTAAATCTCAGTTCTCTTATCACGATGAAACTCGATCACACCAATTACATCCTCTGGAAGAAACAGGTTCAGAATATTCTTCAAGCAACCTATTTGTTTGGTTATCTTGATGGCTCGATCGCTTGCCTGAAATGGAAGGCCATTGATTCACATCTGGTGAGTTGCCTTACTGCAACCCTAACTACACAAGTTTTCTCAATTGTTCTTGATCTTTCTACTACTCGAGAGATGTGGCTTGCCTTAGAGAAGCGTTTCACCACACTTTCATGATCTCACATTCATTAGTTGAAAGATCGTCTTTCAATTATAGAAAAAAGGGACAAAATCCATGGAGGATTATCTGAAACAAGTTAAAGACATTGCTGATCAATTAGCTATAACTTCTTGCCCTATTCACGATAAGGATTTGGTATTTCACATCTTGCATGGTTTGTCGAATGTCTATGATGCTTTTAAGACCTCCATCCGAACTAGATCTGAACTAATCACGCTTGATGAATTAAGTTCTCTGCTTTGTTCTGAGGCTATACATCTTGAGTCTCATTCAAAGGCTTCTTCTTCAAATGGTGAACTTACTGTGGCTTTCTTTGTTGTGACGGCACCTAATCGAAATGCCTCTCATTTCTCTGGCAATCGAGGTTCCAATTTCATGAGCAGAGGTCGTTTTTCCTATAGATCTGGTTATAGAGGTGGCCAATTTTCACATAGAGGTGGCGGTGGTAGAGGTTTTGGAAGGAACGATTTTAAGGCCACAAGTTTCTCTGCTGGTTCTGGATTCCATGGCATCGCTGGTTCCTGTGTTGCTAATTTTTCTAGTGCTTCAACCTCTACTGGATAAGGTCCTGTTGGTTGTCAAATCTGCAATAATCCTAATCACATAGCTTGGAACTGTTGTTATCGGTTGAACACTAATAGGCGTGTGATATTGCATATATTAGCACCGTGATAGGGCATACTAGTGCATTAGATGCGCGGTTTATCTCATTTTTCCACTTGATGCTGTTGTTTTCTTGATTTTTGTGTTCATGGTTAATTTCAAGAAATAAGGCGGTTTTGTTGCCAAGTTTGGTTGGTGAGGTGTGAGAATCATTGGACGTGCGTGCATGACAAGAGGATTTAGTCGAGGCGAGCATGAAAGGGCTTGGAATCCCACGAAAAGAACGCGTATTGATACTAGGAATGTTAGTATCAATACGGTTGAGCTTAAAATTGGTTCGGAACAAGTCAGAGGAATTCATATCGATATAGTACTTTTTGGTATCAATACTGTTGTTAGCATATGCGTATCAATACAAGGAATGTTAGTATTGATACGTGTCCATTAACTCCAGAATTTCCTTTATCCATTTTTTATTTTGGAATTACTTTGTTTTTAGGAAAGATTAGTATAAATGCTTTAAAGTTTTAGTTTATTAGGGTTACGAATTTTACTTAGCACAGTTGAGTTTTCGGAGATTTCGGATTCGAAGTTTTGTTCTTGAGCTTTCTTGTTCTTCCGTTTAGAATACATCCTTTAGAGATTCGATTCAAGTTTTCTTATTTATTAAAGTCTTTTGTTTTCCTTTATTTGTTTTGAATCTTTGGTTCCTTTTATTTAATTTTATAAATTTTAAAAAGTATGATTAATTCTAGGGTTTTATTCTTTTTATTTTTAATAATGAGTGAGTGGTTTTTATGAGGTTTGGCCGTTGGGTAAAGGTGCACCGCGACCCAATTAGGTTTCGTCTCGCAATTTTTTCGTACATTAATTTAATTAAATAATTTTAGTTGGTGAAAACTACGTTCGTTGGACGAATTCGAGGCATTGCCGGGACTCATGTGAGCAGGAACAGGGGACCAAAACCTGTTCGCCGCTGTGTACGGGACCGACAACCTTAAGATTCGCATCCTTCGGAGTTTCCAATTCTCCCTAATTTTAACCATTTTTAGAACCTTGAAAAGCAAGCAGATTCTGACTAGGTAGCGAGCGCCGGATTCCCTACAACTGTGCCTCTCTTTTTAATCATTTGAACAAGTTTTCTGTTTGTATTAGTTAATTAATCAATTAAAAGACAAGGGGTGGCTACCTAAGAGCTAATTTTAATACTACAACCCGAGGTTCCACAGCACATGTAGGGAGGTATTCCCGAACAGGTACAAAACAAGCCCGATCACGGTCAAACAAAAGGTCAACGCATTATGGACCAAGTGACACGAGAAGTCAATGGTACAGAGAGGTTGCGCAATCCTCGGTACAGTAACACGAGATGTTATTAGACCGAATATTATTTAATGACACGAGATGCCAATATTCGAAGATACTTGTTCGGCAAAAGAGCCGAACAGGAGGAGAGCTCCTTAAGAAGCATATGGTCTCCATTGTTTCTTAAGGACCAGTTACATGTGAAGTAACTGGTCCAGGCCATCTGTTCGGCCATGAGATGGCCGAACAAGGAGAGAAGTCCTATTAGGGGGAACATTCTGGAAGTGTCCAGAATCACTGGTATTCCGTTACAGAATAAGATCCCAAGAATATAGGATCTAAGAAAGATACCCAACGAGTATGGGATGTTCGGCTTGTTATGGGAAGAGTCCTATAAGGATTAAGAAAATAAACTGATAAGGGAACGAGAATCCAAGAGATCCTGGGATTCCTATACGAGTTAGGAATTCTAGGGCAACACGGATGCTTGGCCAGCAAGCATACGCAAATCTATAAATAAGAGGTAAACCTAGAGGTAAAAGGTACGCATTACACTGCATTCTTATTGCTTTCCTACTGTCAATTAAGGTTTGATCATTAGTACGAAATACTAACAAAGGCATCGGAGGGCCTTTGCCACGAGAGGCAAAGGTGCGCTCACTCCTCGTCTGTTTTACAGGATAAAGGTTTCTCTGACGAATTAGGGTTACGTTCAAGAGGCACGAGAAGCCACTGCATTCCTGTGCTGTTCAAAGCACTTCTTGAATTTATCCACCTACAATTGGCGCCGTCTGTGGGAAACGAAAGAGTTCCCTTTGAAATACGACCATGGTGGAAGTAGATCCAGCAACGCCACACGACCCAAAAGATGTGTTAACTGGAGGAGGGGATAAGTCTCCACCCGGGGCTCCGAGAAAGCCCGAAGGAGGACATAGGAGGACCACGAGTAAGGGCCACCCTCCTACTATCCACGACAACTCCAGAAATAGAGATGGAGAGACAGCATCAAAGTCCACGAGAAGGACTAAATCCCATCGAGGGGATGAATCGATTGCACATTCCAGAAGTGTATACCGAAGCGAAGACGTTCTGGATAAGAAAATACAAGAAATCGAGGAGTACGCTCGTTTAATCAAAAAACGAGAACATGAAATCAGAGAATTGGAGAGAATCAGAGAACATCCAGAGGACTCCGGATTATCTCGAAGAAATTCAAGAGGGAGTGAATACGCTTTGGTACCATACCAAAAAGCTCCTTCACGTAAAAGAAGAAGCAGAAGCAGAAGCAGAAGTTTAACCCCGAGGCGACATAAAACTTCTCCACGAAAAGGGAGGAGCAATATCCGAACACCCGAGCGAAGGAGGGTATCTCCAAGAAAGAGGAGAAGCAGAGGTCGAAGCTCTACCCCCGAGGAAGAAGGGAGTAGAAAACATCATAGGGACAGGTACGAGAGACCTGATTCCGATTGGGAACAAATTCGGTCCAAGAAAGGACCAAAGGATGAAGCCATGACTGCACGAGAAGCAGCGCGGAAAGCACTTCAGAATATAGCATCCTCCCCTTTTTCAAAGAGGCTACAAGAAGCCAGATTGCCGACCAGGGTAAAGCACGGAACATTCATCCTCTACGAGACAGATGCTGATCCCGTAGCCCATATACAGCATTACCAGCAGGCAATGTTTATGCATATAGGGGATGATGCAATCATGTGCAAGATGTTCCCGTCAAGTTTGGGGAAGGTTGCTTTATCATGGTTCCATAAATTGGGCTCACGATCTATCCGAACATGGGTACAGTTGGCCGAGGAGTTCACTGCACGGTTTTTGACGAGCAGGAAAGCTCCCAAAACTTTTGAGAGCCTTGCTTTTATGAAGCAAGGGGAGGACGAGCCGATCAGGACTTATGCGAAAAAAGTACTGGGAAACCTTCAACGAGATTGAAGGATGTAGTGAAGAATACGCAATAGCTACGTTTAAAACAGGCTTACCTGTTCGGGGGGAACTGCGTAAGTCTCTGAACATGAGTCCCGTGCAGACATTGGCAAAATTAATGGAGAGAATTGAGCAGCATGCCAGGAACGAGGATGACATCCTACGAGAGGATGGAAAGTTGGCCGCCGAGCAAGCAAAGGGGCCTATAAAGAAAGCCGACAAGCCAGAGCCCAAAACTTATCGCGAAAGAAAAGAGTATGGGCAGGCGAAGAAGGAGCAGTACAAGGAAAAGCAAGCCCCGGATCCCAAGTCATTCTTTTCAATAAACACGGTTTGGAAAGAGCCCATTTACAGGATTCTTTATCGAATAAAGAATCAGCCATATTTTAAATGGCCCCCAACTCTTGGTGGGAATAAAGACGCAAAACGTGCTACGAATCAGCACTGCAGTTACCATAAAGATTGGGGACATATGACGGAGGATTGTGAGATGTTTAAACGACACCTTGATGATTTGGTCTCGCGAGGCTATCTCAAAGAGTTTATCCAAGAAGATCCGAAGGATAAAGACAAGGCAATGGAGTTGGATTACGAACAGAATCCAAAGGGGGTAATCCATATGATACACGGATTAGCCGAACCTTATACGAGAAATGAGGTGAGGTTGCTCCAGAGACAAGTGAAACATGACCAACACATAATGCAGTTGGGAAAGAAGAGAGGGCGCAACGAAGAGAAACTCAACGAGAGCATAGTTTTTACAGATGAGGATCTGGGAGGAGTCCAGATACCACATAATGATGCTTTGGTCATAACCCTACGAGTTGGGGAATACGATATGGAAAGAATCCTGGTAGATTCAGGGAGTTGCACCGAAGTGCTGTACTATGATGCGTTCAAGAAACTGGGGCTCACGCAAGAAGATTTGGTGCAATCAGCAACTCCATTGGTCGGATTTGGAGCAGGAGCAGTTTGGCCCTTAGGCAAGGTAACTCTGCCTGTTCGGGCTGGGACAGTGGTGCTACGAACCGATTTCTTAGTAGTGGATGTACCATCTTCCTATAACGTGATTATAGGGAGAACATGGTTGCACAAGATGAGGGCAGTCTCTTCAACCTTCCATCAGATGGTGAAGTTCCCAGGGTCTAATGGGATTGAGCACATCAAAGGTAACCAAAAAATAGCTCAACAATGTTTGGTATCCATTATAAAAAGAGTCCATGCTGCCCACCATGTTAGTACTGTGGAAATTCCGGATCTTCCGACCATTGATGATATTGGAAAAGACCCAGCAGAAAGGGTAGTAGAGGATTTAAGGAAAACACTGATCAACGAGACTGATCCAGATAGGTATTTCCTAACCGGGGAGTCACTGCCAGAAGGGGAAGAGAGTGAACTGATGAGTTTTTTGAAAACTTATGTTGACGTATTTGCTTGGACACCAGAGGAGATGCCTGGGGTAAGTGCAGATGTTATTTGCCATCACTTGAATATAGATCCACAACATAAACCTGTCATCCAAAAGAAACGAAGGGCAGCCGTACAGCACGTTGACGCTGTAATCAAAGAAGTGGATCAATTATTGGAGGCCAAGGCAATAAGGGAAGTTTATTATCCAGAATGGCTATCAAATACTGTCGTCGTCAAGAAAAAGAACGGAAAATGGCGTGTATGTGTTGACTTCACAGATTTAAACAAGGCGTGCCCAAAGGATAGTTTTCCTCTTCCAAGGATTGACCAATTGGTTGATGCAACAGCAGGATATGGGCGGATGAGTTTTCTCGATGCATATCGAGGATACCATCAAATTGCAATGTTTGAGCCAGATCAGGAGAAGACGTCTTTTATTACACCACGAGGGTTGTACTGTTATAATGTCATGCCTTTTGGGTTGAAAAATGCAGGGGCAACGTATCAGAGGTTGGCGACCATCATGTTCAGAAAGTTGCTCGGCAAAACTATGGAGGTATACATAGATGACATGGTGGTAAAAAGTAAAGCTGGGCAAAGCCATATTGCAGATTTGAGGGAGGTTTTTGAGATTCTAAGGAAATATAAATTGAAGCTCAACGCCTCGAAATGTGCGTTTGGAGTCGGTTCTGGAAAGTTTCTGGGTCATCTGGTAACGTTGAGAGGGATAGAGGCGAATCCCGACCAAATCACAGCCTTGCAGAATCTACAGAGTCCCCGAACAACGAAGGAAGTCCAGCGTCTGACTGGGATGGCAGCAGCTCTCAATCGATTTATCAGCCGGTCAAGTGATAAGTGCAGACCTTTCTTTCAGTTATTAAAGAAAAGGGAAGGATTCGAATGGGGAGCAGAATGTGAAAAAGCCTTCCAGGATTTGAAGGGATATTTGGCCTCTCCTCCCCTTCTCTCAACTCCAGAACCAGGTGAGTCCTTAATCTTGTACTTAGCAGTTTCTGAGCATGCTGTGAGTGCAGTCCTTCTGAGAAATAGGGGATCCGAACAAATCCCTGTTTATTATGTGAGCAAGACGTTATTAGATGCGGAAACAAGATATTTGCCCCTCGAGAAATTGATCCTAGCACTAAGGACAGCAACGAGAAAATTGCCGCATTATTTCCAGAGCCATAGAGTGGTGGTTTATACTGAGTTCCCTTTAAAATCACTGCTCCGAAAGGCAGATTTCTCGGGAAGGATCTCGACTTGGTCCGTAGAATTAAGCCAATATGACATTGACTATCAGCCGCGCACAGCAATCAAAGGCCAGGTATTGGCAGATTTCGTGGCAGAATTCTCACCTGCGGTCGCACCTTTGCCTCCTACGAGAAAGGAGTATGAAGCAAAATCTCCTGTAACGAAGAAACAGGAATTAGCCGAGCAAGATCCCTTGGAATGGAAGCTGTTTGTTGATGGGTCCGCTTGCAATACCGGATCAGGTATAGGGGTAGTTCTTTTTCCCCCTGAAGGATCAATGTTAGAGCTATCAGTTCGGCTTGGGTTCAGTGCATCCAACAACGTGGCGGAATACGAGGCGCTTTTAGCTGGTTTGAGAAGTGCAAAAACCCTAAGAGCCGAACATGTAAGGGTATATAGTGACTCACAGCTTGTGGTTCATCAGTTGTCCGGGCAATATGAAACACGGAGTGAGAAGATGGCAGCTTACGTACAGGCAACCAGAGATCTACTCGATACTTTTGAAAGGGTATATATTGAGCAGATAAGTTCTGGAAAGAATGCACATGCCGATTCGCTAGCTTGGTTGGCTGCAGCTGTACCAACCGAGTTCAAAAGAAAGATAGCTGTGGAATATCTAACCGAGCCGAGCATTGGAAGAAGCGTAGAGATGGTCCTGGACGTGAACCAGGGACCAAGTTGGATGGATCCAATTATTGAGTTCTTACGAGATGAAAAGCTCCCTTCAGACAAAAAAGAGGCTCATAAAATTAGGACCAAATCTGCTCGGTTCTGGTTATCTCCTGAAGGGAAATTATACAGGAAGTCCTTTACGGGGCCCTATTTGCTTTGTGTGCACCCTGAAATGGTGCAAAAGTTCCTCCACGAAATTCATGAGGGAACCTGTGGAAGCCATGCTGGGGGCCGATCCATAGCGCACCGAGCAATCACTCAAGGATATTGGTGGCCGTACATGCAAGAAGATGCTAAGGTGTACGTTAAGATTTGTGAAAAATGTCAGAAATTTTCACCAATGATCTGAACACCAGCAGAAGACTTGGTGCCTTTAACAAGTCCTTGGCCGTTCGCTCAGTGGGGAATGGACATTGTGGGTCCACTGCACAAGGCAACTGGAAATCGAAAATTTCTGCTAGTTGCGACAGATTATTTTACCAAGTGGATTGAGGCAGAACCATTGGCTAAAATCACCGAACCTATGATAGAGAGGTTCGTATGGAAGAGCATCATTACTCGTTTCGGAGTCCCGTATTCATTGATTACAGACAATGGGTCTCAATTTCAGAAAAAATTCAAAACTTTCTGTGCCCAGTATGGGATAAGAAATTACTATTCAACTCCGGCCTACCCTCAAAGTAATGGCCAAGCAGAGGCATCTAACAAAACCATTCTTGATGGGATTAAGAAACGTTTGGATAAAGCAAAGGGGAAATGGCCTGATGAATTGCCATTGGTCCTATGGGCATACCGAACAACACCTAGGAGGTCTACGGGAGAGACCCCCTATTCTTTGGCGTATGGAACAGAGGCTGTTATCCCATTGGAAGTAGGTCTGCCGACCAACAGGACCAAGTTGGTAGAAAGTGGAGGCAACGATCGAGCCTTGGAGATTGAATTAGATCTTGCCGAGGAAAGACGAGAACAGGCCCTAGTGCACTTGGCCTCGTACCAAGAGCAGTTAGTCAAAGGCTACAACAAGCATGTACATCCACGGGAATTTGGTGTTGGAGACCTTGTGCTACGAAAGGTGCTCAGCAACACTAAAGTGGCTAATGAAGGAAAGTTGGGGGCTAATTGGGAGGGCCCATATCGAGTTACTGAGATTGTGGGCATTGGAGCTTATCGATTGGCAGACCTGGATGGGAACCCGGTGCCAAGACCATGGAATGTCCACAACTTGAGGAGGTTTTTTATATGAAATATATTTTTCCTTGTGCACATCGTGATTGTGTGAGAGTTACGAATAAAACTCTCTTGTGGTTTAGTTTTCTTGTTTTAGCTGCAAGGGGTACGAATAACGCCCTCTTGAGTTCTATAGCTTATGAATAAAGTTGCCTTTCTTTTATATATAATTATTGTAGTTTCCAGTATTTGTTTTAAATACGAATTACGAAGTTCATCTCCCTCATTCGTATTGGGGAGCAGAATGTAGGATATCCATCTAAAGTACGTGATACTTGAACACAAGTTCGAAATACTTGAGTACGAGAAACTTACACAAGTTCGAAATACTTGAACACGAGAAACTTACAGTACGAGAAACTTACACAAGTTCGAAATACTTGAACACGAGAAACTTACACAAGTTCGAAATACTTGTGTAAACATCCATTTTTAAGTACGTGACACTTACTTGTTTAATGTACGTGAAACTTAAACTCAAGAAACTATGCAAAGCAAACGAATACATGCACAAGCATACGAGACTATGCACAAAACTGTTCAAGTCATACGAAGAATGTGCACAGGTTTAGAAGCATTCAGATATATTCACAAGTACGAAATACTTGACAAACAAGTACGAAATACTGTTAGAGTTTTTCAAAAAGCATTGGCCAGGCCCACAAACAGACAGTCAAATATATTGTCAAAATACAAAAACATATTCATTCGTCTTCTGTCAGGTCTTGAACGGCTGTAGGAACAGTTGAAGGAGCTTCAGTTGCAGTGGGAGTTTCACCTTCAGGTTGACCACCACTGGCTTCCTTTTGGCCAGGATTGGTCATATCAATCTGAGGCTCCACTTCAGAAACAGGTTGCTCAGCAGACACGTTCACCACCTGCTCATCATTCATCTCTTCTGCAATATCCTCCTCTTGACCGGCAGCACTGGGTAGTTCAATGTTGGTCCAGAGAGGAGATGATTCTGGAATCTCAGCTTTGGCAAGGCAAGCTGTCCAAGAAGCCACCCAGACTTGGTCTTGTATCCCAGGCATTTGGCTTGTGTAACTTTCCGTGGCCACCTTGATCCCTTCGTTGTATCCCTTCTCAAATGCAGCTTTGGTTTCATTCTGACTCGCCTCGAGTTCCTTCAGCGTCTGGTTTAGGCTGTCCTCAGTCCCCTTTAGTTGTCCCTTTAAACCATCAGCCACTCCCAAGGCTTGGTTTCTTTCTCTCTCAAGCCTGATGATGGTGCGTTGAAGCTTGTTGTTCTCACCAACCAGTTTGGCACGTTGGGGCTCAGATTGGCTGAGTTTTTGAGCCATAGCCACCATTTTTTGCATCACCTGGAAACATTCAAAACAGTTAAACAAACGCTATGGTATACTATGGTCTACAAAAGCAAAATTTTACCTTGGCATTGTGAGACATGAATGAGCTTAGAAGGTTGTCAGGCGAGCTCGCCACCTCCTTCTGCATATCTCCTGGCAGCAGAAAAGCTTGAGACAAGGCAAGGGCAGTGCCTTCTGATTCAACACTGTCCCGAGCAGTGATAGCTCGGTTCCCGTGTGAGAATGGAGGAGCCCAGAGGGGAGCAGGTGATGAGGAGGATGTAGGGAGTCTTTCTTGAGTTTCCTCCACTCGTTGACGTTTTTCACGGTGAATGGCCTCGATTTCTTCTGGGGAAAAGCCAGGAGGAGCATCAGTCTGGGTCTGAGTGCGGCGGCCACGACCTTGGCCACCTTGTCCCCGAGCAGCTCCACGACCTCGACCAGGTATGGTAAGGAGACTCCCCAAATCGATTGGTTGGTTCATTGCTGGAGGCGAAGGGGTATAACCGCTGGAAGACGAGTTGGATGTAGAACTGGAAACTTCCTCAGCAAGAGGGATAGGTTCGTCAGAAATTGGAGGAGTCTGGGAACGCCTCTCTTCTTGTTCAGGGATTGGTCTTGAAGGACCAGCTATTGCAGGGATGTCAGCTGCTCGGGTTCTCCGATCAATAAACCCACCATACGAAGCCTTGTAGCTGAGAAGTACTTGAGCTGCTCTTGCTCGGCCTGCAAGGTATGTCCCTTCGCCGTTGAACGCAAGTGCTCGTCTGATATCAGCTACGTGAACTTGTGGGGTTATAATGTTATAACCACGATTAATATTTGGTGCTGAAACAAAGCATAAGCAATTAAAAGCACGAAAACGCTTTTCCTATGAAAGAGGACAAAACAAATGATATTAAGGGAGAGCACTAACGTGGGCTCCCGAATATGTGAGGGGCATGAAAACCAATCACTTGGTCGTCCTCGTCTCTGGGTTCGAAGTTGCCCGTAACGATCAGAAAGTCGTCATCATCCCCTCGAGCAGAGTCAGGGAGTTCGAGAACGAGCTTCTTTCTAGAATCCCTACTCTTTAAATAATACGTAAGGGCATCCCCAGTTCTGGAAATACTGTATAGATGGTGAATATCATATAGGCCTAGCGAAGTCCCTAACATTTGGTTTAAGGTATCTATGCCCATAACTACCCTGAAGAAATTAGCAGAAACCTGCATTGGCGAAAGCCTGTAATACGCTAAGACTTGGCGGAGCAGAGGGGCTAGGGGAAACCTAACCCCGCCTTCAACGACGGCTACTACTGGAATATGAAGGGTGTCAAAATCGAAGCTTTCACGAATGGCATCCTCAGGAGCCAAAACAGTGGCTACGTTGTCAGGAATCCCATATCGAGATCTAAAACTAGCCATGGTTTGAGGAGTATTACAATGTCTACGAAATCTCCCCATTACCAGAAAACCTTTTGGGGTTCTTTAAAGTATAAAAAAGGGGGACGATGAAACCCTAACGAAAGATTGTGAACAATCTACCAAGAGAAACAGAGTAGTAAGGAGAGGAATGATGACTTACGAAAAATAGTCGATTGAAATCCCTAAAAGCAGAAAGGAGGAGGTCTTGAAATGATGAACAGAGCTTCAATGGCGGGTAAACCTTGAAATCGCCTCTTTCTGCTGAGGAAGTCTAAGAGAGAGATTGAGATTTTTGAAAATGGGACGAAAATCCAAAAATACCCCAAAAAGTGGGTGGCGTACGTAAAACGTCATCCCAGACGCCGTTTGAGTGTTTCGTTTTCCCATAAACACGTCGTTCGTATTTAATGAAACGCAATACGATGATCGACGCGTGTAAAGGGTGCAGAAACAAAGTGAATTTGTTCGGTAAAAAAGCTTTACTCGTCATCTGAGTAAAAATATAAACGAGCAAAGCTGGGGAGCAATTGTAGGGAGGTATTCCCGAACAGGTACAAAACAAGCCCGATCACGGTCAAACAAAAGGTCAACGCATTATGGACCAAGTGACACGAGAAGTCAATGGTACAGAGAGGTTGCGCAATCCTCGGTACAGTAACACGAGATGTTATTAGACCGAATATTATTTAATGACATGAGATGCCAATATTCGAAGATACTTGTTCGGCAAAAGAGCCGAACAGGAGGAGAGCTCCTTAAGAAGCATATGGTCTCCATTGTTTCTTAAGGACCAGTTACATGTGAAGTAACTGGTCCAGGCCATCTGTTCGGCCATGAGATGGCCGAACAAGGAGAGAAGTCCTATTAGGGGGAACATTCTGGAAGTGTCCAGAATCACTGGTATTCCGTTACAGAATAAGATCCCAAGAATATAGGATCTAAGAAAGATACCCAACGAGTATGGGATGTTCGGCTTGTTATGGGAAGAGTCCTATAAGGATTAAGAAAATAAACTGATAAGGGAACGAGAATCCAAGAGATCCTGGGATTCCTATACGAGTTAGGAATTCTAGGGCAACACGGATGCTTGGCCAGCAAGCATACGCAAATCTATAAATAAGAGGTAAACCTAGAGGTAAAAGGTACGCATTACACTGCATTCTTATTGCTTTCCTACTGTCAATTAAGGTTTGATCATTAGTACGAAATACTAACAAAGGCATCGGAGGGCCTTTGCCACGAGAGGCAAAGGTGCGCTCACTCCTCGTCTGTTTTACAGGATAAAGGTTTCTCTGACGAATTAGGGTTACGTTCAAGAGGCACGAGAAGCCACTGCATTCCTGTGCTGTTCAAAGCACTTCTTGAATTTATCCACCTACAGCACACACTTCACCTTCCTTAGTGGATTCGACTCCGGTCTTACCGGGTATTGTGCTACATCGGTTTTAGCCCTACGCTTGGGGCAACCAATTATTTTAGGTCTAGAAATCCGTCAAGCATTTTTGGCGCCGTTGCCGGGGATGGTAACGTTTGTTAAGAATTCGGGTTGTTATTTTTATTTTATTTTATTTTTAGTTTCTTTAGTTGTTTCAAGTCAACATAGGTAGAGGTAAGCAATCCTTAATCGTAGGAAAGCAATCACCTCTAAAGCCTAAGTACTATCGAGACAATACTAGGTGTCTTGTAGCCATTGAGAGAGTTCCGAGAGTAACTGTGGAGGAAGAGTCTTTTAGCGGCGAGTCGTTTGATATCGGTGGCTTGTTCGTTGATTTAATAATCGAACCATCAATGGCAGAGCCACCAAGGTCGATGCGTGAACTCATGCATCCTGAGAGGACCACTAGTTTTGCCGACTGAGACGGTAGAGGCACGCAATGCCTTCACCATTAAGCCTGGTACGCATAATGCCCTTCCCCTTTTCTACAGGAAGGAGAATGAGGATCCGTATGATCGTGTTTGCTATTTCGAGCGGTTGGTGTGCACCCTTGCCACCACTGCTCAGTGGGAGAATGCTTACCTTAAACTTTTCCCATCCTCGCTTAAGGATAATACGGATAAGTGGCTACGGATGCAGAAAGCCCAATCTCTCACGACGTGGGCTGTTGTCCGATATCTATTATATAAGAAATATTTCTCGAAGAGTAAATCGAAGCACCTAACTCGCGAAATTCAGTTGTATAAGCAGAAAGAGGGAGAGTCATTTTTGAGGTGTTGGGAGTGGTTCAAGGACTTGCTTTTGTTCTTGCCACACCACGGGTTTGTCAAACCCCAATGAGTGTCTTTTTTCTACTTGGGTCTGAATGTTGTGACGGCCCAACAGATTGAGTACCTCTGTAAGGAGAAGAATTTTCTCGACAAGTCCTCAGACGAAGCGTGGGACTTTCTTGACGAGTTGGCAGAGAAACACCGAAGTTGGGAACCTTTCAAACTTAGTGATAGGGCCATGGCTGCATAGGGACCCAGTGGGTCTAGCGTTTTCCCATTGAGCCTGATAGAGTATAATGTCCAGTCTCAACTGGACAAAATGGCTAGGCAATTAGAGGACTTGAAGCTTAAGTAAGTCCATCAGGTGAATGAGGTGAGAGTCGAAGAGGTGTGTGCGTTATGTGAGTGTCCGAGCATCTTGTCACTGCTTGCCCTGGGTTTCCCATTGTAAAAGACGCATACCATAGTAATCAGGTTGAGGTGAACGCGATTAGCCAGCGTTGGGACCCGTATTCAAATACTTACAATCCAGGGTGGGCCTAAAATCCACTTCTGAGTTGGAGGGATGGAAAAGCCTTGGTGCAACCCCAGGCACCACTTCAGCCACAAGTTCAGCAATTCCGGGCTCCTCAAGGCCAAATGACCCAGTTTCGTTACCCACCTCAGCAGCAACAAGGGTTCGGTCCTTCATCTTTTGGACTACCCCCAGGCATTAACCATTCCCTGTGTGATAAGCAGACTGATGAGATGATGAAGGCTCTCATGCAGTCTCAAATAAGCTTCATTGAGCAGACTAAGCAGGCAATTGGTGACATTAGGACCCAATTGACCTAGTTGACGGCGGCAGTTAGACAAGTCCAGCAGGAGAAGGGAAAGTTTTCTTCTCAACCTCTAGTTAATGCCGCCGGTACTCATTATGTGGGCGATTCTTCTAGCCTGAGTAATTTGAATCCCAGTTTGGAAGAGGCTAAGGCGATCACCACTTTCAGAAGTGGGAAGGTGATCGACAAGGACTTACCTCCAAAGCAAAAATTGGTTCCACCCCCGGTGCCGGTAGCTATTCCAGTAGTCGTCCAAGATCTGGGAAGTGTCCCTGAGGAAGAGAAAGATGCAAAGTTTTCTAAAGGGCTGGTGCCTACATCTGCGGCCCCCACGACTCCAACGCCACCCATTGCTTTGTATCCAAATCGCTTGGTGGCGAAACCTAAGGTCAATGTGAACTTTTAAATGCTTGAATTATTCAAGAAAGTTCAGTTTCTTATTTCCTTGATGGAAGCCATTAACGCAATTCCTCAGTTTTCAAAGGTCTTGAAGGATCTATGCACGTCAAAGCGGAGAACTAAGAGTCAGAACAAAGTGCTTCTGATGGTGCAAATGAGCTCCATTCTCCAGGTTGAGATCCCCACCAAGTGCAAACACCCTGGTTGTCCCACCATCCCTATAGCTATTGCAGGCCAAAAGTTTGATAAGGCTTTGCTCGATTTAGGAGCAAGTGCCACCTTGCTCCCTTATTCGGTATACTTGAAGCTAGGCTTAGGCAATTTAAGAGCCACTCCAATCACGCAACAATTGGCTGACCGGAGTGTGAGGATTCCAAAGGGGATGGTGGAGGATGTTTTAATTCAAGTGGGCGAGTTCCCTTTTTCAATCAATTTCATCGTCCTGGATACATGCCTGATACCAGAGGTCTTCGAGAAGACTCCTATCATCCTTGGCCGTCCATTTCTAGCCACCTCCAGTGCTGTCATGAATTGCAAAATAGGACAAGTCCAATTGTCATTTGGGGACTTGAAAATGGAGGTGAATGTTTTCAATGTGGATAGTCGGGTTGAGGATGATGAGGAGGTATATGAGGTGAGCTTGATCGACACGCTGGTACAAGAGCATGTCGATGTCGATAGTGTGTTATACAAGGATCCTCTGGAGATAGCCTTAACCGCCGAAGAGGCGTCATTCTTAGATTCTCCAAAGGTAGAGAGTTTGATGGAGATGCTTGCAGTGGAGGATGTGTGTGGCGTCGCTTGGAACCCAGTTCTTGAGCTACTAGGCGTCCCACTTCCTAAAGCTCTCCTATCATCTGTCCAACCGCTTAAACCAGAGTTAAAGCCTCTGCCGGACACGCTTAAGTATGCCTTTCTTAAGGTAATGATACTTTTTCGGTGGTGATCTCCTCGTCCCTCGAGGCAGATCAAGAGGATAAGTTGTTTGCCTTGTTGAAAGAGCATGTAGGTGCGATAGGCTGGATAATAGTAGATTTGTAGGGTATTAGTCCAACGGTTTGTACACATCGCATTTTTCTAGATGAGGACGTGAAGCCTTCTAGGCAACCTCAGCGTCGTCTGAACCCCAATATGAAGGAGGTGGTTTGGGCTGAGGTGCTAAAACTCTTAGATGCGGGTATTATTTACCCGATAGCCCATAGTGAGTGGGTGAGCCCAGTGTAGGTGGTGCCTAAGAAGGCTGGAGTGACCGTCGTGAGGAATGACGAGGGCGAGCTAGTGCTGACCTGTGTTCAAACTGGGTGGGGACTTTGAGTAGATTACCGTAAGCTCAATGCGAGCACCCGAAAAGACCACTTCCCTCTTTCATTCAGTGATCAAATTCTGGAGAGGGTGGCTGGCCGGGCATTCTATTACTTCCTGGATGGGTACTTTGGCTATAATCAGATAGAGGTAGCCATGGAGGATCAGGAGAAGACCACTTTCACGTGCCCTTATGGCACGTTTGCCTACCGTCGTATGCCTTTTGCCTTGTGCAACGCTCCGGGAACCTTTTCAATGTGCATGATAGGAATATTTAGCGACATGGTAGAGAAAATCGTAGAGGTGTTTATGGATGACTTTTTAGTTATCGGGGATTCGTTTGATGAATGCCTCGAGAATTTAGGAAAAGTTTTGCAACGATGTGAGAAGAAACAACTTGTGCTTAATTGGGAGAAATGTCACTTCATGGTGACCCAAGGGATTGTGTTGGGACACATTGTCTCATCCAAGGGAATTGAGGTGGACAAGGAGAAGATTGATTTGATCGCAAATCTTCCCACTCCAAAGTCTGTTAAAGACATTTGGTCTTTCCTCAGTCACCCTGATTTCTACTGGCATTTCATTAAGGGATTCATTGCTATCTCCTGGCCATTGTGCATTTATTGTTGAAAGATACGCCCTTTGTGTGGTTTGAAGCATGTGAGGAGGCTTTTTAGATGTTGAAGTGGAGTCTCACTACTCTGCCGATCGTACAGCCTCCGGATTGGAGTTTGCCTTTTGAGTTGATGTGCGACGCTTTCGACTATGCTGTCGGGGCATTTTTAGGGCAACAGCGAGGGAAAGATCCTTGCATCGTGTACTATGTGAGCAAGACATTGAACGAGGCACAAATGAACTACACCACTACTGAGAAGGAATTGCTTGCGATGGTGTTTGCCGTAGACAAGTTCCGGTCCTACTTTGAGGGTTCGCAGATTATGGTGTATACCGATCTGCGGCCCTGAAGCATTTGATGACCAAGCAGGATGCGAAGGCTCGCCTTATCCGGTGGATTCTTTTACTGCAAGAATTTCACCTTGTGATTAAGGATAAAAAAGGGGTTGAGAATGTAGTGGCCGACCACCTTTCTCGTTTGGAGTTTGAGGACCCCGCCTCTCATCTCCCTATCATGGATACTTTCCCAGACAAGTAGTTGTTCGCTGTTAATACGTACCCAGGGTTTGCAGATATCGCCAATTATTTGGTGACTGGGCAAATTCCACCCCATTGGTCTACAGTTGAGAAGCAACGATTTTTAAGAGAGGTCCGACAATATATTTACGATGATCCATATGTGTTTAAGTATTACGCGGACCAAATTATGCGCTAGTGTGTCCCCGAAGCTGATCAAAGGGGAATTTTAGAGTTTTGTCACACCGAGGCATGCGGAGGTCATTTCTTGGCGAAGAAGAACGGTGCCAAAAATTAGGTAAAATTGGCCCGCGGAATATGATGCCCCTCCAGAACATTTTTGTGATAGAGGTCTTCGATTGTTGGGGCATTGATTTCATGGGCCCGTTTCCGGTGTCATGCGGGTATAAGTACATCCTCCTGGCGGTGGATTATGTTTCCAAGTGGGTTGAGGCTATCCCCACTAAGACTAGTGATTCTAAGGTCATGCTAGAGTTCTTGCGAACTAACATTTTATCAAGGTTTGGCATGCCACGTGCCATTATCTCCGATCAAGGCTCGTACTTTTGCAATAGGTCTTTTGGGGCATTAATGAGTAAGAATGGCATCTCTCACAAGGTGTCTACTGCTTATCACCCTCAAACTAACGGTCAGGCTGAGCTAGTGAATCGTGAGATCAAAGGGATTCTTGAGAAGACCGTGAACTCGAATAGGAAGGATTGGTCACTTTTGTTGACCGATGTCTTGTGGGCCTACCGCACTGCTTACAAGACTGTGTTGGTGCTTCACCCTATCGGCTCGTTTATGGTAAGGCCTGCCACTTGCCCGTTGAGATGGAGCATAAGGCCTATTCGGCCATTAAGATGCTAAACGTGCGTTTACCTAAGGCGGGTGCCCATAGGAAGCTCCAGTTGTGTGAGCTCGAGAAGATTAGGAATGATGTGTATGAGAGTACGAGTATTTATAAGGCTAAGGTTAAGGCGTATCATGATAGGAATATTCAGCGAAAAACCTTTGGTGTTGGTCAAAAAGTGTTACTGTATAACTCGCGCCTCCATCTATTTCTTGGTAAGTTGAGGTCCTGGTAGGACGGTCCCTACGTTGTGAATAAGGTATATCCAAATGGTTCAATAGATGTTTGTGACCCTAAGAATAATAATATTTCCAAGGTTAATGGACAGTGTTTAAAGCCATTTTTGGAATATGTGGAAGTAGGTAAACTGGATGAGGTTTTGGTCGATCCTGTTTATCTGGATGACCCTGTTGTGTAGCCGTTGTGGCTACGTTCTGACAGGTAGCTTTTGCGTACCACTTTCTTCATTGAGAAGTGGACCCTGCCCCTAGCAATCGGAGTACCCATCATTGACTTGGGTTTTATAGCTTCGCACGCCGCTATTAAAATAAGGATCGTGTGCCCAACTTTGGTTAGTAAGGACAATTTTGTGTCGATGGCATGAGATTTTACTAAGTTTTGTTGTTTTTGGCACCATCTTTGTATTTTTGTCTTTTATTTCTTAGTTCTTTGCTTCTTTCATTTATAAAAAAAAAGGGAAAAATAGATAATTGAAAAGAGAACAAAATGAGCATCATGGTCTTGTATAACCGCTCATTCCTTGCCCATCGGCGAGGAATGGGGAGAAAAGTATGGCACGTTGATCGCGTGAAGATTTGGTGAAGTATTTTTTTTCGTTTTGTTTTTGTTTTGGGAACCTGAATACCATAAACCGGGCAGTACTAATCTCTTTTGTGTTTTTCGGTAGTGGTGCTTTCTTCTTTTGCACGGTGCAACGTTCCACATGGTGACAGGAAATTTCTCGAACATCGGCCGAGGTCATGGTGGTTGGCTACCACCCGTAGGTCCATTTTTTCCTCCTGGTATTTTTCTTTTGCTGTGTCTCCATGCTTTGGGGACATAGCATGCTTTTAGTTAGGGGGAGGGGTGTACTTTGTACACGTTTTCATGGCGTTGCTAGGGGTAATTTTCATTTTTTTTTAATTTTTAATTTTGGGGATACGTTTGTTATGCTTGATTGTATGATTGGGCGAGCATGTTAGAATTAGCCAAATTTTTGTGCCTATTTAACTTAGATTCATGCATATATTTGGCGCTTTGTGAACATGTTTGTGTTATCGTTAATGTTGAGTAAGTGTCCCCACATGGTTAATTTTGTATCCTGAAACACATTCCCATATTTCTTTGTTTTTCTTTTTCTTGCATTTGCAAAAAATAGTAGTCTTTTGTTTCGTAATTAAGCAAATTGAATATTTTTTGTGCATTTGTGAGAGTCAGTAACGTGCATAGGGGATGAGACAAGGCGTTTTTGCATGATTAGACCACAAAGAGTCTCATTGTCCAGTTTAAACCAATTTGAGTCAGTTCCTGAGTCAACTTAGGAATCCGGTGTATTGGTTGGAGTCAGTTGTGGGGGGGTTTGATCTAGCTCTGTGCAAAAAAAAAAAAAAAAACAAACAAAGAGAAGAAAAAAAGAGAGAGACAGAAACGTGGTCAGCAGTCCAGATTCACCCGTACCGCTACAGCATAAGGCTGTAGCGCTTTTGACCCACCTTCCTTTTAAAAAAAAAGAAAAAAGAACACATTGTGCGGAATAAAAAGTGGCAGCCGGCCCTTGCTATTCATCCTCTCTCTCTCTCTCTTCATCTTCTTTACTTTTTTCCCAGCAAACCCCAAAACTTTCATAACCAAAAACTCCACCAAAATTTTCCTTTCCTTCATCTCTCCTACATAATCCACTCCGAATCCTACCCAACCCATAAAACCTAATCCAACCTTTTGCATGGCACCCAAGAAGCAAACTACGGCTGCAGAGAAGGGCAAGGGAGTTAGTTCAAGTGCTGCTCCAGATGTGGATCCGGGTTTGGAGGCTGATATTCGCCCAGTGTAGGGCCGGGCTAGGAGACAAACTTGGGATTAGATTGAAAGGAACGAGAGGGAGCAATGGGAACTTTCATTCAAGACAAGGAAGTTAAAGGCGGAGAGGCATATCATCAGAGATAATTTTCAGCCGGAGGACGAGGTCATCCGAGCGGTTGACTGCTAAGGTTTGTCTTTCTGGTTCGAGCCCAATCCAGGGTATAATACTTAGTTGGTGGTAGAATTTTATAAGAATTATTCTTTGCCTGAGGACGGGCAGGAGTTTCATCCCAATGCCTTCTTGTAGTCTAAAGTTGGTAGGGTTATTGTTAGAGTGACTTCAGACATCATTGCTGGAGCTTTGTGTTACCATAGGCCCACGGTCCCTACCAATTACTCGGTGTCTAACTTCAAGTTTGTGCTGGAGGATGTAGTTGCTTTGCTATATTTTAAGAGGAAGAATGCCTAGATACCGCATAGGCCTGGCAAGTTTAGGCTGCTTTTCCATTTTGTTAATCAATTAGTTTGTTACAATCTGGACCCTCAGGCTATTGAGAATAAGCCCTCTGTCACCACATGTAATAGATGTTTTCGTTCATGCATGAGGATACTGTTTGTGATTGGGCCAGGTTCATTTTCTTACAGATTGTTGAGTTTAGAGATGCGCCAACCCAGACTAGGATGCCTTTCCCATGTTTGATATCTGCTATTGTTAGGGTGGCGGATCAAGGCAAGCAGTTGGCTGCCAAGTGTTACAGGAATGATGAGTTGAGTCCGGGCCCCATTGATAGCTCTATTTTGAAAATGAGTGCAGCCCATTCTAGTGGGGCCGGGAGTGCTTTGTTGGAGGGGCCTCTGGCAAATGCCAGCACGACCAAGTGGCTAAAGAAGATTTTCTGTCTGGAAGTGGAGTGGCCAAGAGCCAGCGAAAGTTGAAGAAAGAGGTGAGGCAAGTTAGGAGGCAGTAGCTGGTTCAGGCCCATCAGAATAAGTGGATGATTGAGCGTATGACTCGGCAGTCCTCAGCTCCGTATCAGCCCGTTAGGCTTTCGGCCCGGGAGGATAGCGATGATTTCGATGATAGTGATTCAGACTGAGTTGGTTCTTGATGCATAGGCCTGGTTGAGGGGTGTTATTTTAGGTGTTAGGTCATATGGTGGTGTGTTTTATTAGTGTTGGTGGTTTTTATTATTTTCCGTTCATTATGGGTCTGTTTTAACACATTATTCGTAATTTTTTCTTTTCGTTGTTGGACTTGTTTGACTGGCATCGGTTGGTGCAAAGCAGGTAGTTAGGGGTAAGGTGACGGCTATCTAGGTAGTTATCCTTGAGCTACTATAGGCCGCCGCCTATTTTGCAGGTTCCCCTTCGTTTCTAACCACGGTCAATTTTAGCCTAGAAGTCCTTAGTGGACCTTGTGCACAGTTATTGATTTTTATAAATGCATGTTTATGTGGACGTTACTTAGTTATGGAATCATTTTGTTTCTTTTGTTTCTTTTCGTTGTGGCATTTATTTAATTGGCACGTGGTAGCCTTTGCTTCGGTTCCACGTTATTCGCCAAGCGTCTTTTGTGGGATGTGTGAGTGTTAGTGGCATTGTTGCTTCATGGGGGCACTTTTCTCTGCATGCGTTAGGTGTTAATATTGTTTATAATTTTGTCGAAGCATGCATGCATTTGAGTTACAGGTTGTTGACTGAGGTGATATCTTGTGTTTCGCCTGAGTTTTATATATTACGCATAACCCTTGTATCCCTTCTTTTGTGTCTTTGTTTTACTTTCTTGTTCGTTCATCACTAGGGACTAGTAACACTCAAGTTGGGGGGTGTGATAGGCGTGTGATATTGCATATATTAGTGCCTTGATAGGGCATACTAGCGCATTATATGCGCGGTTTATCTCATTTTTCCACTTGATGCTGTTGTTTCCTTGGTTTTTGTGTTCGTGGATGATTTCAGGAAATAAGGCGATTTTGTTGCCAAGTTTGGTCGGCGAGGTGTGAGAATCATTGGACGTGCGTGCATGACAAGGATTCAGTTGAGGCGAGCATGAAAGGGCTTGGAATCCCACGAAAAGAACGTGTATTTTTTTTTATAGGCAACAAAGTTATATTAACAAACTTGACAAGGGGTACATCAAGTTGGGGGAGGGGAAGGAGAATCCAACAAAAAGTTGAAAAAAAACACCTATTGGGACAAAGCCCAAAACACCTTATGGACCTCAAGATGCCTAGATTAAACAATAAAGTTCAAAACCCAAAAGGCCAAAAGCCCAGATTTACAATTCTGCCGAAAACCATAGTCTGGCCCAAAAGGACCAAACCAAATCCTAACGCCCTTAAACTCAGATAGCCCTAGCACGCTGCCACATCCGTCGCCGCCGCCGCCACAACCACACACCCAGATCACGACCAAACCGCCTACACCGCCGCGACACCCACAAGCCACCGAATCCCACAAAAGGCCGCCGAGAAATCGACAATTCGGCCCTCACAAACGGCTCGAAAACTGGTAGCTGAGCTTCCATACACCGCTGAGCCGAAGTCCACCACCAACGAGCGAAAGCAAACTAGCATCGCCAGCCGACGCCGCCAACAGTAGATCTACAAACACCCATCCATCATGAGGTCGCCGCTAAGCCGTTAAGCACGAAACCAACTGCACCCAACAGCGCAGCCGGCGCGGAGACCCCGAGACCGTCTCCACCAAACACCACCGCGCTTAGCCGTTAAGACAACCGATAACCCCCAGATATGGTTACTGGCGAGCAAACGGTGGCAGGAGAAGATGATCCAGGCACAAGGCAAAACAGGAATGGACGATCAAAACATGCTGAAGAGAGAGGGGGGAATGCCCGTGGGGAGGAGGGAGACGGCAACGCCTCCCCACCACCACCCCCCCTCCGGCTAAGAAATCAGTCGGTTGGAAACTGGAAACGTTCTTTCTTATCTATTCTGGCCTTTCTTACCAAAAAGAATGCGTATTGATACTAGGAGTGTTAGTATCGATACGATTGAGCTTAAAATTGGTCTGGAACAAGTCAGAGGAATTCATATCGATACAGTACTTTTTGGTATCAATACTGTTGTTAGCATATGCGTATCAATACATGGAATGTTAGTATCGATACGATGTTTTCCTTTATTTGTTTTGAATCTTTAGTTCCCTTTATTTAATTTTATAAATTTTAAAAAACATGATTAATTCTAGGGTTTTATTCCTTTTATTTTTAATAATAAGTGAGTAGTTTTTTCTGAAGTTTGGTCGTTGGGTAAAGGCGCGCAGCGACCCAATTAGGTTTCGTCTTGCAATTTTTTTGTACATTAATTTAATTAAATAATTTTAGTTGGTGAAAACTATGTTCGTTGGACTATTTCGAGGCATTGCCGGGACTCATGTGAGCAGGAACAGAGAACCAAGACTTGTTCGCAGCTGTGTACGGGACCGACAACCTTAAGATTTGCATCCTTCGGAGTTTCCAATTCTCCCTAATTTTAACCGTTTTTAGAACCGTGAAAAGCGAGTGGATTCTGATTGGGTAGCGAGCGCCGGATTCCCTACGACCGTGCCTCTCTTTTTAATCATTTCAACAAGTTTTCTATTTGTATTAGTTAATTAATCAATTAAAAGACAAGGGGTGGCTACCTAAGAGCTAATTTTAATACTACAATCCGAGGTTCCATCGCACACACTTCACCGTCCTTAGTGGATTTGACTCCGGTCTTACTGGGTATTGTGCTACATCGGTTTCAGCCCTACGCTTGGAGCAACCTATTATTTTAGGTCTAGGAATCCATCAAGCAGACACCTCTTTTTAGCCATCTCCTTCCACTTCACAGTCCAATACCAGAGCAATTGTTGCTTCCACATCCACTTCATCTGCTACGGATTGGTATCTAGACTAAGCTGCAACACATCATCTTACCAATGACCTATCAAACTTGTAGCTCTATCAATCATATCAGGGTCATGATCAAGTACTAGTTGGTAACGGTGTTGCACTGCCCATCCAGCACTCTGGTAAAGGCCTTTTACCTACTCCTTCTCATTCTTTTCTTCTTAACCAGGTGCTACATATTCCCTCGTTAACAAATAATCTTGTCTCAATCCAGAAACTTACCAAAGATAATCACTGTACTGTCACATTTGATGATTCCTCTTTTGTTGTTCAGGACAAGGACACAGAGAAATTCCTATCTAAAGGTCAAAATCTGAATGGACTTTATCAGTTTTCTCCATATCCATCATCTTCTGTCCATCAACCAACAGCTCTACTTAGTACCACAACTTCTTCTGTGACTTGGCACAATAGGCTTGGTCATCTCTCTCCCCTTAAGTTTCAGTATCTTGCTAAGCATTTACAATTCAATGCTTTAAATAAGTGTACTTCCCTTTCTTGTACACACTGTGTTGTGTCTAAAAGTCATCGACTGCCTTTTGCTTTGTCGAATTCTACTGTCAATCAACCATTGTCTATAATCCATAGTGATGTTTGTGGTCCATTCCATGCTTCTACTGCTGGCTTTACCTATTATGTGCTCTTTATAGATGATTTTAATCTCTTCACATGGATTTACCCTTTATAGTATAAATCTGAAGTGTTTTCTAAGTTTCTCTTATTTAAAGCTTATGCTGAGAAACAATTTAACACTCCTCTTCAAGTCCTACGAACAGATGGTGGGGGTGAATATATTGGAAACAAGTTTGCTGATTTTCTGTCTCAGCATGGCATTGTCCATCAAAAGTCTTGTCCTCATACTCCTTCTCAAAATAGAGTTGCTAAGAGGAAACATAGACACTTAGTGGAAACCTTTATAGCTCTTTTACATTAGTCCTCTTTACCATTGCAATACTGGTTTGATGCCTTAGCCATTACTGTCTTTCTTATAAATAGAATGCCAAGCTCTATTTTAAACAATAAGACTCCTTTTGAAACTTTATTTCATTCCATACCTGATTATTCATTCTTTAGAGTTTTGGTTGTCAATATTTTCCTTGGTTAAGGCCTTATACTATGAATTAGCTTCAACCTAGGTCTATACCTTGTGTATTTCTTGGTTACCACCCTTCTTATAAGGGGTACATATGTCTTGCTGTATTAACTGGTAGAGTTTATATTTACAGACATGTGCTCTTCTATGAAACAGTTTTTCCTTTTGCACTTCCTGTTACACTTGTTAATTCTTCTCCAATTCCCTCACTAGCTCAATCACAATCTTTCTTTTGGTCCAACCAAGTTGCTCCATTTGTCTCGTCTCCAGTTGCCCCTCTTTCAACTTCTATTCCTCCTAACTCTTTATCCACAGAAGTTTCATCTCCTTCATCCCAAAGTCCATCATCATTTATCTCTCAACCTTCTGCTCCAAAAACATCTCTTCAAACATGTTCCCCTTCATCTTCTGCAGTTCCAATCCAATCTCTTAAAATTGTCTTACCACATGCATTACCTCAGACTGTTCCTCCTTTTCGTCCACCTCATCCCATGATAACTAGAATAAAGTCTAAATGTACATCTTCAAATCCCTCATGTCATTCTGCTCTTACACTTCCTTCTTCTTCTAGTGAACCACTCACCTGTCAGAAGGCCTTTCAAACTCCAGAATGGACTCAGGCCATGAATGAGGAATTTCAGGCCCTTCAAAACTAGCACACTTGGTCTCTAGTTACTCTTTCCCAAGGCAAGCATGCCATTGGGTGCAAGTGGGTGTTTAAACTTAAAAAGAATTCTAATGGTACCATTGTAAGACATAAAGCTAGACTAGTTACTAAGGGGTATTTGCAGAAAGAATGAGAAGATTTTCAGGATACATGTAGTTCAGTAGCTAAGCAACCCACTGTAAATGTAGGGGGATGAAAACAATTGATGCTTCGGTTCAACTGGATTGCAACGGCTTATTCGTGCCTTTTCACCGGAACCCTAATTCGTCGTATGAACCCTAATCTGCAAAATAGACAGGGGCTGAGTGCACCTTTGCCTCTCGTGGCAAAGGCCCTCCGATGCCTTTGTTAGTATCACGTACTAGTAATCAAACCCTAATTATCAGTAAGAAAGCAATAAGAATGCAGTGTATTGCGTACCTTTTTCCTCTAGGTTTACCTCATATTTATAGATTTGTGTATGCTTGTTGCCCAAGCATCCCTGTTTCCATAGGACTCCCAACTCGTATAGGAAACCCAGGATATCGAGGATTCTCGTTTCCTTTATCAGTTTAATAGAAAAGAGTCCTTTTAGGATTCTTTTCCATTACTGGCCGAACATCCCATTCTCATTGGGTATCTTTCTCAGATCCTATATTCGCGGGATCTTATTCCTTAACGGAATACCACTGTTTCTGGATCTCTCCAGAATGTTCCCTACGCTCCAACAATTGATTTGGAGTTCTTTCCTTGTTCGGCCATCTCGGTGCCGAAGAGACTGCTTGGACCAATGACGTCACATGTAACTTGGTTCAAACGTAATGAGAATGTCTCTATCTGCCAAACAGTTTAGTTTTACACCGCTGACTTCTCATATCATTGGCCTTTAATCAGTCGAACAGACTGCATGGACCAAGGACTTCCCATATCATTGGTCCATATCATAGTTCCTGTACTGACCGGCGATAAGTCCAATCGTACTTACCACGTGCTCCCAAATATCACGTGTTCGGCAACTAAATGTATGTGCTCGGGAATACCTCCCTACAGTAAGGATTTTGTTATGCATAGCTCTTCACTTTAATTGGCCTTTGAAGCAGTTAGACATTTCCAATGCCTTTCTTCATGGCAAGTTAGAAGAAGAAGTGTATATGGTTCAGCCACTAGGCTTTTTTCACACCAGTACTCCCAATCATGTTTGCAGATTACATAAGGCTTTGTATGGCCTAAAACAAGCCCCACGGGCCTGGTATTCCACATTCTCTGCCTTTCTTCTTCGGCATGGATTTGTCAATAGCCATTGTGATTCTTCTCTGTTTATCCATGAAACTCCATCTGTTATTACCATTCTCCTAGTATATGTGAACGCTATCATCTTAACAGGCAATGCAAATGAACATATCCAACAGCTTGTCTCTCACATGCACTCAGCTTTCTTTATGAAAGAGCTTGGTACACTATCCTATTTTCTAGGCATATCTGTTCAGCCTTGTGCCAAAGGTTATTTTTTGTCTCAAGCTAAGTATGCCAAAGAGATTCTCCATAAAGCTGGTCTTTCTGAATGTAAACCATGCTGTTCTCCATCTGTGGTCAAGGCATCCATTTCTTCTTCTGATTCTTTTGCTCCTTTTGCTTTTCCTGCTCTCTTTCATAGCATTGTGGGAGCATTTCAATATCTCACTATTACTCGCCTTGACATAACTTTCTCTGTTAATCAAGCATGTCAATATATGCATGCCCCTCCAGTTGCAGATTTTGCTCCAGTCAAGAGATTGCTCCGATATCTTAAGGGCACTTTAGATCATGGATTGGTTTATCAACCTTCTTCTTTTTCTCTCAATGCTTTCTCTAACTTTGATTGGGCTTGTAACTGTCATGATCGCAAGTCTTCTTCTGGATACTGTGTTTTCCTTGGTGATAACCTCATTTCGTGGTCCGCTTAAAAGCAAACCACCGTGTCCCGCTTTTCAACTGAAGCAGAATATCGTTCTTTAGTTCATACCGCTGCAGAACTGAGCTGGTTGCAAATAGTGCTTCATGATTTGCATATTTTCGTTCCTAGCACTCCTGTTTTGTGGTGTGATAATACTTCAGCAATTGCTTTAGCCATTAATCCTATTCTTCATGCAAGATCCAAACGCATCGAGGTGGATTGTCATTATGTTCATGATAGAATTTCTGCTAAGGCTGTTAATCTACAATATGTTCCAACTTTTGATCAACTGGCTGATGTTTTTACTAAACCATTACCTATTTCAAGGTTTCTTTATTTGAAGGGCAAACTTTTGGTCGTTCCTCCTCCCATTCGTTTGAGGGGGGATGATAAGAGTAATGAGAACACGGGTCCACCTAAGCCACAGCCACAACAGAACATAGCTCACCTCACCTCACCATAGTTAGGTCGGTTAACAGTTGTATAGAGTAGTGCTATGCTAGTGCCAGCTGTATACCAGTTGTAGTAGTTGTATTCTGTTAAAAGGAGAAAATATCTTCATCTAGTTTAAAAACTCTTGATGTACTCTTGAATTGAATAGTGAGAATATGATTTTGAATCTCTTCACCGCCAATGCCACCCACGTACCACCAACTCCGAGCGACACCAGATCCCGCCATGCTGCAGCTGGACACCACCCAATCCTCGTCGCCCAAAGTTGAAAAGCCCACACCAATCGCCAAACCTCCCCTCGCCGTTAAGTAGATTTGGCTACTACAAGAAGATAAAGCCGACAAGAGGTGCGAACCTCACCAACCCTAGCCGCCGTTTGCGCTTTGCCATTAAGTGAAAACCTGGTACACCCATGAGTATGTCTAGGAACTTATGAGGACATCTAGGAATACGGTAACATGCGCAACATTTTATACAATACATTTATGTGGTAATGTTGAAAATTAGCAATCTTTACTGTTGCCAATGAAATACTGCTACATAGACATGTTGTACAAAATATTGCACAAACTGTTGTGTTTGTCGAGTTTCTCATTACTTATACTATAAGTCATGTAATTTTAGTCAATTGAGATTTTTTTAGGGCAAATTACTCAAATGGTCCCTGTAGTTTGGTCTTTGTGTCAATTTGGTCCCTATAGTTTTAATTGGCTCAATTTTAACCCTGTAGTTTTGATTTTGTGCCAATTAAGTACAATCACTAACTTCCATTTCCTCCTACTAACGGAACCAATTGTGAAAATTGCACTTGACCCCCTGTGATTTGCACTTGGTATAAATTTCCCCTTATTCATTTAGAAACTTCAACACAACCCATAGTGATTTTGCATATTAAAGTGAATATATGTTGAATATACAAAATCACCATGGGTTGTGTTGAAGTTTCTAAATGAATAAGGGGAAATTTATGCCAAGTGCAAATCATAGGGGGTCAAGTGCAATTTGCACAATTGGTTCCGTTAGTAGGAGGAAATGGAAGTTAGTGATTGTACTTAACTGGTACAAAATCAAAACTACAAGGTTAAAATCGAGGCAATTAAAACTATAGGGACCAAAGTGACACAAAGACCAAACTATAGGGACCATTTGAGTAATTTGCCCATTTTTTTATTAAAAGATGTGACTTTGAATAATTGGGCATAAAAACTTAAAAATAAACACAAATATTGTATAATTGTTCATTTTTCTGCAAAAATTTGCCAAAGTACCTCAACTTTTTATAATGCATAAACAAAAGTGCATTGGTTCAGGCGCAATTGTTTTCGGAACTGTGTTTGTTATACGTGGCTCTAAAACAATAGTTATTGATCCCACACACCTCAGAAGATCTTGGAGACATCTATGTCCATAGCATTTTTTTTTTAAATATTTATCCAAAAAGCAGGCATGACTTTTGTAGTGGACTAATAGTACGAGATGTAGAGAATGCATAATTAGAGTAAATTTGGTTTAGTTTGAATTGATTAAAACAGTTTTCCTTGAAACGGAATCTTCTATGGAAAAATTAATACGAATAAGGGCTGGTTTAGCTTATATAAGTTAGTTGGTTTATTATTATTATTTTTATTCAATTATTTTTTGGATTTGTTAGTTTCATGTTAAATTTTTTGAGGTTATTGGTTTGATTTGATGATAGAAATCAACATAGAAAAATATTACTATGAACAAAATTCTCAATTTTATGAATAAAGAAATGAGCCAAACAATGTGTCTTTTGATATCAAAATATTCAAACTATTAATAAATACTAGAAATTGAGGGGGTTCAAGCCAATCCTCTGGGTCTATAAAATATAATACAATTTAAAATTTTTTTTTCCATGTATCATTTGATTTTTCTTCACTAGTGTTTGCACTATCTGATCATACTTTAAAATTACTTAAATTTGTGAGTAAGTAGATAAATAAACTCAACAAAATAATATAAATTAAACCCATTAAGTTTTTAACCAAATATTTTTTTCTATATTTAGTTTTGCATTATACAAATTTTGTTCAAGATTTCTTCACCGCTCAATTAAATTTTGGAGCCACCAATTTGGTTAGAAATAGAATATTGTGAATCATGTAATGTCTATCAATGAGTTTGTGTACTACACATTTTGTACTATTGATAGTTAGGTGTTGTAAGTAAGATAATTAAATGCATTTAAACAAATTTCATTTAATGAAAATAGCTAATTGTTTGTAAATATTTGTTTTACATGGTTAAATACATTTAATGGGTTGTTATACCTGAAAATACCAAACTTTACATAAATGCACACTTTTTCAATCACATGAAAAATAGACTCATTGATCCATCCCAAAATTTCTTGTACTTTTCGGGCAAGTTTGGCATTTTTAAATTACTTACTCTCTTCATCTAACTTTAAATGTCCCTTATGAAAATTCGTGCATTTTCAAATCCAAAACAAAAAATATTATTATATATTATTTTTACACCAAATTCCCTTTTGGAACATTTAAAGTGAGATGAAGGGAGTAACTAATTTTAAAATGACAGACTTGCCGAAACAGGACAAGAAATTTTGGGATGGATCGCTGAATATTATATCTTTCATGTGGTTGAAAAAGCGTGCATTTATGCCGAATTTGGTGTTTTCTCTTATAACAACCCATTGAATGTGTTTAACCATATAAAACATGTATTTACACACAAAATTAGCCATTTTCATTAATTGGAATTTGTTAAAAATGTATTTAATTAACTTATTACACCCAATAAGTTAACTTAATTACTCCAAGACAGATTTTTGATGGGGACATTTAAGTGTAATAGACGGAGTATATTTTCCATCCCATTTATTGTACGTTATGTTTTTATCGTGCTCACTTTTGAAGATTATGTTTTTATCTCAACATTTGAATAAAAATCTGGATTCATCTTTTCTCTCGCTTAATATCCCTAATCATTATGTATCTTAACCTTACTCACATGTACATGGGCAGGGTTCAATTTTCGTAAGCACCCATCCCCCCGGCACCCTTAACTCCCTAGGATAGAGTAACGTAGGTTTAACAAATCGCAAAAAAAAAAAGAATAATCTTCTTGTCCTTAAATTTTCTCTCTCCCACTAATTTAAATCTCTCTCTCTCTCTCTCTCTCTCTCTCTCTCTCTCTCTTCCAAAACTTCAAATTAAGAGATAAACCAAATATAAAAATTTTAATTTTAATTTTTAAATTTATTTATTATAAACCTAATAATTTTATCGCAAAAATTGACCTCAGTATACACCTTAAGGCTCTATAGTGGAGTAATAGTATTTGATGTAGGGAGTGCTTAATTAGAGCAAATTTGCTTTAGTTTCGATTGATTAAAGCTGTTTTCCTTAAAACAAAATTTCATATGAAAAAATTAATACGAATAACGGTTGGTTTAGCTTATATAAGTCAGTTGGTTTAATATTTTTTCTTTATTTAATTATTTGTTAATTTTGCGTTAAATTTTGGCATAGTACTGGTTTGTTTTGATGAGAGAAATTAAAAGACTAAAATATTATTATGGAAACCCATAATTTTTTGAATAAAGAAATGAGCCAAACATTGTGTCGTTTGAAATCAAAATATTTAAAAAGTTAATAGATACTAGGAATTAAGGGGGTTCAAGCCAATTCTTTGGGTCTATAAAATGTACTACAATTTTACATTTTTTCCCATGTATCATTTGATTTTTCCTCACTAGTGTTTACACTATCTTATTCATGTATAGTAAAAGTAAATACTAAAAAAACTACTTAAATTTGTGGGTAAGTAAATAATTAAACTCAACAAAATAATATAAATTAAATCCATTAAGTTTTCAACCAAATAATTTTTTTATATATAGCTTCGCATTATAAAAATTTTGTAGAAGATTTTTACACCTGTCAACTGAAATTCTAGAGCCACCTTGTTGGTTAGCATTAGGATGTTGTGAATCATGTATTGCCATCAATGAGTTTGTGTACTACATACATTTTGTACTATTGATGGTTAGATGTAGTAAGTACGTTAATCAAATGCATTTTAACAAATTCCAATTAATGAAAATGGTTAATTGTGTGTAAATGCTTGTTTTACATGGTTAAATACATTTAATGAGTTGTTATACTTGAAAGCACCAAACTCTGCATAAATGCACACTTTTCCAACCACATGGAAAATATACTCATCGATCGATCCCAAATTTTTTTGTTCTTTTTGGGCATGTCTGCCATTTTTAAATTCCTTACTCTATCTATCCAACTTTAAATGTCCCCTAGAAAAATTCGTGCATTTTCAACTTTCCAAAAAAATGTATTTCTATATACTCCCTTCGTACCAAATTTTTTGTCCGGTCCGCAAAATGGAGTGTTAAAAATAATGCAATTTTTTCAAGAAAAAATTAAAACTTTTTTCACAAATTAAAAATACTCATTGATATGTAGTAAGTTGTTGAATTTTTTTTGATTTTTTCTTGCAAAAATTGTATTATTTTTAACACTCCGCTTTGCGGACCGGACAAGAATTTGGGACGGAGGGAGTATTATTTTTAAAGTTTTTTTACTCCAAATTAATGTGTCAAATTTCCATATGGATCCTTTAAAGTGCGACAGATGGTGTAAGTAATTTAAATATGGCAAACTTGCCGAAAAATGATAAGAAATTTTGGGATGGATCAATGAGTATTGTATCTTTCATGTGATTGAAAAAATGTGCATTTATGCTGAATTTGGTGTTTTCAGTTATAACAACTCATTGAATGTATTTATACATGTAAAACATGCATTTACACACAATTAGTCATTTTCATTAATTGAAATTTGTTAAAAATGCATTTAATTAACTTACTTACTACACCTAATGAGTTAACTTATTACAATGCGGATTTTTGTAGGGGACATTTAAAGTGGAACGTAGAGGGTATATTTTTCATTCCCTTTAGTGTATGTTATGTTTTTGTCATGCTCACTTTTAAAGATTATGTTTTCATCCCAGCATATGAATAAAAACCCAAATTCACCTATGCTCTCTCTTAATATCTCTAAGCCTTCTCTATCTTAATTTTATACTGTCATGCACATGGGGTAGGGTTCGATTCCCGGCACCCATCCCCTTTCCTAAGTCCGCTCGGATATGGTAGATTAGGTTTAACAAATGGCAAAAAAAAAAAAAAAGAAACAAAAACACTTCTTGTCGTTAAATTTTCTATCTCCTACTATTCTAAATCTTCCTCTCTCTAGCTCTTCTCTCTTCCAAAACTTCAGACTAAGACATAAAACTAACATAAAAAACTATAATTTTAATTTTTAAATTCTATTTATTATATACCTAACAATTTTATCACAAAAAATTGGCCCCTGTATAAACCTTAGGGCTCTACAGTGGACTAATAGTATGAGATGTAGGGAGCAAATAATTAGAGTAAATTTGGTTTAGTTTGGATTAATTAATTGAAACTGTTTTCCTTAAAGCAGAATCTTCTATGAAAAAATTAATACGAATAAGGCCAAGTTTAGCTTATATAAGTTAGATGGTTTTTTTTTTTTTTTTGTCTTTATTCTATTATTTTTTAGATTTGTTTCTTTCCTGTTAAATTTTGTAGGTTATTGGTTTGTTTTGATGAGATAAATCAAGAAGTACAATATTATGATCGAAATTCATAATTTTTTGAATAGAGAAATGAGCCAAACAATGTGCATGTCTTATGAAATTCAAATATTCAAACTGTTAACAGATACTACGAATAGAGGGGGTTCAAGCCAATCCTCTGAGTCTGTAAAATATAATACAATTTTTCATTCTTTTTCCACGTACCATTTGATTTTTCTTATGTAGTGTCTGCACTATGTCTGTAACGCCCCGATTTTTGGGAACGTTAATTTAATAAATTTTCCACATTTATTAAATAGAAAGAGACATAAAGTCATTACAAGCCAAATTATCCCCAAATTCGTGTTACACTTATTTAAATAGATAAGGGAGGGGTACTAAGGTAACTTCTACTCCTCTGGACGTCCATCTTCTTCTGCATTATTATACTCAGCACCGAACTCTTCCAAATTATAAAATTCTCCCTGTTCATCTCTAAACTCTGGCAGAAGATGCCAGGGTCACAAAATTAACACCGTGAGCAATCAAGCCCAATAGCTAACTCTTACCCCTATGTCCCATACACTAACAAAAATAACATATAACAATTTATCAAAAACAAAATTTAGCATCACAAAAATAATCAAAGGTGTCAGTATCTTTCAGAGTTATCGCAGCTTATCATAAACCGTGTCATCATTTTTTAAGTATCGATTACACTTCCCATTTTATTTTCTCGAGCACTGGTTCCGTTGACCATCTTTCAGGACCTACCGGGCTCCCAGGCTAAGTTCAGATTTTGCTACCTAAAAGCACTGATTCCGCTGACCGTCTCTTTCAGGACCTGTCGGGTTCTCAGTCTTTAATCATTTCCCATTTTATAACACATACATGGCACTAGTTCCGCTGACCATCCTTTCAGGACCTACCGGGCTCCTAGGCCACACACGCACACCCGAGCCATGATTCGCCGACCATTCTTTCAGGACCTACCGGGCTCTCATGCTCACACACACACACACACTTGAGCCATGATTCCGCTGACCATCTTCAATGGACCTATCGGGTTCTCATGCTCACACAATCATCGACTTTTATATTTCATTTTCTCATTTCTTTTCGTATTCCATTTCTCGTGTTTCGTACACATGTATCATTTGGCACATTCACATTATTCTTTCAAAGCTTGTTAAAGTTATGCGATAAAATAAATTTCTATTTCATGCTATTCTAATTTCATTAACATCAAATACTATAACAACACATAATAAAGGAGTAACACTTTGCTGGTAAACACACTTGATATTTTACAACTAAAGTTAATCACGTACACCAGTTGGTTTCAAATTTCCATTACCTAATTTCTAAGTCATGCTTTTCTTAGTAAAAATCAATAAATGCCAATGAACCGACTGTTCTAGCCATATAATATCATTCTAAGTTTCCAGATAACCTTTCATTTTTATACAATTAGCTTAAAAATTGATTTCTTTATAATTAACAAAGATTATAACGATCATTCTCTAACTCCAACATTTTCAATTCCAATCATCTGAATATTTAGCTATGATAACTTAGATTAACATCTTCAAATCTTCCAACAAACTAATATGCTGGTAATTAGAAAACTATCTATTTTTTTTTTATAGAACAATACTTTTTAAAATCAAACGGACAAGTAGCACTACTATATTTAGGGAAGAAGATAAGAGGTTTCTACCATTCTTCTTGGCGGTAGAGCAGCTACGAAGTATGTCAGGTGAAAATGCGGGCGGAGTAATGTCGTTTCTGCTCAACCGCAGAATAAAAAGAAAGTAGTTTTCTTTTTCCAGAGCACAAATCTTTCTAGAAATTTTGAAAATCGGAATCAAAGGGTGATTTGAATGGTGTAGGAAAGGTGGCAAGGTGATGGTGGAATTGAATTAATTTCTTCCTCTCTTTTTTTTCTAGTCGAAACCTCTAGCTCTTTTGCTCTCCAAACTCACACTAGTGAAGCATGTTAGAAGTGGATGATTGGTGGTGTGTGCGTGCTTGTGAATGTGAATGTGAATGTGAAAGGAAGGTGAAAGGCATGCCTATTTATACTAGTGAATGAAGAATCTAGATCATATCTAGAATATTTAGCAAAATCTTAATAAAATCCAATCTAATATTCTCCTAATCATATCTAAGGAAATCCAATCTAATCTTATCCTAACCATATCTAATAAGATCAAATCCAATCTTATAAAATCTAGGGAAATCTAGGAAAAATCTATATCAAATCTCTCTCTCAATCTCCTATAATTAATTCCTTAGATTTGAGGGAATCAAAATCTTAAATTGAATATTATATCTAGATTTTCTAGGATCCTAACTAGTTCTTGGATAAGATTTTCTAGGATCCCTTAGGATAAAAATTATGATTCTCTCCTCATCTATATCTATGCACTATGATTAGATTTGGATATCAATCTCTCCACTTGCTAGGATTTGTAAAAAAAAAAATCTAGGTTATGGTTGCATGTACATATATATCCATATGGCTTTACATATTTACTCAATTGGGTTTTAGTATATTTTTTTAAAAAAATTAAAAAAAATTGAGTCATTTATTAAAAGAATACTAAATTAACATCTAAATGAAAGAATTTCAATTAAAATATTTAATTTTATTATAAAAAAAAATTTAGGGTTGTTACAACCTATCCCCCTTAACAAATTTCGTCCTCGAAATTTAGATGTATACTACGATGGAAATAGGTGAAGGTAGTTCTTTCGAACAACATCCTCTCGTTCCCAGGTAGATTCCTCAACTCCTTGATGCCTCCATAATACTTGCACCAATTTGATTGTTTTTCCTCGAATGTTCTTCTTGCTGTGATCTTGAATTGCTACTGGTTGCTCCTCGAAAGTTGTGTCGTCATTTAGAGTGACGTTTTCCCAGTTGATAACGTGAGTGGGATGAGCTATGTACTTGCGTAGCATGGAGACATGAAACACGTTGTGAACTTGATCCAGCTGTGGCAGTAATGCCAAACGATAAGCTACCTTTCTTATCTTCTCTAAAATATCGAATGGTCCAATATATCGTGGTGACAATTTCCCCTTTTTTCGAAATCGAATCACCCCTCGACTCGGTCTGATTTTGAGAAACACATGATCTCCAACTTGAAAAGATAGGGGTCTGTTTCTCTTGTCTGCATAGCTTTTCTGTCTGCTCTGAGTAGTAATCAGCTTCTGTCGTATCACTTTGATCTTTTCGGTCGTGCTTCTGACCAAATCTGGTCCAACTAATCCAGCTTTTCCAACATCAGTTCAACAAACAGGCGAGCAACAGGATTGTCCATACAAGGCTTCATAAGGTGCCATCTCAATACTTGATTGATAGCTATTGTTATAAGCGATGATTGATAGCTATTGTTATAAGCGAATTCAACCAGAGGTAAATGTCGTTCCCAATTCCCAGAGAAGTCAAGTGCACAAGCTCTCAACATGTCTTCCAAAGTTTGAATTGTCCTTTCTGTCTGTCTGTCCGTTTGAGGATGAAAGGCGGTACTGAGTCAAATGTTTGCTCCCATCACTTTCTGCAATCCCTTCCAAAAGTTTGACACAAACCGTGGGTCTCGATCAGATATTATGGACATAGGTACTTCGTGTAATTGCACAATCTCTTGAATATAGAGCCAACTTAGAGTCTCCATGTTCTCAATCATTTTTACCGGTAGAAAGTGTGCAGACTTGGTGAGACGGTCAATGATTACCCAAATGGCGGTGTTTGACTTTGGTGACCTAGGCAACCCAGTTACAAAATCCATAGAAATGTGCTCCCATTTCCAAGTTGGAATTGGTAATGGTTGGAGATCTCCCCCTGGCTTCTGATGCTCAGCCTTGACTTGTTGACAAACCAAGCAAGTTGACACAAAGTTAGCCACATCCTTCTTCATTCCCTCCCAGCAATATGTTCTTCGCAGATCATGGTACATCTTCGTACCACTCGGATGAACAGCGAAGTTTGAGTGATAAAATTCTCGTAGTACGGCTTCTCGGAGGGTGCCAATGTTGGGTACAAAAATCAAACCCTTGAATCTAAGGCTATTGTCGGTGTGAATTGTCCACCCTGTAAGGGCTTTTCCTACAGCTATCTGGAACCATATAAACTCACAATCTTGTTCAAACCTTCGCGCTAGTAAGATTTCTCGGTGTAGTGCAGGTATAGCAACAATAGCACACAAGTGTGCTTGTCCATTGTTTGATGATGGTTGCAGGTTGAACTCGTTAAGTGTCTCCACCATCTCCCATTCTTTCATAGCTACCTTAGCTTTCTGCTCTCGATTCTTTCGACTCAAAGCATCAGCTACCACGTTAGCTTTGCCAGGGTGGTAAGACATGGTAAATTTGTAATCCTCGAGTTACTCCATCCACCTTCTCTGTCTCATGTTCAGCTCTTTCTGAGTGAACAAGTATTTGAGACTCTTACGATCGGTGAAAACTTCAAATTGCTCACCGTACAGATAATAACGCCAAGACTTAAGAGCGAAGACCACGACTGCCAATTCCAGATCATGCATAGGATAATTCCTCTCATGTGGTCTAAGTTGACGAGATCCATAGGCAACAACCTTCCCATCTTGCATCAGTACACAACCCAACCCATCCTTAGAGGCGTCACAATAAACTGTGTAACCTATATTCTGCTCTGGAATGATAAGTATGGCTGCACTGGTCAGTCTTTTCTTCAGCTCTTGGAATGCTTTCTCACAAGCTTCACTCCAATCAAACTTGACCCCTTTTTGTGTTAACCTTGTCATCGGCTTGGCGAGGACTGAAAAGTCCTGAATAAATCGTCGATAATAACTAGCCAATCCTAAGAAACTTCTGATTTCAAACACTGATGTGGGTCGCTTCCAATTCAGTATAGCTTCTACTTTGCTATCATCCATAGCGGTTCCTTCCTTAGACACAACATGTCCCAGGAATTTAACCTCCTCAAGCCAGAACTCACATTTGCTAGCCTTAGCATAGAGTTGGTTATCTCTTAGCAATTGTAGTACGATTCTGAGGTGTTCTTCGTGCTCCTCCTTTGTGGTTGAGTATACCAATATGTCATCAATGAACACAACCACAAATCTGTCCAAATAGGGTTGAAAGATTTTGTTCATGAGACACATGAATACAGCTGGAGCATTAGTGAGTCCAAACGGCATCACCACAAACTCGTAATGTCCATATCTGGTTTTGAATGCAGTCTTGGGAATGTCTTTATCTCTGATCCTTAGCTGGTGGTACCCTGATCGAAGGTCAATTTTCGAGAAGCAGGTTGCTCCTCTCAATTGATCGAACATGTCATCGATTCTAGGCAACGGGTAACGATTTTTTATCGTGACACGGTTCAGCTGCCTATAGTCAATGCAGAGACGAAGTGTTCCTTCTTTCTTCTTCACAAACAAGGCTGGTGCTCCCCAAAGTGATGTGCTTAGTCTGATATACCCCTTGTTAAGCAGGTCTTGCAACTGATTCTTGAGCTCCTTCAATTCAGCTGGTGCCATGCGGTATGGGGCCATAGAGATTGGTGCGGTTCTAGGTTGCAATTCTATTGTGAAGTCCAACTCTCGGCGAGGTGGTAATCCAGGGAGTTCATCAGGAAAGACGTCAGCATATTCGCAGACAACATGTGGCAATCCTAACTCCTTACGATCAGTTTCTTCCAACTTGAGACTTGCTAGCCATCCAAATAGTTGGTTTTGCCACCTTGACTGTCGGTTTGTTGGATTTGGAGACTGTCTATCCCCCTTAAATTTGAAACAGGTTCCATTAGAAGCATAAGCTGTCACCATCTTTTGATGGCAATCAATGACAGCTTGGTGTGACAATAGCCAGTCCATTCCCAAATTTATATCAAAGTCAGCCATATCGATTACTCGCAAGTCACAGGTTAAGCGTAGGTTGGCCACTTCTATCTCGCACCCTTTACAGATTAGATTTACAAATATCTTCCCTCCCAAAGGTGATGTTACGTTCATGTTTGATCTTAAGGGTTCTGATTCTAATTCTAGTGCATTTACACAAGCAGTAGAGATGAACGAATGTGAAGCTTCGGAATCAAATAAAGCTTGAACACAAGTACTGAATAGCAGTAGCGTACCTTGGATCACAGAGGGATCCTGTTCCTCCCTTTCAGCTTGTAGAGCAAAGATACGCCCTTCAGTGTTCTGCTGTGTTCGAATGGGTTTCTTGCCATTCCAATTATTCTGTGGTGGCTTAGCTACTTGTGGCATCTTGACATTTTGTTGCGACTGTAGTCCACCTTGATTTTGATTGCCAAAGCCAACAGATTGGAATTGCTACCGATTCCCACCTCCCATTGGTCTCTCCCTTCTGGGCTGGGGAGATTGACTGCTATAGTGTCCCAGAGCTTGGCAATTGTAGCACTGCACAGTCGAAATGTCGCTAACAGTCCCCTGTGGCGGCCTTTGGAACTGATTCTGCATTGGTTTAGTGTTCCTCCACTGCTGGTTGTTGGGCTGCTGATTGAATGGCCTAGCTGGGCATGGTCCTCGGTGGTTGTTGTTATTGCTACTCTGGCCAGTTCTAATTGGTCCTCCAACGGTGGTCACCGTCTTTTTCAATCTTGCCTTAGAGTCCATGTCTTCCCTTTCCAGCCTCAATGCACATTTCACCACTTCAGAATAAATGGGAAAAGCGTGCCCAACCACAGCCGTACGAGTTGAATTGAGCCCCCATTCAAACCTCATTGCCTTGTCATCTTCTATCAGAATGATATTCTGAGCATAGCGTGATAGTTCTTTAAACTTGGCGGCATACTGGGTCACCGTCATGGATTCTTGCTAGAGGTTCCTAAATTCCTGAGCCTTTGCTTGTTTCATCGGTGTGGGAAAGTACTTGTCTAGAAATATGTTATCGAACTCAGCAAATGTCATAGTCGTGACATTGTGAGTTGTTGGAAATCAACTCCCACCAATTACGAGCCTCTCCTTTCAGCTGATAGGTGGCCAGGGCCACACGGTCTCCATCTTGAGTGATATCCAAACTTCGGAATATCACCTTAGTTTCTTTCAGCCAGGCTTCTGCCAAGGTCGGGTCAGGTCCTCCATGGAAGGCTGGTGGTCGACGTTTGCAAAACTCATTCATCGCTTGCACACGAGTCATCGGTCCCTGTGCGGTTGCTTGGAGTGGAGGTCGGTTTGCGTTGCTAGTTGCTGCGATAAAGGCTTGCAGCAGTTGGGCTAGGTCTACCGTTCTATTCGCTTGGTTAGGAACTGGCGGACCATTGGATGTTGATCCTCCATTCTATCCGTTACTAGTATTATCATTTCCTAAGCTATTTCGCGTAGTCACCATCTACAAGTTAAAATTTCTAAGGATTTAGTATAGAGGCTTCATCTAGATAAGAAAGGCTATATATTAGATTAACAATGTAAGGTGCAATCGTACATAAACAGTAGGCAGACACAAGGATAAGTGTGCGTATACGAATGATGATCAAGTACTAAAAGAAGCATATAAAACAAGCAATAATTGAAACAAGTCGAGTACCTCATAGATAGTCAAGGCTTCCTAAGTTAGGTTTTCGTTAACCCCTTCCTAACTACTACATTAAAAGTCTAACCACTGCTAAGCCATCCTAACTGATCTAGAAGATGTCCAAATATCGGACCGTATATACGCCTATCTCAGTCTCGTAGGGTGCTTCATCTACAAGGAAAGATGTATATATAAATATATATATATATATATATATATATATTGAATTTTCAAATTCCACATTCGATCCTTGATTTAAGTCATCATTCAATTGTTTGGGAATTTCTAGCTCGGTAGTACTGCCAATTTCCACACCTTGCTTCAACCCAGAGGTTGTTTTGTCAGAATTCCACCCAATTTGGGACGGTAAACTTAAACTCATTTCACGTTTGTGCAATGGTTGAACTATCTTATGGTCTACCCATACTTCCCAAGGCTGAGGTTTTGAACCTAGGGCTCTGATACCAAGTTGTAACGCCCCGATTTTTGAGAACGTTAATTTAATAAATTTTCCACATTTATTAAATAGAAAGAGACATAAAGTCATTACAAGCCAAATTATCCCCAAATTCGTGTTACACTTATTTAAATAGATAAGGGAGGGGTACTAGGGTAACTTCTACTCCTTTGGACGCCCATCTTCTTCTGCATTATTATGCTCAGCACCGAACTCTTCCAAATTATAAAATTCCCCCTGTTCGTCTCTAAACTCTGGCATAAGATGCCAGGGTCACAAAAGTAACACCGTGAGCAATCAAGCCCAATAGCTAACTCTTACCCCTATGTCCCATACACTAACAAAAATAACATATAACAATTTATCAAAAACAAAATTTAGCATCACAAAATAATCAAAGGTGTCAGTATCTTTCAGAGTTATCGCAGCATATCATAAACTGTGTCATCATTTTTTAAGTATCGATTCTACTTCCCATTTTATTTTCTCGAGCACTGGTTCCGCTGACCATCTTTCATGACCTACTGGGCTTCCAGGCTAAGTTCAGATTTTGCCACCCAAAAACACTGATTCCGCTAACCGTCTCTTTCGGGACCTGCCGGGTTCTCAGTCTTTAATCATTTCCCATTTCATAACACATACATGGCACTAGTTCTGCTGACCATCCTTTCAGGACCTACCGGGCTCCTAGGCCACACACGTACACCCGAGCCATGATTCGTCGACCATTCTTTCAGGACCTACCGGGCTCTCATGCTCACACACACACACACTTGTGCCATGATTCCGCTGACCATCTTCAATGGACCTACCGGGTTCTCATGCTCACACAATCATCGACTTTTATATTTCATTTTCTCATTTCTTTTCGTATTCCATTTCTCATTTCTCGTGTTTCGTACACATGTATCATTTGGCACGTTCACATTATTCTTTCAAAGCTTGTTAAAGTTATGCGATAAAATAAATTTCTATTTCATGCGATTCTAATTTCATTAACATCAAATACTATAACAACACATAATAAAGGAGTAACACCTTGCTGGTAAACACACTTGATATTTTACAACTAAAGTTAATCACGTACACCAGTTGGTTTCAAATTTCCATTACCTAGTTTCTAAGTCATGCTCTTCTTAGAAAAAATCAATAAATGCCAATGAACCAACTGTTCTAGCCATATAATATCATTCTAAGTTTTCAAGTAACCTTTCATTTTTATACAATTAGCTTAAAAATTGATTTCTTTATAATTAACAAAGATTATAACGATCATACTCTAACTCCAACATTTTCAATTCCAATCATCTGAATATTTAGCTATGATAACTTAGATTAACATCTTCAATTCTTCCAACAAACTATATGCTGGTAATTAGAAAACTATCTATTTTTTTTAAAGAACAATACTTTTTAAAATCAAACGGACAAGTAGCACTACTATATTTAGGGAAGAAGATAAGAGGTTTCTACTGTTCTTCTTGGCGGTAGAGCAGCTACGAAGTATGTCAGGTGAAAATGCGGGAGGAGTAACGTCGTTTCGACTCAACCGCAGAATAAAAAGAAAGTAGTTTTCTTTTTCCAGAACACAAATATTTCTAGAAATTTTGAAAATCGGAATCAAAGGGTGATTTGAATGGTGTAGGAAAGGTGGCAAGGTGATGGTGGAATTGAATTAATTTCTTCCTCTCTTTTTTTTTTTCTAGTCGAAACCTCTAGCTCTTTTGCTCTCCAAACTCACACTAGTGAAGCATGTGAGAAGTGGATGATTGGTGGTGTGTGTGTGCTTGTGAATGTGAATGTGAAAGGAAGAAGAAAGGCATGCCTATTTATACTAGTGAATGAAGAATCTAGATCATATCTAGAATATCGAGCAAAATCTTAATAAAATCCAATCTAATATTCTCCTAATCATATCTAAGGAAATCCAATCTAATCTTATTCTAATCATATCTAATAAGATCAAATCCAATCTTATAAAATCTAGGGAAATCTAGGAAAAATCTATATCATATCTCTCTCTCAATCTCATACAATTAATTCCTTAGATTTGAGGGAATCAAAATCTTAAATTGAATATCATATCTAGATTTTCTAGGATCCTAACTAGATCTTGGATAAGATTTTCAAGGATCACTTAGGATAAAAATTATGATTCTCTCCTTATCTATATCTATGCACTATGATTAGATTTGGATATCAATCTCTCCACTTGCTAGGATTTGTAAAAAAAAAAATCTAGGTTAGGGTTGCATGTACATATATATCCATATGGCTTTACATATTTACTCAATTGGGTTTTAGTGTATTCTTTTTAAAAAATAAAAATAAAATCGAGTCATTTATTAAAAGAATACTAAATTAACATCTAAATGGAAGAATTTCAATTAAAATATTTAATTTTATTATAAAAAAAATTAGGGTTGTTACAATCTCATTCATGCATAGTAAAAGCAAATACTAAAAAACTTCTTAAATTTGTAAGTAGATAATTAAACTCAACAAAATACTATAAATTAAATACATTAAATTTTGGAAATTGATGTTCACACTCCATTTTTTGTCTTTGAGGAAAAAAAATACATACACTTCCAATACTAAAAATCAAAAAAGGGAGCGTGAATATCAATTCCCTAAATTTTGGACCAAATAATTTTTTCTATATATTCCATCCGTCCCTATTTAATTGTTTATTACGGTTTTACGTGCATTTATAACGGCTTATATCTTTCAATGTATATTGCTAAAAATATACAATATGGATCCTGTTTGATAGATTTCAATTTTTTCCTATAAGACAATGATTTCTAAAATATCAAACATAATATGCGTCGAGAGATAAATGCGGTTGAAAATGCATGCAAAATCGTAGTGGACAATTAAATAGGAACGGAGGGAGTATAGTTTTGCATTATACAAATTTTGTACAAGATTTGCTCAACTGAAATTCTGGACAGGGCCGGCCAGGGGGTAAGCCTCGCAAGCCGGCCGGCTCGGGCAACCCCTGGCAAGGGGCAACAAAAAAATTTTTTTTGTTTGTATACAAAAAAAAATAGAAATCCAGCAAAAAATATATTCAGGGGCGTCATCCAAAAAATTTTGTACAAATTTTTTTTAAAAAAGAAAATATGTATAGTTTCCACCTATTTTAAAAAATTATGATACATGAGAAAATTAGGAGGGTAAAAAAGAGGTTTTTACATACCTGGAGTAAAAATAAACAGATAAAAAAATTAGGAGGGCAAATTATTAAGAGAGAAAATTAGGAGGGTAAAAGAGAGATTTTTACATACCTGGGGTAAATAAATAGATAAAAAAATTTGGAGGGCAAATTATTAAGAGAGAAAATTAGGAGGGCTATCGGATAAGAAGAAAAAAAAGATAAGGGATGCTATAGCCAAAACGAGAAGGGACGGATGATGTAATTCAAGCTAAATGAATAATATAATCTTGTTTTTGTCCTTTTTTTGTTGTTGTTGTTTGTATGTCTTTTTTTCATACTTAACACTAGTGGGCAACGAGCCATGTTTTTCGCAATAAAGATTTCCAGACAACCACATAAGGAAAAACTCGTTTGGGCCCATTCCAGGTCTCACAAAAATCTAGAAAAATCTCCATAAATTTTTTAATATTATTTTATGGGACCTTGTAAAAAATCAGCTCCAACGGACATCAATAAGTATTACTTTTGAATTCATATGGGCGAATTGAGTAGTTTCGCCCCAACGAATCTAAAAGTAATACACCGATCGATATTCCTTGGAGCCGATTTTTTACAGGGCCTCATAAAATAATATTCAAAATTTTTGATATTTTTCTAGATTTTTGTGAGACCCGGAAACGCATTTTTCCTTGCTTGATTCCCTTCAAATCTTCCTTGCGGTTAGAATTTTCAAGCGGGCAACCAAGCGGAAGGTCGGGTTTGGGCAACCCAAATGTCGGGGCCGGCACTGATTCTGGAACCACCATATTGGTCAGTATTAGGATATTGTGAATCATGTACTGTAACTACCCTGATTTTCAGTAAATAAAAATTTCGTTAAATATCTAAATTTTGTTTTAATTACTTGTTTTTACTTTTAAAAATTCCTTTTAATTTCTAATAATCCGTCATAATTAGATTTTAGTCCTTAAAATTTATATTTCTTGGCTAGAAATCCTACATGGCAAGTAGGGTTAGTTTCTAACCGATTAGTTGGAGAAACCGAACTACCAATCCACCTAATTACAATTCCCTAACCCTAGATGGACCTTTTTGACCGTCTTTGAGCCTTATGAACCCCTCCAACCCTAATTGAACCTTTTAGACCTAGAGAGGTCATCATTATACTCCATGTCTAGTTATTTTTAACCTTAGTCATCATCATTATTCCTTTACCCATTGGATAATAAATCTTAGAAGAATTTTTGTTCTTTGGATAATGGAAGCTAGATTTGCCAATATGTTTATATATTTGACAAGACAACTCATGCCATCATTTTACTACCAAAAGAAGTCATCATTTTACTTCCAAAAGAAGCAAACTTAGTCTTGCCATGCATGCAAGCCTAGGAAGAATAGCCTTGAACCTAATTCCCCTCTTAGACTTACTTTCCTAGATTTTTTTAGATGTACATATATGTATATATATATATGTTCATAGTACTAGAGAGAGAGAGAGAGAGGGAGAGAGAGAGGGAGGGGGGGTGGGGGGCGCGGGAGAGAGAAGCCGAGAGGGAGAGGGAGAGAGGGAGACCGAGAGGGAGGGAGAGAGATGGAGTGTGTGGTGTGCTTTGTTCACTCCCACAAGCTACCCCTTTAGCCTTAAGCCTATTTATGACTTGCCAATCCATTTCTAATCAATTTCTAGCATAGAATCACAGCCTTTAATCATCCTAGAAATTGACTACAACCTAGCCTAAGATTGACTAAACATGGGAAGACTACACATTAGTCTAGCCATCATACCATTCTTACTTGCAAGACTTACCAACCTAGGTTATAATTACCTAGGATTGCCTTTAAGTTCTAGAAAATCTTCATAATTACCAATTCTTACACCTAAGTTGGATTAACAAGTCTTGGCATGCATGAAAAGCTTGATTAGACAAGACCATACCTTTCATAATTATCCTTTTAACCATTGGACAATATTTGCTAGGAAAAATTTTATTCATTGGGTAATAGAAGTTAGTTTGGCTATAAATAGCATCACATCTTTGCCATTCAACACACACCTCCACCCATTTAACTTCTCTCTCTAGAATCCTTGCAATTGTTCTTTGTTCTTCTTGTTTTTGAGTTCTTCTTGTGTTCTTTAAGAAGCTCATCCTAGGCCGTCACTAAACCACCACTCGACCACCCTTTCGATCCAAAAAGTTTAAGTAGTTTAATCAAGAACAAGTTTCGAGAGAAACCTTTCTCTTACAGTAGAAAGTTACTCCGATCGACCGCCGACTTTCCTTTCCGTAGCCGCCCTACCGCCAAGAAGAACGGTAGATTATCTTTATCCCCTATCTCTAAGTATACATAGAATGTCTCTAACCGTTTTCTTTAAGTATATAAGGTTATCTTTCACCTATAAGGTTTGGAATGCATGATAATTAACAAACTTGTTTTTGCTAATGGAAGTATGAGCATGTTGGAACAATCAACTTTTACTCTAACAAACATATGTTGTTTTGAACTTCCCACAAAGGAAGAAAGAATGATCTTTTTAAAGATAAGATTTTATCGTTGATAAAAGTATTCGTATTTTGATCTTTCGGATGGTTATGAGCATGTATGCATGAATTGCTTGCGTTACTTGTTTTGTTGTAAAGCATAAGTGATTTTCACTCCAAAAGCGTCCGTACATGTGGCGTTATGCTTTAAGTGGTGATTTGAGCATGATTAGTAATACAGAGTTGGATGATCTTGCTAGTTTAGTTTCAAGATTACAATGAATGATTTATAATTACATATGTGAAAAGTCCTACCGCGGAGTCGTTGCATGAAAACGAGACACAGCAACTGAGAAAGTAGAAACATCACACCTAGGGTGTGTTAATGGCAAAGTATATTTGAAATAACAATGTGGCCGGATTTGGTAGCCCATTGTATGTGTGAAAACCGCGATGTGGCCAAACTTGGTAACTCATCGTGTGGATTGCGAAAACCGCAATATGGCCGGACTTGGTAGCCCGTTGTGTGAATGAAAACTCGCAATGTGGCCGAACTTGGTAGCCCATTGTGAAGATTGCCAATGGGGCCGGACGTGGTAGCTTCATTGGTAATATGGCTTGGCTATCTACGGAGAGGAGCCAATGCAAAGTTTTGTATGCCAATGGGAACCTGGTGCGGCGGAACCATTGTGAAGATACTCGGAAGACCGGAACAGCGGAACCGAGGTTGGGTGTGTTAAAATGATGATTTTGAAAATGTTGATTTGGTTAATGAAAGGTGAAACCAGTTACATGGTCTACGAGAAGTCGCGTAGGAGAAACTCAGAAAATCATGAATACCAACGTTAGTTGAATAGTGAATGCGGATGTGTCATTGTTAACTATTTTGTCGAATATGTATGAGCTATGTGGAAATTATTGAATTTGTGATCATTTGTTCGTAAGTTAAGGGTTAGTGGGTATGAGTTACTCTATTGAGCTTTTGTAGCTTACGGTGTTACCTTTTGGTGACCCTGACATATTATATTGGTGACGAAACTGGTATAATGTGTCAGATCTTATAGATGAACAGGGTGAACTCTACACCTTGGAAGCTTTTGGAGCCGAGGAGCTGGCCAGAATGAAAGAAGAGGTGGAGAAGTAGATAGGAACCCTAATTTACCCCCCCTCCTTTTGTTGAATAAAAGTACTTTTGTTAAGATTATGATGTAATATTGAGCCAGGCTCCATTTTATTTTCAATGAAATTATCCATTTAACGTTCCCAAAATTCGGAGCGTTACATGTACTACCCATCAACGAGCTTTTGTACAACCCACATTTGTACTATTAATAGATAGGTGTAGTAAGTAAATTGAATGCATTTTAACTAATTTCAATTAATGAACTACCCACATTTTGTACTATTATAGTTAAGTGTAGTAAGTAAGTTAATTAAATGCATTTTAAAAAAATTTAATTAATGAAAATGGCTACTTGTGTGTAAATGCTTGTTTTACATGGTTAAATACATTTAATGGGTTGTTATACCTGAAAACACCAAACTCTACATAAATGTACACTTTTTCAACCACATGAAAAATATACTCATCCATCCATCCCAAAATTTCTTGTCCATTTTGGGTAAGTATGCCATTTTTAAATTACATACTTCCTCCGTCTAACTTTATGAGTCTCGTATGGAAATTCGTACAATTTCAAATCCCAAAAAAATATATATTTCTATATATTATTTTTAAATTTTTTTACAACAAATTAAAGTACCAAAGTCCCGGCCCGTATGGAACATTGAAAGTGAGACGGAGGGCATAAATAATTTAAAAATGGCAGAGTTGCTGAAAAAGGCCAAGAAATTTTGGGATGGATCGATGAGTATTATATCTTTCATGTGGTTGAAAAAGTTTGCATTTGTGCAGAATTTGGTGTTTTCACTTATAACAACCCATTGAATGTGTTTAACTATGTAAAACATGTATTTACACATAATTAGCCATTTTCATAAATTGAAATTTGTTAAAAATATATTTAATTAACGTACTACCCTCAATGAGTTAACTTACTTACTCCAACACAGATATTTACAGGGGACTTTTAAAGTGTAATAGAGTATATTTTTCATCCCATTTACTGTACGCTATGTTTTTGTTGTGCTCACTTTTGAAGATTATGTTTTTATCTCAACATTTGAATAAAAATCTGGATTCACATTTTCTCTCTTAATCACCCTAATCACTATGTATCTTAATCTTATACTCCCATGCACATGGGCATGGTTCGATTTTCCTAAGCTCCCATCCCCCTCCAAAAATCCCCTAAGATAGAGTAAAATTAGGTTTAACGAATCGCAAAAAAAAAAAAAAAAAATCTTCTCCACCTTAAATTTTCTCTCATACTATTTTAAATCTTTCTGATCTCTCTAACTCTTCTCTCTTCCAAAACTTCAGATTAAGACATAAAATGAATATAAAAAACTATAATTTTAATTTTCAAAATTTATTTATTATAAACCATATTATTTTATCACAAAAATTGGCCTTAGTATACACTTAGGGCTCTATGATGAAGTGAGTTTTGTTCACCCTCCTTAAAAGAGAGTGAACATTAACCTCGTTCATATTGGTTAAAATGATGTAGAGCCCACCACAAAGTGATGTCATGTTGACCAAAAAGTGTATTATAGAAATAAGCATGACATCACTTGCAGTGGTATATACATTATTTTAACCAACAAAATAGAGTGTAATGTTCACCATTTTTTAAAGTGGGTGAACAAAATTGCACTCAGGCTCTATAGTGAAGTAATAGTATTGGATGTATGGAGTGCTTAATTAGAGTAAATTTGATTTAGTTTAAAACTATTTTCCTTAAACCAAATTTTCTATGGAAAAATTAATACGAATAAGGGCTGGTTTAGCTTATATGATTCAGTTGTATTTTTTTTTTGTCTTTATTCAATTATTTATTTATTTGTTAATTTTGCGTTAAATTTTTGCATATTATGGGTTTGTGTCGTTTTTTTTATCTTTATTCAATTATTTATTTATTTGTTAGTTTCGCGTTAAATTTTTGCATATTATGTGTTTGTTTTGATGAGAGAAATCAAAAGACTAAAATTTTATGATGGAAACCCATGATTTATTGAATAAAGAAATGAGTCAAACAATGTCTCTTTTGAAATTCAAATATTCAAACTGGTAACAGATACTAGAAATTGAGGGGGTTCAAGCCATTCCTCTGGGTCTGTAAAATGTACTACAATTTTACATTTTTTTCATGTATTATTTGATTTTTCTTCACTAGTGTTTACAATATCTCATTTATGCATAGTAAAAGTAAATAGTAAAATTACTTAAATTTTGGAGTAAGTACATAATTAAACTCAACAAAATAATAGTAAAAATTAAACCCATTAAGTTTTCAACCAAATAATTTTTTCTATATATTTTTTTGCATTATACAAATTTTGTACAAGATTTTGACACCGCTCAACTGAAATTCTAGAGCCACCATGTTGGTTGGCATTAGGATGTTGTAAATCATGTACTGCCCATCAATAAGTTTGTGTACTACATACATTTTATACTATTCATAATTAGGTGTAGTAAGTACGCTAATTAAATGCATTTTAACAAATTTAAATGAATGAAAATGGCTAGTTGTGTGTAAATGCTTATTTTACATGGTTAAATACGTTCAATGAGTTGTTATACCTGAAACACCAAACTTTGCGTAGATGCACACTTTTTCAACCACATGAAAATTATACTCATCATCGATCCATCCCAAAATTTCTTGTCCTTTTTGGATAAGTCTGCCATTTTTAAATTACTTACTCCCTCCGTTGAACTTTAAATGTCACCTATAAAATTTGAGCATTTTCAAATTCCAAAAAGTAATATTTCTCTATATTACTATGAACATTTAAAGTTAGATGGACTGACGGAGAGAGTAAGTAATTTAAAAATGACAGACTTGCCCAAAAAGACAAGAAATTTTGGGATGGATCGATGAGTACTATATTTTTCATGTGGTTGAAAAAGTGTGCATTTATGCAAAATTTAGTGTTTTCAGTTATTACAACTCATTGAATGTATTTAAACATGTAAAATATGTATTTACACACAATTAGCCATTTTCATTAATTAAAATGTGTTAAAAATGCATTTAATTAACTTACTTACTACACCCAATGAGTTAACTTACATACTAAAACATGGTTTTCTGCAGGAGACATTTAAAGTGGAGCGGAGGGAGTATATTTTTAATCACCTTTATTGTACGTCATGTTTTTGTTGTGCTCTTTTTTGAAGATTATGTTTTCATCCCAACATTTGAATAAAAATCGGGATTCGCCTTTTCTCTTTCTTAATCTCCTTAATTTTTCTCTATCTTAATCTTATACCTCCTTGCACATGGGCAGGATTTGATTCCCATAAGCACCCATCTCCCCTCCACCAAATGCCCTAGGATAGAGTAGATTAAGTTTAACAAATGACAAAAATTAAAAAAAAAGTTTCTCAACTATAATTTTAATTTTCAAATTTTATTTATTATAGACCTAATAATTTTATCGCAAAAAATTGGTCTCTGTATACTCCTTTGGGCTCTATAGCAGCCTACTAGTATGGGATGTAGGGAGTGCATAGTTAGAGTAAATTTGGTTTAGTTTGGATCGATTAAACTATTTATCCTAATACGAATAAGGGGGTTTAGCTTTATATAAGTTAGCTAATTTATTTTTTTGTCTTTATTCAATTATTTTTTATATTTGTTAGTTTCATGTTAAATTTTTGCAGGTTATTGGTTTGTTTTGACAAGAGAAAATCAAAAGAGTAAAATATTATTTTTGAAACCCACAATTTTTTGAATAAAGAAATGAGCCAAGTAACGTGTCTTTTGAAATCCAAATATTCAAGCTATTAACAGATACTAGGAATTGAGGGAGTTCAATCAAATCCTTGGGTCTGTATGTTGTACTACGAATATTTTACTTTTTTTTCAACTTATCATTTGATTTTTCTTCACTAGTGTCTACACCTCAGGGCTCTATAGGCTAAACTCATGACAAAAATGATAAGTTTATCAAAACAAAAAAAAAAAAAAAAAAACAATTAGGATAATTTATTACATTTTTAATCGATTTATAGTATGGAGCCAACATTGTAAGTCTGTCATATAAGTTTGCAAATATATAAACACATATGATTAATTTATCTGAAAGTTTTATTTGTTTTGAACACCAATATGAAAATTTTATGACGCATAGTCATCAACAGTATTTACAATAAATGAAAAAAATAATGAATTTATGGTATAAGCTAACAAATGTAACAAAATTACTATGCAGAAATTGTGGTAAAATTTAGCACACAAAATTACTAGAATAAAACGGGACTACTATAAAATCAATCTTGATTACCGAAAACGTTTTGAATTTTTGATAAACTTAAATTCAACTGTGTAAATTGATCATTGTGATCAATTTATCTGATTCCATTTAGAAATGATTGATTTTCATTAATGGTTAAATGTATATGCCAATATGATAGAATTATCTCATAACATAAGAAAAACTTTACGTCAAGACATGTATATTTACCATATGTGAAACTCACAGGTCTCGGTTTCTTGGAGAAGAGATTGATTGTACGGCAGAATGTAAGGCCGATGTGTGAATTTCAAGCATGGGCTCTAATGGCGGTTTAATTGCAACGTTTTTCCGGCATGTTCAAATTCCCTTTGTGATTCGAACATTAAACAACATGATGCCCCAGTTGTAGCTGCCAGACCAGTGAACACACGTAAGACATCTTCTGCGATTCATGGTTCTGTAATAAGTAACATTTTTATTGAAAGCGCCTATATAAAAAAGTAATGGAGAGAGAGAGAGGGGGGCACAAATCGATGCAATTTCTACAAGAGCAGATGAACGAGATAGGAGTAATACTTACGTGTTGGTTTTTTTTTGGAAATTGATGATCTTCGATTTCTATTGTGAAATTGGAGGTTATCGGAAGCAAATCTGTTGCATTTCTTTTCATGATTGTACGGTTCTCTTGGATTTTGTTTGTGTTCAATTAAGAAACAACCATATTGCTTAAATATGGCTCCAAGATTTGAAATAAAAACATATCTGGAAACAATATATACTTGTACTGCAAAATAATGGCAAAATGGTAAATCATACATAAAAAAAGAAGAAGATGAAACGTAACCCACCAAAGTGATCAGGATGAAAACTTACGTGGTATCTATAATTAAGACCACGATTTAATTGATTCTAATGTTTTCTACGATTTTAAAAACCTTTTTTTAGTATAACTAATAAATATAAATCGTATAAGATCTAATTTGCATAAGTGCGGACCTCATAGATCCCGATCGAATTTTGATGATACAAACCATTCAATATAATCATAATGTGATTTTAAGGGTTCTCGCGAGAAATTAACAAAAAATATGACCGGAAAGTGTTTTATCCAAGTAGTTTTCATTAAATAGTTTAATAGAAAACTGCTCAAAATAAGCACTTTCCGGTCATATTTTTTGTTGATTTCTTGTGGGGACCTTTAAAATCACATTTTACACACATTAAAAGGCTTGGATCATCAAAATTTCAATTGGAAAAGGAAGGTCCGCACTTAAGGTAAGATCCTCACAGGAAGTGAATTGTGTGTGTGCGAACATCCATTTACAGCCGTTGGATCTTGTAACGCCCCGAATATTTGGAACGTTAAATAGGGCAATTTCATTAAAAATCTAAATAGAGTCTAACTCAATATTACAACATAATTCTCCCAAGAGTACTTTATTAAACAAAAGGAGGGTAGACTAGGGTTCCTATCTACTGCTCCGCCTCTTCTTCCATTCTGGCCAGCTCCTCGGCTCCAAAAGCTTCCAAGGCGTAATGCTCACCCTGCTCGTCTATGAGGTCTGACACATTATACCGGCGTCGCCACCAATATAATATGTCAGGGTCACCCAAGGTAACACCGTGAGCTCACAAAAGCTCAATAGAATAACCAAACCCACTAACCTTTAACTTACAACAATATATCATAAAATCAACGGAGTCCAAGCAAGTTTAACAAAAATGATTAACGATAGCACATCCATATTCACTATTCAAGTATCGTTGGTGTCCATATTTTTCCGTGTTTCTCCTACGCGACTCATCGTAGACCGTGTCTCCATTTTCACTTTTCACAACCAAATCAACATTTTCAAAATCCGTTTTTAACACACCCAACCTCGGTTCCGCCGTTCCGGGTTCCCGAGTATCCTCACAATGGTTCCGCTGCACCGGGTTCCCATTGGCACACTTAGCATTGGCTCCTCTCCGCGGATAACCAAGCCACACACCCAACCTCGGTTCCGCCGTTCCGGTCTCCCGAGTATCCTCACAATGGTTCCGCCGCACCGGGTTCCCATTGGCACACAAAACACACACCACACAATGGGCTACCATGTCCGGCCACATTGCGGTTTCCAAAATATTTCGCCTTTTCAAAAACATGCCTTTTTATTAACCACACCCTAGGTGTTATGTTTCTAACTTTCTCGATTTTCGTATCTCGTTTTCATGCATAGACTCCGCGGTAGGACTTATCACAAAAGTAAACATTCACAAAGGTAAATATAAATCATTCTTTGAAATTATGAAGTTAAACCAACAAGAGCATCCAACTCAATATTGCTAAGCATGCTTGGAAAGATCAAAATATAACTACTTCAAGTCAAATGTTAAAATCTTCTTTTTCAAAAATCGTTCTATTTTCCTTTTTTGAGAAATTCAATACAACATATGTTTATTTAAGACCAAGTCATTTATCTAACATGCTCATACCTCCATTAGTGAGATGAACTTATCGATAATCATGCATTTTAAACGATAACCTCATCTACTTGAAACCAAACAATAGATAATCTTATCTACGATATCGATACTTTGAATCAAGAGCATTCTACTTTCTAACGTACGATTCTATATTATATGTAGAGTTATTGGACTAGGATTCCTACTTATACTTAGGAAAGTGAGGAGAGAAAATCTACCTTGATCCGAAACTTAGTCGGGGCCGAATAAGCTAGTTGGTAATTTCCTACGGGCAGTGAAAACTTGCAATCTGGACCGAACTTCGGACGGCAGTAACTCGGTCAATATTTGGCCGAATACGATCGTTCTTGGGTTGAAATTGAAGCTCTCGAAGTGCTCTACGACTTTCGGGAAGGAAGTTGGTCCTAGAAACTACTTTAGGTAGGAGAAAAATGGGGATAAATGAGAAGACAGTATGCTGTCTGGAAATAGGAATCCGAGATTTTTACTGAACTTCGGACGCCAATATCTATGTCATTTCTTCACCGATTTGGATGGTTCTTGGGTCTAACTTGAAAGTTTCGAAGTGCTCTACGACTTTTCCGAAAGGAGTTGGTTCCAAAAACTAACTTTGGAAGGAGAAAATTGAGGATTTTCAAAGGGCAGTAGGCTGCCTAGAAAAACAGAATTGGTTTTTAGAGAGGAATGAGAGCAAGGGAGTGAAGGTGTGAGTTGAAACTTGAAGTGAGCTTGCTATTTATAGGCACAAGTCTTGGCTCTCTCCTCCCCCATATGGCCGGCCCCTCCCTCTCTCATTTCTCCCATAGATTTGCTCCATAGTCTTATCATTTCAAGACCTTAGTCCAAGTCCTAGCCTTTCCTCATGTGTCAATCCAATAATAGGCCAAATCCTAGGTTATAATGAAGATTCCATGGCTTGTCAAATCCTAGAATGGGTTGGCTTGCAAGAAAGAATAACATCATTGGCTAGGATCATACTTAAAGTGGTCTAGTCATGGGTTGTCAAGTGATAGCTTGTGTAAGTGTCCAAATTTGCACACACACACACTCCCTCTCTCCTCCCCCATCCGGCCCTCTCTCTCTCTCTCTCTCTCTCTCTCTCTCTTTTTGGTACATATATATGTGTATATATGTATATATATGTATATATATGTATGAGTGTCTAGGAAAGTAAGTCTAAAGTTATTAGGTTTAAGGCTTAAAATCTTAGGGTTGCATGCATGCATGGCTAGGTTAACTAGTCTTGGAAGCAAAATGATGAGGTTCCTTGGCCCATGATTTTGTATGGTCAAATCAAAGCCTTATTGGCAACTTGATAAACAATGACCAATGGTCAAAATTTTCCCTAGCATTTATGGACCAAGGGGTAAAGAAATATTAGGGTTTGAAATGATTACCCCTAAAAGTCTAAGGGTTCAATTAGGGTTCGGGGAGTGTAACTAGGAGAAATGATAGTTTGGTTTGTCCAACTAGTCGAATGGAAATTAACTCTACTAGCCAAGTAGGGTTTTTAATCATAAAAAGAATTTTAAAGGACTAAAACTTAATTATGATGAATTAACGGAATTAAAAAAAATATTTAAAGTAATATCAAGTAGTTAAAAGAAATAACGACATTTTTATTTAATAAAATTTAGAGTCGTTACAGATCTCATCCAACAGCTCTGATTTTAAAAGCCTATAAATCACGGGTAGAAAGAGCTCCTCTTATAAGCAGTATTTTGAAAGAGCTCCTCTTAAAACATGTAAAATCTCTCAATTGTATATAATTCACTCATTGTCGACTCCATGGGATACATAGTTTTCAATTGTGGCATCTCATTGACGTCTTTATGATCCATATCCAACTGAGAGAGAGGGGGCCACAAATCGATGCAATTTCTATGAGAGAAGATGAACGAGATAGGAGTAATACTTACGTGTTGGTTTTTTTTTGGAAATTGATGATCTTCGATTCATATTGTGAAATTGGAGGTTATCGGAAGCAAATCTGTTGCATTTCCTTTCATGATTGTACGGGTCTCTTGGATTTTGTTTATGATGTTGGAATTTGGGGTCGGTCCTGGATCAAATCGGGTCGCCTATGTAGACATGACCGGTGATCCAAATATTAGAGAGTCCTATCTCATCTTGGAGATAAGATAGGAGAAGTTGAAGCAATTCTAATTTTTTAGGATTAGAAGACTTCTAAAGCATCTAGAATGCTCTCTCTCTATTTATTTCATGCAGGATGTTCGTAGAGATATATACAATATGATACACAAGAGATATACAAAAAGAATAGAGTTCTGGGAAACTCTCTCTCTTTAATAGTTCTCTCTCTCTCTACCATTAAAGAGCAATCCGAGCTTTTGCACCGTGGAATAGAGAGTGATACTCGATCTCGTAGTATCACTCCATCGCAGGAATTTGTCACTGATTTGGTATGTGATCAAGAGTTCGTAATCCATCCAAACCAAGGTCCGGTTTGGTTAAAGTTCGTAAGGTAACTCGAAACCACCCGCTTCCGCACTATGGTTATATTTTTCTTACATTGGTATCAGAGCCTTAATTGGATGTTTTCGTGCTCTTTAGTACTTAAATAGCCATATGTATCATGCTTTAGGCGTACATATTGAATGATTTTCTGTATATACCGGATTAACATGATTTTTCAAAAGTTCTCGGAATTGCTTCAAAATTTTACAAAACATAGTCCATGCCATAACATTTAGATCATATCTGAAAAGTTTCGTGGTTATTGGATTGACCGTTTGTGAGAAAAATCAAACTCTAGTTAGTTTTTTCGAAACTTTGACTGGACAGTGTTTTTTTTCTGTGTTTTGATTTAACATGCGGGACTTGTATCATTGCGTAGCTCTTGTTTCTAACTTTGCAACGGTATACTATAAGCTTCATTTGGAGTTACGGATCAAAAGTTATGGCTAACCCTAGTTTTGGTTGTTTTTTGTGAAAAATCCTAACTTGGGAATGAAGTGCAGATTTTGCACACTCTCACTCTCAACCGAGAGAGAGTGAGATTCACCCCTCACTGTACCGGTGTCATATGGAAAAACCAAGAGTACCACTGAACTTGAAATTGAATTTCCTACGTTTCTGTGTATTTATTTTATTTTTCTGAAATGAAATTATTTTTCAGAATTTTAAATACAAGAAAAATAAAATTTTTGACTCAGTTTATGAGAGAGTGGGGATCCGTGCCTCCTCTGTTGGGAACCAATTTTTTGGTGGCATATTCTGCGACTGTTGCCCATTGTTTGGGGTACAAGGTGTAATATTCCAGTGAGCATGGTTTTTTATTATGTATTTTCTGTTTGTTGTTTATTTAGGAAAATTAGAATAAAAATCTGAAAAATTATAAATTTTTGGATTTAACCTCCTGAAATCAGAACCAATTTATAGGAGTGTTTGGTGTAATTTTTCAGTGTACGCTGATTTTTTATTCTATATTTTCTATCCGTTGATAATTCAGAAAAATTAGAATAAAAATATGAAAAATTATAAATTTTTGGATTTAACCTCCTGGAATCAGAACCAATTTATAGGAGTGGTTGGTGTAATTTTTCAGTGTATGCTGATTTTTTATTCTATATTTTCTATCCATTGATAATTTGGAAAAATTAGAATAAAAATCTAAAAAATTATAAATTTTTTGATTCAACCTCCGGGATTCAGTACCTATTTAGTGGTGTAGGTTGTGTATTTTTCCAGTACATGTTGATATTATTTAGCATTTTCTACTTGTTATTTATTCTTGGAGAATTAGAATAAATTGTGAAAATTGACAATAATTGCATGTGAGCAACTGAAAATGTAAAAAATATTGAAAACGGCATGTTTAATATTTTGGACGATTTTACATGTTGTATGTGGCATGTTTGGATAATTTTTGGCATTGTTCAATATTGAAATTATTCATTTTGATAGCATAAAAAATACTTTTTAATGCATAAATAGTGATATGCACTATAATAAATTTGTTTCATGCTTGTGATATGCCATATCTAGTGGGAGGTTGTTCGGTAGAGAAAATATTTTCATATATTTTTCCCAAAAACTAAAATTTTGAGCATAAATTAATGTAGGGGGATGAAAACAATTGATGCTTCGGATCAACTGGATTGCAACGGCTTATTCGTGCCTCTTCACCGGAACCCTAGCTCGACGTCTGAACCCTAATCTGCAAAATAGACAGGGGGTGAGTGCACCTTTGCCTCTCGTGGCAAAGGCCCTCCGATGCCTTTGTTAGTATCACGTACTAGAAAACTCAACCCTAATTATCAGTAGGAAAGCAATAGTAATGCAGTGTATTGCGTACCTTTTTCCTTTAGGTTCACCTCATATATATAGACTTGTGTATGCTTGCTGCCCAAGCATTCCTATTGCCATAGGATTCCTAACTCGTATAGGAAACCCAGGATATCAAGGATTCTCGTTTCCTTTATCAGTTTATTGGAAAAGAGTCCTTTTAGGATTCTTTTCCTTTACTGGCCGAACATCCCATTCTCATTGGGTATCTTTCTCAGATCCTATATTCTCGGGATCCTATTCCTTAATGGAATACCAACATTCTGGATTCTTCCAGAATGTTCCCCAAATTCCAACAATCGATTTGGAACTCTTTCCTTGTTCGGCCATCTTGTCGCCGAACAGACTGCCTGGACCAATGACTTCACATGTAATTTGGTCCAAACGTAATGATAATGTCTCTATCTGCCGAACAGTTAGTTTCGCACCACTGACTTCACTTGTCATTGGCCTTTTATTAGCCGAACAGACTGCATAGATCAATGACTTCCCATATTACTGATCCGTATCTCTGTTCACCATACTGCCCGGCGATAAGTACCGTTTGTGTTCATCACATGTTCCCAAACATCACGTGTTCGGTAACTAAATGTATCTGCTCGGGAATACCTCCCTACAATTAAATTAAATTGTAATAATAAAATACTTAGAGGCGCAGGAGATGATTATAAGCTTTGCGAGTTTTTGATCTTGCGACATTTATGGTATTATTATTTTCTAATTTAGATTCTTACTGCAAAATAATTCTGTGTTGTGTTGTTATTAATAATCCCATGCGCATTTCTTTGATAGAGTTAAAATGGAAGTTAAGAAAGTTATAACCGATTTGACCCAGGTTGAGAAATTGAAAAGCGACAATTATAATGTTTGGCTCTATAAGATCCAATTTCTCCTCAATGAACTAGAGGTCTTGGAGACCCTCAACCATGAGATGATTGAGCCAAAACATAGTGACTCACCACAGTATCTTCGTGATCTTGAGGCCTTTGAAAAATGGTTCAAGAAAGATCAGTGTACGCGACTTACTATGGTATGCAACATGCACAATGATTTGATATGTGAGTTTGAGTACTATGAAATTGCTCATAAGTTATGGGAAGCTATCAAACAGAAATATGATATTGACTTCTTGACTAAGTTGGTCTCAAATTTAAAATGTGATGATGAACATAAATTAGAGAACATGAAGGCTAAGCGCCAAGATGCAGCTGAGCCAAATGATTCATGCATCATAGTTGAGATTGTCCCTCGTAGGTCTGGGTACCAGTGAAGGAAGGCTAAACGGGCCCTTAAGAAAGGAGCTGCAATAGGCCTTAACCCTATTGGCGCTAGTTCTTTAAGCGCAATAGAGGCAACAAGAAGAGTGGAGACAAAAACAAGGCCAAAAAGGCATGCTTTTACTGTGACAAGTTGGGACACATTGCTCGTGAGTGCACTGAGCCTCCGAAGACACACCATAATTTTTGTTTCTCGAGTTGACTATTTTGGAACATGTCAAGGTTTAGTTGTTTATTCTCCTCATTCGTGGGTTGTAGACTCAGGAGCAGCCAACCAATTAGCGAGGAAACAAGATAGGTTTGTGGAGTATCGCTGAGTTCCATTTGGAGGCCAATGAATTTTCATGGAAAATAAGTGTAGTGTGTTAGTGCTAGGCGTTGGCAAGCTGGACATGCGACATGGGCGTACTTTGTTTTTACATGAAGTACTTTATGCTCCAAGAATTTGACGAAACTTGTTATTAGTCACTAGTACGATGGGTCTAGGTTTTTATTTTTGTTTGAGAGTAGCTAAGTGAGAATTGATTTGGGTACAATTTATTATGGTTTTGGATGGTTTGATAATACTAGATGTTATTAATTTTAATTTTAATAATAGTGCTAGTGATTCTATTTGCTTTGTTACATCTTATGTTGATGTTGATTCTTTTAAATGGCATTGGGAATTAGGTCACTTTGGGTAAGAGGGGGATTTGTTAAGTCAACCTGCCCATTTGTAACTATTGCCCAACAAGAAAAGCAATTAGAAAATTATTCAGAAAACCATAAAGGGCATTTGTTCCATTACAACCTATCCGTTAGACATTTGTGGCTGAAATTGAGTCACTAGATGTAGATTTCTTGAGGAGAATTTTCCTAGCAGATAAGAGGTTAGTAGAGATGAAGAACTCTATGAGATGGAGAATCCAACAAGAGGCGCACCAAATTGTCCAGTTGAGAATGGAGAAGAAATTCTCATACCTCCTGGGGATAGTGGGAGCGACTTGCTTAATCATGGATTAGATCTAATGGCTATGGATTCTCAAGATCCTCTTAGGCATAGAAGTAAACATTGAATAATCCATTGTCGTCTGTTTGAGATTGAGGAGGAGTTTGTTCAATGTTTGCTCCTGAAGATTAAGGAGAGCCCAAAACAGTGGGAGAATCTCATTTATCGCCTGCTAGTAAGGAATGGATAGCTACAATGTAAGATGAAATGGAGTTTATGAAGATAAACCTTGTCTGGGACTTGGTTGATCTTTCGCTTGGGCGCAAGATCATTGGGAACAAATGGGTTCTTAAGATCAAATGCGAAGCAGATGGTTCCATACTGAGCGATAAGACTCGTCTAGTGGCAAAATTATTCTAGCCTTAGAACTATTTTAAATGGAAGTTAAGGCAATAGGCTAGGAGCGCAGAGTTTGCAAGCTCCAACGGTCTATCTATGGCCTAAAATAATTATCCAGGCAGCGGTACCTGAGATTTCATTGAGCCATTTGGGTTTACGATGATCAATGAAGGTCATTGCATGCATATGAAACGGTCCAAAAATAGTTTCTTGATATTGTCATTGTATGTTGATGACATTTTAGTTGGCTGGAATGACTAGGAGATGATAGTCGCCACACAATTGTGGTTATCCTTCACTTATGAGATGAAGGAATGGGCAAAGCAAGCTATGTGCTCAGAGTTGAGATCTTAAGGGATCCTTCTAGGAAGATTCTTTCTTTAAGAATATTTTTAGAGCGATTCCGAAGACAAAGTTGCAAACTCATAGACACTTCTATTGTTAAAGGCGAGACTTAGGGGCTTAACATGGAACCTAAAACTCCTAAAGCATTGGAACTGATGGCCCACGTGCCCTATTCAAGTACCATTGGCAGCTTATAAGTAGTTATTGGTCCAATCTTGGTCATGATTGTTGACAAGCAGTCAAAAGGATATTAACATATCTCTAAGGGACCGCTGATTATATGCTTTGCTTCCAGAGTATGTATCTATGCCTAGTCGGGTCAAAGATATTGTTGCGCAAAAGGAAATGATTATAAAACACATAACTACGAGTCGCATAGTTGTATGCCCTTTGTCTAAGTCCATTGCTAAGAGGACTTTTGAGACTCATGATAACGCTTTAGGACTTCGTAGATGATGATATATGTGTTTTATTTATTAATTTCATTAATCACTTCTTTCATATTTATGGGAGATATTTATGCCATTTGTGCACTTAATATTAGTTTATTATTGTTGCAATTTGGATAATTGTTTATTGAACAACACATACAGAATTTAAAGATTGATGTCAGCAGGCTAGATTGGCTCACTCACATGAGCAATCGCCTTCGGCGCTTGAGATAGCGAGCGAAGATGAGATGGATGGGTAGTAAGATATGCAGGTTGGACCTGTGATATAGTCTAATAAGAAGAATTAGATATACCCACCATATGTTGCCTTGGTTGGAACCAAATAAGGTCTATTAGCAAGAGACCAATTGCAGATAGTTCCCCCTATCTTGAGATTAGCCTGTTTTTGTTAGTCAGATATAAGGACTCGTATAGCACCTTGATGGCAAGCTAACTGAGAGCTCGGGTTGGGCGCTAAGTAGCGACTAGACTAAAGTCTGTACTGTGTTTGGGAGTATGACATCGCTTTTTGAAAAAATAACTCCATCATAGCATGTATTCATACTACATGTGCTTGTCGATCATTTATTTTAGAGGTGAGTGAATGGATCATTGTTTCCTCACTGTGTGAGTCTAAGTAGTCATTTAGACAAAGTGACTGCATATATATTAAATGTGCTCTTTGATTTTTGACTATGTCATGTAGTAGAGATTTTGTGTTGCTACTCTAGCTTGACTACCTAAGACCACAAAATGCCAGGGTCCCATGGAGCATGTCTGGGAAAGCAGCAAGGTTAAAATGAAGTAACATGAGGGCGAAAAGAGGATCATTTAGTAATACACCCTTGCAATATATTCATTGTCGACAACTTAGGTCGCTCTATTGGGACCTGGATCGGGTGTGAATATAGAATGCATGATGTTGGGCGGTCAAGCATGCTTTTTGGAAGGATTAAAGATGCTTGGTCCGATGTAACTAAATAGATTCAGGGTACATGAGACACTCTTACGGGTTGATGTCTCTATGCTAGCTCTTAAAGAGTTGCTAGTGTAGAGCTCCCATTTGCAGGTGCTCCAGCGATCGCACGGTTCATTAGTGCGTATGAATTTGCTTCTTAGTTGGGTAGATGAAAGAGAGATTGATACAACTTGTCATGCCCACGCATGGACGAGTGGGAGATGTTGGAATTTGGGGCCGGTTCGGGACCAAATCGGGTCACCCATGTGGGCATGACCAATGATCCAAATATTAGAAAGTCCTATCTCATCTTGGAGATAAGATAGGAAAAGTTTGAAGTAATTCTAATCTCTTAGGATTTGAAGACTTCTAAAGCATCTAGAATGCTCTCTCTCTATTTATTTCATGCATGATGTTCATAGAGATATATACAATATGATACACAAGAGATATACAAAAAGAATAGAGTTCTGGGAAACTCTCTCTCTTCAATAGTTCTCTCTCTCTACCATTAAAGAGCAATCCAAGCTTTTGCACCGTGGAATAGAGGGTGATACTCGATCTCGTAGTATCACTCCATCGCAGGAATTTGTCGCTGATTTGGTATGTGATCAAGAGTTCCTAATCCATCCAAACCAAGGTCCGATTCGGTTAAAGTTCGTAAGGTAACCTGAACCACCCGCTTCCACACTATGGTTATATTTTTCTTACAATGTTCAATTAAGAAACAACCATATTGCTTAAATATGGCTCCAAGATTTGAAATAAAAACATATCTAGAAACAATATATACTTGTACTGCAAAATAATGGCAAAATGGTAAATCATACATAAAAAAAAAAAAGGATGAAATGTAACCCACCAAATTGACCAGGATGAAAACTTACGTGGTATCTATAATTAAGACCATGATTTAATTGATTCTATTGTTTTCTACGATTTTAAAAACTTTTTTTTAGTATAAATAATAAATATTAATCGGATAAGATCTAATTTGCATAAGTGCGAACCTCGTAGATCCCGATTGAATTTTGATAAAAAGAACCGTTCAATGTTATCAGAATGTGATTTTAAGGCTCCTCGCGAAAAATTAGCTAAAAATTTGATCAAAAAGTGTTTTATCCGAGTAGTTTTCATTAAATAGTTTAATAAAAAACTGTTCAAAACAAGTATTTTCCCGTCATATTTTTTGTTGATTTCTTGCGGGACCTTTAAAATAACATTTTGCACACATTGAACGGTTTGAATCATCAAATTCAATCGGGAAAGAAAGGTCCGCACTTAAGGACCTCACTTAAGGTCCTCACAGGAAGTGAATTGTGTGTGTGTGTGTGTATATACATACATACATACATACATACATATATATATATAAATATATTTATATACTCAGCTTCTTGTAGACACCCCATTTTGAATCGTCCGGATAACGTTATCTGTCGATCTTTTATTTCCCTAATGATGATTATAGTCGAGAACAGTCAAAGGACATTGATGCGTTTAAGCTTTGAGCAATCCCGAACCCCTTTCAAACCCTTCAAACCAGAGCCAAATGGCCCCAGCAAAACCCAACTAGCTTACGCCAGTGCATTGGTGACGTATGCCAGTTAACTGCCACGTGTCAGTCATCGACCGTTGACTCAGTTATCACTGGCGCACGCCAGTCCATGTGTGGCGCACACTAGGCAAATCCAGTCAAATCAACTTTATTCAGCCATGTGTGTCCTTTTCTGTTTTCGACCCCTGAGGGGAGCCAGTAAGGCCCAGGCTAGTAAACAATACTAATCCTGGCCTTGAACTGGTAAAATACGACAAACGTATGAGATGCTAAATGGCGTGCGCCAGTAAATATATACCTACGCCAGTCATGGCAGTACGTGCACTACTGGCGTGGGGATCATGGACCATCATTTTTGCTTACTGTCATTCCTGTCAATCACCCTTGCATGCTAACAATCAGTTTACTGCTTTCTGTATATTTTGGTTTGCTTAGATGTTGTTATGTATGCTTGCTCTTTATCTGTTCAAAAGGCTTCTGGGATCTTTCTGGTCATGTTCTAGAGCCCAGATGATGCAAAGCCAAGCACTGGATTGGAGTGAAACTAGCGTACGGTTGTTTGTAACCGGCGCACGACAGTTGTCCCTAGTTCCAGTGGCTGGCCCTTGCATCTTAGCTCAATTTAGGCCTATTTCCTGTCCCCACACTATTTTTGGGGTATTCTGTTCACTTTCGTGGCTTAAAGCCATTTTGCCTGCTTCTAATCATGTATATTCTGTTCTATTAAACTGCGTGGTTTGTCCTGCGTGTGCGCTGGTCCCTTTCCAGAGCCCAGAAGGTTGCAAACAAAGACCGAGTAACTAAACAAGTGGAGTACGCCGGTTATGGGGTGGCGTGCGCATGTATAAATCAGCATGCAATGGCTCGGCCAGTGCATGCTGGCAGAACCTGCTCACGTTCCTTCAGGGCAGCGTATTCCAGTTTGTTCGGGCTGCTCAGTGCCTGTTCTCAATCTATATATAACATTGCAATCAAGTCATCCATAAAGCATTTTGTCACATGAACGCAACTTGTTACAGTTTCAATCCCCATTAACTGTTCCCCCGCCCTAACTGGCTAGAAAAAATGATAAAATGAGATAAAAGTGCAAATGTTTTTTTACAAAACCAAATGCCTGAGTAGAGACCGATCTCCGGATTGGGCGAGAGGGGTGCCATAAAACCCTTTCCCTCTCGTAACCCGGCTCCCGAACCTCAGATATCGAAGGTGACGACGGACCGGTCTATGCCTTTTCAAAATCAAACAAACGTGGCAAAAACGTTTTCGAGTTCGGTTCCTTGGGTACTTCACCGCTAAAACCCGAGTGGCGACTCTGAATCGAAGCATTTCGCCATGCTTTTTCCAAAAGGGGCCGCGCCCAGTCTTTAAAAAGGGGAGCCCAAAATCGAGCATTTTCGGGGCGCGTGCCCACAGTGGTGACTCTGTTGGGGACTCTCATTGCGTTGGTTAATATTCGGCGATTAATACATAATTGAACGATCTTCAAAAGTCTGTCAAAACAGTACGCTCCGCGCTGCTGAAGAACGGAATGGTAACGTAACAGGATCTCAGCATCCGACCAATCCGAACTGGGGCTTTTACTATTGTTCGCTTGTGTAGTTTTCTCCAAGTATTGATTAACAAAAATGAGCCAAACTTCAAAGGGCATTTGTTTCAAAACCGTTGCATTTTTCTCTCATCGAATCATTTTTCGGCATTCTCTGATCGCGTCGATAAGTTGGTCAGCCCCGTTAAGGTGTTTTGAGTAACCGGCACAATTTATTGGAGCCCGAGGTCCTCGAACGCCCAACAACCTTGGACGATGATGAGTCGTACTGCCGTTCGACCATTGCTTTGCTCCACGCATCGCAGTGGGAGGTATATCGCGGCTCTAGTCAGAGGAACTCCTTTAGCCAAAACTGGCCTCTACAGCGCTTACAAAGCACTAGAACCTTTCAACCTAAGACAGGAACCCGCAGGGTAGGATTACTTGCTTCTAACCCTATATCCTGTCTATGTGTTACCGCTTTCCATATCGCATGCTTGTACATACATTCATGACTGTTTTGCGTAGGAGCATGCTAGGGCAGCTCTTAGGATGTCTTTCGTCGAGTCTGTCTCGCGCCCGTTCGGCATTGCCTTGGACCGATGACGAGTTGTGCACCTCAATGTTGCACGTTACCAAAATTTTCAATTCCTTAATCAATGGGGCTTCGGGAAGTCAATACTTTTCTAAGCCTCTGTCTAAATGCCCGGTCGAGGTTTCAAGCCGAAAAACTAGGAGCAGCGGAGAGAATGTCGTGATACTTACACCACCCGGGTTAAAAGTGCTAATCACTTACACCGCTCAGGCTCCGGCACAGTGCTACTTACGCCATTTCGGTTACAGTATCACGCCATCTACATCGAGTTGGTTCCGAAATCAAACTTTGAAACCTCGAGAAGGGTTAAAATCCAAGGCCTAGGCTGTTTTGGCGTCCCTTAGTAACATTCGATTCAATCAAGGATACAACGTCGAAAAGAAAATCCAAGGATTCTATGGCAACTGTCCGAATGTCGTAAGGCAGACTCCCTCTAGTTCTAGAGTCTAGGAGGACACCGACGACGTTGGCATGATCATTTTTCCATTCTTGTCGATTCTTTCAAATAAAATGACTGCAGGCTGCCATTAAGCTCTTGTACCTTGCTGTCTAGTCATGCCGCTATCAAAGCAGAATTCCGAAATCAAGAGCCAAACCTACTTGGGGCCGTCCGTAGAGTCTGCTTAAGGGTTTGATTTGGGGTTTGTCTTTCAGACGACCGCAACGGAAACGCTGGCCTGCACTGTGTCACGGGAGGATTCACTGCCGACTACTTCGCACGAGTCCCCTCCATTTACTCCGTCTCCACCAGCATCTCCAAGGCTTGTTAAAACAGAAGTGCTAACCATGGCGGATGTCCCACCTCCGAATCTTGCAACCGTGTTGGCTGATCTGCAGCACAACCTAGCCATCATGCAACAAAGGGCCGACCAGGCCGACACCTCCATGGCCAATCTTTGAACCCTAATCGAGGAGCGACTTCCCCTTGTAGTAGGAGGGGAAGGTGGTGAAAGGCGGGAGCAGGGAGCCGCTGCCGAAAAGGAACCACTAGTTGAGAATCCAAGCCCAGAAATGGCAGCTTTGGTCGCCAAAATGGCCAGGTTGGAAGAAGCAGTTGCCAAGTCCGAAAGGAAAGGGTCGGGAGTACTAGACATGGACCGCCTCTGCCCATTCCCGAATGCCAGGCTCCCCGATCGGTTCAAAATGCCCGACTTCGCAAAATTTGACGGTACTGGAGATCCGAAAACTCACTTGTTGGCCTATCATGGAGCAATGAAACTGCATGGTGTTGGAGAAGATGCCATGGCTCAGCTGTTTCCAAAAACTCTTGCTGGTCCTACCTTCTAGTGGTTCCTATCGCTCGACATCTCCAAGAGACGGACATGGGAGGATATCGGCACAGCCTTCAATGCTCAGTATAGCTACAACGCCCAACTCAAAATGACCACTTGGGAGTTGGAATCCACCAAGATGACTGCAAAGGAGTTCTTTGCGGACTTTATCCAAAGATGGAGAGCCAAGGCCACTCTCATGCCCGATCGCCCGAGCGAGAAGAATCAGATTCGCATCATCTCCTGTAATCTGCAGCCGGACTTTGCCAAAAACCTCGTGTTGGTTCAGGGCGCGAACTTCGAAACCTTCTATGACTCCGGGCTGACCATCGAAGAAGCCCTTCAAACCGGTGTCTTGCCCAGAAGTGACAGTTCCTCTTCCACCTCAGCCTCAAAATCGAAGCCCCGTGCATACACCGAAAACAGCACTGCTTTGTTTGGCGGTAACAGCTACGCTAACGCAAACTCTACTAACAACCCCTCTGCCCAAAGCTCCAACCACATCGCCGACATTAACCAAGTTCAAACCCCTTAAAGACCCCGAAACCGCAACCAACCCCGTAACTTCGCCAATTTTGAGGCGCCAATTTCCTCGGTGTTGGAGAAGTTAGTCAAAACCGGGCACCTTAGGCCTCTAGCCCCGACTCCACTTCCTCAAAATCCACCCCCTAGCTGTAACCCTAATGCTTTCTGCGCATACCACCAAATGCCCAGCCATTACACTGACTCTTGCTATCGCCTCCGTTATGCGATACAAGATTTGGTGGACAATGGTACCCTTCCAACTCCACCTACCAAGCCCAACGTCATCTCCAATTCCTTGCCCAAACACGACCCTAACCCTTAAGTGAACCAGATAAACCTTAGCTCCACCATATTTAACCCCACCGACCATATTACCTCAACCATCAACCCTAAGCCGATCGTAGCCTTTCCCTCCAAGCCAAGTATCAACATGATGGCCGCCGGTTGGGCCATAGAAAACAAAGCCAAAGAATGGGAGGAGCTTTGCGCTGATTGGGTCAAACAGTACAACATGGGGTTTCCCGCGCATCCTCAAGTCAATCAGATATGGCTAGATCAATGGGAAGAAGAGTGGAATGCGGCACAGGCTGACCCTCTGCACGGACTCTCTTTGTTAGTACTATTTTACCAACCCGAGCTGAACCAAGTCGAGCAAGAAGCCGAGGAGTATGTGTGGGATCCGCAGCCCGATGGATGGTAAATAGGCCAAGGTCTCAAAGCTGACTTGGACCAAGACGAGGTCAGTGAGGAGTACTGGGACCATTTTCAAGAAGGGGAGCTTGTATCCAATATCCGCCACCCACTCTGCGCCATGCAACCGTTGGTGAATTCCATTGACGGCATGGTCGGCCGCTGCGCCCATGAGTTTGACCCTACGTGGGACATCGTTTCTACGGAGCAGCCTCGCCCTTTTGTTTCGGCTCTCGGAGATGATTGCTCTATCATGGTCTTGGATGCACCTCCCGCCGACCTGTGGGACGCAAAAGAAATCGCTAAGACCCCGCCACCCGCGGATATTTGGGATGTGGATAACATCGTCGATTTGGACATGGGGAACGAGGTGTGGACCGTCAACATTGCTCTTGTCGATGGAGGATTTTGGGATGTCCCGTTTGTCACTGACCCGGGGGCGCCATTTGAGGAGGATGCTGCACAGGATCCTACCTTTTGGGAAGGACTACTGATGGAGGACTTGGAATGGGACACAGCTCTGGGGACAGACTCGTCTGCAACGGTGGCATCAATGGACAAAGGAAAACGCAAGCTGGAAGAAGTGCCCGCCGACCTGTGGGATTCCATTGACTCATCTTCTTGGTGGGATGTGGCCAGCGTCATGAGGAGCGGCCGAGTGTTTCAGCCAGCCAATCTTCAGGCTGGAAGCTCGTCCAATCCGCCCGTTCAGAAAGCCACCGCTCCCGCTACTCAAAGGAATGACCCGCTCTTTCCAAATGGAGTTCCCGAAGAAGACGCCATTTTGAAACAGCTCGAACGGATCCCGGCTGCTGTATCTATCTGGGGTCTGATATCGTCGTCAAAGGAGCATCGTGAGAAACTGTCCTCTGCTTTGGCTCGGCTCACAGTACCGATTGACATCACCCCCGAGGCCATGATCGCTCTGGTACTACCACTCCTCTCAAAGCACTCTGTCACATTCACCGAGAAGGATCTCCCTGTCAAAGGAACCGCTCACAACCGCCCGCTCCATATCACCGTCAAGTGCCGGGGACATTGGGTGCCAACCGTGCTGATCGATAATGGCTCTGCTATCAATGTTTGCCCGCTGAGGGTTGCCTACCGCTTGGGGCTCACCAAGAATGACTTAACGCCTTCTAATCTGGCCGTTAAGGCATACGACAGCACTCACCGTGCAGTGGAATGAACTCTGATGCTGAAACTGGACGCTAAGGGCTTCGAGATGGATGTGGAATTTCACGTAGTCGATGTCCCTGCTACCTTCAACCTGCTGCTGGGCAGGCCATGGCTCCATAGGGCCGACATCATGGCGGTACCTTCAACTTTGCACCAGAAGGTCATGCTGGGGCTCCCTACCGGGACTTTAACAATCTGCGGCGACTTTGGGATCCGCCCGCTCACAGATGATGGAACACCTGTGTTGGGGATCATGCACGGGGAAGAAGACTCAGACCTCGGCGGTTTCTCTTTTGACACATCTGGCTCAGTCCTCGCCATCGCCATGGATGATGATTTCACCATAAGCTCAACCGTTCTCGAAATGATGAGGAAAATGTTATTCATGCCTGGCCTAGGACTCGGGATCAACCAACAAGGGATCGCCGAGTTCTCTGTCTTTCCTTCTACCGAGGGCCGCTTTGGCTTAGGTTACACTCCGCCGGCCAAAGACGCCAAGAAGAGGAAAGACACGGGAAAACCTTGAACCCTTTTTGGTAACCCCGATAGCTACTTTGTTCGAGAGGGAGGAGGCTCCGCTTATTCAGGACAAATAGAGCCGTTTTGGGATCCGGAGACTTCCATTTGGCTGTTGGGATTCGAAATCTTTGCTGCGGACACTTGGACCGACGGTGAAGAGGAAACGACCGAAGAGAAGCTTGCTGAAAAGGAATTCAAGAAACAGCTGGGGCGGACCAAGGAGGAGTTTGACTGGCTGAAGACTTTTGATCAAGGGGGTTTGGAGATGCTGTTCTCCCAAGTAGGTTTGGCTGGTAAGGGCGAGGAAGCTGAAGTGCTGATGCTTGGGCCCGACTCATCAAATGCTCCCGAGGATCCTACCTCTCTCATAGTCAAGGCGCAGGGAAGTATCAATAATTGCATTTTCACTCCGTGTCTAACATGCATTGACGATGTATCTGAGTCTGACACAGAGTCTGTCGAGTCTAAGTCTAGCTCAGAGTCGGAGTTTGTGCCTCTCGGCCCTCCACGTCGTGGCTTTTACTTTGAGTTCGAGTCTGTTGTACTTGGCAACCCTGTTGGGTTTTATGAAGTGCATGATCCTACTTCTGATTACTTTGCTAGCTTCTATATAAACTGTGTCGACCCTGACGATGAAGGAACAGACTTCGACGGGGACATCCCGGCTGAGTTGCGCTCCCTCTTCGAAAAGGAAGACGAAAGGCGTGCTCAGCCTCTAAAAGAAGAAGTAATTTTTGTAAATTTGAAAGATGAGGATGACCCCCGTATGATGCAAATTGGTGCGAATCTGTCCCCGAAAAACCACGCCGGAACAATTGAGCTTCACAAAGAGTTTCCCAAAGTTTTCGCTTGGTCTCACAAGGATATGCCCGGCATTGATCCTGAAATAGTGCAGCATCGAATCCCGTTGGAGCCCGGGCCCGTCCCCGTCAAACAGAAACTCCGCAGGATGAGGCCGGATTGGGTTCAGAAGATCAAGGAAGAGGTTACAAAACAGATTGATGCGGGATTCATAAGGGTTACAGAATACCCCAAATGGGTCGCCAACATTGTGTCTGTCCCCAAGAAGGATGGAAAGATCCGAGTCTGCTTCGACTTTAGGGATTTAAACAAGGCAAGCCCCAAAGACAGTTTTCCCTTGCCCCACATCGACGTGCTTGTGGACAACACGGCGGGGCATGCCTTGCTCTCTTTTGTCGACGGATTCTCTGGATACAACCAGATCTCTGTGGCACCCGAGGACCAAGAGAAAACGACGTTCATCACGGAATGGGGCACTTACTGCTATGTGAAGATGCCGTTTGGGTTGAAGAATGCCGGGTGCACTTTCCAACGGGCTCAAACGACCCTGTTTCATGATTTTATCAATAAAACCGTTGAGATCTACATCGATGACATGATTGTAAAGGCAAAGGAGGAAAAGGACTATCTTCCCTCGCTCAGGCAGTTTCTTGAAAGGCTTCGCAAGTACAACGTGCGCCTGAATCCGCAAAAGTGCACATTTGGAGTCACGTCAGGCAAGATGTTGGGATTTCTAATCACCGCAAGGGGAATCGAAGTGGATCCCTCCAAAATCAAAGCGATCCTCAAGATGGAGCCGCCTAAGTCTGAGAAAGGCGTGCGAAGTTTTCTAGGGAAGGTCCAATTCATCAGCAGGTTCATCTCCAAGCTAACTCTAACCTGTGAACCGTTATTTCGTTTGCTCAAAAAGGGGGTCCCATTCGAATGGACAGAGAAATGCCAGGCCGCCTTCGAGTCTATTCAGAGATATTTGCAGAACCCGCCGGTACTGATGCCACCTACGCCGGGTCGACCTCTGATTCTGTATCTGTCCGTTTCTTCAACAGCTATGGGATGTCTACTAGCACAAGAAGGAAGCAATGGGGTCGAGAGGGCTATTTACTATCTGAGCAAGAAAATGGTGGGATCCGAGGAGCGCTACACCCCTCTGGAGAAGACATGTTGGGCGCTGGTTTGGGCTACCAGAAAGCTTAGACACTACATGCTAGCCTATTCGGTGAGACTGATTTCTCGGATGGATCCTATCAAGTATCTATTCGAAAAGCTTGCGCTCACCCATAAGCTAGCGCATTGGTTGCTACTGCTGGCTGAGTTCGAACTCCAACACGTCACAAGGAAGTCTGTAAAGGGGCGCGCAGTGGCCGAGTTTTTGGCTGACCACCCAGTCGACGGCCTGGAAGACGTGGATTTCACTTTCCCCGACGAAGAGGTTCTAACAATGGTCGAGGAAGTATGGACACATTATTTTGATGGGGCTGCAAACCAGAAAGGATTTGGGATCGGAGTGTTGCTGATCACGCCCGTCGGCGCTCACATTCGCTTGCTTTGAAGCTGAATTTCGATGTTACTAACAATCAAGCTGAGTACGAGGCCTGCATCGTCGGAATGGAAGCTGCTATTGCGTTAGGAGTCGAGAAGCTAGAAGTAATTGGGGATTCGAACTTGGTGGTTTCCCAGGCCAATGGAGATTGGAAGGTTCGTGAGGAAAAGCTGAAGCCTTATCACCAAGATTTGGAAGAACTGATTCCTCGCTTCAATAAGGTGACTTTCACCCATGTCCCATGCTTGAAGAATCAGTTCGCCGATGCTTTGGCAACTTTGGCTTCAATGATCGAACTTCCAATAGGTGTTAGGTTGCGGTCAATTGTGATTGAACAGAGGGACTTGCCTGCTTATGAGTATATCAACGCCATTGATGATGTCGATGATGGCCTACCCTGGTACCATGACATTTGGAACTTTGTGGAACGCGCGGAGTTTCCTACCGAGGCCACGAAAAAGGATCGGATTGCTTTGCAAAAGCTAGCTTCCCAGTACATCATCTGTGGGGGGAAGTTGTATCGAAGGTCTCACTGCGGGATGCACAAGCTCTGTGTCAGCGGCGTCGAAGCAACAAGGATAATGGAAGAGATTCACGAGGGAGTTTGCGGGCCTCACATGAGCGGCATCATGCTCGCTAGGAAGATCCTTAGGCAGGGTTATTACTGGTCTACAATGGAATCTCAATGCATCGAGTACGTACGGCGCTGTTACAAGTGTCAAATCCACGCGAACCTGCAACATGTCCCTCCATCTAAACTGTACGGCATGACTTCACCGTGGCCGTTCTCTGTCTGGGGCATTGATGTTATTGGAATGATCAGGCCGTCTGCTTCAAATGGTCATAAGTTCATACTAGTGGCAATAGATTACTTCACCAAATGGGTCGAAGCCGAATCCTACAAGACGTTGACAACGGTTCAGGTTATTCAATTCATTCGAAAGAACATCATTTATCGGTACGGAGTTCCACAGGCGTTTGTGTCAGATAACGGAAGCCATTTCAAGGGAAGGGTTCTGGAGCTCTTCGAGGAGTTCGGTATCGAGATCCATCACTCAACGACCTACCGCCCGCAAACAAATGGGGCGGTCGAAGCTGCGAACAAGAATGTCGAGATGATCATCAAGAAAACCACCGAGTCTGCAAGGGATTGGCACGAGCAACTACCTCTCGCCCTTTAGGGGTACCGAACGTCTATCCGCACTTCAACGGCTGCAACTCCTTTCTCTTTAGTCTATGGGATGGAGGTAGTACTTCCCATCGAGCTTGAGGTACCGTCGCTGAGAATCATGGTCGAAAGTGGCCTCAAAAAATCTGAGTGGTTGAGTGGGAGGTTTGTCGAGCTAATGTTGTTTGATGAAAGACGACTCCGGGCCTTGTATCATGTTCACGGGTATCAGCGTCAAATTGCTCGCGCGTTCAACAAAAAGGTGAAGTCCAGGGGCTTAGTCGAAGGAGACATGGTTACAAAGGAGATCCGGGCTCCAGTGTTCGATCCCCGCGGGAAATTCAGGCCGAAGCGATCCGGGCCTTACATCGTCAAAACTATATTATCCGGGGGCGCTGCAAGGCTCATCGAGCTCAACGGCAACGAATTTAGCACCCTGGTCAACCTGGATCAACTCAAGCGTTACTATCCTGAGAGATGCTCGTTGGGTCAAAAACCACAAGGGTAGGCGATTCCAAGCAAAAGTTAGAGCAGCTTGCTAGACCGAAAACCTGAGGAGGAGGTTCTAAGTAAAAATAAATAGGCAAAAGTCAAAAGCTCGCTAGGTCGAAAACCTGAAAAGGGCGGCTCTAGGCAAAAGTTAGAGCGTAAAAGGAGATGTAAAATACACGAGTGAACCTTAGCCTGAACTACGTTCTGACCTGATTCGGTCACATTCCATTAAAAGTTTGATCCAGGTTTGGCATTTTGGGTACACATCACAGTTTGGGAAGGTCGAGCACAAGTCAAGGTTGCATTGAAGTGAATCAGAAAAGAGGGAAATCCGTTGTCTTTCAACTTTATTGCAAATTACTACTTCTAATACATAAGCTGAGCATAAAAGCCTTAAAAAAAACAGTTAAAGCATGAAAAACAGAACAAAATGCTTAAGAAGCCTAACGGCTCGCAGTTTATTCTAAGCATAGCAAAGTGGCCCGGAGTCAGTTAATATTTTCCCTTGCATTCACATCCGCTCTCAGCCACTGTCTGTAGCGGCCCCTTAGCCCTGTTGCAAATTCTGGCATCTCAGCCTGAACGGCTCTAAGGCCCCAACGCCTCTGGTAACCGTTGAGTGTTTGAGCGTTGAAACTCGGGACACGGAAATCCCCGATACTGATGCGGTGATTCTCTTGAGAGGCGCCAAACTGTCGAAGGACATGGCCGGGAATATAGAAAGTGAAGCTCGACAGTCTCGCAATCACCATCCTATCGAACCCATCGGAGTGAACAGCCATGTCCGGAAGGTCCAGCTAGAGGCACCTCCAGGTAACCTCATCAGGCTGCATTTGCTGCATGAACTCGTACCAGCCTTCTATGTCCATGTCAGGGTACCGCATCTCCCTTTGATGAATCCTCTTCGGAAAGAGATTCCAGCCCGCTACCGGTGGGTGCAGTAGATTCAACTTGTCCGACAACCACAACTGCATGAGCAAAAAGACAAGCAAGGAGTCAGATAAAGCCCGAGCGAAAAGACAAGTAAGGAGCTAGGAAGCAGCCTAAGCCGAGTGTCAAGGTAAAATAAGAACGTGCGAATAGCCAGAAAAAGGTGAGCTGAGTGAGATTACCTGAAGCAAAAGCGAACTTCCACTGAAGACGGCCGACTGGCCCGTATACACCAAATCCAAACCCAAGAGTGTCTCGACCAGGACCAAAGGGATCACATTCCTTCGTGCCCCCATCTGGGCAGCCACGCTCACAATCGAAAGGTTGACCTGCCCGTGGGCCGGCATGAGCAGATAGGCGGCAAGCAGGCAGATCACCAGGACAAAATAGCGACGTGCTTGAGCTTCGTCGCTGCCTAAATTGCCATCCGGGCTGTACATCTCGATCAGCCGCATGATGTTCATTTGACCACCGTCAAGGATAGCGTTTGCCAAACCCCGGGAGATGTTGAACAAGCTGGCCAGCAGTTTAGGCATGCTTGCTTGATAGGGCGGAACGACAAGTGTAGAGGACGAATAGGTGCGGAGGTACGCCTGGAATTCCTCAACGGTCGGGCACATTTCGTCATCGCTAAAGCAAAAGACATGGACGTCAAGGTCCCAGAATCTGAGTGCGGCCCGTAAGAGCACTGGGCGGAGCGGCACATGTCTAAGAAAGCGAAATGAGGCAAGGCCGTGGTATTAGAAATTGAGCCAGTCAACACTTAGAAATTGTGCGAACCAGGGCCTAAGTAAAGTGGGGAGGGGGTTATCCATGGAAGGTGTTGAAGTATACTGGAGAAAAGAGGAAGCAGTGTAGTCCTGAAGACCACAATGCAATGCCTCTGCTTTATAGGCCTTGGCTTTGCCTTTTCACTACCAATGAATCATTCAAACCTCATGCTAGCCTCCAAACCATGCACCTGCAAAGGACACTGCCTTCTGGGAGCTCAAAAACCGTGTGCAAACCATGTGAGGGTAAAAACAAAGTGGCTCCTGAAAAAGGACAGTTGGTCAGTCAAGTGGATCTGGTACTCGGGAACCTGGCGTACGCCAGTTTATTACTGGCGTATGCGTGTCCCCCACCTACTGGCGTACGAGCCTACATTTCTGGTGTACGCCAGTAAGGTTCACCAGAAACCAGTTTGCAGCAGCTACTGCCTCCGTATGGTCGTTTTCAATTCCGGGGCTGGCTTTGGCCGTTTGTTGGTTCCTACAAGTCACAAATGTCATTTAAGACTATGGCAAAGCATCAGATTCCAAAAGCCATGCCCGATGAAGATTTCGGACCCTCGGTGGCTCGTTTCAAGCCAAAATCAAGGATACGGGAGGTCAAATCCTGCTTCAGGGGCTTTGGCCAAGTTTTGTCATACCATACATGTTACATAAGCCTTATGTGACTGTGTGGAGGTGTCGGTTTCGGTCCGGGACCATATCGAGTCATCTTTGGCGTCTTATGTCCATTTTTGTGGCATTTTTAGCTTTTTCTTGGTATTTTTCTCGCACCGGAGCAATTCTACCAGTTTTGATAGTTTGTACAGATCATTATGCATCTATATCACCTTTCAAAAGGGTCAGTTTCCTTCCCCGGGGAGAATCTCAGAGTTTGGCTTGCCAACGCCCAAATCTCCCGTATCCCCCGCGTGTCTGGGGTACGTGTCATATCCTAGGACTTTTCTGTCCATCTTTTCTTTGAGCTAAGTCAATCATGTACCTATACAAGTGTCTTTTGTCGATTCAGAACATTTATCAATGCATGTTAGATATTAGTGGAGGGTCTTATCCTTTTTCTTTTATAAAGTCTCATCAAAGTAAAGGAAAACGATAAAACAGAAAATGCATATGTTATATACTACCGTGTCCAAGCGTAAAGGTAGGAATGTATCAAATATCAAACGGCACAACGGCTCAGGCAGAACTAAAAGTAGCAGGGCGCACTCGCCCAAAGGTCAAAAGGCACGCAGGCCCCGTCCAAAGTATCAAAGTATCTACTCAAAAGTATCGAAGTATCGGCAAAATAGATTAAGGCTCGGTGATAGCCCTCAGTTGTCAAAAATGTCCTCGTCATCGTCGTCCTCCTCGTTGTCCTCCACCTCTCAAGGGTCTATCCAGAACCTGGGGTCGCTCGCTGAGTCAGAGCCGCTGCTGAGGGACGTCTCCTCCTCTTCTTCTTCCTCTTCTTCCGCTTCTTCCTCCTCTCTCCCTCGGTAAGCCTCTTCTCCGCAGGCCTCTTCCTCAGCTCTCGGCGGAACTGGAGCTCCTCACTAGCCGGAGTGATCTGCACTCCCCGTTCCACCCTCGCCGCTGGCCGAGAGGAGCTCGAAGCTGCCTTCTTTGCTGGAGGAGGCCGCACACTCTTCCTCCTAGGAGTCGCCCTAGCATGTCCCTGCATGGTCATTCAAAGTCATTTAGCATACATTGTGCATATTGTATATATTGAAATGCTTAGTGCAGGAAACGTCTAAAGCAATCCTAGTCAAAAGTAAAGGGGAAAGTTATACCTGAGGATGCTCAACGGGAGCCGGAGGTGGAGATGGAAGTGGGTAATGCAACTGCAAAGAAATGCCGCCGGCTATCCTATGAAACTCCTTCTCCATGGCCTTCATCAGGCGAGCCGCCTCGCGTACCCATTCTATCGGAGCCTGTGATACGATTTTGGGCAAAGTCAGAATACAAGCCAAGTATGCGTGCGGAAAGCAAAGTAAGGAAACTACAAAGGGAAGAAGGATGTCTTATCGGCCCTGTGATTTCTGCTGGGTTTGTCCGGGCAGGCTCGAACCAAACTATGGCCTCCTCTCCTTCCGCGTCCCGCACTGCCTCCTATAAACAGCATAGTCACGCTCCTCTCTCTCGGCTGAGCATAGTCGCTCTTCTCTCTCGGCTGAGCATAGTCGCTCCTCTCTCTCGGCTGAGCTACCCTGTTCTCCCGGCTCCGCCTCTCCTCGCCAGCTTCAAGTGCCTCGCTCTGCACGGCGACATGCTCCAACACTCCAAACGGCCTCCCCAAGCGCTGCCTCCTATAAACAGCATAGTCACGCTCGGGCCTCAGAAAAGCAGCAAGCCCGGCCGGAACAGTGAAGTGCCTCAGCTCGCCTAGAGTGTACTTGTCCGTGTGAGAAGCGTGAGGAAGCAGTGGCCCTGGAACCTGGAAGTCAAGAGAGCCCAGTGACTGCCGTGTCACCCGGTCACCCAGGTACCACCGCCACCCGAAGGCAGACTCCAATAGCACCCAGCTCGCTGTCACCACCCTACTCCGTGCTAGGTACTCCGGCTCAGGCTCGGCGGTGGTCCATGGGTTCCACTCTATCTGCAAGACAATGGGGCAGATTATAAGGCATCAGCGACAGCATTAAAGCAATTTGAAAGGCAGAATGATCAATTTGACATGTTGCTTACTTGAGTACCAGACAGCTCATCAAGGTACGACCTGAAGGCTAAGAGACTCCCTCTCGACTTCTTCTTGCCGCTGTACATGGGACCCTAGATCATGGCACGAGGGAGCATCCTCAGGTTCGGACACTTGTTCTCTGGTGGGTACATCTTCTGCACCTCGTAGGCCCACAGCTGCAAATGGTCAGACAATCAAAGTATCAGAATACAGTTCATATGCAAATTAAATACAAGTGCAAGAAATGGAAAAGCAGGAAGTAAATGACAAGCTTTGTTTCTTACCTCCCACACTCTCCAGTAGCCGGTCGTCGCCTTCTTCCCTCGTGAGAACGCCCCCATGAAACCGTAGCAGGTACCCAGAGTTACTCCTCCCCAGTCAAACCTCGAAGCTGTGCCCAAGTCATAGAGGGCCGGCAAGTAGGACAGGTGCACCGTGGATCGCTTGTTCGGGTACAATGTAACCCCGAACAAGTACAACAAGTATGCCCTCGCCATCTGCTCCGCCTCCAACTCCGAGTCTGGCTCTCTCCCGTGCAAGTACCGCTTGAACTGGTCATAATGGACGGTCTCCGCCTCGCCGGCTGGCGCCTACCCCAAAAACCACTCTAGAGCCTTGGGATCCCTGTAAATCTCCGAGTCGAACGGGATAGGCTCTCCTCCTACCCTCAAGCCAGTGAGTGCTGCAAAGTCAGACAGAGTCACCGTCATCTTCCCAATAGGCAAGTGGAAGGTGTTCGAGGAATCCCACCACCTCTCGGCCAGTGCCGTCAGCAGAGCGTGATCGCTCTTCACGGGCGTCAATGTGAGGATAAACGGCCGGAACCCTGCAGCGTCAACTAAAGCCCTGACTCGCTCGGGCAAGCTTCGGTACAACTCAAGTGAACTCACTGGACCCCCATGGCCCCGAATGCTGGCTGCTCCCCTCTGCATGACAAAGACAGGCAGTGAAAAGAGTTTCATCAGTAATTGCAATCCAAACAGTTAGTCGAATTCAGAATTTCAAAAGTAACTCTACAGTCGAAACAGGTATCATATAGGTCGAACAAAGCTACCGGGCACTTGTATTATCCTATCCAGTTCTACTATCAGTCGAATCAATTCAAAGGTATTTCTCAGTCGAGTTCCGAGCCATAAGATCTTATTTCTCTCAAGGCACACCTCTCGGTCGATTTCACAAGTATTCTGTTTATCAATGTGGTCGATTCAAACTATTGAACACGCCATCCGGGCGTTCAACGTGTCATGGCAATCTACCTAGTCGAATGCAAGTTCAAAGGAGTATCTTATTAGTCGAGGCAGCTTATGTTTGATTCAAGTTTGGCACCAACGGCTTTGTCGAAGTCATGGGCATTCTACAAGTCGATTCAACTACTTAGTGTTCTATCATTCAAGTCATGTTTCAAAGTCGAGACATGCTATTCAAAGTTCTACTAACTCAGTCAAGTTACAGTTCAAGGTTCTAGCCTACATGCATTACAAGTCAAGCTACGAGAGTTCAAAATTGCATATTGTTACAAATGACAAGGCATGCATACCAAAGTGAATTCAGAAAAAGTACCTATGCCCAATCCACGGACAGGTGTCTCTGTGGGTCTCTCAATATCAGCTCTGCGTCGTAGCTCTCCCTCAAAGGTGCAAGGCTCTCAACCCCCGACGGAATAAACAAGTGTGGCTCGGGAAGAACATATGTGGCCGCGTCGAACCTAGCATGGGGTGCCAGCCGTATGGACTCTGCGAGTGTCACTGCCCACTCAAAGGACCACACCTCCCCCTGAGCCTCCTCGGCCGCCTCGGTCTCGCTCACAAGGGCCTCCTCCTCAGCCCTGGCCCTCTCGGCCTCCTCTCTCAGGCGCTCCTCCTCCTGCGCCCTCTCAACTTGCCGAACCCGATCCTCCCGCACTGCCAACACCGCAGCCACCAGCCTCAGATTCTTCCAGAGCAACCGGCCGAGTTCTTCCTCAAATACGAACTCTGCAAAGTCCCCTCGAGTGATGGGTACTTGCACTGAAGACCCTACTGCAGGCCGAAACTCAACCCCTTCCATGGATACTTCTCCGGATGCCCCCTCTTCAACCACGGGACCCTTGCCTCTCGCCGGATCCCTCGGTGGTGTCCCCGATTGACCACCACCGTCACCACCACCACTGCCGCTGCCGCCGGCCCCAGCCAAGCCTAAACCCGTGATCACTAAACCCTCTACCCCACTACTTGGATCTAATTCGACGAACCCGGGGACCCTCTGTACCCACAACTCCTGGCGTACGCCCCTCCGTCCTTGGTGTACGCCCCTCATCGCCACCAGCCACCACCGCTGCATGGTCACCACTGTCGCCGCCGCTGCCTGCAACCACTGCACTGACACTCGACGAAGGTTCGGCTGTTGCTTGATCGTCGATTCGAGACTCCGGAGTCTCGATACTACCCCGTGGCCGATTTCCCCCCTCGCCGGCATTGCCATTGCCGCCTCCACCACTGGGTTCCGCCATGGATGAGTAGAAAAGATTGGGTTTTGTGGAAGAATGGAAGATTGAGTGAGAGATTGAAGAATTGAGGGAGTTTTGGATGTTTGGAGTTTCGAAAATTGAAGGGATGGCGGTTCCCTGCCTTCTGCACCTGTTTTGTCGACGTAAAGAGGCGATTGGGCCAGATCTGGGCCGGGTTTGGGCTCGGATCTTTGCACAAAGTGGCGCACGCCAGTATTGTGATACCGTACGCCAGTAAATATTGGGCCTGGGGCCCAGATCACCCCATGCGACGGGGTCTGTTCTCAAATGGTGCTCTAAATTGCCATGAGTCACATTGGTACCCGAGTTGAAGTCATCCCCAAGCAGAGGCTCGTCCAATTTCAAATCAACGACGATCTATCCATCCACTTTCAAATCAACGACGATCCGCTCGTCCACTTTCAAATCAACGACGATCCGCTCGTCCAATTTCAAATTAACGACGATCTATTCATCCACTTTCAAATCAACGACGATCCGCTCGTCCAATTTCAAATCAACGACGATCAATTCGTCCACTTTCAAATCAACGACGATTCGCTCGTCCACTTTCAAATCAACGACGATCCGCTCGTCCAATTTCAAATCAACGACGATCTGCTCGTCCACTTTCAAATCAACGACGATCCACTCGTCCAATTTCAAATCAACGACGATCCGCTCGTCCAATTTCAAATCAACGACGATCTATCCGTCCACTTTCAAATCAACGACTATCCGCTCGTCCAATTTCAAATCAACGACGATCCACTCGTCCACTTTCAAATCAACGACGATCTATCCGTCCAATCTCAAATCAACGACGATCTATCCGTCCAATCTCAAATCGACGGTGATCTATCCGTCCCAACTTCAAATCAAATAGGTTCTTCAAAATTCATGCATTTTGGATAGCCTTGAAGAGGGTGTCTAGAAAACCTTTGACGTTACTTGTCTCCAATCAATGGTGCTTCAAGTGCCGTCAAAGGGGGGCTTCTGTAGACACCCCATTCTGAACTGTCCGGATAACGTTATCTGTCGATCTTTTATTTCCCCAATGATGATTATAGTCGAGAACAGTCAAAGGACATTGGTGCGTTTGAGCTTTGAGCATCCCAAACCCCTTTCAAACCCATTTCAAACCCTTCAAACCAAAGCCAAACGGCCCAAGCAAAACCCAACTGGCTTACGCCAGTGCATTGGTGACGTACACCAGTTAACTGCCATGTGTCAGTCATTGACCGTTGACTCAGTTATCACTGGCGCACGCCAGTCCATGTGTGGCTCACACCAGTCAAATCCAATCAAATCAACTTTATTCAGCCACATGGACGAGACTTTTGTGCCACCCTGACGTCGGCTACAGTCTCCCTGATGATTACATTCGGCAGGGACGTCCCCCCTCTCTCCTACACCCCCCATCAAGGCAAGTCCCATGCATTTAACGCATGGGAGGCTCCAACCTTGTTCCAACCAGCCAAACATGGCCGTAGATCAAAATTGATCTCAGTCTCTCTCCTCTATAAATACCCCCTTGCATTCATTTGCAAGGGGTTAGCCACATTAAGAAGAAAAAAAAAGAGAAGTTTCCTTCTCCTCTCTTCTTGCTCCTCTTCTCTTTTCTTCCATTGAAAGAGAAGAAAGGCAATACACTTTCACATACCCTACTGAAATCCAGTCACCATATAAGCCACCATCTTCAACCTTTGAGTTCAAAGCCACTTTCAAGCCTCCTTACAAAAGGTATACCACCTTTGTGTCCTTTTCTATTTTCGACCCCTAAGGGGAGCTAGTAAGGCCCAGGCCAGTAAACAATACTAATCCTGGCCTTGAACTGGTAAAATACGACAAACGTATGAGATGGCAAATGGCGCGCGCCAGTAAATATATACCGTACGCCAGTCATGGCAGTACGTGCACTACTGGTGTGGGGATCATGGACCATCATTTTTGCTTACTGTCATTCCTGTCAATCACCCTTGCATGCTAACAATCAGTTTCCTGCTTTCTGTATATTTTGGTTTGCTTAGATGTTGTTATGTATGCTTGCTCTTTATCTGTTCAAAAGGCCTCTGGGATCTTTCTGGTCATGTTCCAGAGCCCAGATGATGCAAAGCCAAGCACTGGATTGGAGTGAAACTGGCTTACGATTGTCTGTAACCGGCGCACGGCAGTTGTCCCTAGTTCCAATGGCTGGCCCTTGCATCTTAACTCAATCTAGGCCTATTTCTTGTCCCCACACTGTTTTTGGGGTATTCTGTTCATTTTCGTGGCTTAAAGCCATTTTGCCTGCTTCTAATCATGTATATTCTGTTCTATTAAACTGCGTGGTTTGTCTTGGGTGTGCGCTGGTCCCTTTCCAGAGCCCAGAGGGTTGCAAACAAAGATCGAGTAGCTAAACAAGTGTCAGCATGCAGTGGCTCGGCCAGTGCATGCTGGCAGAACCTGCTCACGTTCCTTCAGGGCAGCATATTCCAGTTTGTTCGGGCTGCTCAGTGCTTGTTCTCAATCTATATACAGCATTGCAATCAAGTCATCCATAAAGCATTTTGTCACATGAACGCAACTTGTTACAGTTTCAATCCCCATTAACTGTTCCCCCACCCTAACTGGCTAGAAAAAATGATAAAATGAGAGAAAAGTGCAAATGTTTTTTGCAAAACCAAATGCCTTAGTAGAGACCGATCTCCGGATTGGGCGAGAGCGGTGCCATAAAACCCTTCCCCTCTCGTAACCCGGCTCCCGAACCTCAGATATCGAAGGTGACGACGGACCGGTCTATGCCTTTTCAAAATCAAACAAACGTGACAAAAACGTTTTCGAGTTCGGTTCCTTGGGTACTTCACCGCTAAAACCCGAGTGACGACTCTGAATCGAAGCGTTTTGCCGCGCTTTTTCCAAAAGGGGCCGCGCCCAGTCTTTAAAAAGGGGAGCCCAAAATCGAGCATTTTCGGGGCGCGTGCCCACACTTCCTATGAGGGTGTCTTGAATTAAGTAAATGCGAACATCCATTTACAGCTGTTGGATCTCATCCAACGACTCTGATTTTAAAAGCCTATAACTCTCGGGTAGAAAGAGCTCCTCTTATAAGCAATAATTTGAAAGAGCTCCTCTTGAAACATGTATAATCTATCAATTGTATATAATTCACTCATTGTCAACTTCATGGGGTACATAGTTTTCAATTGTGGCCTTTCATTGACGTCTTTATGATCGATCCATATCCAACTGATTATGCTGTATACGTGAAAATGCCCTCTCAAACCGCGTCACAAAGTTCAACAAAGAATTATTTTCAAACACATACCTCTTGAAGAATGAATGGGTAATTTTGGTTCTTTGACTACTAGTCATGTGGGCAGAAAAAATGTGTCTCACGTATGTGGGAACCCATCTCTCATGAATTTTGTATAAGTTTTGTAATCAATCATTGCCCGATAAATTATCTTTGTTTACCACTTCTACCCATCTAGCCTCGAATTTTTCAGGGGTCTTGGAATTCCATATACAATTCTTGAACTGCTCATCATATTTTTTGTAGGACAATGCACTTATTTTTTCAAAAAACTTATTCGTTATGTGCCACATGCAATACCTGTGATGCATATTCTGAAAGAGCAATACCAATTGCTTTTGTTTTTGTTGGATCCTGATTAGTTATGATTATTTTGGGAGGACCTGTGGACATTGCTTTTCAACCATTCCTTGGAAAGCCACTCAAAAGTCTCTGCTGTTTCATCACATAAGAATGTACCCCCAAAAGAGTAGTCTGTCTATGGTGATTAACCCTTAAAATAGGTGCGAAAATCATAGAATAATGGTTTGTGTTGTAAGTAGTATCAAAACATCACCACGTCCCCAAATTATTGGTATGACTTTCTAGCGGTTGCAGCCGCCCAAAACCAATGTGTCGTCCTCCCCTCATCATCTTTCTCGATTGTAAAAGTAAAATCGTTGTTCGTTTCTTTTTCAATCTCAAAATGCATGTACAGCATATCGGCGTCATGTCCATCTACTGATTTCTTCTTATCCCTCTGATAATTATACAAATTTTGTTGTATGAATCCAACGTGTTCAAGACCTCTGGATTGCAACTCAAAAAGACTCATTTGTTGACAAGGTGACACATTTGCTGTTGGTTGTTCTACTAAAGCTTTTTTGGCAGATGACACCTTACGATGGGATCAGAGAAAATGCACCCTCCTCGAAGACGCAAGTGGGTGATTATGACCCACTAGCGAAAAATTGGGAGACAACATACTTTTCTGCCTTCTTCACAACAACCAATTTTGCACCACAACCCTCTCTAGTTATCCTCCGATGCCGTGTAGTTGGTTGAGTAAATTTTTGGACCCCCACCCCTTGTTTGCAACAATAATACTTCTTCCTAACGATTACTTGGCTTGACTCTTTCTGCTAGGACTCGATCGCGTACCAAATCCTGACTCTTTACCATTATTGCTGTAAAATTAAGTTTTGAACGACTTCTAAATTGTCAAACTCTTAGTTGATTTTCGGTATGAGGTCATTCTGAACTTGGTGAGTGTAAAGTACGTGTGAAGAATTAGCAGATGATTCACACGACATACCTCAATCCAAAAGACAAAACAATAACAATTGATCAACATCGCATTCAATCACACAATAACATTTTTCCCTAATTTTTAACCCAAAGAGAGAGGGAGAGAGATAGTCCTTGGTTGATGGTCGGTCGGTGGTGGCATAACGCTTTCTTCTTGTCGATCAATCTCCATACTACTTCTGATAGTTGTTCATATTTAGGTAATCAACTTCTCTGAAATGATGGACAGCTTAGAGCTCCCCCCGTGGTCGTAACTTAATACGCAACTATTATAGGAGCACTTTCTGAAGAAAAAAAATTTATAGGAGCAAATTAAGGACCAGTACCCAACAAAACAAATTAGTGTTTTTGTAGTGTTAGGGTTCAACTTGAATGGATCAAACGAAATTGAAATCAATTCGAACCCTAACCCTAAAATCAAAATCAACCCTAACTATAGAGAGAGAGAGAGAGAGAGAGAGAGAGATATGAGATATTCTTCTTTAGTCATTTGTGAAAAGCCCTTATTTGGTTCAAATCGGCAATTGAATCTTTGAACTGGCAGATAATGCAGAGAGAGAGAGAGAGAGAGAGAGAGAGAGAGAGACCTTGGTGTTTAGTCATTTGTGAAAAGCCCTTATCTGGTTCAAATCTGCAAAAAACCCCTAATTTTTGAATCGTTGAACCGGCAGATAATGCAGAGAGAGAGAGAGAGAGAGAGAGAGAGAGAAATCGACCTAGGTCTGTCGTCGTCTTCTTCTTCTTCGGTCGAAATTTAGAATTGCCTCTTCTCTCTCTCTCTCTCTCTCTCTCTCTCTCTCTTCATTTGTCTGTGTTGTTTCAGAATCGCCTCTTCTCACTAATCCGGTCAGCATTTTACCTGACCCATGTCTATTTCTACCCGCGAGCTAGGCTTTTAAAATCAGAGCTAGCTGTAAATGGACGTCCGCATTTTACTTAATTGAGGGTGCCCTCAAAGGAAGTTGTGTGTGTGCGCATATATATATATATATATATATATATATATATATATATACATACATAATTTTACGTGATGTCCAGAATAGTGAGCAACAGATTTGAGACGAAGGGATTCCATTTCCCACTTGCTTTTTCTTTGTTTATTAGATGTAAAATTTTGAATTTTGTTAGATAATACTCCTTTGTCCTTTTTTAAATGTCCCAGTTTGAAAAACTAGCAATTTTAGGAGTCAACTTTTATTTGTACTTTACACTTTTCTATCAACTTTTCTCTCTACTTTCCAAAATTATCCTCCATTTTATACTTTCTACATCATCTTTTACCTTCATTTTTTAAAATTATCCTCTACTTTATTCAATAACTTTTCAAAATGGACACTTATTTTGTAAGAGCCAAAAATGAAATACTGGTCACCTAAATAGGGACGGAGGAAGTAATAATTAAAGATATATACTTGTAAGGTTTCATTAGGAATTGTGATTTTGGCACTCTAAAAATTGATGGAAGGACTCCAAAACTGAATTGTGTTGATACACAAAATGATGTCATTTTAAAACCCATCCATCAATTTTTGGAATGCTTAACTTGAACTCAAAATATCAACATGACAGCTAGGCCCCACTGCGCAGTTCTAACACTTAGAACTCGACATATTCATCTAGATCCTAGCTTGCATTTAACAGCAATTGTGCACAACAATCGTGCACAAGTCACGATGTGGAGTTCACTTTGGGCCTCACAAAAATGACCCAAGTCATTCATTAGATGTACTTCGTCCGTTCTATATTGAGAGCCCACTACGAAAAGTTATGTCATTTTTCAAATAAAAAATCAATTACTTCCATGTATAATTTTTTGAATTTTTTTGCACCAAATTAAAGTACTAATCGAGATCTTCAATACGGTGCGAAAAAATTTAGAGAATTATACACAGACGTAGTTGATTTTTTTATTTGAAAAATGGCAAGAGAGAGTATGAGACTCTCAATATGGAACGGAGGAGTAAAACATTTTTTTGAGGGCCTCAGTGAAAAATTACCTCAATCCGATATGCATAAGTGCTCGATCCAATCATTTAACTTTTCAGGATCTCAAAATCTAAATGAAAGTTAGATAATTAGATAAACAAATATCGGATTAAGTTAATTTTTCACGGTGTCCCCCAAAAAAATGTTTTACAACGAATGAATGGCCAAGATTATTAACGTGGGACCTAGAGTGGTCCCCACAATGTGATCTGTGCATGATTGCTGTGCAATTGGTCGGGTTGTTTAGCAATTGTTTGAATGACAAAGTTAAAAAGGAAAACTATGTCACAAGTAAAAAATTAGACCCTACTATTTTATTGTTGCTAACTTGTCCATTTTAACCTACTTAGGCTCCGTTCCGCTAACTAAAATAAGTACTTATTTTTTGAATTAAACGTGACTTATTTTGAGAGAATTGACCTGTCTCGTAAAATGAAAAATAAGTACTTTAAAAATAAGAACCTTAATTAGCATAACAAGACAAATAAGCGTACTTACCTTCATAACGCACACACTTTAGTGAACTGCTCTTAGTTACTTGCTCCACGTCCGCTCAATAACATGGTGCAATGATATTGAGCAGAACTCCATCAATAATGAAACAGGAACTCCATTCTTTTTAAGAATGTTCGTAAGACATGGGTAAAGGAGCCAAATTTAAAAATAAAAAAAATTGTTGAAATGGAGGAGGAAGAATTTGCGGAAAGGATCAATGCTCTTGACGACTTGGAGGATGATATATATTTTCGCAGAGGATGATGATGACTTCAAGGGTAGTGCCTCTCTTTCCTTGAAATTTTAATTCTGTGGTTTGACGTTTTTTGCTTATTCTCTTGGTCTTTCGATTTTGTTCTCTCTGTTTTCTTTTGGGTTTGACAATGTTTCTTCGGGATTTGGTGTTGTCTGTCATTGGATAGTTTTTAGGGGGCATTCGGCTTTCATTCTTTGGTTTGTGGTGTTTTAGTTGGCATTTTGTCTTCTTTTAATTTTGGCTCTCGGGTAATGTATGTTCGTGTGCCCGTAATCCTTTTAATTTTTGTAATCATTTTCAAAGATTAATAAAATTATTTTTTGCAAAAAGAAAAAACGTGGTGCAACGATGACATTCAAATTTTGAGCTTGATGCCCAAGTTCGAATCTATAGATGCGACCCCGAAATTGCTATGGGTGCAACACTTTGTGTACAACTCTTGTACGCCACCTTATGTGTGACCTATTTGAGGTCCCATACAAATACTCCGAGTCTTTCAATTTGTTTAGAATATTTTTTTGAAGAGTCCATGCGAGACAAAGTTCCCCCAATGTTTTTCACTCCACCAGTTGTCGTTGATTAAGAAAAAATTAGGTTAAATTCCATGGACACCCCCACAACTATTCACTTTTTTCATGCACACCCCTTCAACTTTAAAGCACCTAAACTGACCTCCTCATCCATGAATATTACCCATGACTGAAACCCTTCAGTTACATGATCATTTGTTGGTAGAGCAAATATCACTAGTTTGGTCATTTTTCAGATAAAAATGACTTTGAAAACTACTACATATATACTCTCTCCGTGCCAAATTGTTGGTCATGTTTACTATTTGAAACCTCTAAAAAAATTGCAATCTATTTGTCATTTGTTGTTCCGATGTGATTTTGCTTCAAAAGTGTGGATTCTTTCACCTTTTCGCCTTAGACCTGTGGAGCTTGTAAACTATAGACATATGTCTGACTGGTGGCATTGTATTTGTGATCGTATCCGTTTAGCTCATCTCCCCTCTTCAACATTGGGTCTCGGCCTTTCATATTGCAGGTGGATCTAGAAAACTTGAAACGATTTGGTGTTTAATGGTACAAGTTGGCCTGCGGAGGCAATTAATGGAAAGGCATAGGCAGATTTTTTTGAGTTTCTAGAGGCTAATGTCAAGCCTTCCCCTACTCAAGTGGCTTCTTCAAATCCTGAGACTTTGGTTTAGAGGAGACCTGAGGAGGGCATGATAAAAATTAATGTTGATGTAGCAGTATCAAAGGCAACGAGCACTATTGGAACAGGAGCAATTGCTCGGAATGCGAACGGCTCCATTTTGGGAATCTTTATTAAGTCATATGAAGGTCTCACCTCTCCTCGGCTTGCGGAGGCTATGGCAATTAGAAATGGAATGAATTTGGGTGTTGCTCTGAATGTAGGACGTGTTCTTATTGAATCGGATGCGGAATCGATTGTCCGAAGCTGTTCCATGTCAAAAGATCCACCCTCTGATATTGCAGTTTTGGTACAAGATTGTTTAGCATTGAAGGATTCGTTTCAGTTGTGTGAATTTAGCTTTGTCAAACGTGATTATAATAGGGCTGCACATGCTTGTGCAAAGAAAGCCCTTTGTTGTAGTTTGTCGGGTCTGTGGACAACTACCTTGCCTCTATGGGGTTCATCTCTCTCTGATGTTTAGGCGTTTCCGTCTCTCAGATTAATAAAATCTTCTCCCTTTTGAAAAAAAAAAAAAAAAACCTACAAAATAAACATTAGTAACCATCTAACCGGTATCTTGAAAGAAATAAATGACCAGAACATTGAAGTCCATTTTAAATATGTTTGACAAATTCTCTCAAAACAAATACTCCCTCAGTCCAAAAATGTTGCTCATTCTTTCCTTGTTTGGCTATCCCAAAACAAAGGGCCAATTTGAAAAAAAAAAAGTTTGTGCTTCTTTCTTTCTTTTTTTTGGGTACAATTATGTACTGTTCATAAAAAGTTGGATTCCTGAAGCATGAGCAACAATTTGGGACAGAAGAAATATGATTCGACGATGTAATTACTGATTCTTAATTAACTTGAATCTGAACCATTGATTTCTCTTTTTGTGGTGATTAGTCGCGTACGTAGCATTGTTCTTTTCTTTTCTTTTTTAAGGATAAGGATAATTTTGTACTAGAGAATAGGAACCTACCATATGAACTGCTCGAAATAGTAAATGAGGTTTGATAAGTAACGGACGGAAGTGAATCTGGACAGCCTTTTCATGGGCTCTAACATTTTCGATAGTACTACTAAATAGGACTCATGTTAGCTAGGATCAAATGATTCAATTTGCCAACATGGACTACACTCCAATTCCAACCAAAAGGTCAGCCAGCCAAAACATAAATCACTTGATATGTCGAACTCAGAAAACTTCCACACATACAGTCAGTCACTTCAGAATATTTTGAAGAAAGAAAACATACATCCAGATTTCATCTAATTATGCATGAAAGTCCGTAAGTAATGCCCTTAAAAGGAATACGCGCACGATGTACGGCAAACAAGGCTAGCCTGCAGAACGTACGATAACTTCCACGAGCCAATAAGGGGACATCGCCATAGCTTGGAATCCAGAATTTGGGAAACAAAAACACATATCTCTTGTTCAAACGGATTTCCACAACCTTAATTACTTTGGAATTAAGGAGCGGAAATCTATCAGCTGCAGACAACAGGTCAAACTTGATTTCATTCTCTCGATCCGATAGAAACCCATACTTTTGGCTTTCTGCGTTTTGAGAAGTTGATGAACCTATTCAAAGAGATATTGCGAACACCAACCTCGAAAAACACTATAAGAAGCTAATTAAATCAGGAACTTCTTGATTTTTCACATATGCTTGGTAAGGAATTGGAACCAAAGAGGCTGCAAAAGGATCTTCTTCTTCACCACCATTTCTTCTTCTTCTTCTTCCCATATCACCACTTCCAATCTCTCCACTAAACTTGATCAAATCTTCCTCAAACACCTCCCACTCATTGGTAATCACCGTCTTCATCCGCTTCGAATCCCCCTCTCTGTCCGCCACCCGGTCCTCCCTCACTGCAACAACCGCCTTACCCGTTTCGAAAACAGAACAATCCGTATCCGCCTCAGACACTCCACTTACCATCCGCTCGACCTCCCGGAAGTCTCTCTCGGGGACTTGCTCCACTCTCGGGCACTGCAAAGCGTTCGCGACCTTCAGCTCCTTGCAGCGCTCGATAAACATCGAGAGGTCTTCGCCCTGCTCTCTCGACTTGTGCAGGATTTGGAGTGCCATCGAGGCCTCGGTTCTCCCCGCGGAACAGATGTTCAGTAGAACTTTGGCGATGCCGTTGCAGATTTTGCTGTAGATTCCGTAGACGTCGATTATGACACAGTCCATGGCTTCTAGAATGAGAACAGCTTCGTTCATGCCTTGGGTTTGGGGTTGGATTTGAAGCAACAGGTCGAGCAATCCCTGCAGTCTTTGGAGCCAAATGAGTGGTTTCAACATGGAGCTTTCCGTTTTGGATTCTGCTATGGCGTATTTTGATTGTGCCTTTCGTTCCTGAAACGGGAGCGAACCAGAATTCTTGATTAACCGGTCTAAATTTGAGTTTTTGAACCTGAATTATAGATATTTTAACTTGATAAGATACAACACGTCATTTTTAAAGAATCTTGTATCATTTCTTATAACGGGGCGGAGTCAGAATTCTTGATTAAATGATACTTATAAATTTGAATAGAATAGCCCCAAAAATTTAGAAACTTTATTTGACAAGATATAGTTTCTAAATTTTTGTGTTCAAAATTTATTTGATAAGATGTATCGTTTCTCATAACGGGGCAGATTCAATTTTGTGTTCAAAATTTATTTGATAAGATGTATCGTTTCTCATAATGGGGCAGATTCAATTTTGTGTTCAAAATTTTTTTCAATCTAACTTATCAGAAAAACCATTTTTCAATCTCAAAACACGATGATTTTGATTCATAATCGAATGTCAATGAAGGCATTTAAAGAAAGGAGTAAAGAGGTTTGGGCACAGAGGTGAATAAATCGCGTGAAGAAAAACCTAACTGTGTTCAGATTATGACGAAATGCATGGGGAAATTCAACATAAGGACAGATTTCTGGTCCACAAAAGCATAATAAGCTTGAACAAAGACGTAAAATCCCCACATCTTCTACGGGCTTATTATGCTTTTGTATGATTAGTAATTATATTGAAATCTTTAAACTTGCCTGAAGACAGACAGACATAAGGGCAGATTTCTGGTCCACAAAAGCGTAATAAGCCCGAACAAAGTCATTGAATCCCCACATCTTCTTCGGGTTTCCGTGTCCGTCGCTGAAATTTGACAGGTCGAACGGCAACCGTCCGATCGTCCTCACCGCCTTAGAATCGCAACCCAAGGCACCATGCATTAAAATGACTCCCTTGAGCGCCACGGCCCAGCTGCGGGTCCTCTCCATTCGGTGGGAGAGGGCCCACAGGAAGGCCCGGAAGCACACGGGAGACGAGCAGATAAACCTGAACACCACCCTGGCTGAGTCGTAATCGACTTTTGTGTCGTCGTGGCTGGTGGCCTTGATCACCGACAACTCGACCCCGGGGTGGCGGTGGGCCGTCTTCCGCGCTAGGCTCGCTGCCAGGATGCTGTTGCGGTCTTTCAGCGCCCCGGACGCCCTTTTCCAGAGCCTCCCCATGTTTCCTCTGTTTTTCAATTCTCTTTTGCCCCCGAGCACTGTTTTGTTTTTCGACATGGGGCTTTTGAGGCGCCTCCCTCTCTCTCTCTATGGGTATCTACGGATTCAGGTGGTTGACGCCTTTGTTTGAGTTCCTAAAGATAACCCAATATTGGCGGCCGCAACAGTTATGAATTAAAAAATGGTCAATTTTTGGATACGGGTAGGGGTGTTTGCTATGTTCTCTGTTATTTTTGGAAACATATTTATTGGTGGGATTGGCAGTCGAATGGATGCTTTCAAATTAAATAGAAAAGTAAAAAACTGACTTTGTCAAAGTCGTTATGCTGTTACGAGACGCTTTGCTGATTGGGAAAGGAGCAGATTCGAGAAGGGAGGGAAGAAATGAGACGTTTTGTTAAATAGAAAACGTCCGGATAACCCCCCCGACGGTCGAATATAAAAAAAGATACGTTCGGTTTTAACTCTCACAACACCTTGTTGTCGCTCTCTCATATATTTCATATAAGAGATTAAATTATTTACACTGGCGTTGTAAACATTTGTTTCTTCCAAATTAATTACAGTGTGTCACGTTGCAATGTTCTATTAATTAGGATTCATATATACTCTTTCATATGTGACAATTATATGAACGGAAAATTTGAAACTAAAGTAGGATCGAGCTAGCTTTGGACTAGCTAACGTGGTAAAGAGTGAAAAAAAATTGGTTCACATAAATATGTGATGTATCTTGATTCTCATAAAAGAACGAAAACGAAGAAATTGGAACAGAACTTTTATGGGAGTTTTTGAAACAATAAGCTGTAGCACAACGAGGGATGTTTTAAATCATAGAAATGAAAGTAAACCTAATACTCCATTAAGCTTTTTGGGTAAAATGTGCATAATTCAAATCGGATTATTGATTCAATTAGTGGCGGACACATGATTTCAGTGAATGACCATCGAAGTTCCACCAAAAAAAATTTATTAAGAGTTTAGATGATAAAATTATTCACTATCTAGAGAGGTAGTGAAAATGTTTTTCAAGCATTTATAGTCAAAGTGCTATTTTTCTAAAATCTAAACCGTCGAAACACATCTGGACGGCCAGCATTAGTTACAAAATCAACACTGTTGAGTAAAAATACCCGATCACCCTCACAACGAAAAACAATCACACACAAAAGAGACACAAGATTACATGGTTCTCCAAATTTGGGTACGTCCACGGAGAGAAGAATAAAGCACAATTGACTTGACTAGCACAAAATGACCCTTGAACTGCCAGAAGAATCTGGAACTAACCACAGATTCTCCTCCTTAGAATAAAGCACAATTGACTTGTTCACTTAGTTTCCTTGATCATTTAATTTTCTCGGCCAACACCCAACAAACTGGCCTTTTCTTTTTCCAAACCACATGGGCAAAACCCAACAAACACCCCATTTTGCTCATGTGAAATTGCACCCCCTTGCTCGGGCACCTCTCACCCCCTCACTCGGGTGTCTAATCGAAAATATCGAAAATCAAATTTGGTGCAAAAGAAACCCTCTTCCTTGCGCACAATTTTTCTTTATCAACTTTTTTCAAAACCAACAATTGAGGCACTTCCTTCTCAATGTTACTCACACATAATGCCTCGCTTATTTGCGCCTTCACACGCCATACTTGTGTAACCTGACGCCCATAATTTTTCCTTGCTTGGTATCCACCATTTGCATGCCACACTTCAACTCGACCTTGAAGCTTGTAAAGATTTTTTTTGAAAGGAAGCTTGTAAAGATTGCCCGCCATTTTTCCTTGCATTATCACTTTATCATTCTTGAAAACCTCAAGAACATCATCCCTTGTCGCAAAGCTACAACCCTTTGAATGTAACATTCCCAAAGAAATTAAATTTTTCCTTAGTCCCTGCTCATGTCGAACTTTGGTCAACCTCACAACTCTTCCACCAGCCATACGAAAATGTACTGTTCCTATGCCAACAACCTTATTCACCGTGTCGTTTGCCATCCTAGCGGTATTTCCATCACAAGGCTCATAAGAACAAAAATATTTTCTATTTGAACACATATGGAAAGAACAACCGGAATCCATAACCCAATCAAAATTCTCCGTACCTTCCGAAGTCACCGTGAGCAAATCACCATCATTTTCAGTGGAGCTCTCAACCACCGCCGCTTCGGATTTTCCTTTCTCTTACTTTATCTTGGCTTTGAGCTTTGGGCAAAATTTCATTATATGTCCTTCTTAATTCATTACAAAAGTAGCACTTTCTTTTGTCAACCCCCCGCGACTCACCACCTCGCGAGGATGAGCGCCCCCTTGGCTTAGACCCATCTTTCCTTTCGGTCGTCCGCCCTCTAGCTTGACTTCCAAAAGATGCAACCATGGCACGATCCTCCGATATCCTCTCGCTCTCCTTCCTCTGCATCGACTCATGGGATAGGAGTGTAGCAATAACCTCATCAAGTCCAAGGGTGTCTTTCCCAAACAATAATGTAGTTTGGAGATGCTCATACGATATCGGCAAGGAAACCAACAAAATGATCGCCTTATCCTCTTCAATCTTTGCGCCAATGGCTTCCAACTCCGTTATTAGCCAATTCAACTCATCCAAGTGCTCATTAATATTCCTCCCTCGGGCATACTTAATGCATACGATTGCTTCTTTAACGACAATCTATTAGTCAAAGACTTTGGACTTGTACCTACTCTCCAACTTTGCCCAAAGTTCCGCTGGATCCGTTTCATTGATGACTTCTCAGAGAGTGTTATTCCTGAGATACAATTGGATGGTGCTATTTGCAAGCTCTCTCATGTCCTCCCATTTATTTTCCTTCATTTCTTTTGGCTTTTCGGATTTTGGCTTGAATGCTTTCACCAAATCTTCTCTCACCAAAATATTCCTCACTCTTTGTTGCCAAAGAGTGAAATCATTGTGCCCATTGAAAAGCTCAACCGTGAACCCGGTGCTTTTTCCAACCATATCGTAGCTCTGATACCACTTTGGGTAAAATATCCAATCTCACCCGCACAACGGAAGCGTAACGAAAAACAAAACACACACGAAAGAGACACAAGATTACGTGGTTTCCCAAACTCGAATACGTCCACGGAGAGATAGAGTAATCCACTATAACAATGAAGAGTACAATGGTAAGATACAAATACACCCTCGCTTGGTATTTTTCCCACACTCTTTTTCTTCACTGTTACAACCCCTTTTCTTTCGGCTCTCACACAGTTACACTTGCACACACAAAATGTTGACTTTTCTTCTTGTTCTCTGCCCTTTTTCTTTTTTTACTCTCTCTTACCTTCACACGGTATAGGAGACCCAATAAATAGGCATGACTAGACTAGCACAAAATGACCCTTCAACTGCCAGAAGAATCTGGAACTAACCACAGATTCTCCTCCTTGGAACAACGCACAATTGACTTGTTCACTTAGTTTCCTTGATCATTTAATTTTCTCGACAACACCCAACAAACCGGCCTTTTCTTTTTCCAAACCACATGGACAAAACCCAACAAACACAACAGTGGTGTGTGTAGCATTTTTAGTTTCTATATACCAGCGTCAGGCAAGTGGTTAATACCGGTGGACAAGTGGTCAATACCGGTCACCAAATGGTATTAAATTTTTCTATTTTGATGGTTATATGTCCATCGCATGTTTAATTTTGTTAAAACCTATAACTATTCTTCTTGATTAACGAAGTCAATTCCCTCAATAAGCTTCAGTAATACTCCTATTTACCATTTTTGTAGTAACACCCCGATTTTTCAGAACGTTAAATAATCCAAGTTCTAAAATGATTTCGTTTATTTAATTATAATTACATAAAAGAGGTTCAAGTGAGATATTACAACCATATTGAATATGAGTTTGATTTTTCCAACCATATCGACAGACCTCAGCATTTCGCGGCAGGCGGCGGAAGCGACGGACTCGTCGGTGATGCAAGGATAGAGAGAGAAATAAAGGCGGGTTACAAAGGGGTACCGGGTCAGGGTCTTCTTGAGGTTGTTCGGGCGACTCTTGAGGCTGGTGCGATGGTGAAACTCGACGGAGTTGAAGGATTTGCAGACAAGGGGAGTGTTGAGGAAATAAATCCCATATTGCTTGGGAGCGGAATGAGTATCATTTAATAACATATAAGACCTCTTCACTCATTGCTAATTGGTTTTGAGATGGATATAAAGTTTCCACATGGTATCAGAGCGGGTTCTGTTTCACCCCACATTTTATAAAATGGACAATCCACACCCCGCGATGACAGACCACGTGAGGGAGAATGTTAAGGAAATGAATCTCACATTTCTTGGGAGTGGAATAGGTGATCACTTAATAACATCTGGGACCTCTCCACTCATTGCCAATTGGCTTTAAGTAGATATAAAGTTTCCACATGGTACCCAAAAGTGGCCACACGTGATAGATCTCAAACGCGGCTGCACGTGAGGGGGAATGTGGAGGAAATGAATCTCACATTGCTTGAGAGTGGAATGGATGATCACTTAATAACATATGGAACCTCTTCACTAATTGTCAATTGATTTTGAGATGGATATAAAGTTTCTTAAGGGGGGACAATTTCTTGTCGAGTGGGTTTGAGGTGAGGCAGTCAAGTGATCGAGAGGATGAGTTTCTTGGAGAGGAGATCATCGAAGTGGTTGAATGTTGAGTTTTGCTTTTTCAATTTGGGAAGGCTGAGAAATGGGTTTGAAGATGAAGAAGATTTATGGGTAGTTTATTTTTGTGGTGGTGATGGGCGGCGGCTGTGGTTGTTAGGGTTAAGCAGAGGAAGTAGGAGGGAGCTGGGAGGGGGAGAGAGAGATTGGGCCCGAAATGCTGATGTGGCGTGCTACGTATACATGCAGTTGTGATTGGAGGTGTGGCTGGTTGTTGCATGCACGTGTCTCCAGCATTACCGATTGAAGAAGTTAAACTTCCGGTTTAATATATTAAATACATCCACGTCTTCTAGCTTGGTCTAATTGTGTGTTAAATAAGTCGAACGATGGTACGTCTTGGTGTAACCTTACACATGCCAGGGTAAAATGATCATAACTATAATTAAATACGTTAGCATCTTCTAGCTTGGTAATTTTATGTGGTAATTAATAAGTCGAACAATACTAGCAAATAATTAAATTGGACAAGGGGTCAAATAGTCGTAGCATAAACAATTTTGTATTAATTAGTCTAATTTTCTAGGAGTTATATTTGTACAAGAAGACGAAATAAGAATCAAAGTTAATCCAACAATTAACAAGCTAGAAAATGAAAGTTAGTCAAAGTAACAAATCAGGATATCAAATTTTTTTGTGAAAGGGATTCAGGATATCATCAATTTTAGTCCAAGTATTTTGGACAGGTTGTTCAATTCTTTGATGCGGACGTCTGGACCATTCAGTGGTTGTCCAGGATGCATGTATCTTGGTAGATCGATCGGTTTGGCCACCGGTCCTCCGGTCCTTATGGGTTTCGTACGTTCTGCCATTTTTACTCAAGTTTTAAACGTCCGTAAAGTTAAGCACATATATATACGAGCAGGGGGCGGATTTAGTGTAGGTTCAGATGAATCACGTGACCCACCTGAAAATTAGGCTTCAAAGAAGAGCCTCCAAATCTAAGTAAGTAATATATATAAAATATCTCATAAATTTTTAAATCTGCTTGATGGTTCCAGTGGTAAGCTGCCTTGCTTCCCTGTGTGGCACATGAGTTTGAATCCTTCGGTTGATGTTTTCTGTTTTTTTGTGTTTCAATGGTTAAAAAAAATACCCTCCTTAAATTTTTAAATGGGTTGAAACTCAAACCAACGCATAAACTACCTCATGTAGTATTGGTACCACAAAGTCATTTACAATTATGTCATTTGTCACACAAATCAAGTCCTATAACTATAAGTTCCATGTAAATTTTTTTAAAAAAATACTTATTTTCTTTAACATTTTTTATTTTTTCTAGAAGCTCAAAATTAACTAGGGGTGTCAAATGGGCGGGTTTGGGTCAAAATGGGTAAGTTGTAAGTGGGTTGGGTCTTTAATAGGTCATTGACCCATCTAGACCCATCAATTATGAGCATAATTACCCATACCCAACCCAACCCATTTATTTAAAAGCAAGCCTGACCCGCCCATTAACCCAGTTACATACTATATACTAAAATGACTAAAATACAAATGTACACTAAAATGACCATATTACCTCTGTAAATTTAAAGGACTAAAATACCATGTACACTAAAATTACCATACTATCCCTCTACTACAAAAATGACCAAATTACCCATGTACTCTTAATTACCATATTGGTCACTCTTAATTACCGAATTGCAGTGTATCCAAGTGGCATTTTTTTTTGTCATTATTCAAAAAAATTTTGCATTTGTTAGTTTTTTGTCAAATTTTTTTAGAATTATTGCTTTGTTATGATGAGAAGAATCTAAAAAGTAAAAAAAAAAATTGTATTTTTTTTGTCTTTATTCAATTTTTTTTCGTATTTGATAATTTTGCGTCAAACTTTTGTGACTTAGTGATTGATCTCGTCGAGAAAAATTGAAAAAGTAAAAATTTATGATCGAACTCATAAATTTTTTCAAAAAGACAAGAATAAGTAAATTTTTTTGGGTATTAGTATTGACTTATTTTTGTCTTTATTCAAAAAATTATAAGTTTCAATCAAATTTTTTTATTTTTTCAATTCCTCTCATTGAAACGAATCAATAAGTCATAAAAATTTAACGCAAAACAAAAAAATGCAAAATTTTTTTTGAAGGACAAAAAAAAAATCACTAACTTTTTAATCTAAACCCTATGCGGGACTACCATGAAAGAAACTTATTCATTGTGGAGTGCAATTTCATCATTCTATTTGCGCAATCAATGGATGAGATGTGTTTTCAATTTTAACTGGTTAAAATAATTATTACCGGTCACAATTGGTTTTTAATTTGGACCGTTCAAAATATTTTTGGATATGTGTAATTTAGCATAGAAGAATTGAGAGAGAGAGAGAGAGAGAGAGAGAGAGAGAGAGAGAGAGAGAGAGAGAGAGAGAGAGAGAGAGAGAGAGAGAGAGAGAGAGAGAGAGAGAGAGAGAGAGAGACCACACGAATTTTGAAATTTGGTAAAGAGGGGAATTTTTAGTGGGTTACCTTAATGACCCATTGGGTCATTTAAGTTGACCCAATTGATGCCCAATTAAGACCCAACTAATAATGGGTTAGTTGGGTTTGGATCCATTATTACCCAACTAATAAATGGGTTGAGTTAGGTCTATTTTTTAATTGATAGGTCTGGATTTGTTAATGGGTCTGGGTTTAATTTGACACCCCTAAAATTAACTAATACTAACAAGAAAAATATTTGATGTATATATAAACTCATTTTTGAATTAAATAATAAAAATTGATGTGAGTTCACCTACGACTTTTAAATAAATAAGGCCGGTCCTAAAGGGGTGATTCATCTGTAGACAATATCTAGATCCACCACTGTATACGAGTTCGGTCGGAAACATCTACATCTCCTGTAAATTAAGCTATGATAAGAGGAGAATGGCAGGGCACGGCGCCTGGCTTGGCGGTGAAAACTCCGAACTTCTTTGATGGTGGCTCGGAGTGTGACCACGGCGACGGGGACAAAAAACCAGGGGAAGCCGGTTTCTCGCGCGACAAACTGAGGGAGTCAGACGGGGATGGATAATAGGAGTTGAGTATCAATAGATACACTTAGAGAGCTGCTACCCACACAGATAAAAGTGCGTAGATTGTGCACAGATTTTTTTGTAAGGTTCACCACGGGTTCTAGACAAATGATCCGAGCTGCTTATTAAATGTAAAACACTTTTTCAAGAGTTTTCGTGAAAATCAGCTCAATTCGATACCTATAAGTTTTCAATCCAATCATCTAATTTTTCATTGAGATTTCAGAATAATGAAAATTTAAATGATTGGATCGAGCTGCTATAAGTATTGTATTGAGCTGATTTTTCCCGAGAATCCTTGAAAAAAGTGTTTTAAATATAATGAACGGCTCAGATTGTTTGTGTGAGACCCGTTATGTACCCCATAAAAAATATGTACACATTTGTGTATAAAATGTCTATGTGGATAAACTTCATGATATACTTAATGTTTTTTTTATAAGAACTTTAGTTATTCATAACTATATAACTACACACAACGACACGAATACTTACACACACTCTCTCTCATAATAGCAGTCGGTCTCACACACTGCACATAGAGAAGTGTCACTACTAGAATAATAGATAAAGACCACGCTCAAAAGTTTAAAACGATCACAGTTTTAATGAAAATGTGATAAAGAAATATGGAATGAGATTTCATATCACTTTACTAATGAAACCGTGATACAAAATAGTTTTTATCACAGTTTTAATAGAGCTGTGATTGTAATTTCTTGTTTTAATCACATTTGGTTTTGAAGCGTGATGAAATATGCTCGCTTGTTTAGCTACGTTTTGGTAAAAGCGTGATTGAATAAGTTCATTGCTCGTTTCAATCACATTTTGTGTTGAAGCATGATAAAAATATACTCACTTACTTAATTACGTTTTCCTAAAAGCGTGGTAGAATAATTTTGCTATTCATTTTCAATCACGTTTTGTTTTAAGTGTGGTAATATACTTTTCAAAAAGTGTGGAAGAATAATTTTTCTATACTAACCACATTTTTTTTAAAGCGTGATAAAATCACCACAAGGAATTAGGTAATAAATATGCGACAATAAATTTGGTTATATATTTAGGCTTTTGGCTTTTTCTGGTCTTGGACTTCGTCCCATTTGCTTTGTACTGTCTTAATTGGGCTTTGTGGCCTCATAGGTGTTGTGCTTTGACTCTTGGATTTTCTTCTTGGTTGACATCTTGTCAATCAAAGGTTTAGGTTTCGGATATGCTCTTTGTCACATTTTTCCTTACCTTTTTAGTCTTTGTAATCTATCTCAAAGATTAATTAAACTCTTTCGCCATTCCAAAAAAAAAAAAATAGTCATAATAGGTTCGAATTGGTTGCCAAAACCTTTTGCGACCAGATTACCTAATCGCAAACTTAATCGCAATAGGCTGATCGCCTTAGGTATATATGGACAACCAAGGAAGATTGTGGTCACTAAAAAGGTCAACTCATTTGTTACAAATAGTACTATTGGTCGATGATATAGTGAAATAGCAACCACAGTCTCCTCTAATCAAACATATTTTGGTCACCTTGTATCATACTTGGTCGCCAAAAGTTGGTATTTTTCAATTAAGTCTACCTTCTTCTAGTGACTAGATTGTTGGTTGCAAAAGATTGTCTTTTACGACACTGTTTTTTGGCTGTAGAATCACTTTAACTAACTACTATTTTTACATAGCAAAGAGATTTGCAACTCTCAAAGAACAAAATTGAACAACATTCATCCATAAAATATGAAACTTTAAATAGATCCAACGCATTCATAGCTCTAAAAAATCATCAAAACTACAACATCTTTAGTTACTTGTACCAAGTTTATTCAAAACAACATACATAACGAATGTAACAAGAATTCCAACATAAACAGAGGAAGTAAAATAGAAAACATGAAGAGTACTCCAACCACCTCGAACCAGTATAAGCAAATCTCGATCACGTGCAAATAGAAAAGATAAACAAAATTTTGAACTAATCACAAGATGGCCTAGAATCGAAGGGAAAGGTACATAATACAAGATGGCCGAAGAAACACGAAAACGTCTACCGGCCTCTAACATAGTCGTATCTAACACGTGTCGTCCACAGATGAACAACACTCTCTGAACACGTGTTCGTGTCGTGTCCTAATTACCCGTATCTGTGTTCATGCCTTTTATGTAGTAACATAGCAGTAATAACGGGCATCAGCTTTTGGAAATGGTTATGGGAACCCCAAGCTTGGTAATTGCTTGTACTTAGCACTTTAACATTATTTTCACTTAAAAATTGAGAGGGCAAGTTTAAACTTATAAATGGCTCAAATAGCAACTCCATTTGCAAACTTTCTCAATGGAGTTAGACCACCAAACGGAGGAGGAACAAATAAGGAAAACAAGTTGAAACAAAATCCATGCCTAAATAGAAATGAACAGGGTAAATTAGATAATTAAAACACACGTTCTGCCCCTGCCAACAAATTTGATTATGAATTTGAATTTTATCATTTTTAACCTTGAACTTATACGATGACATGAATCCAAACCCTCCGCCTAACTCCACTAGCAACAGTAAAAAACTTACAGTTTTTTCAACTTAACCTACATTTTTCTTCCTTTTTTACTCTTTATTTTGACAACCAACACCACCTCCTTCTGCCTTCCCATCACCAAAACCCAAACTGCTTTCGCAAAATTTGACACCACTAGTACACCCTCTGTCACGCCCTCAATTTTCAACCTAATTATAAAAGATTTTCATAATAAAAATCCTCACAAATATCCGTACGGTACCCAAAAGATTACTGTATTCTCATTCCCATAACAATCCTTTCAAGCTCACAAGGTTTCCAAAACATTACAACATAGGCTCGACGGCCCCAAATTATCATAAGTATCAAATTTCAAAAGAGGATTAAGGGTTACAATATTCCAAATCAAAAGAATTACAATTTTAGTTACAATTGCATCTTTCAAAAGAGGTTTACAAAGATGAATTGGTAACTCTTTTGGTTAGCTTTCAAAATAAGTATGTCCACACTTCAAGCACTCCAGTCATGCAAGCTAGTGATCCAGTCATGCACTCCAGTCATGCAAGTTTGTATTTTAACATGCAACAACTTACATTTCACATTTCATAACTCAACGAGTTCATTTAAGTTCATCGGATACCACTCTAGTGTGAAACAAGTAACACTCTCCAAAACACTTGAAATAATGCACGAACAAATCCATTGGAGTCGACGAGAAGCTTCAACAAGTGATTTGGAAGAATGTAGGAAAAGCTGCTGAAAGATACTATAGCAGCTCAATTACTTACCGATAGGTGAACGAGTTCTACTAGTTGAAGAGGGAAATTCTACACTTGTCCTACCGGTAGGCGAAAGCTCCTACCGGTAGAAATTGGAAACAGAGAGGCCAACGATTTTCATGAAACAACTTTGTACTTGACCTACCGGTAGGTGGAAAGTTCGTACCGGTAGGTATTCTGTACTTGTCCTACTAGTAGAAGAGGAAAATTCTGCACTTGTCCTACCGGTAAGCGAAAGTTCCTACTGGTAGAAATTGGAAACAGAGAGGCCAACGATTTTCATGAAACAACTTTGTACTTGACCTACCGGTAGGTGGAAAGTTCCTACCGATAGGTGGATGAATACGTTGAGTTGCTTTCGAGCTGCTGCAGTACGTTTGAGCTGGTTGAGGAAAAATTTCATACCTGTCCTATTGGTAGGTGAAAAGTTCCTACTAGTAAGGAGAGTATTTTTCAAGCAATTTTTGACAGAATTTTTAGATTTCAATCCGATCTCAATAACAACCAATAAAGCTTAAAAATGACACAAGAACATTCAAATAACATATAAATAGAGGTAGAATTCCCTATCTTGAGTCAAAAGGCAAAACCCAAGCGTTTTGAATGAGCCCTAGCTATCGGAACCTCAAAATCAATTGAATACTCCTCCCCGAGCTAAATCCAACTAAATACAAGCTCAAAATCGCGTACGAAGGGTGGAATGAAGGTCAAATCTTTTTGGGTTTTGAGTTTGGAGATGTAATTTGAAAGTGAGAAGGAGAGAGAGGGAGACAGCCGAGAGAGGGAGAAGAACGGGAGAGAGAATGAGATGAGTAAATGGGAAATAATTTTCCCTGGTACACACACACATATACACATATACACACATGCACTAATCACACCAACACCCAATAATTTCCAAACCATTACACATTTAACCCACAACTATAATTTTTTTATTAATCTATCATTTATCCATTTATAAAACATTAAAATTATATAAAGAAAATTTACAGGTCTCTACACCCTCATTCCAGTCACAACCAGCCATGTCTTACTTATTGAAGTACGACTCTTATAAGCAAAAATGACTTTTCAATTAGAGTAAGGCATGTTACAGTAAAATTCAAGTTTCATACAAACATTGCTTCTGTTGCAAACCCAAACCTCCCAATGGACTTAGTTACATCAATCATTACAATAGTTTCATTTCATACAGCACTATTAAAAAGCGCCAAAGACAATGGCTTTGTACACTACATGGATAAAAATGCTAGAAGGATGCTAATTAAGCAGCTTTCTATTTGACAATTTTCACACTTAAACCAGTAAGAATCTAGGCACTAAGGGAATATGATAGGCAATGATGCAGCGGAATTCACGAGAGACTAGTTAGCGTACTAGTCCAAACAAGATAAACAACTCGTTGCAACGAGCAAATTTTGCGCACAAGAAAGAAAGAGAGAATCTCTAAATATTATTGATCAAAAAGCTTAAAAGTTTTCTAATTGAATAACTTACACCCCTATTTATACTAGTAGGAGTCCTAACAAAAAGGTAATTACTTAAAATGGAGACCAAGCAAAATAATACTTGGAAACAAAGACTAACAAAATTAAAAGACTAATAGGAATATGCCTAAACAAGTGGCATTAAAAGGGGAATTCCTAAAACGAATCATTCCTAGAATAAAGTTTTCATAAAATTGAAATTTCCTAAATTTTTGTCCTACATCAGTCTCCTTTTCTTCAAAAGAACTCAATCTCGAGTTCTCGTTGGGAATCTGCTATCTTCCATGCCAAAGAAACAGATAATTAGAATACTTCAACTCTTTTCTTAACTTGAAATAAAATTTCAAGAAAAAGTGTATTTGCAAAAATTATTTCTCAACATGCCTTAATTTGTTGACACTAGTCCTTTCTGCTTGACTGACTTCGGTTCTTAGTTCTGTATCAGACTTATTCTCCTCCACCTCATCAACTTGTAGTTGGTCTCCATGTTTTGAAACCCCAAATCCACCAAACCCATTGTGAAATGACCGTCTAGAACTTGAAGGAACTTTACTCATGTTTTGATCTTCGGAGCTCAACTGGGTCATTGAACTCATTGGCTTGTTTTTTGAACAATTCGTATTAGCAGTAACATGGCTATATTGTAAATCAAAATTATATTGGTACATTTGTTTTGACTCAAACTTCCTCCGATACTCTTCATACAACATCTTTCCATGATTTGTCTGAAGAAATCTCGTGCTCATCAATTTTCTCATCCTGAGCTTCGTCCTGATAGGTTGTTTAAATTCTCGTCTTTGGTTGGCTTGCAATTTCTCCCACCATGTGGAAGCGTAGCCGTACAATTTTAGCGCCACATATTTGACCTCTTTTTCTTCCGGAATACCAATGTAAAACTCAAAAAATTTGTCAACTTTGCGAAACCAATAAATAAAACTTTCAGCATGGCAGTAACCGTCAAAATAAGGAATATTTTGTTGTACCTCAAAATTTGAAGAGTCATGCTTCATGCTATTATGCTCATTGAACTTCGAACGTCACCGTATGGACTCATATTCATTGTAACCATTGACGCCTTCATATTCATCTTCTATTCCAGATTGATGATAAGAATATCCTCCGGAGATGTTTTGGTGAATAGGTTGGTTGTGGGCAAATCCCTCAACGCGGTTCCTATTCTGGTTAGAAGGTTGGCGATGGGCAAATCCCAACGCGCGATCCTTCTCAACCGTTTCTTGCCTTTGGCAATTTTGTAGAGTCAACCTCTGCGAATTGAGTGCGAGTATCTTGACGGATCTTGGCTAACAGAGTGCTTCGATCCTGCAACTGTGTTCGGGTATCCTCTATCATCTTCCTTAGGTCAGCAAGCCCACGACCAACGTCAATGGGTGTGTCTTCAACTTTGTTTGGTGCCATCGAACCAGGCAAAGCCTTGCTCTGATACCACTTGACGCAGCGGAATTCACGAGAGACTAGTTAGCGTACTAGTCCGGATGCTCAGATCAAATGGTGCTCGGATCAAGCACCTTACACACCTCGGATGCCGTTGATTCTCGCGTAGGCCTCGTTTTTTTTTTTATAGAATTTTTGGACGGCTCGGATCGGCCGTCTGGTGGCCGGAGACGGCCCGGCGCGGCCGTCCCTACGATTTCAGTACCGACCCTGTCGGTACCAATATCATTTCTGTTATCGTAATACCTGAAATTTGGTTGTCGCTTTATCGACTGATAAGCATCATGGTTCTCGAATAGCTCGCCTTCAAATTTATTCCTACTATCGTAATAATAATAAGAATATCCTCTGGAGACATTATGGTGAATAGGTTGGTTGCGGGCAAATCCCTCAACGCGGTTCCTATTCTGGATAGGAGGATGGCGATGGGCAAATCCCAATGCGCAATCCTTCTCAACCCTTTCTGGCCTTTGGCGATTTTGTAGAGTCAACCTCTGCAGCATCTCACGGATCTCAGCGAACTGAGTGTGGGTATCCTGACAGATCTCCGTCAACTGTGCTTGTTGATCCTCCACCATCCTCCTTAGGTCAGTAGGCCCACGACCAACGTCAATGGGTGTGTCTTCTTCTGTGTTTGGTGCCATCGAACCAGGCAAAACCTTGCTCTGATACCACTTGACGCAGCGGAATTCACGAGAGACTAGTTAGCGTACTAGTCCAAACGAGATAAACAACTCGTCGCAACGAGCAAATCTTGCGCACAAGAAAGAAAGAGAGAATCTCTGAATATTATTGATCAAAAAGCTTAAAAGTTTTTTTAATTGAATAACTGACACCCCTATTTATACTAGTAGGAGTGCTAACAATAAGGTAATTACTTAAAACGGAGACCAAGCAAAACAATACTTGGAAACAAAGACTAACAAAATTAAAAGACTAATAGGAATATGCCTAAACAAGTGGCATTAAAAGGGGAATTCCTAAGACGAATAATTCCCAGAATAAAGTTTCCATAAAATTGAAATTTCCTAAATTTTTGTCCTACATCAGGCAATTATGATATTCAGTTAAAGAAGGTACGTAAGTTTTATTTCTAGTTAGCGTCCAATAATACTCATAATTCGCTCTTGATGGCCAAAAGTAAAAAAAAGGAATGTAAATTTTGTTTCACGTTAGTGTCCATCAATTCTTATATTACTCACTTTTGATGGCTAACATTTAATTTCCTTATTTGTTGTAGAGCAAACAATGTAAGTTAGCAGTGGGATCCATTGAAAACATTGTAGCACATGGTACAATGTACGAAAGTTTCCAGTGATGAAGCAATGCATACGCAACTAGGAGATTCTAATGCATGTTCACGTCACCGTTGATTTTGTGATAGTACCATATTCCCACCTTCCCATACCTGTGCCAGGAAGTGTGACTCTTGTAGGCGAGGCCATGGGGTATCAAGTGGCCTGGCCCAAAAACCTCGTGTTGGTTGACGATGAGGTAAAGTTTTTTTATTGTTACGTACCTTTTTTTTTTTTTTTTGAACAAATCCTTATACTGTGAGGATCATTTATGTTTAGGCAATGCCGAAACATCTGCCAAAACAAGCCAACAAACTGAGAACCATACGTGATTTGCCACATCCGAACCCAAATCCAAAAGGAAAAAGGTATTTAACTTTTATTTCTCGTTGAGTCCATTAATACTTATAACTCAATCTTACTTGATGGCTAATATGATATTTCCTTATTTGTGGTAGAGCAAACAATGTAAGTTAGCAGTGGGATCCATTGAAAACATTGTAGCTCATGGTAGAATGTATGAGAGAGTTTCCAGTGATGAAATAATACGTACGCTACCACTATGGGAGCTTAATGTGCGGGTGTACGTTGATTTTGTGATAATACCACATGCCTTTCTTCCCATACCTATTCCAGGAAAGGCGACTAGTGTAGGCAAGGCAGTGGGGTATGAATTGGCCTGGCCCAAAAATTTTGTGTTCATTAACGATGAGGTAATTCTTTTTATTATTATCTCTCTATTTTTAACATATACTTACCTTTGGTTTGTGAGAAATCCTTCTTTTCTTTTTTTTAGGGAGCTTCGAAACACCTGCCAAAACAAGCCAACAAGGTCTAATCTCCAATATTGAAAGCTTTATCATGATTTCCTTGACGTGAAGGATGCATAACATTTGTTTGGTTATGGGAATTTTCTAATTCAGAGGGCTCCAGAGCACGTTCAAGTGAGTGCCAATGAGGTAAACATATCATGTCTTGCACTTTAATGGGGGTAAATATTTTGTTTCCGTACTTATGGTTAACTTCTACTTATGTACTCTGATAAATTTGCAACTTAGGCAACTTCAAAAACTGTTGATTCGGACAAGTATTTGGAGTCTATTCAGCTTTTTGCTTCATATGCTACGATTATGGAGTATGAAGATACCATTCTCATTATACTAGAGAAGGGCATATTTGGTGTTGAGCTTGAGTTTTCACTTATAAGAGAAGACATGGAGTTCATTTGTCAATTTAAAGAATTATCTATCTCATGCATAATGTTGTACATCAGGTATACGTACATAAGTACTTTGATGGCTGAACTCCAAGATTTTACTCTTCAGATGTTTATATCAATTGTTTCTTTCTCTTTCAGTTATCTTCATGTGGCTATAAAGGAAACCAATTTGGATACTAGATTTCTATTCGTTAACCCCTCCATCATTAGTGGAAAATTCAAGGCTGGTGAAGTCTCAAAAGCAACAATGCTGTCAAATAGACTACAGGAAGCCAAGGCCGGCCAACTAGTTTTTGTCCCTTACAATTTGGAGTTAGTATTGATTCTATTTGTTATTCCGTGAATAGTTTGATTATATGAGTGCCGTACTTGTGCTCAAACTTTGTCTTGATTAATTTTAGGTACCATTGGATGTTGGCTGTCATTGATTTGTCTTCTACTATAATATATTACTTTGATTCAATTTATAGTAAGATCAATGTTAACCTTCAACTCATCATAGAAACGTAAGTTATTTGACTTCTTACAATCTACTAAGATTTTTGTTTCTTTGACTGATTATAATAAGAAAAAATTTCTTCATGAAGTGCACTCAAAATTTATGATTCCAGCAAAGGAAACAGAAGGAGAAATCCAGATTGGAAAGTAGTTAAGGTAGCAATTTTGAATCTTTTGCTACTATTTTCTTGGTAAGTGTGAGTCATGTCCTTATTAATTTCTCTTTTTTCTTTCTTGTAGTGCCCGAAACAAACAACTGAGGTGGAATGTGGATTTTACGTGATGAGATTCATGAAAGATGTGATAAAAGAACCAAGCATCTTAAGCAATCGGGATGTGAGTTTCTTTTCTTTTTTTTTCCCTTTACTGCATGCTTTTACTCTCTATAGTAAGATAAATTTTCCTCACTTTGTCATATCATTTTCTTGTAGTTTGGCGGGAAAATGATTTACACGAAGACCGAAATTGATGAAACACGTGTTGAATGGCTAAATTGCATCTTCAGCAGGTCGCAATCACCTTGTTCATGTAAGTTAATTGGTCTTTTTAATAGGACTTGCCCCCACCAGACGTAGACTCTAATTGGGAGTTCTAATGTAATAGAAAGTTGAAGTGGAAAGAGAAATTTCTGCTGAATAGTATGATGGTAGATGGCTCTGAAAACAAAAAAAGAAATGTGTGCGATATTTGTTTTAGTTGTAGCTAATTGCACTGGATGATCAATGCGTGAATGGTATCATGTTAAATCATTGTAATGTGATAGAGCGTTCCGAAAAGGACTTCAGGATCATCTACTAGGAAATTCTCTCTCTGCCACTAGCAATGTTCCTTCAGGGATTCAATTTAATCTTTTGCTACTAGAGAGTTCATGCCTTATCAAAGCTGAATATTAATAATTTTCTAGTGGTGGCACTCACTTTTTTTAGGTTTTGGCTCTAAGCCTCCTGGGGGAAAAGGGGCAGGAAGCCTAAGAAGAAATGATTAGATCTGCCTCTTAGAATATAAGGGGTTTGAATGGTCCCTTAAAAGAAAACCAGGTGAGGAAATGGATATATGAGAATCAATTGTCTTTGTTGGTTTGGTTGAGACAAAAGTTAAGCTAAATAATTTGGATGCAACCATGAGTCATTGTCTCCCTTCTTAGTGGAGTTTTATTCATAGTGTTGGTTCTGGTGTTTTTGCTAGAGTTGTTGTTGCTTGGAATGCCTCCTGTTTTAATGTGACTCCAGTGTTGGTGGATAGCCAATGTATCACCACTAGGGTTGAGCAGCTTCAATCTTCAGTTTATTTCTATGTTTCAGTAGTATATGGTGCTAAGAGTGTTGCTGATATAGAAGATTACTCTAGAGTGTTTTGAGGTCCTTATATGGGATTATTGGCGGTGACCCTATGATGAGCGGAACTTTGTAAAGTATGAGGGGAGGCCACCCATGTAGATTGTATAGATTAATGGGGCTATAAAACAATATCAACTATGAAGACTTTAAGATACTTTTTACTCGAGTGTGTTGTGGTTTCTCAGGGCTTCCGTAATTTGTATTCTACTTTCTTTTACATACAGTTTCTGTAATTATAATGCACAAAAGATATAATACTAGTTATGCAGTGTCAAATTAATCCTGCATTAATATGCAAGATAGATTTTGTTGGTGTTGCTACAGTATGGTGCTGTTTTTTGTGTGTGAGGCAACAGGCATGTTGGTGCTGCAATGTTACTACATATGTATGTGCTATATTTTTGGGTTTTTTTGGTCTTGGAAATTCTAACACTAGCATTTTATGTATTTGTTTCAGTTCATATGCCGCACGATGCAATGTTTTCTGAACCGATCGACGAAGATCATGTTGGTTGAGCTGTTTTGAAGAGATTTTTGTTTTTTAATTTCATGTTTTTGTAGTCCCCTAGTACAATGTTTGGGCTTATTATAACTCGTGAGCTACTGGTATCTATTTCAATTGTTTTTATTGTCAAAGATTGATTTAGAAACTTGGGTTTAATTAATGTCTTTTTTATCTACTTGTCATTGTTTTTTAATTGGGGAGCTGACAAATATTTTTTTCCGTTCTTTTGGCGTAAAATTATTAATGTTGAATGTGGAAGATTATGGCAATATGCATAATAAACCATTAAACCATGGTTTTCACTTAAAAATGTAATCTTTTACGTAAGAACAGCAATGGTTCTTCACTTGACTATTAATCACGTTTTTATGTCATAACTATGATCTTATAACATATTTAACAACGGTTTTAAGTTCAAACCATAATAATAGTTAATTTAATTACGGTTTTTCATGCAAACCGTAATGGTATAATATTTTTAACCACAATTTTAGTAGAAAACCGTGCTTGTTCGATTGAAAATGATCACAGTAAAGAAGAAACAATCACGGTTTGAGTAAAAACTTTGATTAGTTCATTCAAAATGATCACGATTTTTTGAGAATACTGAGATGTTTAATTGCAAACAATCACGGTTCTTACCTATCAAGCGTGGTTTTTTATTAGCTTGTATCACAGGTTATAACCATGATTAAAAGTTGGAGACTTTTAATAAAATCAATAGATCACGGATAATAACTGTGATCATTAAGCATTATTGTAGTAGTGTGTCCGTCCCAAAAACACTTGATGTCTAGTGTATTTGGGACCCACGTGTGGCTTGTGTGTTTGGGTGTTATGGCAGCATTGTTGTTTTTTAGTACTAATATCTACGTACACGAGCCCATGCGCACACACACATTTGTACACCAGATTTGAAAAGAATATCCACACAGATTACAAATTTGTGCCAGCACGCACAGACCCCTCTTGGATCCGTTTCGGGTTCCAAAAAAATGATCAAAGCTGCTCATTTTATTTAAAATACAGTGTTTATGGTCCCTTCCAAAACACAGCTGAATAGGATATTGCCAAGGGCCTCTACGAAACATCCAACTTTGTCCCATAATTCAAGCCTAAATTTTAGGATAAAGTTAAATGTTTTGTAGACATCATTCTTGATATCCTATTCAACTGATATTTAAAAGGGACCATAAATAACGTATTTTAATCAAAATGAGTGGCTCTGATCTTTTTTTAGGGACCTGAAACAAGTCCAAAACAGCTATGCACATGTTGACACAGATTTGAAATCTACGATGATAGCACCGCTCCACCAAATTTGCTATGAGTACATGCGAATATGTACATATCTTACATATGGCTTTGAAAAATAATCAGAGCCGCTCATTTAGTTCAAAATAATTTGTTTATGGTCTCTGTAAAATAATCAGCTCAATTGAATAGTGTTACCTATTGTCAATGAATTATTCATATGTGAAGCATGTGTTTTAGAATATTCAGTAGGAAATGAAAGATCATCCATCATTAATAAATGTAGGATAGATATTTAAGCTATATAAAAAATTTTTTTTGGAACATATATAGAACTTGTATTGAGATTAAAAAAAATCTATACATGAGAACACATTTAAAATTTTGGTAGTGAAAAAAGTCAAGAACAATTAGTATTTGTAGACAAAATAGAAAGTGACAAAATGGTAGAAACAAATACAATAAATACACATTTCAAATTACAATTGTATTCAAAAGTATATAAAAAGGGAATAAAAAAATGTATGCTTAGATGATAGATATTTAAAAGGTACGGTGGTTTACTTTTGAAGGTTCTGCTGAATCCTAAAACATGATGAACCTTCAAATCTCTACCTCTACTGGAGATGCTTGGCGAACGGCAGTAAATAAAAGTTTTTTGAGGAAGCAAAAACATATTGCATTCATAATAATAATTAAAAAACAAGTAGAAAGGACACTACGAAACAACAACAAAAGTAAAATTAGTAGTGGATTGTTGCCTTATGGCTCAGTGACACAATTGCTGGAACATAGTTTCTTTCTTTCCCTTTTGGGTCTTCGTGGGCATGTGATTGTCGGAGTGAAACGGTGTTTGTTCTTCCTCTAGTTTGATGCCTAGTATTTGGATTATTTTAATCTTTGTAATTTGTTTTCAAAGATTAGTAAAATTCTTTTTTGTTATTAAAAAAAAAAAAAAAAACAATAATAGTAGTAGTAGAAAATCCACAAGTTCATCCATCCAAGACTTTGTCTTCAAAGAAACTGCAGATTTGCATCAAACAAAAAGAACCAGCCCGGTCACCACTATTGTCACCGCCGCCGCATACTGGCGAAATTCCACCACTGCCACTTATAAGAAGTCGTCAGATGCCGGAATTGGTGTAATAAGATATGGACTGGTGTAGATGTCCAGAATTTTATGACATTATACATTACCAAAGGGTAAAGAGTGGGTTTCGTGATGTCGGCCTGTTTGATGTTATCATCTGGTTTGGTACAATGTTACGATATATCCTGCATGGGTAGGATCTGGGAAGCATGGGTACACCAGAAACCTTGCCGTACCCGGTAGGTACTGGTACGGGTAGCGGTACAGCGTGGGTACGGAAAAATCGTACCGGATACGGCAAAATCGTACCGGATATTTTTGGTATCTTTGGGTACAGCAAGGGTACTCCGTCGGTACACCTTGGGTACTTCGCGGGTACACTTTGGGTACTTTGCAGATCTGATCTCACCGAAAAGAAGAAGAAGAAGAAGAGGAGGAGGAGGAGGAGGAGAGAGAGAGAGAGAGAGAGGGAGATACCAGCCTTGATGCAGCAGCTTGTGTTCAATGTGGAGAGCTACAGCAGCTGCTGCAACAGACACAAGAAGAAAAGGAAGAAGCAAACCTGTAGGGTTTGACTAGTTGTTGGGTTTGTCTACTTATTGGGCTTTCATTTAGTTATGAGTTTGTGGGCTTTTCTATTCCATAGAAGAAGTGTTTATGGGTTTGAGCTCCTTCATTAAATTAGGCTATGGGCCTATTAATTGTTTATTTGACTACAACTGGATTTTCTTTTAAATGTTTTGCAATTTAAGTGATATAAAATATTTTTTTGACATTTAAAGATAAAAATAAATAAAATAAATAAAAAAATTATATATGTATTCACCGTACCCATACCCTTCTTTTTTGAGGTTTTGCCATTTTCCGTACTCGTACTGCGTATCGATACCCGTGCTCCATAGGGTAGGATTCACCATTCGCTAGACATACCACATAAGCCAACAGTAGCACTATGAATGGGACAGGAACCATTGGACCTCTTGGTGGAATGGGCTCTTTACACACGGGACGGGGGCACCACTACGAATGGGACAGGAACCATTGGACCTCTTGGTGGAATGGGCTCTTTACACACGGGACGGGGGCACCGGCTGATCCCGCCGACAGGAGTATTGCAAAGGAAGGTATCTTTCGCCTACGAGCTAGGTCTAATTTGTACGAAGAAAGGAGGCAACAAGGATAGCATAGCCATGGTTGGAAAGAAGGTTCGGTCAGTCTCCTCCTTTCACCGTGACGCTGTGCATTGCAAAATGAGTTGCACTTCCAAACAAACATAAGGGAAAAAAAAAAACAGAGAGAGATTCTTAAAATTTCCAACGAAAAAGAAGTAAAACACAAATTAAAACAAAACAAAATCATCATAAATAAATAAAACCAACAGATCCTCATTATGAACACAACTTGAGATAAGTAGAAGCATATATTCTATTTAGTATCAAGGAAAAATCCAAGGGCTAGGGATGGACAGTTTCTTTTTTTTTTTTTGAACAGCGAAGCAAAAAATTTTATTGATAAAAAAGAAGGATTACAAAACAAAGCTCAAGTTGACAAAAAACCAACGGAGTACCCAATGGGCCAAATCCAGATCACCAAAAGGGTCTAAATAGGTATAAATATAACAATAAAGCCCACAATAAATCCAAAATCCAAATACAACAATTAATTAAGTCCAAAACACCGAAACCCTAACCCAAAAACTAAAAGACATAACCCATAGACAACATAGGCCTAGTCGGAGACCAACCCATAGACAACATGAGCCAACCTAAACAGCAACCCTACCCATCACCAACCGTGGCCACCTAGAGTGAGATGGGCCGCTACCACTACCGTCCCTGGAGCCCGGGGAACAAGCCCCTGTTTCTACTCCGGAGAACGGCCTGACCACCCCACCACAGTCCGCCCCACCGCAACCCACCCATAGTCACCAACACCACCCTTCACCAGCAACGAACCACCACCATGAAACGGCCCAACCTCCACCAGCCAAATCATGCGGCCACCCAAAACCTCCATAGATCCGAACCCCGCCATCACCAAAAACCACCAGCCAAAAACCTAGCCAACCACCTGCAAAACAATACAAAACAATAAAAAGGGCCGAAGCCCAAAACCTAATACACCACACCCAGTCAACACCTCCCGCCGCAAACCCTCCACCGACTGACTTCATCCACCAACACAAACCAACAACGCACCTTTAGGTGCCGCAGCCTAACCCGCCAACCACTATGCCACCAGCAGCCTCATTAAAGGGGACGAAGCCGACGGGCAGCGTAGGATGCAGACAAAGGACCAGATCCACACAGCGTTAGGCAAGGACCGAAATCATCCAACAATGAGATCGCCAAGATCTCGCAACAGCACCCATAGAGACTCCACCCTGACGAGATCCAAAACGCCGTTAGGCAAGGAACCAGAGACGCCCAGCAGCGAAACCGGCAGGATAACGCCGAAAAGGAGGCGGAGGGCGAGAAAGGAAACCGAGCGGTGGGATTATCAAACTTCAAACACTTGAACGAGCCAAGAGAAAATTTGATCCATTTTGGGTAAGAAAGCACTTGCAAATGCAGCAGTTTCTGTTTTTGTTTGGGTTAAAGAAAACCCAGCATCAGAATGTTCAATGCGTCTTGGACATGAGAATGTTGAGGACAATAAAAAAACACAAGAAAAGTTTAGGCTTATTGTGGAGGCTTCGGTTATGACCTCGGTAAATAGACTTCCGATAACCAAGGATTTATGGTTTCCTATATAATCAAGTCTTTAAAGGCGCACTTACTTTCACCGGACCAGAATAGGTCCTCCTGTTATCACTTAGGTTCGTAACCGAGATATGCTTTCTGTTGAGATCTCTTGAAGGAATGTAACCCAGCAGGAGGGGACCAAGGGCGCCACGTGGCAGACAGGACCACCATGGCCATGTGCTTCGTAACCGCCTTATCCAGTGCATCACCTATGACATCATCGAGGGCGGTTACCTAAGCGTGACTCCCACGCGCTTCCTTGGAGGCCAAGTAAACATAGGTCTATAAATACGAAGGGATTCTAACCTAAAGAGGTACGCCATTCTACCCTAACCCTAGACCTAAACCTCTCTCCCTACATCTAACTTGATCGTCGGAGGGTCACTGGGCCGTCCAAGCCCTAGTGACTGATTGCAGGTTCCCAGGCGGGCGAGCGGAGCAACGGAAGAGGAGTATTGAGCCAGGCGAAGGTCCCTCCAAATCTGAACCCCAACAATTGGCGACTCCGCTGGGGATCTAGCCATCAATCCAACATCCTCACTTTTCCTTCTTCTCCATTCGACGATTCCTGGTTCAAATATGGTCGAAATCGATGACGCTCACCATGGAGGAACCACCCACGGGCTCGGTTTCCTCGTGCATCACAGCCCGGCCTCCGGCGGAGCAGCCGCCCTGGGAAAAACCCACGTATCAATAGGAATCGGCGCCGGAGGACCAGAAGCAGGCCCATCTTCCGAGCTCCATCCTACATCCGCCATCTCGAGCGGAAGATCGATGACCTCACAACGGTCATGGAGCGCGACCGTCACGTAAGAGATGAATTGGCAGAGATTAAACATCTCCTCCAAATCTCTCCATCTCATTCCTCCGGAAGCCGCGGCGGAAGAAAGGACCGTCGCACATCCCCTCGCAGTCATGAAGTCGGCCACCTGCTAGAGCATAGGTCTCGCCCTTCCACCAAAGATCGTCTCGAGTCACCCAGAGCAGCGGACACTCGAGCCCTAAGAGACGCATCGCACAGAGACCGTTCCCGCTCCCCCGTGCAACTTCGAAGGAGACCATTGGCCTTCGAAAGGCTCGGTGTTGGGAGCGTCTCTGCCTCCTCCACTCACTCGGTCCAGGTGGGCAAGGCAGGCCGGGAATCTACCCCTAGCCTCACAAGGGCGCCCAGGGGAGATGACGGCCTTGTAGAGATCCAGACCAAGGGATATCGCGAGCGCCTAAAGGGCCCCGGAGCCAGAAGCCCCATCATCACAAACCCCGCCGGGGCACACAGCAGGAGCCCAATCACCGAGCGCCTCGAGCCCTCTGCTCGGGATAGCTACCGCCAACACCGCCAGGACCGCTTTCCCAGGAAATCGGTTAGTACTGCCCCTGATAAAAAGGAATCTGAACGATTGGACAAACTTGTCCCCAAGAAGCGTACAGCGACTGAGCGTCCAGACGGTCCCGACCGTTCGATCCGACCTCATCACGACGCACGACTTGCACGACTCACGACCTCTCCCTTTACGAGAGAGATCGACTCGGTTACCCCACCCAAAGGATTCACCCAACCCAAGTTTGCCAAGTACGACGACAAGACCGAGGCGTACACCCACTTGGTGCAGTATAAACTCGTCATGTCTTTGTTTCTTCGGAATGAACCCTCGGACGACGCCTTCTTATGCAAAGTGTTTCCTGCGAGTCTCGGTAACCTAGGTCTCACCTGGTTCAATCAACTCCCGCCTCGGTCAATCTCCTCATTTGATTCTCTCTGCGATGCCTTCATGGCTCGATTCGTAACAAGCAACAAACATGAGAAGGAGATCGATTCCCTCCTAGCCCTCCGCAAGAGAAACGATGAAACGCTTCGGCAGTACGCCGGTCGTTACTGGGAGCTGTTCAATGAGATAGAAGGCTGCAACGGCGTCATCTCTGCCCGAGGATTCAAGCTCGGTCTTACCTCCCAAGATGAGCAAGTCTATGACGACCTCGCTCGCCATAAGCCAAACTCAATGAAGGACCTTATGACTCGTATCGAATGTAGGGAGGTATTCCCGAGCAGGCCCAAAAAGCACCCGAGCATGGAGCTTATGAAAGGTCAACACAATTGACCGGTGACACGTGAAGCCACTGTTCAACGTACCTTGTTCGGCTATGAGAGAGCCGAACAGGAGGGGAACCCCCTCAAGAAAGGAATGGTTCAGATTATTAAAGGACCAGTTACATGTAAAGTAACTGGCCCAGTCCCTTTGTTCGGCCATGAGACGGCCGAACAAGAAAAGAAGTCCTATTAAATATTGAAATAAAGAGAACATTCTGGAAGAGTCCAGAAGCAGTAATATTCCATTAAAGGAATGATATCCCGAGAATATAGGATTTGTAATAGATACCCGACAGGAATGGGATGATCGGCTCATTAAGGAAAAGAGTCCTAAAAGGACTAAGGTAATGTACTGATAAGGGAACGAGAATCCAAGATATCCTGGGTTTCCTATACGAGGTAGGAAACCTAGGGCAATACGGAGGCTTGGACAGCAAGCACCTATGAATCTATAAATACGAGGTAAACTCATAGAAAAGAGGTACGCAATACACTGCATTCATATTGCTTTCCTACTGATAATTAGGGTTCAATTGCTAGTACGTGATACTAACTTTGGCATCGGAGGGCCTTTGCCACGAGAGGCAAAGGTGCACTCACTCCCTGTCTGTTTTGCAGATTAGGTTTCCGACGACAGATAAGGGTTCCGGCGAAGAGGCACGAATAAGCCGTAACAATCCAACACTGTCTAAAGCACTGGTAGAATTTCTCCACCTACAATTGGCGCCGTCTGTGGGAAACAAAAGAGTTCCCTTTGAAATACGACCATGGTGGAAGTAGATCCAGCAACGCCACACGACCCAAAAGATGTGTTAATAGGAGGAGGGGATAAGTCTCCACCCGGGGCTCCGAGAAAGCCCGAAGGAGGACACAAGAGGACCACAAGTAAGGGCCACCCCCTACTATCCACGACAACTCCAGAAATAGAGATGGAGAGACAGCATCAAAGTCCACGAGAAGGACTAAATCCCATCGAGGGGATGAATCGATTGCACACTCCAGAAGTGTATACCGTAGCGAAGACGTTCTGGATAAGAAAAGACAAGAAATTGAGGAGTATGCTCGTTTGATCAAAAAATGAGAACATGAAATCAGAGAACTAGAGAGAATCAGAGAACATCCGGAGGACTCTGGACTATCTCTAAGAAATTCAAGAGGAAGTGAATACGCTTTGGTACAGTACCAAAAGGCTCCTTCACGAAGAAGAAAGAGCAGAAGCAGAAGTCTGACCCCGAGGCGACATAAAACTTCTCCACGAAAAGGGAGGAGCAATATCCGAACACCCGAGCGAAGGAGGGTATCTCCAAGAAAGAGGAGAAGTAGAGGTCGAAGCTCTACCCCCGAGGAGGAAGGGAGTAGAAAACATCATAGGGACAGGTACGAGAGACCTGATTCCGATTGGGAACAAATTCGGTCCAAGAAAGGACTAAAGGATGAAGCCATGACTGCACGGGAAGAAGCACGGAAAGCACTTCAGAATATAGCATCCTCCCCTTTTTCAAAAAAGTTACAGGAGGCTAGATTGCCGACCAGGGTAAAGCACGGAACATTCATCCTCTACGAGACAGATGCTGATCCCGTGGCCCATATACAGCATTACCAGCAGGCAATGTTTATGCATGAAAGGGATGATGCAATCATGTGCAAGATGTTCCCGTCAAGTTTAGGGAAGGTTGCTTTGTCATGGTTCCATAAATTGGGCTCACGATCTATCCGAACATGGGTGCAGTTGGCCGAGGAGTTCACTGCACAGTTCTTGACGAGCAGGAAAGCTCCCAAAACTTTTGAGAGTCTTACTTTTATGAAGCAAGGAGAGGACGAGCTGATCAGGACTTATGCAAAAAAGTACTGGGAAACCTTCAACGAGATTGAAGGATGTAGTGAAGAGTACGCAATAGCTACGTTTAAAACAGGTTTACCTGTTCGGGGGGAACTGCGTAAGTCTCTAAACATGAGTCCCGTGCAGACATTGGCAAAATTAATGGAGAGAATTGAGCAGCATGCCAGGAACGAGGATGACATCCTACGAGAGGATGGAAAGTTGGCCGCCGAGCAAGTAAAGGGGCCTATGAAGAAAGCTGACAAGCCAGAGCCCAAAACTTATCGCGAAAGAAAAGATTATGGGCAGGCGAAAAAGGAGCAGTACAAGGATAAGCAAGCCCCGGATCCCAAGTCATTCTTTTCAATAAACACGGTTTGGAAAGAGCCCATTTACAGGATTCTTTATCGAATAAAGAATTAGCCATATTTTAAATGGCCCCCAACTCTTGGTGGGAATAAAGACGCAAAACGTGCTACGAATCAGCACTGCAGTTACCATAAAGATTGGGGCCATATGACGGAGGATTGTGAGATGTTTAAACGACACCTTGATGATTTGGTCTCGCGAGGCTATCTCAAAGAATTTATCCAAGAAGATCCAAAGGATAAAGACAAGGCAATGGAGTTGGATTATGAACAGAATCCAAAGGGGGTAATCCATATGATACACGGATTAGCCGAACCTTATACGAGAAATGAGGTGAGATTGCTTCAGAGACAAGTGAAACATGACCAACATGTAAAGCAGTTGGGGAAGAAAAGAGGGCACAACGAAGAGACACTCAACGAGAGCATAGTTTTTACGGATGAAGATCTGGGAGGAGTCCAGATACCTCACAATGATGCTTTGGTCATAACCCTACGAGTTGGGGAATATGATATGGAAAGAATCCTGGTGGATTCAGGGAGTTGCACCGAAGTGCTGTACTATGATGCATTCAAGAAACTGGGGCTCACACAAGAAGATTTGGTACAATCAGTAACTCCATTGGTCGGATTTGGAGCAGGAGCAGTTTGGCCCTTAGGCAAAGTAACTCTGCCTGTTCGGGCTGGGACAGTGGTGCTACGAACCGATTTCTTAATGGTGGATGTACCATCTTCCTATAACGTGATTATAGGGAGAACATGGTTGCACAAGATGAGGGCAGTCTCTTCGACTTTCCATCAGATGGTAAAGTTCCCAGGGTCTAATGGGATTGAGTGCATCAAAGGTAACCAAAAGATAGCTCAACAATGTTTGGTATCCATCATAAAAAGAGTCCATACTGCCCACCATGTTAATACTGTGGAAATTCCGGATCTACCGACCATTGAGGATATTGGAAAAGACCCAACCGAAAGGGTAGTTGAGGATTTAAGGAAAACATTGATCAACGAGACTGATCCAGATAGGTATTTCCTAACTGGGGAGTCATTGCCAGAAGAGGAAGAGAGTGAACTGATAAGTTTCTTGAAAACTTATGTTGATGTATTTGCTTGGACACCAGAGGAGATGCCTGGGGTAAGTGCAGATGTTATTTGCCATCACTTGAATATAGATCCACAGTATAAACCGGTCATTCAAAAGAAACGAAGGGCAGCCGTACAGCACGTTGACGCTGTAATCGAAGAAGTGGATCATTTGTTGGAGGCCAAGGCAATAAGAGAAGTTTATTATCCAGAATGGCTATCAAATACTGTTGTCGTCAAGAAAAAGAACGGAAAATGGCGTGTATGTGTTGACTTCACAGATTTAAACAAGGCGTGCCCAAAGGATAGTTTTCCTCTTCCAAGGATTGACCAGTTGGTTGATGCAACAGCAGGATATGGGCGAATGAGTTTTCTCGATGCATATCGAGGATACCATCAAATTGCAATGTTTGAGCCAGATCAGGAGAAGACGTCTTTTTAATCACCACGAGGGTTGTACTGTTATAATGTCATGCCTTTTGGGTTGAAAAATGCAGGGGCAACGTATCAGAGACTGGCAACCATCATATTCAGAAAGTTGCTCGGCAAAACTATGGAGGTTTACATAGATGACATGGTGGTAAAAAGTAAAGCTGGGCAAGGCCATATTGCAGATTTGAGGGAGGTTTTTGAGATTCTAAGGAAATATAAATTAAAACTCAACGCCTCGAAATGTGCATTTGGAGTCGGTTCTGGAAAGTTCTGGGTCATCTTGTAACGTTGAGGGGGATAGAGGCGAATCCCGACCAAATCAAAGCCTTGCAGAATCTACAGAGTCCCCGAACAACGAAGGAAGTCCAGCGGTTGACCGCGATGGCAGCAGCTCTCAATCGATTTATTAGCCGGTCAAGTGACAAGTGCAGACCTTTCTTTCAGTTGTTAAAGAAAAGGGAAGGATTCGAATGGGGAGCAGAATGTGAACAAGCCGTCCAAGATTTAAAGGGATATTTGGCCTCTCCTCCCCTTCTCTCAACTCCAGAACCAGGTGAGTCCTTAATTTTGTACTTAGCTGTTTCTGAGCATGCTGTGAGTGCAGTCCTTCTGAGAAATAGGGGATCCGAACAAATCCCTGTTTACTATGTGAGCAAGACATTGTTAGATGCAGAAACAAGATATTTGCCCCTCGAGAAATTGATCCTAGCACTAAGGACAGCAACTAGAAAATTGCCACATTATTTCCAAAGCCATAGAGTGGTGGTTTATACTGAGTTCCCATTAAAATCACTGCTCCGAAAGGCAGACTTCTCGGGAAGGATCTCGACTTGGTCCGTTGAATTGAGCCAATATGACATTGATTATCAGCCGCGCACAGCAATCAAAGGCCAGGTATTGGCAGATTTTGTGGCAGAATTCCCACCTGCGGTTGCACCTTTGCCTCCTATGAGAAAGGAGTGTGAAGCAAGGTCTCCTGTAACGAAGAAACAGGAATTAGCCGAACAAGATCCCTTGGAATGGAAGCTGTTTGTTGATGGGTCCGCTTGCAATACCGGATCAGGTATAGGGGTAGTTCTTTTTCCCCCTGAAGGATCAATGTTGGAGCTATCAGTTCGGCTTGGGTTCAATGCATCCAACAACGTGGCGGAATACGAGGCACTTTTAGCTGGTTTGAGAAGTGCAAAAACCCTAAGAGCCGAACATGTTAGGGTATATTGTGACTCACAGCTTGTAGTTCATCAGTTGTCCGGGCAATATGAAACACGGAGTGAGAAGATGGCAGCCTATGTACAGGCAACCAGAGATTTGCTCGATACTTTTGAAAGGGTGTATATTGAGCAGATAAGTTCTGGAAAAAATGCACATGCAGATTCAATAGCTTGGTTGGCTGCAGCTGTACCAACCGAGTTCAAGAGAAAGATAGCCGTAGAATATCTAACCGAGCCAAGCATTGGAAAAAGCGTGGAGATGGTCTTGGACGTGAACCAGGGACTAAGTTGGATGGATCCAATTATTGAGTTCTTACGAGATGAAAAACTCCCTTCAGACAAAAAGGAGGCTCATAAAATAAGGACCAAATCTGCTCGGTTCTGGTTATCTCCTGAAGGGAAATTATACAGGAAGTCTTTTACAGGGCCCTATTTGCTTTGTGTGCACCCTGAAATGGTGCAAAAATTCCTCCACGAAATTCATGAGGGAACTTGTGGGAGCCATGCTGGGGGACGGTCCATAGCCCACCGAGCAATTACTCAAGGATATTGGTGGCCGTACATGCAAGAAGATGCTAAGGTGTACGTAAAGATTTGTGAAAAGTGTCAGAAGTTTTCACCAATGATTCGAACACCAGCCGAAGACTTGGTGCCTTTGACAAGTCCCTGGCCGTTTGCTCAGTGGGGAATGGACATCGTGGGTCCATTGCACAAAGCAACTGGAAATCGAAAATTTCTGCTAGTTGCAACAGATTATTTTACCAAATGGATTGAAGCAGAACCATTGGCTAAAATCACCGAACCTATGATAGAGAGGTTCGTGTGGAAAAGCATCATTACTCGTTTTGGAGTCCCATACTCATTGATTACAGACAATGGGTCTCAATTTCAAAAAAAATTCAAAACTTTCTGTGCCCAGTATGGGATAAGAAATTACTATTCAACTCCGGCTTACCCTCAAAGTAATGGCCAAGCAGAGGCTTCTAACAAAACCATTCTTGATGGGATTAAGAAACGTTTGGATAAAGCAAAAGGAAAATGGCCTGATGAATTGCCATTGGTTCTATGGGCATACCGTACAACACCTAGGAGGTCTACGGGAGAGACCCCCTATTCTTTGGCGTATGGAACAGAGGCTGTTATTCCATTGGAGGTAGGTCTACCGACCAACAGGACCAATTTGGTTGAAAGTGGAGGCAATGATCGAGCCTTGGAGATTGAATTAGATCTTGCCGAGGAGAGACGAGAACGGGCCCTAGTGCACTTGGCCTCGTACCAGGAGCAGCTAATCAAAGGGTGCAACAAACATGTGCATCCACGGGAATTTAGTGTTGGGGACCTTGTGCTACAAAAGGTGCTCGGCAACACTAAAGTGGCTAATGAAGGAAAGTTGGGGGCCAATTGGGAGGGCCCATATCGAGTTACTGAGATTGTGGGCATTGGGGCTTATCGATTGGCAGACCTGGATGGGAACCCGGTGCCAAGACCTTGGAATGTCCACAACTTGAGGAAGTTTTTTATATGAAAGATACTTTTCTTTGTACATATCGTGATTGTGTGCGGGTTACGAATTAAACTCTCTTATGTTCTAGTTCTGTTATTTTAGCTGCAAGGGGTACGAATAACGCCCTCTTGAGTTTTATAGCTTATGAATGAAGTTACCTTTTTTATAACTATTGTTGTTCCTAGAATTTGTTTTAAATACGAATTACGAAGTTAATTTCCCTCATTCGTATTGGGGAGCAGGGTATTGGATATCCATTGCAGTACGTGAAACTTAACACAAGTTCGAAATACTTGTGTCAAACGTTTAAGTACGAGAAACTTAAATTCCATTTAAGTACGTTTAAGTACGAGAAACTTAAATTCCATTTAAGTACGTGAAACTTAACACAAGTTCGAAATACTTGTGTAATTTACAAACGTTTAAACGTACGTTTAAGCACAGACTTGGAAGCATTCGAATACATGCATACTAATTCATCAAGTACGAGATATTTAAAGACAAGTACGAAATACTGACAGAGTTGTTTCAAACAGAAAGCCAAACGTATTCTCAAAATACAAGACATATTCATTCATCTTCTGTCAAGTTTTGAACGGTTGTAGGAACAGTTGGAGGAGCTTCAGCTGCAGTAGGATTCTCATCTTCAAGTTGACCACCACTGGTTTCCTTTTGGCCAGGGTTGGTCATATCACTCTGAGGCTCCACTTCGGTAACAGGAGGCTCCGCTGTCTGCACACCTTGTTCTTCATCTCCCTCTTCAACAATTTCCTCCTGATCACCAGCTGCTGCGCTTGGAAGCTCAATGTTGGTCCAGAGCGGAGATGACTCAGGAATCTCTGCTTTTTCAAGGCAGGCTCTCCAAGAAGCCACCCAAACTTGATCCTGAATTCCAGGCATCTGGTTTGTGTAGCTCTCTGTGGCAACTTTGATTCCTTCGTTATATCCCTTCTCAAAGGCAGCCTTGGCTTCATTCTGGGACGTCTCGAGCTCCTTCAAAGTCTGGGCAAGACTGTCCTCAGTCCCCTTCAATTGTCCTTTCAGGCCATCTGCAACCCCCAGGGCCTGGTTCCTTTCTCTCTCAAGCCTGATGATGGTACGTTGGAGCTTGGAGTTTTCACTGACAAGTTTTGCTCGTTGGGGCTCTGATTGGCTGAGTTTTTGAGCCATGGCCACCATTTTTTGCATCACCTGGAAACATTCAAAATAGCTGTGATAAACATAACTGTTAAATTCTGTATACACTATGATCACAAAAAGAAATTTTACCTTGGCGTTGTGGGACATGAAGGAGCTGAGAAGATTGTCTGGAGACATTGCAACTTCTTTTTGCATGTCCCCAGGCAATAAAAAGGCCTGGGACAATGCAAGGGCAGTCCCTTCAGTCTCGACAGTGTCCCGAGCAGTGATAGCTCGGTTCCCATGAGAGAAAGAGGGAGCCCATATTGGAGCAGGAGACGAGGAGGAAGGTGGGGGTCTTTCTTGAGGCTGTTCCACCCGTTGACGTTTCTCTCTATGGATGGCCTCGATTTCTTCTGGGGAAAAGCCAGGAGGAGCATCAGTCTGAGTCTGAGTGCGGCGGCCACGACCTTGGCCACCTTGGCCCCGAGCAGCGCCGCGACCTCGACCAGGAATGGTGAGAAGACTCCCTAAATCGATTGGCTGGTTCATTGCTGGAGGTGAAGGGGTATAACCACTGGAAGAAGAACTTGATGTGGGACTGGAGGCTTCTTCGGCAAGGGGGATTGGTTCGTCGGAGATTGGAGGTGTCCGAGAACGCCTTTCTCCTTGTTCGGGAACAGGTCTTGAAGGACCAGCCGCTGCAAGGTTGTCCGCTGCTCGGGTACGCCGATCAATAAAACCCCCGTATGACGCTTTGTAACTCAGCAGTACCTGAGCCGCTCTTGCTCGGCCAGCAAGGTGAGTCCCTTCGCCGTTGAAAGCAAGTGCTCGCTTGATATCAACTACGTGCACTTGAGGGGTTATGATATTATAACCCCGGTTAATGTTTGAAGCTGCAACCGAGCAAAGCACAAATAATTAGAAAGCATGAAAAAGCTTTTCCTATGAAAAAGGACAAGGATATGAAATTAGGGGAAAGCACTAACGTGGGCTCCCGAATACATGAGAAGCGTGAAAACCAATCACTTGGCTGTCCTCATCTCTGGGTTCGAAGTTGCCCGTGACAATCAGGAAGTCGTCGTCATCCCCTCGAGCAGAGTCAGGGAGTTCAAGGACAAGCTTCTTCCTAGAATCCCTACTCTTTAAGTAATATGTGAGGGCATCCCCGGTTCTAGAGATACTGTATAGGTGATGAATGTCGTATAAACCTAAAGAGGTCCCTAACATCTGATTTATGGTATTGATGCCCATAACTACTCGGAAGAAGTTAGCAAAGACTTGCATTGGGGAAAGTCTATAATACGCTAAAACTTGGCGAAGCAGAGGAGCCAAGGGGAATCTAACCCCGCCCTCAACAATGGCTACTACAGGAATGTGAAGAGTGTCGAAATCGAAACTCTCACGAAGGGCATCCTCAGGAGCCAATACAGTGGCTACATCGTCAGGAATCCCATATCGAGATCTGAAACTAGCCATGGCTTGAGGAGTATTACAATGCCTTCGAAATCTACCCATTACCAGATAGGATTTTGGGATTCTACGAAGTGCAAAGAAATGGGGACAATGAAACCCTAAACTGCGATTGAAAACAATCCACTAGAGAAATGGAGTTGTAAGAAGAAGAAATTATGACTTACGAGAATAGTCGATGGAATCCCTAAAAGAAGAGGTCTTGAGACGATGAACAGAGCTTCAATGGCGGGGAAATGCTTGAACAGTCTTTTCTTCTGCAGAGGGAGTCTAAGGGAAAGATTGGGGTGTTTTGAAAAATGGGACGAAAACCCAAAAGTACCCTACAGGTAGGGTGGCGTAAGTGAAACGTCACCCCAGACGGCGTTTGAGTGTTCCGTTCCCCAAAACACGCCTGTCCGCATTAAATGTGAACAATATAAACATTGACACGTGTAAAGGTTAGGGCTGAAAGCCTGAAACGGCCTAAAAGGTGTTTTCGTCATGGTAAAATGATGATAAGTTGCTCCAATATATAAGGTGCAGGAACAGAATGAATTTGCTCGGAAGAGAAGCTTCACACATCATCTGAGTAAAAGATAATAAGTGAAGCTGGGGAGCAATTGTAGGGAGGTATTCCCGAGCAGGCCCAAAAAGCACCCGAGCATGGAGCTTATGAAAGGTCAACACAATTGACCGGTGACACGTGAAGCCACTGTTCAACGTACCTTGTTCGGCTATGAGAGAGCCGAACAGGAGGGGAACCCCCTCAAGAAAGGAATGGTTCAGATTATTAAAGGACCAGTTACATGTGAAGTAACTGGCCCAGTCCCTTTGTTCGGCCATGAGACGGCCGAACAAGAAAAGAAGTCCTATTAAATATTGAAATAAAGAGAACATTCTGGAAGAGTCCAGAAGCAGTAATATTCCGTTAAAGGAATGATATCCCGAGAATATAGGATTTGTAATAGATACCCGACAGGAATGGGATGATCGGCTCATTAAGGAAAAGAGTCCTAAAAGGACTAAGGTAATGTACTGATAAGGGAACGAGAATCCAAGATATCCTGGGTTTCCTATACGAGGTAGGAAACCTAGGGCAATACGGAGGCTTGGACAGCAAGCACCTATGAATCTATAAATACGAGGTAAACTCATAGAAAAGAGGTACGCAATACACTGCATTCATATTGCTTTCCTACTGATAATTAGGGTTCAATTGCTAGTACGTGATACTAACTTTGGCATCGGAGGGCCTTTGCCACGAGAGGCAAAGGTGCACTCACTCCCTGTCTGTTTTGCAGATTAGGTTTCCGACGACAGATAAGGGTTCCGGCGAAGAGGCACGAATAAGCCGTAACAATCCAACACTGTCTAAAGCACTGGTAGAATTTCTCCACCTACATCGAAGGTTGGTGCTAGCTCATCGAACCGAAGGCAGAGAGAGGTATCGGGAAGCCGACAAGTTCAAAAGCAACAAACGCCTCGGCCTCCACACCGGTTCCCCCACCTGTCTCAGCTCCAAAGAAACAGGTTAATACCATCAAGCAGTCACCGAGAAGAGGACCGAAGCCCAGCGATTTCAATGCTGAGAAAATCGTCTTCACCATACCAATCTACCGAATCATCGATCAAGTGAAGGATCAGCCCTTTTTCTCCTTCCCAAATCAAAAGATGGGAACCGAAAACGGCAAAATCAAGAATCCCATTGTGCGATGCAGCTACCACAGCGAACAAGGTCATTTCACCACAGCATGCAAGCCCTTCAAGGCATACTTGGAGCAGCTTGTTGCTAATGGCCACCTCGGCAATTTCATCGACCAGGAAAAAACAGCGGCTCGGGCACAAAGGACCGAAGCGAATACCGAGGAAGAAGTTCGGACAATCCATGTCATACACGGTCCCCTAAACCCCGAAGCCGCCCGCATCATCCGAGCTGACCTAAACGAAGCTTCCTCCTCCAAACAGGTCATGTTGGTCGGTCCCGAATCAAAGCGCCCCAGAACCGATGACGGTCCCAAATGGACGATAACGTTTACCGAGAAGGATCTCGACCGCATCCAGCTCCCCCACAACGACGCCCTCGTGGTCACGCTAAGCATTGGAACTTTCAATGTCCGACGCGTCCTCGTAGACCAGGGCAGCTCGGCTGAAGTAATGTACTACTCTCTGTTCAAGGAGCTGAAGATACCCGACACCGACCTCCATCCCTCCGAAATTCCTCTTATCGGCTTCAACGGAGCTCATGTCTGGCCCATCGGTACGATCACTCTTCCTGTTCGTGCCGGTTCGGTAACTCTGTGTAGTGGTCCGAATATTCTGGTTCGGCCACAATCGCTACATTCGGCGGAAGGCCACGAGGCTTAGCCATTTCTTCTATTAGAGCTCATCCACGAGGCTCGGCTCGACCCAGAGCTAGGCAACTGGGCTCGGCCATGTCTCCCACAATGCTCCCTCGAAGCTCAGGCTCGGCTAGGAGTTAGGCGACTCTCCTTCGAAGCTCAGGCTCGGCCCGGAGATAGGCAGCTAGGCTCGGCCATGTCTCCTACAATGCTCCCTTGAAGCTCAGGCTCTGCTAGGAGTTAGGCGACGCTCCTTCGAAGCTCAGGCTCGGCTAGGAGTTAGGCGACGCTCCTTCGAAGCTTAGGCCCGGCCCGGAGATAGGCAGCTAGGCTCGGCCATGTCTCCCACAATGCTCCCTCGAAGCTCAGGCTCGGCTCGGAGCTAGGCAATTGGGCTCGGCCATATCTCCCACGATGCTCCTTCGAAGCTCAGGCTCGGCCCGAAGCTCAGGCTCGGCCCGGAGCTAGGCAACTGGGCTCGGCCATGTCCCCACAATGCTCCCTCGAAGCTCGGCTCGGCTCGGCCCGGAGCTTGGCAACTAGGCTTAGCTTGTCCCCACAATTCTCCCTCGAAGCTCGGCCCAGAGCTTGGCAACTAGGCTCGGCAGAAGCTTATTAAATGGCTCACGTTCGGCGAGAAGCAGATTTGGCCAAAAACTAACATCAATCCCTACCACGCACTCGGCGTCGATAGAGATTGAGGGGCTATTGTAGCGGTCCGAACTCAACTCTGGCTTCGCCGGGGCTCGGCTACGCCAAGACATGCCGGTCGTCGGCTTTGCCTTCACTTTGCGTCCAGCAACGGAAAGAACCATGTCAAGCTCGGCCACCTTTGGGAGGTGGCCTCGTAGACGATTTTTGCTTGGCCCAAAGTCCTTTCAGGCTCGACTACCCGCGCGATCTTACGGGCTCGGCCACCTGCACACTCACGTGTCGCCCCGTGTGCTGAGGTGGTTACACCAAAGGATAATCATGAGCGCACGTGGAATGTGCCAGCTCACACCAAAACGGTTACCAGATTCATCCGGTGACGTCACGACGACGCCGCCTGGCCCGCGCAAGGCACGTGCCTGTGCTTGGAGAGCAAGTCAGGGAGATTCTATAAATATTGAAGGATAATGCCTCTGCGGAGGTACGCACGCACTCTTTCACGCGATTACCCACTCAAAACCCTAGTTTCTCTCCTTGCTTCTTACACATACTTATCCTCTCACCGGAGGGCCTTGCCTGGCAACCCCCAGCCAGGTCTTAGTCGTGCGCTCACTGTGCAGGTTGCGTGGAGAAGGCTAGAAAATCATTGAACCAGCGGAGGAAGGATTCAAGCCAGAAGAGACGGGCCACACACTCTGGAAATGGAATTTGTAGTAGTTGACGTCCCTAGCCCATACAACGCCATTGTCGGACGCACCTGGTTGCATAGGCTCAAGGCAATTGCCTCCACCTATCACCAAGTGGTCCGTTTCATTGGCATTCATGGGCAACAGGAAGACTTGTACGGAGACCAAACAGCGGCCAAGAAATGCTACATCAACGCCGTCCGAAGTAACAAACAGACCTCTCGGATTAACCTCATTGAAGTCCCCAAGGCTCCAATCTTGGAGGATGTCGGTAGACCCCCCGACGACAAAACTATAGAGGACGTGGCCACCATCCCAATAACCGAAGACGGTTCCCGTTTTTTCCTTGTCAGTTCCTCACTTAGTGACACTGAGCGGAATGAAACGGTAGCCTTTCTCAAACATAACATCGAAGTATTCGCTTGGACCCCATACGAGATGCCTGGAATCGACCCCTCCTTCATTTGCCACGAGCTCAACATCGACCGAGCCAAACGCCAGGTCTTGCAGAAGGCACGACGGTCCTCCCCTCATCATTCCGAAGCAGTTGTTGAAGAAGTAAACTGACTCCTGAACGCAGGGGCAATCAGAGAAGTCCAGTACCCAAAGTGGTTGGCCAACACCGTCGTAGTCAAGAAAAAGAACGGTAAATGGCCAGTCTGTGTTGATTACTCAAACCTCAACGACGCCTGCCCAAAGGATTTCTTTCCACTCCCCCGCATTGACCAGCTCGTCGACGCCACCTCCGGTCACGAGCGTCTTAGCTTCTTGGATGCTTATCGGGGCTACCACCAAATTGCCATGAGTGAAGGCGATGTTGAGAACACGGCTTTCATTACCCCCCATGGCATCTTCGGGTACCTGGTTATGCCCTTCGGCCTAAAGAACGCCGGGGCCACTTTTCAGAGAATGATTACCAAGATGTTCGAAGCACTACTAGGCGACACTATGCTGGCCTACATCGACGATATGGTGGTTAAAAGTTTGCGCGCCGGTGATCATCTTACCCACCTCGCCGAAGTCTTTGAGATACTCAAGAAACACAAGCTCCGCCTCAATGCCGAGAAGTGCGTCTTCGGCGTTAGCTCCGGCAAATTCCTTGGCCACCTCGTCTCCCAACGCGGTATTGAGGCCGACCCTTCCCAGATCCTTGCTATTACTCAGCTCTCGGCCCCCCACAACAAGAAAGATGTTCAGCGTTTGACCGGCATGGCCGCAGCCCTGAACCGATTTATAAGCCACTCCTCGGATAAATGCCAGCCATTTTTCACACTTTTAAAAGGCAGCCGACGGAGCTTCAACTGGACAGAAGACTGCGACCGAGCCCTTCAACAACTCAAAGAGTACATTTCCAAAGCTCCCCTCCTCGTCACTCCTCGGGACCAAAAGGACCTGTTCCTCTACCTTGCTGTCTCTCAGCACGCCGTCAGCTCGGTCCTCGTTCGACAGGAGAATCGGGATCATCAGCCAATCTACAATTCCAGCAAGACAATGACTCCAGCCGAGACGCGTTACCTACCATTAGAAAAGCTCGTCCTTGCCCTCGTCTCAGCATCCAGGAAGGTCGCTCCCTACTTCCAGTCTCACCGTATCATCGTCCTTATTGAATTCCCCCTCAAATCTCTCCTGCGGAAGGCCGACCTCTCTAACCGAATCTCACAGTGGGCCGTTGAGCTTGCAAATTTTGAAATCCACTTTCAGCCTCGGACAGCTATCAAAGCTCAGGTGCTTGCCGACTTCATCGCTGAGCTCACACCGACCAACGCAACTGCTTCGATTCCCACCCCAAGCACCGAGGCATTACTTCAGGCCAACCCTAGCACAGCATGGCAGCTCTTCCATGGAGATGTTTGGAAAATGTACATCGATGGCGCTTCCAACAGCCGAGGCGCCGGTACTGGCATCGTCCTCCTCTCACCCTCCGGTGTTCTGCACGAAAGCTCAATCTCTATTAACTTCCCAGCCTCCAACAACGAGGCCGAATATGAAGCATTAATCTCCGGACTCAAAACCGCCGAAGCCATTGGTATCGAAGAACTCGTGGTTTACAGTGATTCCCAATTAGTGGTCAACCAACTCTCCGAAGAATATGAAGCTCGGGACGATCGCATGCGTACCTACCTCAGCGCCGCAGTCCAGCTCATTCAACGCTTCAAAGCAATCAGAGTCGAACACATCTCCCGGGAACAGAACGCCCACACCGACGCCCTTGCAGGACTCGCTTCGGCATGCTCATCCTCGGAACACCGTTCTATTTTTTTTGATTCCATTGACAAGCCCAGCTTCAAGCTTGAAGAACTAAATAAGGAGATACTCAACATAGAGCTCGGCCCAAGCTGGATGGACGAAATTGTCCTTTACCTAAGAGATGACTCTCTCCCAGCTGACAAAAAGGAAGCTCACCGACTCTGAAACAAAGCCGCTCTCTTCTGGCTCAATCCCAACGGCAAGCTTTACCGAAGATCAGTTACCGGACCATACTTATTGGTTGCACACCCCCATCAAGTCCCGGGGATCATTGAAGAGCTTCATGCTGGTGACAGCGGCTACCACTCCGGTGGACGGTCCCTGGCCCACCGAGCCCTCACTCAGGGGTATTGGTGGCCAACAATGAAGAAGGATTCAGAAGAGTTTGTCAAGCGTTGCAAAAAATGTCAGATGTTCGCTCCCATTATCCATCAACCGGCCCGGGACCTTAGCCCCCTCACCAGCCCCTAGCCCTTTTCCCAATGGGGCATGGATATCGTTGGAAAGCTCCCAGTCGCTCCGGGTGGATTCAAGTTCCTCCTAACCGCAACCGATTAATTCTCGAAATGGGTCGAAGCCGAGCCCCTTGTCACCATCGAAGAAACAGACGTCATCCGCTTTGTATGGCGAAACATCATCTCTCGTTTCGGCGTACCGTTCGCCATAATTACAGACAATGGCAGGCAGTTTACAGGGCAGAAGTACCGGGCCTTGCTTGACGAATACGGTATTAAATGGGACACTTCCACCCCGGCTTACCCCCAAGGTAACGGTCAGGCCGAGGCTACAAACAAAGCTATTTCATCTGGACTCAAGTGACGACTCAAGTCACGACGGAAAAAATGGGCCGAAGAGCTACCCAAGGTCCTCTGGGGCTACCGTACTACTCCTCGGCGCTCCACTGGTCGCACGCCCTTTTCTTTAGCATTTGGCATGGAAGCGGTCATCCCTCTCCAAGTCAGACTCCCAACAATGCGCACTGAAAATTTTGAAGAGTCGGTCAATAATAGCAGCATTGCCTCGGACCTTGATCTAGCTGAAGAAGAGCGGGAAAATGCAAGAATCAAGCTCGCTTCTTACCAACAGGAGGTCGCAAAGGGTTACAACCGAAGCGTCCGCCTCAGGTCATTTAAGCCCGACGACCTTGTCTGGAAAAAGGTGGTGGAGAAATCCAAGAAGAGAAAGCTCATGCCCAATTGGGAGGGCCCCTACCGAATCCTCAAACACCTCGGATCAGGGAACTACAAGTTGGATAAAATGGATGGTTCCCCCATTGCCAAAACATGGAATGCTAATAATTTGAAGAAGTTTTACGGATAAAGCTCGGTTATCGAAGCCCTCTCAGTCTTTCCTATGTTACGTTTTCTTTTAACAAGTATGGGAGGCAATTTGCTTATGTATTAGCAGCACTTCAAATATTGAATGAAAATTCCTTTCTATTGGCACTATTCCTAAAAATTTGAATTTGGTTGTTTACATTACTGACTCGGTCCGTTCTTGTCCGAACCGTTTTATACCGACTTCAGGGATATTGCTCTACCATAGGTGTTACCCTCGGGCATAATTCCCACCAAGTCATCCTGGCCTCTTCGGTCATCTGGATTTCTGACCACTCGCTTTAAGGATACTCGGCTTTTCCCCCGAGCCCCTTAAACCGACCTGCCAGAAGATTCCCACTGCTCGGACTCGCTGTGTTACGAACCTATGGCGCAAGCCATACCCCCTCGTACTCCCGGCCTACGTCCCCTAGCAGTAGGACGATCTCGCGTTCGCTCGCTAGGTCCATCCGTTGAACGAGCATTCAAACCCACAATTTATTAAACAACTGCTCCTGATTCGGTCCCTACCGACCCTACTTAAAGCAGGGGCTCCGGATCCGAGCACCCTTCTTGACTAAACATCTGCTTTTATGATTGACAACTATCTTCGGTTAATGCTTCGGTCACACTTGTCTCTACAAACTACAAGTTTCACCAAAACAGGGGCATCATAACCCAAGGAGCAAACCAATCATAACAAGCATGATAAAGATGAATCTCAAGAAAAGAAAAGCATTCATTCACAGAAGAACTATGGGTTTGAGCAAAAGTTACTCCTTCAATATCAAATATTTACAGAACTCTAGAACAGCGAACTCCTAAATGTCTGGAGCTGTCCAGCCAAAAGTTAGAATTCAAAGACTAAAGACAAAAAAAAACTATCCTAAGAGTGAGCTAGGTGGTCGAGCTGGTCCTCGGGCGCAGGGACATTCGGATCAGCTTGGTTCCCAGGGCCTTGGTCCTCGGACGCTGGCTCCACCACCTCCTCTTCCTCTTCTGGAAGGACAAGCTCCTCGGGAGGTGCCTCGGGGAGGGTTCGAAGGTCGGAGTCTTCTGGGAGGTCGAGCTTCTTCAACAAGGCTTTATGGCCGTACCGAAGGCCATCCAAGAAACGGTCTCGGTGCAGCTCGGCCTCGATCTCCCGAACTTGCTTTTTGTATTCTACTCCGGCGGCATCCCAGCCTTCATCGTAGCCCCTCTTCCTTGCGAAGTCAACCTCTGTGGCCCGGGTAACTCGCAGCGTGTTGGCATCCTCCTCGGCCTTGGCGGCTCTGGCTTCTGCCTCCACTCTTTCCCTGTCGCACCTTTGAAAATCCGCCAGGTAAAGATCACAAGTCTCCCGAGCCAGCTTGAGGTCTTCCTCCTTCTGAGCCAGCTCCTGAGTAAGCTTGTCGTTCCTCTCCTCCTGCTCCCTGCATCGGTCATTGATAGCCAATGCCCGAGCTCCAGCCTACAAACAAAAAGTATGAGATTCAACTAAGTGCAAACCTCTAAGATTGAAGAAAATGGAACGCAAACGATCAACTTACAGTGAAGAGGGCCTGAGCTATCTCGGCCGTAATGTCCTCGGTCAAGCCGGTGACAGCCCGAGCGTCCCTAGGAAGAATCCTTCCTTGGAGCATCCCGAAGGCCACACCGAGGTTCTTGACGCTATCAGCGTGGTGGATCGGCCGGCCAGCAAAGTGCTTGAACTCGGGAGCCCAGGGGAGTTCCCTTGGATTGACCCAAGTTCCTTCTTCCGCCCCACCGGTTCCCCCCCCGGGGCTCCCCCTGCTCCTCTTCAATCAGGATCGTCTCCTGACCTCCGGCTCCCTCCTCCCGCCGGGGCCTCTTCTCCGGGGGCTCCTGTGGTGAGACAGGGGGCGCCCTTGAAGTCCCGGCACCAGGAGTACCGGGGACCGTCCCCCTGCCTCGGCCAGCGGGCCTTCGGCGCCTAAGATTCAAAACTTCTCGGGTTCCAGTACCCGGCATCTCTGCACTCAAGCCTGTCCTCTCCGGTGTCTCTCAACTGATCTCCTCCCGTATAACCCCCTGAGGCGCGGATGTGCTACCCTCGGCCTCCTCTCCTACCCTCCTCTCTCCCCTTCCTGCTCCTCTACCGGCTCTACCTCCTCGGCCTCGTCCTCGGCCTGCCCGTGGTACCCCTTGCTGCCTCGGTTTCTTTTTCAGAAAGCACGTGTAGGTAAAGAGGTACCTGAGTAGCTCTGGAGCGTATCGGCTGGTGATCGGGATGGCGTACGCTGCTGAAATCCGGGCTCGATCTGCTCTCTCCCGAAGCCGCTGAACAATTCCTTCAGCTGCAAGGCAAAACGAAAACAAATGATTAGCACAAAGTACGCAGAGCATAAGCAAAAACATAAGTATTTACAAAAGAGAAACTTCTACCGACCAGGAGCCCCGGCCCCGTATTGCACCCTCGTAGTGGTGTCAGCGTTTTCCCCGGGCCCGAACATAAAATTCCCGGTCACCGAGATGTAGATATTTGCCCACTCCTCGGAGTCGGGAAGTCGGTCGACAAGGAATGTATCGTACCCCGTCCTGCAGGAGAGATAATACCGACTGCTCTCCCGGTTGACTCCTAAGAGGTACACTCCGAAGAGCTCCTCAACTCCGAAATTTAGGTTGAACTGCCTCCTCAGTTCAATGATACTTGTAATGATTCGGTAGGAGTTTACTATAAGCTGTGAGGAAGTGAGAGAAAGGGTTCGGAGGACCTGTCGGACAAACTGGTGGAGGGGGAACCTGATCCCTCCCTCAGTGATCGCCATTAAGGGGAAAATCAATTCCCCTGGTCGGTTAGGGAGGGTCTTAGGGTTGTTCTCGGAGAGAAGTCGGATCTCCACATCCGAAGGGATACTATAGACCCTTCTGAACTTGGCAAGGGTAGCCGGGGTCCCATTGAAGTATTGGTGGAGATAGGGGCACGGCCTCATCGGCCTCCTTCATCCTCGGACTTCCTCCAGGGCGTCGGCAAATGGGCCCGGACCGTGGCCGGAGGTGCTAGGAGCTTCCATTTCTAAGGTGGCAAAGGATGTAACTGGGCGTAAGGGTCCGGAAGGGTCCGAAGGCTCGATGATGTCTAAAGGCAGTCGGTAAACAGCTTGGGCGCGACACTCCGCAAAGATCTCTTCAAGCTCGGCTGAAATGTTGCTACTGGTACTATCCGAAGAGACTTCAATAACCATTCGCCCCTTCCTAGCAAAAAAAAATGTGCAAAAACCCGTTAGCTATGTGCCCAGGGCAAAGCAGCACGACCTAGTGATAAAGGGGGCGGAACGGTCATCACTCTTCAAAATATTTCAGGGAATCTCTCCCCGGGGGAGGTCTCCGAGGCCAATAATTGTTTCTATGGTCTCGGGTTGAAGATTGGCCTCGGGAAGAACATAGGCCTCGGGTCGAATTTGGGCCTCGGTAAAACTATAAACAACACAGAAAAATGCCCAGCGCCGCCGCAGGACGAACAACGGCAAGCGGCGGAGCAGTAACGACGCATGAAAAATGTGGATCGTATTAAAGAAAACTCGAAGGAAATGATCGAAACATAGAAACCGGACATTGAAGATCAACGTACCTGAGATTTGTGTCAAAGATCTACTCCCAAAACGCTCAAAAAGCTCGATCGAAGGCTTGAAACAGATGGCAGCGGCGGTTCGACTTCGGAAGCAGAGAGAAGGTAGTCATCCGTCCTCTGGCCCATCTATTTATAATGGGAGAGATGGGGATCTGCGCGGGAAACGAAGCGTCGTGTACCGAGCCGTCAGATCTCTGACACGTGTAGCCATCGAACGGCCAGAATTAAGGGGTCTGCACCGAGGACAGGCGCCGAACGAACGAACCATTGGCGTAATGACGCGTGTCACCGAAGCGACGTTTCGTAATAATCAACTGACAGGGCACGTGCCAAGACAGCTTTACCATCCTGAGACCTCGGCGATCGCTGACACGTGGCTCTCCCTACCGGCGTAGGATGAGTGGAATTTACCGAGGAAAGCACTCTCATCAAGGCCTAATATTTCCTAGATGGGGTCAAGACCCTGAAGCAGGGATGCAAAGCTCCAGGGGCTTGAGGGGCTATTGTGGAGGCTTCGGTTATGACCTCGGTAAACAGACTTTCGATAACCAAGGATTTATGGTTTCCTATATAATCAAGTCTTTAAAGGCGCACTTACTTTCACCGGACCAGAATAGGTCCTCCTGTTATCACTTAGGTTCGTAACCGAGATATGCTTTCTGTTGAGATCTCTTGAAGGAATGTAACCCAGCAGGAGGGGACCAAGGGCGCCACGTGGCAGACAGGACCACCATGGCCATGTGCTTCGTAACCGCCTTATCCAGTGCATCACCTATGACATCACCGAGGGCGGTTACCTAAGCGTGACTCCCACGCGCTTCCTTGGAGGCCAAGTAAACATAGGTCTATAAATACGAAGGGATTCTAACCTAAAGAGGTACGCCATTCTACCCTAACCCTAGACCTAAACCTCTCTCCCTACATCTAACTTGATCGTCGGAGGGTCACTGGGCCGTCCAAGCCCTAGTGACTGATTGCAGGTTCCCAGGCGGGCGAGCGGAGCAACGGAAGAGGAGTATTGAGCCAGGCGAAGGTCCCTCCAAATCTGAACCCCGACACTTATCTATTTTTTTGTCCTTACAAAATAGATTTGGTTTCATTTTCGTCTTTGCAAAAATTTTTGTTTCAATTTTACCCTTCTAGTTTCTGACCATTTCAATGTTATCCTTCCATCAAGAAATCGACGGAAACACACAAAGTGGCTAACGGAACGCATGGACTGTGGCCGTCCACCCCTTCGTCTCCTCCACGTGCACCTGTCCAACGTCCATCATCTTCTCCATAAAACACATTTCCTTAAAATCAGAGAAACCCTACACCACCACCCATGGACCCAACATCGCCACCGCCACCGCAAAAAAGCTGGAGCATCCACACCCGCCCCGAAATCACCTCAAAATACACGATCCAATCCCCCGTGGGTTTTGGCGCCCACTCTGCCACTCTGACTCCCATCCCGTCGCCCTCAAGAAGATCCATGACTACCAGTCTGCCTAAAGCAAAATCAATGGTTAAACATATTAAACAAGGATAAAAAAATAGGGCTCTCATAATTAGAAGTAGGGAAATGAAATCAGTGTCATCTTCTTCTTCTTGGCTCAACAACAATTAATGGACCGACTGTAATAATTAATTGCAGAAGAGAGGTGTTTGATTTAAGTTTGGACAATTCTGAGAAGGAAATTCTGTAGCTGTAAATTGTTGAAAATTTTTACGGAATTTCAAATGATCGAAATCGGGGCTATTGGAGGATCTCTCAAGGCAACCGTGCACGTTCCAGGTTTATTGTTTCTGGACGCAACACAATCAATAGACATCTTGATGTGTAGATTTCGTAACTCTTGTAACCCCTTTCCATGATGGCTATTCACTCTTATAACCTCCCTCATTCAAATGGCAGAATTCATATCAACAATTAGTGGCAGCATTACACCTCTCATACCTCCTTCACTCTATAAAAGGAGGCTCACGTTTTGGGTGAAAGCATCAGGAAATTTAAGAACTTACATCCTTCCAGCATATTGTTCTTTGAGAGAGAGACAGGCAGTAGTCAGTTCGCCAAGGTGATTGACGATGGTGTTCCAACGGCTTGCGGTTTAGCTGAGCCAACCCTAGGAGGAAAACGCCGAACAAGATCCTACAATACCCACAGTAGGCGGTGAATCTTTCTTAAGGAAACTGTGGTATCACACAGGACTCGGTTTGATATTCTCGAAATTCAGTTTGTATCTGGACTGTTTCAATCTGTTTTGTATTTGTATGTTCTTTCGATTATGTAATTGTTACATTATCAATGAAATTGTTCTCTAGATTTTCTGTATATGCCGAAATTTTCTCAACAAGCTTAAGAAAGATTTTTTGATCTCTAATCGGCAAAGAATTCCAGATAGCAGTTTTTGTTATGGACTAACCTTTGAGTTGCAAGAACAGATTCATGACAGATTGTTTTCGTGGTGGAGTACCACTGGTGTAAGACGATAAAACAATCTGTTCGACAGATTGAGCAGATTGGTTTTCATACAAGATATCATAACAAACCTGGTTGCAGATAGGCCACGGTCTTGATCAGTCGTGCGTGACTTGATCACGTTGGTTACAGAGAGGCTACGGCCTAAGGCAGTCGTGCGCGGCTTGGCCTTGGATCAATTTTGGTTGGCCTCTAGGGTGATCTACTTGGCTTCTGTCTTGACATCACCTAGCCTTGATCCTGTGTTTATGATTTGCCCGGTGTGCAGTTCATGTGCTTGATGCCTGGGTTGCTCTCGGCCTGAAGTACTCAACCAGTGGACGGTTTGAGTGCTCAGCCCTTCTGCACAACAAGTGTTGTATTTCGGTACATGGACTGGACTCCAAAAACAGAAGGGGAAGGTGGATGACCACAGTCTTGCTAATAGCAAACTGTGTATACCGTTTACCTCCCCGCTGAGGGCTAGCCCTCAGACTCCCACCTGGGGGTGCTGCCCCCAAGACCCCCGTCAAGGGGTACGGCCCCTTGAGACCCCCACCAGGGGGCACACCCCCAAGGTACATGGTATTGTGGGGGATGTTAGACTTAGCTTGTTTGATAGATTGTTAATCTATGCATGTATAGCTTGTCATTTTGATATTGAGATTTGTTCTCTTATATGTGGTTGTTTCTAATTTCAGGAAAACATGACAATTAAGTAATGGAAAACTATCGTCATTGGCAAAGACAAAGACACTGATAGTGTCAATGGCAATGGAAATGGAGGTGGTGCTGTTTTAACTTATGCTCGTAGTCCTGGGATTCCCTCTGTTCCAATGTCTCATGTGGAGAGGCCGAGCAAGTTTGTTGGGGTAGACTTCAAAAGGTGACAACATAAGATGTTGTTCTATCTCACCACTTTGAACTTGGCACGGTGGTTTATCGGGGAAGCACATGTTATTAATGATAACTACCTCGACACTCATAGCGAATTGATGTGGTCAGATGAAAAAGCATGACTACATGTGCAAGAATTATATTCTGAATGCTCTGGATGATTCGTTGTATTCTGTATATGGCAAGGCTCCATCGGGTAAGGAGTTGTGGGAATCCTTAAACAAGAAATACAAGATCAAGGGTGTTGGGTCCAAAAAGTTTATTTTGGGCCAGTTCCTTGATTATATGATGGTGGATTCCAAGTCTGTGGCAGTCTAAGTCTAAGAGCTGCAGCTTCTGCTCAATAAGATTAGGAATGAGGGGATGATTCTATGTGAAGCATTCAAGGTGGCTGTAGTCATCCACAAGCTACCTCCAGCATGAAAAAAGTTCAAGAGCTATCTCATGTTCAAAAATAAGGAGATAACCTTGGAGGCTCTTTTCATCAAGCTCCGTATTGAAGAAGAGAATCAAGATATGGATAGGGGTGCAAAGGCCTCTTACATGGCCACGGCAAATATGATGGAGCATGGTTAATCTTCCGGTGTGAAGAAAAACCAGAATGACAGGCGTTTTGACAATCGGTCTAACAAGCAAACTGGTAAATAGAAGGACATAAATGTCAATCTGGGAGCGAGAGGTGGTGTTGCCAAGAAACAGATAGTGAAGTTTCAGGGTACATGCTTTAACTGCAACAAGTTCGGGCACAAAGCTTCGGAGTGCACGAAGCCGCCTAACCCTCGCGCTCAGGCGCACTTGGTTCAGGTGGAGGCAGGAGTGTCAAATATCAACCTTTTGGCTATGGTATCTGAAGTGAACATGGTTGGTTTGAACCCGCAGGAATGGTGGGTAGACACTGGGACTACACGTCATGTCTGTTATGACATGCAGTTGTTCACTACCTTCAAGCCGGTTGTTAACGATGAGAAGCTGTTCATGGGGAATTCAGCTACCTCGGATGTTGAGGGGCAGGGGAAAGTGGTCCTGAAGATGACTTCAGAAAAAGAGTTGACTCTGAATAATGTCTTGTTTGTGTCAGATATTCGTAAGAATTTGGTTTCTGGTTCACTGTTGAGCAAGCACGCTTTCGCCTAGTTTTCGAGGCTGATAAGGTCACTCTAACTAAAGCTGGAATGTATGTAGGGAAAGGTTACATGACCGATGGTCTTTTTAAGATAAATGTAATGACTGTTATCCCTTCTATCAATAAAAAAAATCCTCCTATTGCTTATGTGCTTGAGTTTTCCTTTTTGTGGCATGGTAGACTAGGTCGTTAATTATGATTTTATGCGTAGATTAATTAACTTGGATCATATTCCAGCTTTCCAATTTGATCAAAAACACAAGTGTGAGACTTGTGTAGAGGTAAAGTGCCGAGAGCATCTTTCAAAGCAGTAGAAAAAAGCACAGAACCTTTGGGTTTAATTCACACTGATGTGTGTGATCTGAAATATGTCCAAACTCGGGCCAGTAACAAGTATTTCATTACTTTTATCGATGATAGCACTCGTTTTTGCTATGTTTATTTGCTGAAAAGTAAGGATGAAGTCCTGGACAAATTTGTTCATTACAAGACTCAGGTTAAGAATCAACCGAGTAGAAAAATTAAGGTGGTCAGAAGTGATCGTGGTGGTGAATTTTAGTCACCGTTTGAAGAATTCTATGCCCAACACGGGATTATCTATGAAACCACGGCACCTTATTTGCCTCAAACTAACGGAATCGCTGAACGCAAGAATCATACATTGAAGGATATGATGAACGCTATGTTGATCAATTTTGGGTTGCCTCAAAACATGTGGGGAGATGTTGTTCTCATAGCTAATTACATCCTCAATAAAATACCTCGCAATGACGTTGGTAAAACCCCGTATGAATTGTTTAAGGGTAGAAAGCCTACCTATACATTCTTACAAACATGGGGTTGTTAAGCGAAGGTCGCTGTACCTCCTCCTAAGAAGGAGAAGATAGGCCTTAAAATTGTTGAATGTGTGTTCATCGGTTATGCAGATGATAGTAGTGCCTATCGATTTCTTGTGTATGGGTCAGCTATACAAGATATTCACAAGAATACTTTAATGGAGTCTAGGAATGCAGTGTTTTTTGAACACATATTCCCTTATAGGTCCATTGGAGAGTTAAGTTCTGCTAAACAGACTTTGCATCCGGCTAATGAAAGTAGACGAGGCCAAAAAGACGAAGTTGATGTTAAACCACGATGTAGCAAGCGAGCTAGAACATCAACATCTTTTGGTCCAGATTTTCTGACTTATCTGGCAAAGAATGAGCCTCGGACGTACCAAAAAGCTGTAACCTACCCTGAGGGTCCTTTGTGGAAAAAGGCTATTAAGATTGAGATTGACTCCATACTGCAAAACCATATGTGGGAACTGGTGGATTTGCCACTAGGCAGTAAGCCTCTCGGCTACAAATGGATATTCAAAAGGAAGATAAAAGCAGATGGGTCAATTGATAAGTACAAAGTTAGGCTTGTTATCAAAGGATATAGACAAAAAGAAGGCCTAAATTACTTTGATACTTACTCATTAGTCTTGAGGATTACTTCCATTCGGATGATCATCACGATCGCAGCTTTGCGTAACCTTGAAATACATCAAATAGATGTCAAAACAGCTTTCCTGAACGACAATTTAGATGAAAAGATCAATATGGAACAACCCAAGGGTTTTTTCGCGCCAGGCTGAGAAAGGAAAGAATGTAGGCTTAATAGATCATTGTATTGTCTAAAGCAAGCACCGAAACAATGGCATGAGAAATTTGACAATGCTTTGTTGTCGAGTGGTTTCAAGATCAACGAATGTGACAAGTGTGTTTACATCAAAGACACGGATGAAGGGTACATCTTTTGTGTCTCTACAATGTTGATGATATGCTCATTGTTTGTAGCAATAAAAGAGTCATTCAGTCTACCAAGGATATGTTAAACTCAAAGTTTGGCATGAAGGATATGGGCCTTGTAGATGTCATTCTGGGTGTCAAGATCACCAAAACATCTGTCGGACTTGCGTTGTCTCAGGCACGCTACGTTGACAAGATTCTTGAGAAATTCAACCCATTTGATTCAAGTGTCACAAGAACCCTTATGGATTTAAGTCTACATTTATCCAAGAATGAGGGAATACGTATCTCAATTAGAGTATTCTCAGATAATTGGGAGCTTGGTTAGTTGTATAAGACCCGATATAGCTTATTCAATCAACAGACTGAGCAGATACACGAGTAATCTAGATCGTGATCACTGAAAGGCAATAGTCAAGGTTCTGCACTATTTGAGATATACTCATGATTTGGGGTTGCACTACATCAGATATCCAGAAGTATTGAAAGGGTATTGTGATGCGAACTGGATATTAGATATGAAGGACTCAAAATCCACAAGTGCATATGTCTTTATACTTGGTAGTGCAACTGTTTCTTGAAAATCCTCCAAACAGACGTGTATACCACGTTCAACGATGGAATAAGAGTTTATTGCTCTAGATAAAGCGTCTGAGAAGGCCGAGTGGCTCATTGTCGCTATTGCCTATGTGATATCAAAGGACAATATTGCGGATCAGCTAACTAAAGGGTTAAATCGAGAGCTAGTTGAGCAAGCATTAAAAGGGATGGGGCTAAAGCCACTAGGCTCATAGTTACCGCGGGGGTAGCCAACCTAGCTGACTGGAGATTCGAAGATCTAGGTTCAAATAGACTATCTTTCGCGAGTAGCCGAGAATGATCACTAAGTAGACTCAGTCTCCTTCTCATTCCTATGGTGTAGAACAGTGATACCTGTAAATGGGAAGAGGCGAAGCATTGCTTTTAATGACTCCTATGCGCTGGGTTTCCAGGCGGGTATAACAGGATACCTTTTATAGGAAGGTCACCTATTTTAGTATGAAGCGAGGTTGCTTCTTTAAGAATTGTGGCAAAATTCTCAAGAAAGTACTTGCAGAACTAGGAAGGGGGGGTGTTATGGCTAAAATGAACCTAACAGTGAGAATTGAACTACGTCAAGAGAAGTCTGGTGTGACATCTGTTGTCGCGGTTTACATCAGCGACAGAACAGTTCAAAGCGGGACCGCACGCTAGTTTGCCAGTAAACCTGGCTATCACAAAGGAAGGATCCAGGCCAAAAGCCACCTATCCTATACAGAAATTATCCATTGTTGCTCTCTCGAATCAGTTTTGTACTCTGCACCAGTATGCCTTCCAATTCCATTCATGGAGGGATTGTTGGAAATTTTTACAGAATTTTAGATGAATGAAATTGGAGCTGTCGGAGGATATCTCGAGGCAACCGTCCTTATTCCAGGTTCATTGTGTCTGGACACACTACAATCAATAGACGTATTGATGTGTGGATCTCGTAACTCCCGTAACCCCTCTCCTTGATGGCTAGTCACTCTTGTAACCTCCCTCATTCAAATGACAAAATTCATATTAGCAATTGATGGCAGCATTACACCTCTCATACCTCCTTCACTCTATAAAAAGGAGGCTCACGTTTTGGGCGAAAGCATCAGGAAATTCAAGTACTTACAGCCTTCCAGCGTATTGTTCTTGGAAAGAGAGAGACAGACGGTAGTCAGTTCGCCAAGGTGGTCAACGGTGGTGTTCCGACAGCTTGCGGTTTAGCCGAGCCAACCCTTGGAGGAAAACGCCGAACAAGATCCTACAACACCCACGGTAGGCGAGGAATCTTTCTTAAGGAGACTGTGATATCACACAAGACTCGGTTTGATATTCTCAAAATTCAATTTTTATCTTGACTGTTTCAATCTGTTTTGTATTTGTATTTTGTTTTGATTATGTAATTGTTACATTATCAATGAAATTGTTCTCTGAATATTCTGTACATGCCAAAAATTTCCCAACATAAATTTCTCTCAATCCAAATATGAAATAAACTAGAAGGGGTACGTGAGTAAAATGCTAATCTTCTCGAGTTTTTTTTTTTTTTTTCTGAAAAGACTAACAGAAATCATTGTAGCACCACATTCATGGTGTACTGGTAGTAGTTTTGAGGGAGTGATAAGGATCCTTTCTCGATTGCATTGTGGATTTTGGGTAGAACGATCTTCCTGATTTCTGAGTTTAGGGTTCGGGTTTACTGGTTTTTCTGAATTGATTTCGAGGCGAAATGATATGGAAGTGAAAGGGGTTGGAGGAGGAAGACGAGTTTAGTGAAGGGAGTGGGGGGCCACAGTCCACGTGGACAATTTTATTACACATAATAGTCTTCCGATACTATTTCCATTCATTTCTTAATAGAAGGGTAACATTGAAATCGGTTGAAAATTAGAAGGGTAAAATTGAAACAAAAAATTTTGCAAGGACGAAAATGAAACGAAGTATATTTTATAGGGACCAAAAAAATAGATAAGCCAAAAGTTTATTGATGAGCAAGTTTCAAATGTATCATTCAAACTCCCGAAGAATGTTTTCAAACTCCCAAAGCATGCTTCAACTAATAACATAAAACCAATGGTACGGCATAAGGTGTAATGGACGCCGGCGGTAGCTGTCGTAGTCACCCTGAAGGGTCTCCTCACCAGCAAGAGAGGTTGTGGCCCGCGTTTAAAGAGGCCGGCTATGACTAACCAAAAAGTAGATTACTAATCGCGCCCCCCCTCCGGTGCTCTCTCTCTCTCTCTCTCTCTCTTAACTTTTTTTATAAAATTTTGAATTTTAATAACTTTTTTTTCACATATTTTTTTAAAATAAATTATATATTTTTGAAATTTACTCAACGAAACCTATCAAACGAGCCTAATATTGATGGTGAAATAATAAAATTATATTTTTTCGTAATTTAAACTATCTAACGAGGTTGAAAAATGCGTTCCAAATTTCAATCCATTTAAACCGGTGGAAAAAGAAAAAGTTTATGATCAAAAAATTAAAATATTTCCACTGGTTGAAATGAAAAAAGAAAAAACAGAGGCAATCGGTGCCTTGTAGTGCATGTGGTGGTTTTAAGAGTTTTGGACGTGGAGCACATAGGTGAATTGGGGCTTGATGACTAAGCATCACTTGCCTAGAAGTAATCAATTATCCAGTAGAGGAAAAAAATTTAGAGATGAGCGCCTTATCATTTGCCTATGGTTGGACCTTATCAACTTGCAGAGCAGCTGCAAATTTAGAGATGTAGAAACTTGCAGAGCATTGAGTTGAGCACCATATCAACTCAACTTGCAGAGCATTAAGTTGGCTACATAATCTGATGATTAAGAGCAATTTTTGAGTAATCACATCCTCACAATTTTCCTCAACGTTCATTTTATTTTCGTAATTCATAAAAGAACATTATGGATCAGTACAATTTTTTATTTTCGGATAGTTGGTCAGTTAGGAACGATGTTGCAAATAATGTTCTTTGAGTGGAGCGCAACTCCTACATTAGATGTGATTATACAGTCGAATTTACGACTGACCAGGTTAAATATTATTGTTGTTATTATACATATTTGTTACTTATTTTTGTTAATGTTGTACTCTTTTTGTAGCACAATCAAAAACGTAGAAAATTTAATTCTTTCACTTCATTCTATCTTCTCTACGTACCATGTGAAGTCATAGAAATGGAAAAAGAAAAAAAAATCCAAGGAATTTTTTTTAACTGTTATTAAATGTTTTGTGGTGCATGCTGATTGAAAAATATTTACTTAAAACTATATAATAATTTTTTAAATTTTTTTGCACTTTTTAATATATATCACTGTTATGACTTTTGTTAAAATACCAAAGTATAGTATTTTTTTTATGCATGTAATTCCCCTGGTACATAGAAGTATTATTATTATTTATTTTTGAATCAAATGTCTTGTTTACTGTCGTGATGCCATTGGAGAACATGCTTTAGGACCTAACTAGTTAATAATCTGTAGACATCCCAATCTGGGCTTCCAGATTAGTTTATTTTCGGTTTCTGATTCTCCGATGATGAAACGAATCAAGAACGCCCTGGGAATGATGAGTATTTGAGTTTTGAGTGTTTGAAAAATCTTTGAATCTAACCCAATCCTAAACCACTTCAAAAGCCAAAAACCTTACTAGTACACATTGGTTGAGAACCAGCGCGCATGGTTCAAGCTGCCAGGTGTGGTCAACAGTCAAAGCTTGACCGTTGACTCACGCGCGAGATGGTTTGACGAGCGCGCACTAGTCCACGACCTGTGCTCGCCGATCAACCTGCCAAGTGTGGTCAATGGTCAAAACTTGACCATTGACCCACGCGCGCCAGGGAGCATCCCGCGCACGCCGGACCAAACTTGTCCCCATAACCTTTATGAGTTGGTAAGCTTAACCACCAAGTAATCCTCAGCCAGCCTCGTGGACTGACTGAGCTCCTCTCTTTGCACCATATCTACCTCCATCACTCCCTATATATACTCCCCATGGTTCATCCATTTAAAGGGTTCAAGAAAAAGGGAGATTCAAAGGGTTCCAAAATTTCAAAAGGTTATAAAATACACACTTTGTGTGACATACAAACCCTAATCTCAAGAGCATAGCTTGTTCTTCTTCCTCTCAACACCTCAATCAAACCTCAAAGCTCAAGTACTTTTTCAAACTCAATCTAGGTACAGCATACCTACTGTTTTCTATTCTGATCTCTGAGGGGGGCTGGCAGGGTCAAGACTAGTAATCAATACCAGTCTTGACCCTAAAGCTGGCAAGATTTTAAAAATCGTAAAGGCAAGAACCAGCGCGCGACGGTCTCATATTCGCTCACGCCACTCTGTGGCTGCGCGCGTTGATCTGCATGGGGATTGATGTCTTGCTAATTTATGTTTTTCCTTGTATATAAATCACTGTTAAGCATGCTTAAAAAACTAGTTTACTACTTTCCTTAGTTAAAACCGTTAGCTTTAGTTCAATATTCATACCTGCTGCTATGGAGTACCTCTGAGATCATTCTGGAAATATTCCAGAATCCAGAAACATATAAACCAAACACTGGTTAAGTAGTTTAGACCAGCGCGAGCCAGGCGCAATGCTCACGAGCCAGAGTGCCATACGCGCACTCCAGTCTATCTCCGATCAGTGGCTGGCCTTGCATGGGTAACTTGGCCTTAAGTCTCTATTTTTGTCCCTATATTATTTATGGGGTGTTTTGTTAAATTGTAGGATTTTTTCAGCCTTTTAACTGTATATTATAACTGCTTAGACTGCTTGGTTTGTCCTGGGTATACACTGGTCCTTCCAGAGCTCAAAAGAGGGTAAAAATAAAGACTGTGAGTGAAGCAAAGTCACGTGCGCATGTTGTGGACTCGCGCGCGCAAGTGTGAACTTCATGCAGTGGCTTTGGTCAGTGCATGCGAGGTCTTTCTTGCGCGCGTAAAATCCAGATGTGTGTGCTGGGTTTGGTTCTATTCAACAAAACCTAGCCTTTACCCTATTTACTACTTTCGCATCCATGTATCGATTACATCCTGCAAAATGTTACAGTTTTAATCCCCATTAAATTGTTCTCGCCCCAAATTGGCTAAAGAACTGATTAGTCAAACAGAATCGCAAATATTTTCACAAGTAGAGACCGATCTTCAGATTGGGTGAGAGGGGTGCCTTAAAACCCTTCCCCTCTCATAACCTGGCTCCCGAACCCAGATATGGTTATGACGGACTGGTGCCTTCACCTCTTTCAAAAATCAAACAGTGTAACGAAGCATTTCAAGTTCGGTTCCTTGGGTATCGGACCTTCAAACCCAAGTGGTGACTCTACATTGAGCGCTCGTCTATCAAAAAGCACGCTCATCGATCTGCCTTTTTCAAGACATGTTGCTCACAAATTCCGTAGTTGGAACTCGAGATTATTTATGCCTTGATAAAAAAAATAAGTATATTGACCAAAAAAAAAAAGAATAATGATAGAAGAGTTCTTTGCTAGCTAGACTTACTAGAGTAGGTAAATGTTAAAAAGGACATTTGACTGTAGTGTCAGTTGCATGATAATGAATATACACTAGAATTAGGTTACCTAGGAAATCAAAATGGTTAACTCTACTGTAAAGAAGGATATTAAGTGGATATGCGTATTGTTGATCTTTTCCATTGTATGGAAGTATGAACTAAAATATTTTAATATCACTTCTGTTACTAAAACAAGACAGACTGAAAGTAGGTTTATTTTAGTAAAAATGAAAGTAATGTTGTTCTCATCTTATGTGCCGTATTGAACCTTGATTTAAAAGTCGAAAAGCATGAATATATGATTTAATATCATCGCATGATTTTAGTAAGTTTTGAAAGAATAATGTGTTCGTGAGAAAATGAAGCATGTGTACGAAACACGAGAAACGAGAAAAAAATAATTTAAGTAATTTAATTCCTCTAATTAATAGAATGTGTTTTATGGGCGTTACATTTGTTACTTATTTTATCATGTTTCAAGCATATCAGCTTCCCACGTGCACACATCCTCACTTATATACAAGAATCAATTTTTTTAATATACGAGATATTACATTGTGCTTATACGCATTCATTTTTTTTGTTATAGATATTTGAAACTAGAGCTGTCATGGTAGATTGGGCGCAGAGAGTTGACAAGGAAAATGGTTTTGTGATTGTCATAAGTAAATCTGCTAGTATAAAGGGCAACAAGATGCCGAAGTGCATTCTTATTTGTCAAAGGGGAGGATTGTACAAATCACCACAGGAAGGGTATTCAATGCAAAGGAATACTGGAACTAAAAAATGTGATTGCCTGTTTAAGCTGCGAGGTGTACCATAACCTCCAGACGGTGTCATGTGGAGTTTGAAGGTTATTAAAGGTTTTCATAACCATGAACCAGCTAAAAGTTTTGAGGGACATGAGTACCCATTGAGGCTGACCCCAATCGAGCAGCAATTAGTTCGTGATATGTCTAGCAGTATCGCGCCTTGAGAAATTCTTAGTTTCATGAGACAATAAGACCTGTCAATTAGTACAGGAATCAGGAGTATTTACAATATGAAGGCAACTGAGGGGTCTATCTCTTATTGGGTACATATTGAAAGAATTAAACGAAAAAAATACATTTATGACTATCTTAAAAATGAACACACCAACGAAATCACAGATATTCTTTGGGTTCATCCTAGAAGCCTAGAGCTATCTGTCAATTTTTCGTCCGTGTTGATTATTGATGTGATGTACAAGAGTAATGAGTATCGGATACCACTCTTGAAAGTTGTGGGTATCATCCACAATAAAAACTTACTCTCTTATGTTTGCATATTTGAATAATGAAATGAAAGAGCGACTGATATGGGCGTTGGATACCTTAAACAGGTGGATGGTTGAAAAAGGGGCATCATTGCCATTGGTGGTTATTTCAGATAGGGGTCTGACACTTTTTGGCGCCATTGGAATATGTTTCCCCTTCGCATAGCACATCCTTTGTATTTGGCACATAAACCAGTGTGTAATGAAGAAGTGCATCCCTATGCTTGGTACGAGGTGGGACGAGTTTTCCGATGCATGGTAGTCGCTTATTCATTCATTGACACCAATGTCTTTGCAACAGAGGTGGAATGCCATGTGCGGAGAGTTTGAGCAATACTCCAATGCCATACAATACATTTGGGATACATGGTTAGGTCCTTACAAAGAGCGATTTGTTGCAGCATATATAAACCAGTTTATGCACCTAGGGAGCAATTCAAGCCAACGGTAACTTTTATATAGTCATTGTATATTTACTTTCCTGCACTAAAGAATATTTTATGTAACTTTTCTATTTAACACAGTTTATTATTAAATTGCAAGGCGGAGTCTGCGTATGCGAGGCTCAAACAGTACTTAAGAGATACCATGTCCTCGCTTCAAACATCTTTTCAGAAAATAGAAAAGATGTTGACCAGTCAGTTCAAGAATGTTCAAGGGTCGTTCTAGAAATCTCTCAATATTCCACTACATATACATCTACATGAAGGCATTTATAGTGAAATCAGATATCGCATTTCATTACAGACAATGAACTTGATCCATAAGCAGGCACAACGCATTGATAACAAAGCCAACCTTTACTTTTGTAAGATCAAAATGACACACGGATTGCAATGTTTTCACGATATTGCAGTTTACCGTTCAGTGGACAGACCAATTCCGCTAAGCTCTATCCACCCTCACTGAAGTACATTGTCTATGCACCCCTAGAGGCATACTGACGAGGGAGCACAATCCAACAGGGTAGCTCAGCTTATTGAAAGATTAAATGAAATGAATTTCGACAGTCGAGAATCTCTAATGAATAGGTTTCTCGATAGGGCGGATCCATCTCGTTGCACAGTTCGACCCCTAGCATACAACACAGAACACAGGGGTCAACCTACAGGTAGAGATGAGCAGAATAGATGTCGCATACCTTCCTTCATAGTATCCACTTCAGAATCTCAGGCCTCACGTATTCCAACATCACGAAAGAGCAATAGGAGGGATCACCTCGTTCAGAAATTTTCTAAGCAGTATCAGTGTTATATTTCCCACTGTGTTGACGTTCGACCCGACAGTCATTCTGGCTTCATGGCGATAGCCGCGTAAGTCTATAGTTATGAAGATGAATTGGCTCCAGTTCGACAGGACCTTATCCAAGAGATTGAATAAAATTGGTTTTGTACAAACAGCTTTATCCAGAACGTAATTAAATATCCCGCGTGCTACAAATACTTTGTTTCTTCCAGCCATCGGCCCCATAGGATCATTGGATGGATTCCATACCATTGGCACTTGTCATTGCATCAAAGTACAACGTTGTACTGTGTACATTCGATATGATTGCTTCGAGTTGTCTCACTCACTTGCCGTTGAGCTCCCATCCAGTTCCATTCGCAGCACGCACACGTATAGCTATTGACCGTGTTAATGGCAATCACTTCGTGCAAGTTTTCCCATACCGTCATTACCATGTACCACTCATCATCATATGGTGAAGGCCAAATGCATCAGATGAAGCATAAGGATGGGCTCATCCTTATGAAGCATAAGGATGGGCTCATCCTTATGAAGCACACCTCCAATTGTGGTATGAAATAATGCAGATAGATCTGCCGGGACAACGACCACAATTTGGCGAAAATGTTGACTAAATTTGTGTATTTATTTATGTTCATGTATTGGTTCTATATACTCAATTATAATTAAATGAAATTTGATTTCAGTTTGCATTATTGACTGTTCAGAAAAATAAAAAGTAAATTTAAGTGAATTCAATATACATAATTTACTTGAAAACTCAAATGTAGAAGTTTAAAAAAAATGAAGGACAAAAAAATAAAAACAAAGAGATAATATATTGAGTCTATAAAAAATATTTTAATTTAAATACATTATTTCATATTCAATATTAGACTTGTTTGATAGGTTTCGTTGAGTGGATTTCAAATATATAAAATTTATTTTAAAAAATACGTGATTTCAACCTCTTTAGACAGTTTATATACTAAAAAATACGGTTAAAAAATTAAGTGCTCCAAAGTTGAATCCGTTTGAATCGGTGAAAAGATTTTATTTTTCTGATCATTTTATTCTAAATGGTCATAATTAAATTTTGACTTTAGGGCTCTCGTTGATTAACTCTAAGAGATATTTGGTTCTACGACTTTCTTAGGGTTAATCAATGAGAGCCCCATAGTCAAAAGTTAATTATGACCATTTAGGATAAAATGATCAGAAAACTAAAATCTTTTCATCGGTTCAAACGGATTGAAATTTGGAACAATTAATTTTTCAATCTCTTTACACAGTTTAAGCTACCACAAAAATATAATTTTTCCGTTTTACGTTATTTCACCATCAATATTAGGCTCGTTTGATCGGTTTCGTTGAGTAGATTTCAAAAATATAAAATTTATTAAAAAAAATACATGAAAAAAATGTTTTTAGCATTTAAAATTTTTATAAAACAAAAAAATAAGAGAGAGAGAAAGCGGAGAGAGAGAGAGAGAGAGAGAGAGAGAGAGAGCATGATGGGTAAAACGGGAAAATGATAGGCCCGGTGTTAGACCCCTCCTGACACGGGGGGGGGGGGACAAACCCCTCTTGACACCGGGGGGGATTAACAGCTCTAAACCAAAAATTGAAAAAGTCAACTTTTTGAGTTTTTTCTTGAATATTTGCAAAAATACTTTTGTAAAAGTTGTAATTTTTTACTTTTTTGATTCTTCTCGTCGATACAAATCAATAATACATAAAAAGTTGGCGCAAGATTAAAAATTAGAATAATGTCAAAACAAAAAAGTTGTAGTATACAACTTTTTGGTTAGTGGAAACGCCCCTAAATTTGTGCACTCAAGTTTGATTGGGAGGTAAACAACTAAACGTGGTTGTTTAGGGGCTTTGTAGAAAACCAAGAAAATAAAAGTAATTTCTTGGCTTGATTAAATTAGCCATCTACAATGGAAACATATGCAATCCCCAATCAGCAGAAACTACCATAAGAACCTGAATGCCCATCTATACCTGAGGTGACTAGCGTTAGGCCCAGTTTGATAGCAAGATTTGAGCTTGGGATAGGATTGTGAGTCCTATGGAGGCTTTTAAATTCTTGTTTGGTGTTGGCAACAACTTAAAAGCATCTACAGTGGAATAAATAAAATAAAAAATTGTTAAAGTCAATAATGTTGGATAAAAAAAGTGCTCACATTGGAATAATCAAACCTAACAACCTCTTAACAACTCATCAAATTTTAGCTTTTCAATAATCAAAACTAGCAATATTTTTATCAATAACCAAATTTTATCTCTCAATCAAGTATACCAACATTACACAAAAACCTTCTCTCTTCCATTCTCTCTCTCTCTCTCTCTCTCTCTCTCTCTCTCTCTCTCTCTCAACAATGTTTTCAAAAAATAATTTTAAAAAACTGTAACTTTCAGATTTTTTTTCTTTTTTTTTTCAAAAACCTTTGTTTTTACAAAAAAATAAAAATTCAAAAAATTTAAATAACTATAAGTAAATAAAGTGTGTTTTTCAAAAATCTGTTTTTGAAATTTCAAAACTCTTTTATAGAAAATTGTTTTTTACACAAAATCTGTTTTTAATAAACTGTATGTATTTATAGTTTATAAAATTTCAAAACTATTTGTGTAAATATAATTCTTTCAAAATTTCTCAAAATTGTATTTGCAGTTTTTAAGTGAACAAAGAGTGTTTTTTGAAAAACTGTTTTTTGTTTTCAAGAACTTTTTTTTTTAACTGTTTCTAACATAAACTGTTTTTTTTCCCCTTCAAAAACCTTTTTTTTTTCAAAAAATATGCGTGAAATGAAGAAAAAAAGTTTGGAGAGCCTATTGGTTTTGATTATGGGCAAAAAATAACCAATGTGGAATTTGACATTACTAATTTTAGCAACCTCTAAATGAATAATCAAAATCTGATATGGTATGTTTTGATTATTCACATTTGCTTATTCTACTGCTGATGCTCTAAGGATTGGCAATACCAAGAGATTATGAATCCCACAAATCCACAGGATTGCACAATCCTATCCCATGGGATTAAGGTTGGAAAGCCAATTTTATTCACAATCCTATCATATCCAAAACAAGCATATTATTCACAATCCTACAATCTAATTTTATAAACAAACATGAATAAAAGATTCATCTCCTCATTAATAGTCTCACCTCATTACCAATCTCACTATTAATCCCACCTTACTATCCCTCAAAACGAATTCTGTTATCAAACACGCCCAGAGCTTCTACTCCTAGATAAGAAAAGGCAGATCAAAATATGGTGCAGAAAAACCCAAATTGATATGAATGGAAGATGCCTCTGGAACTTGTTTTTCTCAGTCAACACAAGGAATTTTTATCTAGCTCAGGTACGGGCGACTCAGTCAAGGCCGAGAATTCAGAATGTAAAACTATTAGCCCGACCCTGAAGATTAAGATTGATCATATCACTTGCACTAACTCGACTAGGTCTACTAGTAAATGAAGAGAACAGAAAAATTCAATGGTTTTCCACATCAAGTACTATTGGAGCGAATTTCTAAAGAAGTTATTTCTGATAAATTTCATATTCCACAAGGGAGTGGTGTTCTCATACAGTTCGTTCAAACAAGAAGCTCCCGTTTTCCAATTTACATCAACATGTAGCGATTTGCAACAACCATTCGATATTTGTAACTGGTATGCACTTATCTACTATCATTTTCGTTGTTAATACGTCTTCCCACAACTGTATGCCATAGATTCTCCGACTACGTAAGTTAAAAGATCCTTAAATATTGTCACTTTTAAATGGAAGCAACAGTATAAATCTCACAACACACTAGACAGACCAGCTACCAGTAATTTACTACCAACTTGTCAGTCAGGATACACAGAAACTTCAGCTAGGAGTAAGCAAGACCGAAAAAAGCCAATCATGCCAGCAATGGGAATAAAACATGTGAACAAATTCCGGAAATATAAGGAAAAAATCAACACATGCATAGTAACATGCAGATTAGTAACTGCGGTAAAATGTTGCCTACACACTCAATATCCTGTTTACTTCACAGGTTGCCCAAAGCCTGGAAATGCAAAATATCTGCAAGGCAGCATAGCTTCTAATCTATCGTTGTCAATTCTCAAGCAATCCTCAAAATGCTAACACTAACTTTGGATGAATTCATCACATGTACGAACCGCACGTCATACTTTTTTGACTACACAAACCAGAAAACATGCGTTGCTCATATGTTCCACCGTCTCTCAGCACCACATAAACATCGAACAACCCAAATGTTTCTGGACTCAATTGGAAAGATATATCCAGCTAGCTCCTCAGTAATAAAATCATATAAACTTTTCCAAGTAACATTTAATAAATCAATACCTCCAATACCTTTGAATAGGCAATGTTATTATAGCATATAAGTCTTTAATGCAGATCCAGGATGAGATCCAGGTACACATAAGTGAAACACAAAAGCATTTACATTCATATGCCATATGCATGAAATAGTCCCAAATAAGTTAAGATACTTATTTCCCGAATATCAAAAACAATAACAAGCCATCAAAAATATGCTGGCATATCATTGAGGATAGAAACGTAGAAAAAGCAGCATTGAGTTACGAATTCTAGTTAGCATAGATTAAAGATGAAAGGATATTATCTCCAAATGGTTCAACAAATAAAAACCCATGAACGATCCTACATCTTAAGGCCCAAAAATTAGTAGCCTTTGAACACAAACAGGAAAAAATTAAGCAACAATCTTGGAGCATCCAAGATGTCAAAAGGTTGAAAACACGTATCGTGACTACAAAGTACCAGATAAACCTCCGCAACAGGCCACATAAATTTACACATGTGAAACAGACCAGATGCCAAGTGGGGTCCAATCAAGATAACCAACAACCGAAAATCTACCTGATTGTCACAAACTTGTTGGTACCATGTTTTGCCCAGTGAGTCCTCAGATCAATCGGGTTGGAGAAATTGTAGCCTTCTGCCGCAAGTTTCTCCAAAACCTTCTTGAATGCACCAAGACTCATCTTCCTTCCAGCTATCCTTGCTCCACGTCTTTTTGTGCTCATTGGCAAGGGGTAAATGGATATAGTTGTAGTACAACAAGCCGATTGCCAACCGCCACATCCCCATCGGTAACACTGTTGACGGGTCCCTGTACATGAGCAAACGGGTATGGGTATACCTGAAATGTCCATATCGATTCCATTTATGACAACATCCATGCTCTTCTGAGGTGCTTTCACTCGTTTAAGTGAAGAATTTCCATTCTCTTTAGGCACAGAGGGCCCTTTCTTCCTCTTTGGTTTAGGGGTTTTTGGGGTGTTTCCACTTTTCCTCTTTTTCGAAGAGCCAGCTTCCTTTGTGATCCCCTGATCTTCAATGCCCACCCTTGGATCCTCTGGCGAATCAGGAGGCTGTAAAATATGCATGGGATGACTTGAGGAAGGTTCCGGATTGGGCATCATTCCAAAATTAGGATTTCCTGGTAACATATTCAGATATCTGTCTCGCTGGTTTATCCAACTGCCCCTCATGTAATCCATGTGCAAAGCCGGCTCTGAAACCACACAATCGCGAGGGTGGAATGCTCTATTGGAGTTTAATAACGCAGCATGATGATCACGCCCAGATAAGAAAGGCTTTGTGTCTCGCTCTGCCATAGGCGACATGAGCTGCAGACCTAGATGCCCTTTGAGGGACGAAGGCTCATAATAGCCCCAGTTCCGCATATTCAATCCTCCGTCGTCGTCCATCAAAACTAGAAATGGGCCATAAAACAACCACACAGATCAAATCTTTACTACGATTGTATTTTCCTCAAAAGGGCACACCAGTGCAAATAATAATGCTAAAAAATCCAGTAATAGCACAAATTTGGCCTCAACAAAGAAGTACATAGATAAAATTCTTGATATATTTCTATTTCCCCCCACATGGGATTGCAGTCCTGGCAATAGTGGAATAAAATCCGGAAAGACCACACATTTAGCAATAAAGAAACCACACGGATCACGTCCTCAGTATATGTAATTTCCAAAAAAGCGGCATTGCAGACCTGATAATGGTGCTACAGATTTCAGAAATATCACGTATGATAACCAACAGACACACAGTGATAAACAACAATGTCAAAACAGACACATGGCACGGGGATTCAAAACAAACAACCAAAGGTAACCATAAGAAGATCAAAACAGTAATAGAAAAATATATATTGGTGAAACTTCCACAGTAGGACAAGTGCATGCGGTTTCATTTGGGCCATCATTCTTCTCACGATTTGATGTGGCAAAACACAGTGTGCCAGTGTGCGATGAGCGAGCCCTTACAGTTCCGAAAGGGCGAGGATAGTAGTCCCTTATTACCATTTGACGTGGCAACATACAGGGTGTGTGATGTGCCTCTCCCTTACAGTTCCATAAGGGCGAGCCGGCGTGGGATTGTAATCCTCAATCACCATTTGATGTGAAACATACAGAGTGTGTAATGGGCCTCTCCATTACAGTTCTGTACCTGACAGGATCTTAATAACTTATTAGGCCCCGTTCAGCTAACCTAAATAACTACTTATTTTTCAAATAAATACTTATTTTTTTGAATTAAAGTGACTTATTGTGAGATAATGATCTGTCTCATAAAGAACCTTAGCATGGACACTAGAAATAAATCGGAAAATCCAATTATTAGGTTCCATCTAGGCCATTGTTACTTGGTGTTTGATGCGGCACAAATCTCTACATTATATTTATCCAGGAATCCCTATATCAAATACTTGCAAAATAAACAATGTAAATAACAAATTTCGGGGAAAAAATAACCAGGATTAGGTCCAGATTAGATTCTCATCGTGGGTTCAATTCCCAACTCCTTGGCTATGTTAGATAAGGTTTATTGCAAATATAATAACGGGAAAAAACCAAACTTGGAACACATTAAACAGCCTTGAACAAGATTCAAATGTAGAAAATCAAAGGTGAGGACAAGAAGCTACAAAGGGGTCCGATTGAACATCATCAAACAAAATATGCCCATTTCCATAGATCCATTAATTGCATTTTCCACCCATGAAAAAACACAAATAGATCCGGGTGAGACCCAGAAACTACGAATTGAAACTGAAAATTTAAAATACAATGCGACGCGATCCATAAAGGGACAAACAGATCAATAGCCAGAAATGGGTTCATAAGAGTCACAAATAGAATAGATCCAAAATTATCAGGACAATCCAGATCCGATGTAAAAAGAGGAAAATATAAACAAATTCGGATTAAAGATTTAATCTTGGATCGGAAATTTAATGGTAGGGGGTAGGGGAGAGGGATTTAACAGAGAGAAAAATTGTAACTTTAGAGAGAGAGAGAGAAGGAGAGAGAGGAAAGAGATGGACAGAGACAGAGTGAAAGAGAGAACTTACTTGTTGGTAAACAAAGCTCCCTGGGTTGAGAGAGAGGAGAGAGGAGAGAGGAGAGAGAAACCTAGGTGAGAGGAGAGGGCAAGAGAGAGGAGAGAGAAAACCAGAGAGAGAGACGGAAAGAGAGAAAAAGGACTTGTAAAATGTTTTTATCGCCGTTTACGCATAAAATAAAATTAAATAAAATAAAAAGAAAAAAGAAAAACAAATCTGATGGGGAAGGGATAATACTATATATACTCTTCAGGAATGTGTACCTAGGAGGCGACACCAAACCTAATGCTTATCCCCCTTCTCTCTCTCTCTCTCTCCCCCCTCCATTTTGCACATTTGACCTTTATATAGGAGAGAACTGGGTTACTACTTCAGCTTTGTTTGATTTGTGTTTTAAAAAAAAATTTAAAAAATAATAAGTAAAGAAAAATATTGAAAGTAAAAGAAATTTAAGGAGAATTTAAGGGGTATTTTTTTAAAAATTCTTTTTAAAAATGGAAAAGAACAAGGCAGAATCATTTTTTCAATAATAAAGTACAGAGTAGTATTTTTTGTAGTTCGCGTTTTTATTTACATTGTTTTTCTTTATTTCTTATATATTAAAGATAATATTCTAAATTAGTACAAATAAAGATAGCAATACGATAAAAATTGCATTGCGAAAATCAACTAGCATATTAAATTCGCTTTTATATCTGGTTTCTAAATGTTTGACCTCATCAAAGAATACAAGAAAGTCATTTGATGTGTATTTCTCTGCATGTAAATTTCTTAAAACACTATAAATTTTCTCTCCGATTTTATCCGCTTCTTATAGTTTGATGGTAAGAATAATTTCTTTTTCGAATCCATTTTGACCACTTCTCTTAAATATTTTGGACCAGATAAGATTGATTGCTGTTTACGGTAACCTCCTTTTTTTCTTTCATTTCTAAAGACAAATATAGCACTCAAATTTTGTCATGTTGTTTCTATTTTAAAAATTAGATTGAGCTGAATTATCACTCAGTCTACTCCTACATGGCAACACCTGTTAGTTGTTACCGATAATTTTTAGGTTAGGAATCGTTCCAAGTTGAAATTGTATCCGGGTTGGACCTTTGTAGTTGGGCCCCTGGAATTAACTATGGGCCTTATGCCGATAACTGAAATTTTTTTTTTGAAAAATTGTATACATTAGCCGAGGTTAACGGTGAGTCAGTAGGTTAGTTGATAATGAACCCATTTCAGAGATTATCCATGGCATTGAATTCTAAACGCCCACGATGAGGCTCGAACCCCAATCTCCTACATGAGGAGGACCAGAAGATGTCAACTGAGCTAAAGCCCGTTAGCGCTAATAACTGAATTCGTCTAATACTATTTTAGTATTTTTGTTAGTTTTAACCATGCGTAGATCATCGACAGAATTAGTTTGATCAAAAGAGCTAGATATGAATTAATTATTTTTTCAAAAAATCAACCGTATGAGTAGTTAATAATTTATTTTATGTTTTCCGTCAAATTTTTTGTTATAATAATTCTAAAACCACACCCATTTTACACACCCACATACACAAGTATGTGGGCTCCACACACACTAGTGTGTGTGAAGCCCACATACTTGTGTATGTGGGTGTGTGTTTGGATGTGGTTGTAGAAGGACTCTTTTTGTTATTAATCATTTATCTCGGCAAGAGAAATTGGAATTACGGATTGAAGTTACAATTCATAACCGTCTTTTTCAAGCTTTTTTTTGTTATCAGCAAACCTTTTTGTGGTTGTGTTGATATAATGGGGTTGGTTCTAGAGACAATACATTTGCTATAGTCCATATTTTTCAGAGCCCCACATGAATAATTGGAGCCATTCAATTTGTTTAAAACATGTTTTTGAGGGTTTTTTGTAAAATATCAATTCATTTGGATATTTGTAAAGGTTTGATCAGCTCATTCAATTTTATCCTGTCAAATTTGATAGGAATCAACTAAATAAACCGATCGAGCCCTTACCGATATCCAAATGAGTTAATTTTTCATGAGACCTATCACGCCCTCGATTTTTAATATAAATATAAATGATTTCCATAAATAAATCCTCATAATATTCCGTACGATACCCCAAAGAGTTCTGCATCACCATTTCCATATTTTCACCTTCAAGTCCATTAATTTCAGAAATATTACATCATTGGCTCAACGGCCCCAAATCGACATAGGTACTAAGTATCAAAAGAGAGTTAAGAATTACAATCTTCCATAGTCAAAAGAATTATACAAACACATCTTTCAAAAGAGATTTACAAAGATGAATAGGTAACTCCTTCAGTTAGCTTTCAAAAGTAATATCCACATCCACACACTTCAAGCATGCAAGCTAATACCCTGGATTAGCACATCAAAAATAATGTAAGATTTGAGCTACACTAGCCCAATAGAAAAGTCTATGCAAACTCTATATGTAAATGAGTAAGACAGGAAAGCAAACGATAGAAGCCAAACGATAACAAAAGTAAGCATGACTATCATTATCAAAGAATTCAATTACCTCAAAATCTTTCTTCCCGTCATATCCTTGAGTCACATCCACACCATTTGTGTCTCAACATCTCTTTATTTTTATGTGTCTAAGCCAAAACTCCTATTAGGCCAATTAAGGAATCCCGATACTCCCTGTCAAGTACCTATCTTGTAGGTTAGGCCTTGAGTATAATCAGTATGAGCATTAGCTCCTGTCGGGCTAATTAAGGGATTTGATACCCCTTGCCAGGCACCCACTCGTTGATAGATCCTGAGTGATTGCAAGTCGATTATGTGCTCAAGTGTATCGTTTGTATTTCAAACATGCAATGATTTCATATCCCTTATCTCATAATTGAACAAACTCGTTCAAATCCATCGGATACAATTCTATGCATGAAACAAGTGGTATTCTTCAAATACTTGAATATGCATAAATAAACCCATCAGAATGAAATAAAACTCCAACAAGCAAGTACACGACTTAGAACAATTTTGGCACCTAAAACAAAAGCCCTACCAGTAGGGGAATGTACAAGTTCTACTGGTAGAAAGGAAAATTTCTCAGTGGACCTATCGGTAGGGATCAAGTCCTACCGGTACAAAATGGAAATAAACAAGCCAACATTTTTCCACGAGTGAAATTTTCAGATGACCTACCAGTAGGTGATAAGGTCCTACCAATAAGAGACTAGGTTTTCAGATGATTTTTCACAGTTGATAGATTTTGATTCAAATCCAACAACAACCATTACAAGCTCAAATAAGGCATGGAAGCACCCAAATTACATATAAAGAGAGGTAGAATTCTCTACCTCGAGTATCCAAGTCAGAACCGAAGAGATTGAACAAGCCCTAGCTTCTGAAATTCAAACCAAGTGAAATACACCGAATCGAGCTCTATCCAACGAAATACTAGCTCCGATATGCAAGTAAGAGATGGATTAGAGGTAGATTGGTATGGGTTTTTGAGTGAGAGGGTGAGAGAGATGGCTAGAGAGAGCCGAGAGAGATAGAGAGGGGCTTTTGTGTGAAAATCTCTCACACTCCCCCTTATATACTCACAAATAAACATATTACACTAACACCCAAGTCTTTTGAATTCACGCACATTAACCCACAACATATATATTTTCCACATTAAACCATCATTTATCCTTTATAAAACATTAAGATTATATACGAGGAATTTATGGGTCTTTACAAGACCCTTTAAAAACATGTTTTAAATACATTGAACAACTCTGATCATTTGTGTAAAGGTTCCAAGTGGGGTTTTGAAAAATGCATTGGCAAATGTATTGTCTCTAAAACCTGTCCTTAATATAAATGTGAATCTACCAATAATTTAAATAAGATAATCGTAAAGGCGCTTCTCTAAACTTTGTCAAAAATGACCCCTAACTAAGAAGAAACGGATCCATTGAAGTTAAATGCCCGCTAATGGAAGTGTACGAGAGCCCCCTTATCTGTTACAATAAGTTTAGGTACATTACATCATCTATTATATTTTTTGTGGTGTCCATCCCGGGTCTCAAAAAAATACAGAAAAATGTAAATCTCTAATTTTGCAACTCTAACTCCCAAACACCGTTAACAAGGTTTACCAGTAGCTTAAATGTGTGTCAAATTCAGAATGCTAAATAAGAAGCTAATTTATTCCATTATGTGTTTATTTTTGAAGCATATTTTATAAATTTTATTCTTGATACGCCATATAGGAGTAACAAAAAAAAGGGTTGTGGGTTAGAGCATGTACAACAACACCGGTATTGGGCTGCTTTTATGTAAAAAACTAGAGTGCTAAAGCCTAGAAAGGAAGCTCACGTAATTTTGCTACAGTTCTTAATTACGTATAATTGTAGAACGATTGTAGCGATCCTAGAGGAGGTATAAATTAAACAATTATTTGTTTCTCTCTACTCTACTCTCTTTCATCTCCTCTCTCTAGGAATGGCAACGAGAGAGGGCGGGGATCGGATTTACCTGCTCCGCACCGTAAGAAATTAAAAAAAATTAACCTAAAAACAAAATAATTATAAATAAAGTGATATTTTAGTATAATGATGAAATATAAAGATAAGAATAGAATTTTTTGTGTGTATAATGATAAAAATATTAGGGTAAAAATATAAATTTTTTAGTATAATGATAATTAGATTTGTAATAAAAGTGTAGTTTTATATATAAATACATTTCGGGTCGGGGTTTAGGGGCATGGTACTTTCACCCTAAATCTGGCCGGGTTTCAGATTTTTTATCCCGACCCCAACCCTATACCCAAAAATGAGGTGAAAACCCCGTCCCGTTCGGGGCGGGGCGTGTTTGGGGCAGGCGGGTCCGATTGTCAAGCCCCCCCCCCCCCCTCTCTCTCTCTCTCTCTCTCTCTCTCTCTCTATTTTGGGACCCTGTAAATCAAATACTTGATTATGAGAGTTCTAGAGACAAATATTAGTTATGCTTCTTAAGGGTAAAATAATATCAAAATAAGATATTCGCAATGGTTTAAACAGATTGAAAATTGGAGTTCTTAATTTTTCAACCATATTTTTTAATAAACAGTCTCAAAAAAATTATGTGTTCTAATTTTCAATCTGTTTAAACCAGTGCAAAGATCGTATTTTTCTAATCATATTATTCTAAAGGGTCATAATTAATTTGTGTCTAGGCCTTTCATAATTAAGTATTTGCTCTTTATTTTGGAACCCTGTAGAGTAGTTGATTATGAGAGCCCCAGAGATAAAAAAAAATTTATGACCTTTTGTAATAATATGATCAAAAACATAAAAGATCCCTGCACCGGTTTAAGTGGATTGAAAATTAGAGCACTTAAATTGTTTAAAATGGTTTATATATTAAAAAAATATGATTAATGTTAGAGAGAGAGAGAGAGAGAGAGAGATAGAGAGAGTATTAGTATAGCATTAAAAGAGATGTAGGTAAAATGTAAAATATGTACTATTCATTAGCAAATTTTGCTAACCATACATGCTCTTAGTCGTCTTGCCAGCTAGATGGCATGTACCAATCACACAAACAATTATTCTATAATTACAAATATTTACATATATATTTATACAAACTCTTTCACATTCAAATTGAGCTCCACACACATTACACCTCTAGTGTCTATGGGATCTACCAAAAGATGCATGTGAATGTGTGTGTAAAGTGTTATTATATAATAAGATGTGTACAAATTCGTACTGATCCGTTCACCATAGCTACGTTTTGCACCGATGCATCGTACGTGTGTTCAAATTAATAAGATGTGCACATTAATTAAATGAAAAGGATTAATCTCTCTATTAATTAAAGGAGTACCCGTTTTCACATATAACATGTCCAAAAAAATAGATACCATCAGTATGATGTTTTGAACTTAAAATCTCAAATAAAATACTCCTCGATCCGTGAGTCTTCAAATGGGACCGAGGTAGTATCTATGGAGGTCTGGATTTCTAACTTATTCTTGTGTCACCTAATAAACACTTATGTGAATATTGTTACCAAAAAAGAAAGAAGATTTGTACTATGTTGTTTCTTTAATTATAGTGGATTGATGCGACTCTCATGCGTTTTTCTCATGTTGAGGTTTTCCACATATTTTATATAATGTTTTGGACTTGAAACCTTCAAGAAAATATCTCTAAGTCTTCCAACTCGACCATGGTGATTAGTGAGACATGTGCTAGGTGCACTAAATAATATATATATATATATATATATATATATATATATATATATATATATATAGGAATTTTCAAGTGAGGAATCCCTCATTTTTTTAAAATGAGGGACTTTCATTTTCCGATCAAATTTTGAAAATCCGAATCGTTCAATGTGTGTAGAATGTAATTTTAAGGGTCCCCGCGAGAAATCAGCAAAAAAAATGACCAGGAAGGGCATCATCCGAGCAGTTTTTTTGAACCGTTCAATGAAAACTGCTCGGATGACGCCCTTTCTGGTCATTTTTTTTGCTGATTTCTCATGGGGATCCTTAAAATCACGTTCTGATCACTTTGAGCGGTTCGGATCATCGAAATTCAATCGGAATATATATATATATATATATATAGACACACACACACACCCTAAACAAACTAAAGTAATTCGCTATTGATTTAAGAAACAAGTACAAGATTTAATTAACTATTACAATAGGTATAAATTGTTGAAAAAAAATGTGAATGGACTTGGGAGACCATTGGCCTTACAAGGCTTTTTGCTTTCCCCGAGTCTCATCAAGTTCCCAATTCATGGTGGGGTTTTTTTGCCCCGACTCATATTGGTGCTATTCATTCCCTAAATCCATGTCAAGGCAGAAAATCAAGGGACACTATTTCGCTATAAAAGGATCATCTTGAATTCAGCTTTCACACACAATTTTATATGTCCGATAGAAAATTCCTAAGTTCATTTTTTGAGTGAGAGAGAGAAACACTAAGTCAGTTCATCAAGGTTGCTCACGGTAGTGTTCTGTGAGTCATAGTTCTAACCGGATAAATCTTGAGAGACAGACATCAGTTCAACCTCAACACTTTTCGATAGGCGGCGAATCTATTTTAAGAATATATATTGTATATAACACAGGTTTCAGCTTGCATTTTGATCTGGGCTATGTATCTCGTTTTCAATTCTTTTACAATCTGTAATTTGTATTTTTGTTATTATGTAATGAAATCATGTTCTGGATTCATGCCATAATTAATTTTTCCAACATAAATGTAGTTTTTATTTTTTTGAACATGGTATGAATGTAAATACTACTACGTTTTCCTTACGTTAGTTGATGGGACGAGCGAATACTTGGGTGAACCATAGACTCGTTAGAAAAAACAGGACTCATTCCCAACAGTGCAAATCAAGGCAGAAACATGAAGCTGTAGTGCAAGTTGTGTACGTTGGTATAAAATTGTAATGTGCAAGAGTATAGTGAGGAAGTAACTAAACTAAGATCGAAACGAGGCAAAGGAATTATAGTTGGTATGCGGCTCCAGCATTTTTAAGGCCGGACGGCATGACCTTGTAGCAAAATATATAGTCGTCTGAGGTTCATAAATGCTATATATCTTCTCCATATCTGAACCGAACATTGCACTCTGACGGTACCCTCGATTTGCCTCCATAAAGCTTAACTGCTCATGTCCAGTCATTGCATCGATCAGTTGATCTATTAGAGGCTAAGCATAGCAATCCTTCGAGCTAGTGTCTTTGAGATTCATGTAGACGTCCATCCATATACGCCACTTCCCGTGCGTTGCAAGCCAAGTTTGTGATTGCATCCGGGGAATGGCTTGCGCGTTCAATAGTTAGTCTACTTCTTCAGTGATGGTGTTAGCGTGTGTTGGGATTGGGAATACATGTGAAGATTGAATCCCATATCGGATAAATAAAAAAATAGTTGGATCTTAATAAACAATTTGAATGACACACCACTTACAAAGTTTAGACTTTTAAGTAGATATGAGTCATTTAATGTATATTAGGTCCATATGATGCCATGTGATATGGTGTGGACTCCGTGGATACTTCTAAAGAATTGGGCCTACGCGCACATGGAAAGACCTCAGGTGGATCAAACTCCTAACAAGTGGTATCAGAGCCAGTTTAATAATCTTTGGGCGGACTCAAACCGATTTGGTGGGTTTGTACGGAAACTCTCGATAGAGCGAGAAAAATCCAAGGTGGCTCTCGATGGAGCAAGGATGCAAGCGGATGGAAAAGAACCCCATTGCATGGAGGGCTCTCGATGGACACTACAAGAAAAAAGTATGTTTAGTGACGAAAAAGTGGCGACAAAATTTAATTTCGTCGCTAAATGAGTATATTTGGCGACAAAAAAATAAATTCGTCATTGTTTTGATAACTTTCTTGACGAAATTATTTTGTCACCAATTATAACTATTTAGTGACGAAAAAGATATTTTTGTCACCAAAGGCTCCTATTTGGTGACGAAATAAAATTTTTGTCGCCAAAAGAGTAAAAAAGGAGACGAAATTATTTTTTGTCGCCAAAGATAACTATTCGGTGACAGAAAAAATATTTTGTCGCCAAATGAACCAATTTGGCGACGAAAAATATTTTCGTCTTCTTTTTACGTTTTCAGTGACGAAAAATTTATCCTTTGGTGACGAAATTTATGAATTACGCTTTGTCACCAAGTATATTTCGGGCATAACTCTTTGCTCAGAACTCCGATTGAGATAATTTAAATTGGATTTGAACAATAACATAAAGAGCTACGACTTTCATGTTTATTAAAATTGCTAATTTTAATGTTTAATAGTTCAAAATAGCGTTCAAAATATATTTTAATGTTCAATGTATGTGTTATATATTAGATATTTCAAACATATGTCAAAAAGTTTGTGTGGTGTAGTTGGTTAAAACTTGCGTCCAAAACTTAGGAGACTCGGGTTCGAAACCCCGTAGGAGCAAGAAAGTGAGATTGTTTTCACATATAAGAATGTCATTCGCGACGAAAAATTTCGTCACAGATGGGTCACCTTTGACGAGCCAAAGGGAATAATTTGTGACGAAATTTTTTGTCATCAAAAAAGTACAATAGGTGACGAAGAAAATTTTGTAACCAAGTCATTTTTCCGTGATGAAATATTTCGTCACCAAAAAGCACTATAGGTGATGAAAATAGATTTCGTCACCAGGTAGGAATCCTTGACAACCTTTAATCGACAAATTTTTTTTCGTCACCTATATTATTTGTGACGAAAAACATACAATTTGCGACGATTTTCATTCGTCACCCAATGCAATTTTTCTTGTAGTGGGAGTAAAAGGGACGGCTCTCGATCGATGATGCGGGTGCGGAGAAGTCCCGGGTGAAATCGGTGTTGGAGAGTAAAAAGATCAGGGATCAAGAGGGAGTCAAGTGGATCAAATCGAGGGGGGCCCAATGCATGGTTCACAAATGAGGGTGAGATTGTTGGGAACATGTGTGAAGGTTGTGTCCCACATAGGATAAACAGAAAAAAAGTTGGATCTTAATATACAATTGGATAACACACTACTTACAATGTATATTGGGTCCATGTGATATCACATGATGTGGTGTAGACTCTGTGGATACTCCTAATGAATTGGGCCTACGTGCGCACGGAAAGACTTCAGGTGGATCAGACTCCCAACAGCGTAGGCTGGTGCCGATCACCGCACCTTATGAACACTACAACAAAAAGCAGATTTAGGGGCATTTTTTAAAAGGCATTTTCCACTAAGTGCCTTGTAAAAATCTTCACGGGGTAGTACTTGAAAGTGCCGCAATTTGTTGGACCTAATGGGGCAGTTTCCCTTTCAACGTGTGCTGGTGAATAGGACCTGGTGATCCAAGTATAGCAGGGGCACTTGCAAGTGCCTCAAAAAATAGGGCATAATCGATCAATTGAGTTTAAAAGGCTGAAAACGACATCGCTGATATCTAATCTAACAGGGCACTTCTTTCCTAGGTGCTTCAATACTGTTCTTTGGATTCAAATTTTGGCCAAGTCTCATTTTGGCGCAATAATCTCTCGCGAATTGGGGAACTGGCACTTTTCATTTCTTTTTCAAACCGTAGAAAGTGTTGCACAATTCGGTACACATGCAATCCACTCTTCCCTCTCTCTCCTCCGAGTTCTCTCTTCCCTCTCTCTCCTCAGATATCGAATTGCAGCGGCAGATTGAAAGGGTTTCTGTGCATCTTTTACTGTTCCCCTCGGTGTCCGTTCGCCGTTTGTGAGGTAACACCTTGCTTCGACTGTCATTTCTGGTTCATTTTTCAGATTGAGTTCTAGTTTTTTGGGGTTCTATTTTATGCAGAGATGCAACTATGCAGTGTATATTTATATTTTTTGTGTTCCTTCAATTGTACTTTGGAGAAGACTAAACCCCGTCGAGAGAAACCAACTTGTTACAGAGAAGAAAATTGGTATTGTATAATCTAGACTGCCATCTGCTTATGCTTGAAAGGGTACAATAGATTATCTTGCAAATCAAAGTGAAAAAATACCTTATCTTTGATTGTTTTTCAGAATAAATGCGCTAACCATATTCAGCAACAATTGGGTATCTGATCCTCTTCAACTCTCACCACCAAGAGCTGATGTCATGATGGTAATAGCATTTGTTTTCTCTTTATCTACTGTAATTTCAATTTATGAGACTTCAATTTTTTGCAATTTGAATAAGAACATAGAGTTTTGCTTTTTCTGTTGGATTTCCAGGTTTGTTTCCAGGTGCAGAAGGCCAAAGATTCGATACTTTCTACGGTTTTAGTTAGTAATTATTCAAATTGAGTTTGAGAACTCTTAAGCCATTATTGTAATGTTCAATATTCACTAAGTTGAATAGTATGTTTAATTCTGTTTCAAAATTTCTGTTGGATTTCCAGGTTTGTTTCCAGGTGCAGAAGGCCAAAGATTTGATACTTTCTACGGTTTTAGTTAGTAATTATTCAAATTGAGTTTGAGAACTCTTAAGCCATTATTGTAATGTTCAATATTCACTAAGTTGAATAGTATGTTTAATTCTGTTTCAAAATTACTTCTTCCTTCATTTGATTTTTTTAGGCAGTGGAATAACTAATTAAGTTTTTTGGCTTTGTATGTGTGCCTTGTAAATGAGAACCTCTCAATTCATATAAAGAAGTTTTATTTGTTTGTCAACATGATTCTGTAGTAGATAATTATGTAAATTGGGTTTGATAGAACGTTTAATAATTTTTTTTTTTTATAAAAAAATTATCTTTTGGGGTAGTTGAAAGTGCCTCCCCAAAAACTTAATCATGGTTTGACTGTGTGGTTTCCTCATTTATACGGAACCTTAAAGTGCCTTGAGAATCGTATTTTGAGGCACTTAGAAGTGCCCCATCAAGATAGTTCTTGTGGCTGGCAAAAGTGCCCCATAAAACTTTAGCGGCACCAATACACACGGCACTTGATGGAAATGCCCCGAAAGTTGAATTGCCTCAACAGAGCACCTGTTGGGGCATTTTCGAATGCCTTGAAAACTGGGTTTTGTTGTAGTGGAAGCACCGGTTGCTTTTCTTAAAAAATTTACCAGTTTTCTTTTTCGGCCTACATGGAAATAACGGTTCCTGGTCTTGTCGATCGGTACATTGATGTCTCGGCGCCAAATCAAATTGAAACCTTTAATTTGGTGTGTAGAAATTTTAAAAAATTATGCATGGGGTGGATGTAATTTACTTTTTCAATTTGGAAGTGACTACTCATCTTTTCGTAATAGATAATTATCTTTGCAAAGAGTCAAAGACGGAGGAGGGAGTACCAAAATGCTTCATACGACTCATGACTCTATCTCGGTCCAATGAAATTAATTTATGTTTTAAGGATTTTCTCCCTGTCTCTCCAATATTTTATCCTTTTCTGCCATTGAAATAGACCAAGGAACATGCTCTTTTAATCCATGGTGAAACTGTTCTACGTAGGTGACTTGAAGGTCATGGGTTTCAACCTTTATAGGGAGTAAGACTGTGTATATCAATTAGTATTTCCTAAACTTTTCATAGACGTACGAGGCCTTTGTGCACCGAGTATATATGCATTTTTGTAATAAGTGGACGGGTTCAATTTTAGTACTAGCTAGCTCCTATGGGCAGTTGCCCAAGAGATATCGCGCGCATTTGTCTTTTGTCTTCAAAAAGAACTATGAACATGCATTTCGCCAACCTACCTTTCCATATCTAACCTTTGTAATTAGTCAGTACAAAATCCTATCTATCTGTCTGTTTAAAAATAAAGAGGCAAAACCATCGTGTTATTCGGTTTGCCTTCCTAATTAGCCTAATTTTATGGTTAGTGTATGTAATGGATAAATCTAATTTTGAGAAAAGCTAAACAGAGAGCACCATTGACAGTTTCAGGTAAAATTATCCATCTGAAAATTAGCTCAATTACAAATGTCGGATCGCTTTTCCAACATTTCTTCTAAAATCAATTGGTGTTTGAGAGGGTTTCAATTAAGTCTTTTATGATATTCGATCTCACACTTGAAAGTCCTGTTTTGAGAGTGGTCACAAGAGGGGGTATTGTGTAACCAAATCGATAAGAGCACTCCGGACCCAACAATCCCTCTCTAATGATGATGCTCCCACGAGTGATTTTCTAGCTTTGTTACCCACTTGTTGAACCGCTTTTCTACCAACTTTTCTAATTGGTATGAGGGGTTTCTAAGTCTTTTTGTCATTCAACATCGCAACTGCAAGTCTATTTTTAGAGCGATCCCAAAGACTGACATTGTATAACCAAATCCATGAAACACATCTGGGCCAAACAAAGAAGCACATAAAATTGTTTTTTATCCTCTGGTATTGGAGTGGACAACACTCACCTAATTATTGACATTGAAGGATCTAAACATGAAAATTATAATACTGAGGCTCTGGGTAGTGGTTAAACGAGAGCAAAGTTGGAGGAATTAAGTGATAGTCCACGGTCTAGATTTTGAGAGGAAGCGTTTAGGATTCAAGTTTATAGATCAGAACCGTAGAAAGCTCAATTATGCTAGCTAATACTTCCTCCATTCCCAAATAAAAGTTTAATATTTCATTTTTAACTGTGCCTAAATAAGTATCCATGCATTTTGAAAAACTAATGGGTTAAAGTATGTATCATTATTTACTACACCCCCGCACCACGCACACACACCCCGACCCCCCCCCCCCCCCCACCCCCCCCCCCCAAAAAAAAAAAAAAAAAAAAAGTATGTATCATTATTATTTTGTCCTTTTAAGGTGTTAAAGTGTAAAGAGTTAATGGATAAAAGTAAATGATAATTTTGGAAAGCGGAAGTAAAAGATGACGTGTAAAGTGTAATGTTGATGTCTCCTTAATAAGTTGAATTGACGAAATTGGACACTTAAAAAATGAATGCATGGAAAGAATATAATAAACCAAAAACACAAGGCAAAACAATATCAGAAAAGATGCTCTTGTTTTATTTGCTATATATATGTCACCCGAAAATTTCAATTACTATTGAAATCACGGTAGTTGGCCAAGTTCGATATTTGCATTCGTCTCTATCTTAATTCAAGAAATCTTTCCACATGCCTTAGCTGATCATAAATCTTTTCGCAGAATACAGAGATTTCAATGGGTTATAGTTGCATGACCAAAAGCATGGTGCCATTACTTTACTCTTTTACCCCTACGCATGGAGAAATTTTTGGTTCCCGAGCGGGTACCATGGGGGCAGTACTCGTCGGTGAATCTGGCCGTCCAAACGTTTTTTAGACAGTCCAGATTTATTTCCTCTCTCTCCCCTCACCCGACCACTCTCTCCTCTCACTCGACCACTCTCTCTCATCTTTTTCTTTCTCTAAAAGCAGGACCATCAAAAACACATTTGGAAGGATGGGATCACCGACGGAGTACCACGTGTGTGGTACCCGCCCGGCACCCAAAAACTTCTCCTATCCATGACTACGCAAGCCGCGATAGATTCGCAAACTTCCATTTTTGAAACAAATCATGCACATAGTGAGCTACCACTGCACCCTTTAGATAAATATCTCATTTAGAGTTGCTTCCATTTTTATTTCTAGGCACCATGTGTGTGATCAAGCTAGCTAACTATCCATGTGCATATAAATATATACAGGTGTTCTAGTTCATAAACTCTCTTGGAATGGAACCCACTCTTACCTAGACTCTCCCCCTTTAATTCTCTCTTCCTCTAGGTTTTTTTTTTCCCAAATATGTCTCATTTGGACCTGCGTTCATGCAAGAAGAGGAGGAGAGGGGAGAGGGTCTTCAAGTTCAAGACGTTTGGCGAAAAAGGCCACCCTGTGGATTGGGACGGTGATGGCGTGTTTGTAGAAAATGTCAAGGCTCTTTTAGAATTTGGGAATATAGAAAGTGGATTGTGTAGTGGGAGTGGTGGTGTCGCTGGATGGTCGTTTCCGCTAGAGGTCCACCGTCACCCTCCGGTTCACGTAATGTTGTTTGTTGTGGAAGAACCGTTGGAGGTGTTGCTTGATCGGCACTGTAAACAATGCCAATATGTAGGTAAAGTGAAAAATCTCGAAAGCTAACATCATAAGATATTTTCACACAGAGAACTGAAACGATTGAGATAAGAAAGGAAAGTTTAAGCGATAGAGAGTTTTTTTTTTTTTTATCATAGCAATAGAGAGATGTTGAGTCACACTATTAAAAGAGGCAAGAAAAAAAAATGAGAAAAAATTTGCAACAAAAATGGGAGGGAAACAATTCAAAGACTGGTTAACCATCTCTCTCTCCCTCTCTCTCTCTCTCTCTCTCTCTCATGCATGGTTCTGTTTTTTTCATTGTAGCTCAGGCTGGGGGCATCATATGATCTGCAATAAGAAATATCATTTCTTGCTGCCTTTCAAGGACACAGCTGATCCAACAAAGGGTAAGTCTAACTTACTGGAATTAAAGGCCCATATAATGCATGGTGTCTTCCATTCTAATGGGTTTGGGCATTTGCTCTGTTTCAATGGGCTGGAAATGGGCTCGGACTTACCCGGATACCGGATCATGGAGTTTTGGGATCGACTCTGCAGTGGATTAAGAGCAAGGTGAGACCATTAGCAAATTTTATGTTCTAGTGCATTTAAAAACACAAAAAAAAAAATAATAATAATAAAATTGAGCACTTGGATTTTCTAGTGTTTTTTTTTTTTTTAACAAAAAGCCTTAAGAGTTCATTAAATGGAATTTTTTTCCTCCTCAATTCCTAGGCATGGGATCTCAAAAAAAACCATGTGTTGTCTTTCAGAAAATACTTGGCTGAACAAAAGTTCTGGCACCTTGCACATTGGACCTTTGAAAGTGCATTGAAGTTAAAAAAAGTTCTGGCACCTTTCATCAACTAAAACTTCTATAACCACACATATTTACGCACATATTCACAATCATGTCAATTTGGGGAGTGTTTGTGGTTATAGAAGTGTTGTTCATCAAATGCAGACGTAAAAGTTTGGGTAAATTTACAAATAGTCCCTCTAGTTTGCATGCATTTTCATTTTCATCCCTCTAATGTTAATTATGTCACTTTTAATCCTGTAATTTACATTATGTCTCAAATTCGTCCCCTCTTGCTTACGGCGAAACAAAAAGAGCTGAAGGGCAAAATTATCATTTCCTTTTAAAGAGGGACGAAATTGAGATTTTATGTAAACAAGAAGAACTATTTTTAAAATTTTACATTTGTTTCCAAGTAAAAATAAAAAATAGCATACGTAATGTATTTGACACCTCAATTATTTTTTATTGGGCAATCAAAATATGTTGAGATATATTTCATTACACGTTACAAATATATTAGAAAATTAAATAATCAACCTCTCAGTTAATTGTCTTTGTATCATGTTTCTTTTTTAGTAGCTTTATCTTAATTTTGATAATCTTCTTATTTTTTCTTTTTCACCTGATTAAAAAAATGTTCAAAATCATTTTGTTAATTTTGTACTCGTTGATTAAAAAGTAGAGAACTATAGGATAATAAATAAGCAATAATTCTATAGGGACCGACGAGTCCCCTACCGAAATCGTACCAACGGCCGAGCCGGGCCGTCTCCAGCTACCGGACGGTCGATCTGAGCCGTCTAAAAATTTAAAATAAAAAAACCGAGGTGTCCTACGTGGGAATCAACGGCATCGATGTGTTTAGGGTGCTTGATCCAAACACCCTACTTTTCATGTACATAAGGTGTTTGGATCAAGCACCCTACACACATCGGATGCCGTTGATTCCTGCGCAAGACCCCTTTGTTTTTTTTTTTAATTTTTTTTTGGACGGCTTGGATCTTCCGTCTGGTGGTCGAAGATGGCCCGGCTCGGCTATAAATAATCAATTCATGTTTATTTGTTATATGAGTGGTTTTATCAGTAAGTTCTAAAATACACTCTCCACATGTATTAACGCATTCGATAACTTAATATTCAAGAGTATTTCGTTACTATATCAAACAAAATTACAAGATACATAAATATTACTGAACAACTTTTTTTTTTTCAATTGCATGACAAAAAAAAAAGACATTAAAAATCCAATTGAAAAAATTCCGATACCAAGACATTTAAATAGGGGTTACTTTTCAAATTTCGTAATATTATTGTGTTATGGTATATAGTAAAAGCTTTAAAATTTTCAACATATTTTGATTATTCAATAAAAAAATGAGGTAGGAAATATATTAAGGGCGTTGCTATTCGCAGCCCTTTATTTTCTCCCATAGCCCACTACATTTCGGTAAATGGTTGTTGAAAATCATACATAACATTTCGGTAAATAACTGTTGAAAACAAGATTATATTTCGGTAACTACATGTTGAAAATATGTTCAACTTTCGGTAAACAACTGCCGAACATACATTTTCGGTAAATAGCTGTTGAAAAAAATATTATATTTCGGTAATTGGATACTGAAAATATATCTCAATTTCGGTAGCTAACTGTTGAGTACAATTGAAAATTTTTAACGGGCTATGGAAAAAAATAAATGACTGCGAATGGCAGCGCCCTATATTAAGTATGGTGGCTTTTAATTTTATTTGCAAAAACAAAAGTAGAAAGTAAAATTTTAGAAATAGTCCCTCTAGTTTGCATGAAATCTCAATTTAGTCTATGTGTGGAGAAATAACAGTTTTGACCTTTAAGTTCCATTTGTTTCATTGACGCTGTAAGCGAGAGGGACGAAATTGAGAAATAATGTAAAATATGGGGTTAAACTTGACACAATTAGTACTAGAGGGAAAAAATAAGAATTCATGCAAACTAGAGGGACTATTTTCAAAATTAACCTTTAAAGTTTAGTTGAAAAGATCAGACAAATTGGACTGGCCCATGTGAACCCAAAAGAACTCTGATTACTATGTACATTCCATTCATTAATTTGATTTTATGAATGGGCTTGGGGCAGGATTAGTTGGGCCTTGTGGACTTGGTTTGTTTCCCCACCACGTGGGGTACACTTTGGTTCTTTTGGGGCTGAGTTTATCATGAGATTCACTTGTTTGATTTTTTGTTTATGAGACTAGATTTCTATCTAAAATAACCTAAACGTGTGCTTTGTTTGGTAGGAAAGTGAGTTTAAGCGACGATTCACAGAAAAAAGGCATGGAATTGAGGCTAATCCATGGAGTAGGGTATGGTGAGCCGTGGTTTAGTCGATGGGGCTATGGATTTGGGCGTGGAACCTATGGTGTGACCCTGCAAATGTACCAAAAGGCCATAGAAGCCCTACAAACCATGCCATTGTGCTTGCTTGCTCATCATCTTGGCAACTCTAATCACGAATTTACTTCCATAATCTCTAGGTATCAAACACTTTCGAGCCATTCATTGGCGACACTTGGCGATCTATTCCACTTCATGCTCGAGCTTAAATCGCGCCTTCCAAAAGAGAGATATAATTCATCTAATGGGGGAATTTTGGTGGAAAACACTTGTAGATGGTCACCTAAAAGAGTAGAAATGGCTACTAGAGTTATTGTTGAAGCCTTAAAAAGGGCTGAATTTAGGTGGGTTTCGAGGCAAGAGGTTAGGGATGCTGCTCGCGCCTATATTGGTGACACCGGTTTATTAGATTTTGTGTTGAAGTCGCTTGGAAACCACATAGTGGGAAATTATTTGGTCCGTCGCAGCTTAAATCCTGTCACCAAAGTACTCGAGTATTGCCTCGAGGACATCTCCAATTCATTTCTCAACCAAGAAGGTTTGAGTTTGGGTGATTCAAAAACAAAAGCTCGGTACATGATCACACGGGTACAGCTCATGAAGGACTTGTTTTACTTGTACAAGTACATCCTTAGAGAGCAAAATCCAACAATGACCATGGGGATATTTGCTACAATTCCAATAGCTTCAAGGATCATTCTTGACACCAAGTACCTCATCAAAGAATACTATGGGGATTTGCCCTCAAAATTAGAAGCAGGAATCACATCAAAATGCACGATCAATTCAACAATTGCATTGAGGAACAATAATTGCGCAGATGGAAGCATAAAAAATGTGATGGCACCATACGAGTGTTTTAGATTGAATAGCAATGCCACAATTGATGAGCTCAAACTGCATGTGGAAAAGAGGTTTAGAGAGATCTATTGGGGATTAAGGAGCTTTGTGGCACAATCTGTATTCAATGTGAACGCCAAGGAATCAGACTCTGTTTTCGGGTTAGTTGAAGTCGGGGGAAAAGTCGTTTTCGAGGGGAGAAACGAAGAGGGAGGAACTACGAATGACAATATATTTGAAGGTAATGAAAGTACTAAAATGGTTGTGGATTGTGGTTGCGGAGCCAAAGAGAATGATGGGGAAAGAATGGTTACGTGTGACATTTGTGAAGTTTGGCAGCACACTAGGTGTGTTCGGATTCCGAATGATCAAGAAATTCCAACCATATTTCTGTGCAGTAGATGTGAGCAAGATATTTTACTCTTCCCTAATTCTTTGCCATAGCTAAATAAAACTCCAATTTGGTTCAAATTTATCACACACACAAAAAAAAAGAAGAAAAAAGAATACTAATATTCAAGCTGTGGAGAAAGAAAGAAAAAAAAAGCAATTATGATTTCGCAAGAATTGTTGGTTAAAGCTTTCTTCTATTGCTTCTACTTGTCATTCATTCATCATTTTCTATCTTTTTTCGCAAGGGGTTGATCACCCAAGGTCTTAAAGTCTGAAACGTAGGGGTTTGCTCACTGCTAAAGCCTCAGGTTCGAAACCTCTGAGACTTATTAACTTCTTTAGGGTCAGTCTATACTGAGCTTTGCTCTAGCTTCGATCAATTGGAACCTTTGCAAGTGGACGTTGGTGAAATTGCATTAGGCCCTCCTTGGTATAATCCATTTGAGATTTATCCAATGAGTGGGATAACTCAGTGAGGGTGGAATATTGAAAATAATTCCATTTAGCAGTCATGTGAGGTGCACATTATATTTTCCATCCAATTTTTAACTTCCATTATTTGTACCATAGATCAAATGTAAACTTAAAGGTCAAACTTTGTACAATTGATAATAGAGGGACAAAATTGAGAATGAAGTGAAACTCGAGGATGATACTTGTAATTTACCGTGAATTTCAACAAAATAGTACGGAGTATATTTTGTCAGAACTAAGCTAAGTTCCCAAGAAGCTTTCTCAGAAATATCATTGAAAAAGAAATTAATGGCTCAGATTCACTTGAATGTTCATGTCTTACACATCGAAGTGAATCGCATTCATTAATTTCACTTTCATAAACATTTTCAGAAAAACTTTTCAAGGACCATAGAATTACTGTAAACCGTATGAATTTTGTCAAAGAAATTCGCATTTCCTAGGTCATGTGTGTTCAATGATTTACTTATTGCTGGAGAAAATCTTATTTACAAAGCCTCCGTAAATTTTATTTACAGAACTCTATCTTGGCCGTCTAAAAGTATTTTGGACGATCCGGATTAAAAATAATCTATTAATGGTAATAGATATCGGTCAAAGTTTAAAAACAAGTCTCAATCATTGATTGTTGAAACGGACATGTATGGTCACCCGCCGCCGTGAATAACCTATTCACAGAGCCTCCATGAGTAAGTTAATCTACTCATTGCAGACCAATCCCCAGGAACCTAGCCTTGCAACCACTTTTGATGGGAAATTTCAAGTCACGCATATTACCCCATCAATCCCGATTTAATTGTCCCTAGATTTGTTTTAACTGGCTAAAAAAATGGGTTACATCTTTGAATTCATAATGAATTTCATATCGAATATGGATATTGTTTGATAGATTTCGATTAGTTCTATAATACAATATTTTTTAAATCACATAAAATATTATATATTAAAAGATATAATCGATTGAAAAATGACACGAATTTCAGCGCGTACAGAATAGATCTCGTGAAAATGGTTTAAAGAGTAGCAGTAGTGATACTGAGGAGAAATTTATTGAGTTCATTTAACATGTTTCGACTTTAGAAGCACCAGTGCGTACAGAATAGATCTCTTGAAAAAAGTTAGGAGATCTTTCTACCAGGAGAGAGAGAGAGAGAGAGAGAGAGAGAGAGAGGTGTTAATGTTTGCACTGGGGGTTAAACAAGTCACTGGAAGGGGGCATGTTTGTCTCTGGTGAAGCCAGAGTAAGGAGTAAAGAGTGAATGCTAGATATCATTTTCCATTCTATTGGAATACTAGCTACAAAGGTCAAATCACTGTTAAAGTGGGGGGTGGGGGGGTATGTTTGTCTCTGCACAGTACTTCCCTTTTGTTTTTTTTTTCGGGATGAGAAACTGCTTAAGGGACACTTCATTGCATGACTTTCTGGAACCACCCCAAAGACAAGTCCCTGGGCATTTTCCTTTGTCATTTTCACACTCTGTTCAAACTTTTATCATCTTCCTTTGAAACTTCCCCAACCTTCCCTGTATTCCCATCTTGTGTCGATGATTCCATTTCCTTCACCCATTTTCCTCATGATTCTTGTTTTTATCTCTTGTCTTAAAATTCTTGTTCTTTCTTTGAGTAGATGGCAAGTGGGCAATGCCACTTAACCCGCACAGCTAGCCAATTGTTGATTAGAGAGGAGCTAAGTGACCCTTTTATTACACACACAAACCGAAACTTCCCGATATGGAAATCTAGTCCATAAAACTTGCCCGAAAGCCTCACCCATTCTTCGGACGAGCCTAACGGCATGAAACGACTGACCCCCTTTCTATGGTTGAAGCTGGTCCATTGGCCAAGGAATTGTTTTTTTAAGTAGAGGGTAATGCTCAACTAGCCAATTATTGACTAGCGAGGGCCAAGAGAATTCTTTTAACACAAACTCAAAAATTTGGTGGAAGAATTATAAATAGAGTTAAGAATGGAAGGATTAATATACAATTTTTATATGTAACCCCAAACCGCGTCCCGAAAATTCGGTGGAAACCCGCCTTGTTCGGGGTTGGTTTGGGATGGGTCGAATTGCCAAGCCTAGATGATATCGAATACATTTGTGTTCAGATCTGTGCATACGAATTGGACGTGGACTTTCTCAATTCCATATATAGCAAACGAGAAATGTTAGGTTTACAACAAAATCCTGCAACATAGTTACACAACATCCTTACACGTTTACACTGGGGCCCAGGAACATCCTTAAACATCCTGAGTCCTAGTGCTGATGTGTAAGGATGCTTTAACTATGTCATAAGATTTTGTTATGAGCCTAGTATTTTTGATAGCAAAAACCTTTAAGCCTCAGCCATGCATCATGAAAAGATACCGGAGGAAATCCTGTTACTAAGGCCAGTTCAAATATCATTGCTTATTTGTGTAAATTCACAATGCATTTGATTTTCCTGTGAAAAACTTCCAGCAAGTCACGTTGGGTATTCAGTCTGTCAGCTGAGTCTCTCTCTTCCTCTTTCCCTAGAAAACAAAATTGGAAATCGATTCAAACTTCGAAGTGAGAGCAAAGAAAGAATCTCTCAATAATCAGACAAACATTCTACTCCCATCCCTCCTCAGCTTAATTGAAGAGAGAGAGAGAGAGAGAGAGAGTAGGCCGGGGTCCGGTACATCCATAGGATCCTTGTAGTGTAGGGGTACGTTTCACTATATTGTTGTATTATCTAGTTTCAATGACTGTATTGATGCCAACTTTCTTGTTCACCACATTAGAATACCAACAAAAATAAACCAGACAAAAGCATCAGGTTATCAGTGCAATAAAAGAGAGCTCATTACTTGCTCCACCCATCCTCAAAATTATTGAACCGCACATGCACTAATGCTTCCAAAGTTTTCCATCTCTCTTTTTCTCTTTCCTTTTTCCTCTTGGTTAATATCCATATCATGTGTACTATGCTTACTTTGGGATGGGCATTTGGATTAAGAGGGGTATGGAAATTCGGAAAACAACAATGTTGGTCCCTATATTTTTTTCTCAAGATTTCCCTTTAGTTTCAGTAATTTCAATTTCATCAATTTAGACAAATTAAATTTCCATTACGATTTTTTCAAAGGAGAACACAACACGTACTACTTGTGGATCCCTTTTTAATTTAAAGGTAATTCAGACTTTACGAAAAAGAGTAAACACAAGTGGGTCCTATGCTTTCACTAGTATTTTACTTCTATCGGTTTGATGAGTCTTTTTCCGTTGGAGATATCAAAGGAAAAAAGAGATGCAAGGTTCTCGTTAACAGTGGTATGTGGGAATGTGAATAGTAGTCGTGGTTCTGCGATGGTGGTCTTTTGTAGAGAAGAGTAGGTTGATCATATATATATATATATATACACACCCTTGACATTCTTTTTTCCTAGCTATTAGTTTATCTACATTTTGAGGACCAAAATGATACTTAGTTGGTACGTTGGGTATCAAAAAGGTAAATTATTTATGAAGGCAAAATAACTACAAAGCCCCTAATGTTGACGGAAAAAACAAACGGCGTCTATTGGGGGATGACTTTGATGCACATTTTAAGCATTGGGGAATAAATTCACGACACTGAAAGTTTGGGGACAAAAATGCATGGCAAGTACATTGGGGACCAAAATCACAAATAAACCAAAACTAAGTGTCATACAACTACAGGACCAAGAGTGTAATTTACCTAAAAACAAATTATTTGCTTGGTGTCAACCTTGTGATCAAAAGGTGCAATGCCTTTGCTGTGATAGTGGGGTCAAGCTTTTTGGCAATGTTACCTTCTTTTTTCTAAGATCAGGTAAACTTTATTCCCTCGAAGCTTTTAAATTTCGAAAAGCATATAAAGGATTATTCATGTCGGTGTACATCTATCCTGTTTTTGCAACATTTTTCTTTGTAAAAACTCTCATAAAGTCTACTTCCGCTGCGCTATAGGAGCACTGAAACAGAGCGGTGAGGATAACACCGCTGTTTTGCCACTCAAACTTCCGTCACGACACTTAATTAATTAGGAGCGTATAGAATAAGTCATGCTCTCTCCGAATTACAGCCTCGAGTTATTCTAAATTTTTTACGATAGCTTTTTGAATTTCCTAATCGGTCCTTAAATGTGTCATGCATGATCACCTTAAGCTTGAGATGATTCAAATTTCAATCTCTGGTTACAGACAACCTAACACAGGGCCACACCACATCTTTTCTTAGATGGCTATGGAACATTCTTATGTGGGAGCCCTTATCTGGATTTGCTCCTCTTTATTTCTTAATTTTCATTCTCTTTTCCTTCTTTAGATACATTTACATGTCATGGTGTGTTATTGGACTCGTGACCATACTCTACACAACTTTGTATCTAGTTAGTGCTGCGGCATTGCTTATCACATCTTAATGATAGACCAATAACAGAAATAGACTTAAATCCTAAAGGGTTGGTCTGGTGGTTAAGACTTGAAACTTAAGAAATTGCTCTCTTCTAAAGTCTCAGGTTTGAAATTTAACCTTCTAAGTGCACATTTTCAACTCATTTGGGGTAGTCCATGCAGAACTTTGTGCTGACTTTAATTGGATTGCCTGCAAGTTAGCGGTGGGATTGAGCCCCAGGTTAGTCGAAGTGCGCATAAGCTGGCCCAAACACCTGATTAATTATCAAAGAGAAATAAGTACACAACATATTTATTTGTTCCAAAGATGAGACTAGCTAGTTCATCAAATTTCTGAGTAAGAGTTAAGTTTTATGGTTTGGTCGAATTCGACGAATTGTGAAGTGAATGACTTTGCAATTAATGAGTTTAATTAAATTAATTGCCACCGCAAAAGGGATTATATGGGTGGCCGCATTAGTGGTAAAAATTGAATTCGGCAATTCGATCATGTGCTTCTACGAACTGCATGCGTTCAGTCTTCTCCCAAGAATCAATTCAATTGGTATTATCGGAAAGACCTTTATTAACCTCAAAGTTAGGTTGCAATTTCCTTCGACATCTCTTCCCAGATCCGAGCAGATATTTTCCGATCCGATCCGGAAAAGAAATGTGGTGGGGTTGGTATTTGCTTCCTCCACAATTTTAACCCACTCCGCCCCACCCCCAATTATGCTAATATGTAGTTTCGCATGTTTATCTATCTATGTTGATTTCATTTGTTAATTTAAATATAAGAAAAGTAAAATACGAAATACTAATAAATCACTATTTCATTTCTTTTGTTTCTTTGTTTTTATCTTTTTAATTACCTCTCATAACTGGAGTATTTTCTTATCATAAACCTCTCCAGTAACAAAGTCCAAATAGCAATGGTAAAGGTGGACTCGATTATTTCTCGACCTGAACACCTCTCCCATTTTCTCCACTTTGACTCCACTTTAATAAGGGGTAGTGACAAAAGACTATAAATCCAACTCCGATCTGTCCCATCCTATTAGCATCCCTACTCATGGGATTGACCTAATAGTTAAGGCTTGAAACTTAGATATTTTGTCCTTCTAGGTCTCATGTTCTAAGCTTTTTTTTAGTTTTATCAATTCTTTAGTGGTTAGTTCATACCAATTTTAATCGGTCTCTTTGTGTTTAGTGAATAGACCTTTGGCTATGCTCACCTATATATTGGGCTCAGATTAGTGCATTAAAAATTTCAGTATTCAAAGAATAATATGATCTTATATTGATTGATGTAATAGTGAATACTAATTTTGAGGTGCGAGTAATATAGTTGGGATATCAAGTTATAAAAAAATAGTAAATGCTAATATTTCAATAATGCTAATTAAGGACACAACACTTAACTGCAACACCAACCACATGCACCCACCTAAAGTTATATTGTTAATATTATAGAGCCAAACCCCTTCATGAGAAAGCAATAAATATTCCTTCATGAGGTTACAAGTTTCATTTCTACGGAAGTCAAATATTTCAAATCTTAGGGTCACTAGGGGTTATGTCCGATTCAAGGCCTCGGAATAATTCGAGGTGCGCGTAACATAGCCCGGACATCCGGTTATCAGGGAAAAAAAATAGTGCCAAACCATAACATATTACTTAGCATATCCAGTCGAGAATAAAAAAAACTATGGCCGGGGGATTGGAATCTCGCGGATGGACTTCCCCCCAACCTTTAAGGTTAGTGAGGTTTGAATGATGTTGTTAGCATGTGACAAAAGGAGAAAAAGGAGACACCGGGGGGCTGGTTCCAGTTTCAGACAAAAGCTGCTAAATTAATTTGAATTTTTCTAATGCTTGCTTGGACTTTTGAGTAAAGTCAAAAAACAAACAAAGTTTTTAAGGAAAGGGTTTTTTGCCAGCCGGGTAAGCTAAATGTACTTTAAACAACTAATTAATAATATTACAGTAAATGATTAAGATTCGAATGGGAGTTGGATTGGGGGTGGAGATAATTGTCCGTTAGCTACGTCCATTGATCACTTTAAGCATGTGTTGAGAATCCAAATTCCATCATTCCCCCCATGCTTCTCAATCTTATAATATACTATTAATTAACTTATATATATACAATACAAAAAAACAAAGCTAGCTAGCTCTCTCTCTCTCTCTCTCTCTCTCTCTCTCTCTCCTATGTTTTATAGGACATATATTATTATTATATATAAAGTCTAAGTACCAACAAAAACTCTCTCCCCTCTCCCTCTCTCTCTCTCTCTCTCTCTCTCTCTCGTGCTATAAAGGCATATATTCCAACCAATTATTAATTCAAACCCTAAGCCAAGTATGATCGATGTATATATGAATCATGACAAAGGACAATTCTTTCTTTGCTAAACTGGTCGACCATATATACATTAGCGCAATGCTAGAAGATGCTCTCAAGCTAAAGAAGGAAAATTATACCTATATGAGCATCCAAACGCAGCAACAACTGACCATAAAATTATTATGCCAGGTGTCAGAACATTGAATCTTATTGTTGGGCTTCACCCACGTGTGATAATTTATCGAGGGGGTGCTTGGTAATTATTCGTGTGTAGTTATATTATATTTGGTTTTGGTTAAAAAATCAAATCCTATGGCAAGTTGGAGGAGTTCCATACTTGGCGGTATTACTATGGAAGCGTTTCCTTCTTGGTGTATTTCTTTGTTCGAGTAGGAAAAGGAATTATAAGGCAGTAGAAAGTCTTGGAGGTCAAGGCTTGATACTCTATAAATACTGAGGCGTATTTAAGATTTATGTGTGACATAATGTGAGGGAAAGGGTGAGGCGAGCGTGGGGGGCCGGTCTGTGGCCTCTCAGAGATGAACCGACGTGTGGTTCCCGGAGAGTTTTTTCATCTTTATTGTATATTGTGTGAATATATAATCAAATGGAGTTTTCTCTGAAATCACTGCGTTGTTTGTGTGCATGGTGTCCCTCCGGTCCTAACAATTGGTATCAGAGTCAGGTAGAAGAAGAGGGTCACCAGAAAAATCACGGGTTTGATTTCTATAAAAAAAAAAAAGGTGCTCACGAACCTTATTTTTGTTACCCGAGGAGGTTGCACAAGCGATTGGAAGTGGCGAAAAAGACAATTGACGAAGTAGACTTGCAGGGATTGGAGGTTGATCAATGCAAACATGTGCAAAACTAGTGAGCAAGGATACACTCGGGTTGGTAGTGACACATGCACTTACTAGAGCGAAGGTTTGCGGAGATGATTAACAGTGATCAGAGGCAATCTGATTCAATCGGGTTTGAAGACCTATCATCAAGAGTTGCAGTTGTGATTTGGGCTGCATGAGGATGATGATGGGCAACCGATACATGCTTGTGGAGAGTACAAACAGATGGAGCTGATGTTTGGTACTAGACAAGCAGTATGAGTTTTTTGGTGACAGTGAACAGGTGAAGCAACAGTTGCAGAGACACACAGGAAGGGCACTGGAGTATGAGGAGCCATGACCTGAGATGTACAGGAGTGTCAGTTACTGAATCAAATTGTGTATGGAATAGTCTGCAGACAGCGGGCAACTAGTTGTTGAGAGATGTTCACGGAAGCTCCAGACAGAGGGATTGAGATGGAGACCAGACAATGCATCATTGGGGTTTCTTCCTTTGTGGATTTTGTGATTGGATTTTCTCTAGGATGTGCGACTGCATAAGGAGAGATGGAGTCACGGATCGTGTCCTGCGAGGATGCGAGCACTCCGGTGCACCTAGGTATGAGGGGGTGCAAAATCATCCCACATGGGCGAGGGGGTGATTGTTGGGTTTCACCCATGTGTGATAATTTATCGAGGGGGTGCTTGGTAATTATTCGTGTGTAGTTATGTTATATTTGGTTTTGGTTAAAGAATCAAATCCTATGGCAAGTTAGAGGAGTTCCATACTTGGCGGTATTACTATGGAAGAGTTTCCTTCTTAGTGTATTTCCTAGTCTGAGTAGGAAAAGGAATTATAAGGTAATAGAAAGTCTTGGAGGTCAAGGCTTGATACTCTATAAATACTGAGGCGTATTTGAGATTTATGTGTGACATAATGTGAGGGAGAGGGTGAGGCGAGCGTAGGGGGCCGGTCTGTGGCCTCTCAGAGAGAAACCGGCGTGTGGTTCCCGGAGAATTTTTTCATCTTTATTGTATATTGTGTGAATATATAATCAAAGGGAGTTTTTCTCTGAAATCACTGCGTTGTTTGTGTGCATAGTGTCCCTCCGGTCCTAACAATATTTTGTTCTAGGAAAAGGTTCGAGAAAGAAAAAGAGATAGGAAAAGAAAATAGAGCGATAAAAACTGTATTAATTTTCCATTAATTGATTTTGTTCGGTTGTCCTAGCTAGCTAGGAATATTGTGGGGGAGAAAATGAAGAGTTATTTCTACGTAGTATATACTCCATGTTTGTTTGTTTTGATTTCAAGGCTGGCTGGCGTACGTATCAGGAAAATTAATTTCTACCCAGTTCTCTTTCTGCCAAAAGGTACCATAAACAAGGTCACGCTCGCCTCAAAAAGCTTTCCGAAAGAGTTGAGAGTTTCAAATGTTGGTTACAAAAATACACACAAATCCCTTTATACTTTGTACTACTACTACTACTAGTATATATTCACCTTTTTGTTTTCTTTTCTGCAAAAAACAAGTGCGGATTTATTACCTCTGAATGGGCCAAAGAAACCCAGTATGGGTCCAATTAAGAATCAGAAATTAATGCCCAGTTGGCAATGAGGATAAGGGCCGATCCTGGACAATTTGAGACCTAATTACCAGGATATTTACACGGTTTCTTGTTTAGTTATTATTATTTTTTTATTGGCATTTTATCGCGATTTTAAGTGGGCCCAAGCTGTGGGCGATTGGATTGGTTCCCTAGCGATTAGTTGGTATCCGTAAGAGTTGTTATTTAGTTATTAGAAAATACAAGATTTCTAAATTGAATTATTGTATCATCTTTTTTAGATAAAGCTGGCTGGTTGTTCTCACTTTGTTTATGAAAATTTATGATTTCTTTTTTTTTGTTGTAGTCGATCTATAAAGGTGACGATTGGATTGGTTTCTAGCAACTAGTTTGTGTTTGTAAATTGTCCCGGACACAATAAGTTGTTATTTAGTTTTAAGAAACACAAGATTTCTAAATTGAATTATTGTATCATCATTTTTAGATAAAGCCGGTTGTACTCCCTTTGCTTATGAAAATTTACGATTTCTTTTTTTTTTTGCGTTGAAGTCAATTTATAAAGGTGGCTTTAGAATTGCACTTTTACAATCATATGACAATCTACCAAATTACAAATGGCTTTTATAATGGAAAATTGCGATCAGACCTGTTTTCAAGGCATGTTTTTTGCATAAGAAAAATATTCACAGAGATATCGTTTTTTCAGAAGGATTAAGAAATTGGTAAATAAAATTATATATAGTTTCCCGCAAAATGAATTTTTCACATTTATGTTTACTGACAAATTTTTATGTGAGATTTTTTGCATTATAAACTAATTGCATATGAACTCCAAGGGGTTGCTTAGTGATCAAGTCTGGAACGTATTTAGTAGTTTGGTTCTTTTTAAGATATCAAGTTGGAAACCGCATAGGTATGATTAACTTTTGTGGGTATAGATTCTTAAATTAGTACTTAGAAAAATACGACTATAATTATGAATTTTTTTTTGTTTGTTTTAAACTTATATATGGCGGCGACTCCTAACCACCGAGTTGAGTTTTGTTCACCCTCCTCAAAAGAGGATGAATATTATCTTCTTTCCTATTAGTTGAAATGATGTGGATCCCACCAAAAAATGATGTTATCCTTACTAAAACGTGTATTACAGGGGTAACCATGATATCACTTGTAATGGGATTCGTACCATTTGAACCAATAAAATGAAATGTATTGTTCACCCTTTTTTAAAGAGGGTGAACAAAATTTCATTACTCCTAACCACCGCTGCTTGTCTTCTTTATGGCATGTAATTGAAACATGGCCTCATGAAAAGTAAAATTATTCAAATCTCAAGTTTATGGGGCAATTATGGTAAAACAAAGTTTTTTTTTTATACAAGTAATTATGGTTAATGAAGGGATGTGAATAATTAACAAGCTAAAACTTACATCATGAGGAAAGTATCCCTTTTAAATGATTTTCGCTCTCTTTGAATTTTAGCTCTAGAGAATTTCGACTAGGAACCCAACGAGGATTGTCTCCTCTAGTTAGGGGGTTTGTTCCCATCCTAGAAGCGTGAGTTCGACTTTCAAGATAGGCCAACCGGTTGAAAGGTGAAAGTTCATATGGTTAGGTTCATAGGCAAGTCCAATGATCCCCTCCTAGTTACTTCTAACCGTTTTCCATGGGTGAGTTACTTCTTAATATTTTTTCATAGTTGCGATTGGTCCTAGGTGAAATAGTCTCATAATATTATTTGAGTGTGGTATGGGATACCTCCTCTACATGTATGAAAAACAAATTCGTGAAGAAAAGTCCTCATTAAGACAACCGATCGATCGAACCAAAACAATTGTGCTTTTTTTTTTTTTTTCTCTCTCTCATAATGAAATGAAATGAAATGAAACTTCATCATTAAGCCGTCAGTGTTTGGAAACTAGATCGCTTTTCCATTAGGTATTATCTACATGAAACCACAGCATGTGCCCAAGCGTCTTTTCCTGCTTTGTTTCGACTTTTATGTCTTTTTCGATTTGGCAAAGAAAGTTAAACTTTATATTAACAATAATAAAAAACATTCCATGTGATCAGAGTACTGAGAGAGAGAGAGAGAGAGAGAGAGAGAGAGAGAGAGAGAAGAGTGCAAAAACATTCATATATTCCATACTTGCTAGTTAAGTTTATTTTCTCCTATTCAGGTCAGCTTGCTGGGTCATTGCTGTACAAGAAGCATTAGATTAAAAAGTTCTAGTACTGTTCATAAGCTTATCTCTTTAGTACACAGTGATGTATGAGGGCCTTCCAATCATATATTCTAAACCAATATTCAAATTAATTTTATGTCATGTTCATTATAATGATTTTAGCATATTCACATGGGCTTTATCCTTTGCGCTCAGAGTTGGCCTAAGATTTTCGGAGCCTGGCCCACGCAAAATTGTACAAGGGCCCTTACGTAATTTTGTTCAAAACAATTCAATAAATTTTATGCACCAGTTTTTTGTTGCTCGATCAAGGCATTATTCATCAAAGCAGTTGCCCTTTTACACTTCTTCAAAACAGCGCTGCTAAACAACACATTAGGAGCAGAAAACTCTCTTCTGTTTAAGGAAGCTCGTGAGACCATGGATTTACGTGCTAGGCTGGGCGTGAACTTCAAAGGGGGAAGAAATTTTATCTTAAAAGACTTGTGTTGAAATACAAGAAGCCGAATTAGCAGAAAGGATTAACGCTCTTGATGATTTGGAAATTGATGTTGATTTGGAGGATGATGACGACTTCGAGAAGGGTGCCTCCCTTTCTTTGGATTTTTAATTGCGTGGTTTTGCTGCTTTGGTTCTCTCTGGGGTTTCGGTTTTGGTCTTTTGGCTTTTTCTCTTGTGGCTCGAGTGTGGGTGGCAGTGTTTGGTCGTGTGTGTTTTCAGGTGTGGGTGTAGGCTTTGATTCTTCTCTTTGGTTTTTTATAGTTTGTCTCTGCTTGCAGTCCTTTGTGGTGTTTAGGATTTGGTGTTTTTGTTGTGTGGGCTTGCCCCTTGTGGGGTTTTCATGGTTTCAAGGTTTTTTTTTTTGATTCGGTTGGTTACTTGTCATCCTTTGGTATTGGTTCTGAGGTGGCCTTTTGCCGGTGTGTTTGAGATCCGTTTAATCCTTGTTATCTTTTTCAAAGATTAATAAAATCTTTTTGCTTAGCAAAAAAAACCACATAGACAATCAATGCACAGATTTTATTGTGGGACCCACTACGGGTCCCACACAAATGATCCGAGCCGTTCATTAAATGTAAAATCTTTTTTCAAGGGTTCCCAAGAAAGATCAGCTCAATCCGATACCTATAGGTGCTCGATCCAATCATCTGATTTTCTTTCATATTTCTGGATAATAAAAAATTAGATGATTAGATCAAAGACCTATAGAAAATTGGATTGAACTGATTTTTCGTGGGGATCCTTGAAAAAATATTTTACATTTAATAAACGGCTTGGATCATTTGTGTGGGATCCGTGATGAACTCCACAGCAAAATCTGTGCACACCCTTGAAAAAATATTTTACATTTAATAAACGGCTTGGATCGTTTGTGTGAGACCCGTGATGAACTCCACAACAAAATCTATGCACAATCTGTATACAATATGTCTGTGTGGATAGACTTATTGTCTTCAAAATGAGATAGTCAAAAGGAAATACAAAGATATTGTAGAGCACCATCAATCTTCCATTCCTCTTTCGTATTGGTTTGAAGCCATTGTTACTAGCCTACTTCATCTCATCAATCATAAGCCTAATACTAGTCTGCATCCCCTTGGTCTTTGCAAAAACTCTAGTTCATCATTCTCTTGGCTAATCCTTTCTCAAAGTATTTGGCTACCAAGAAGTTCTAGTTTTCTCTCAAAAAGGAGATGTGAAAGCCGTATCAGCAACTTATTTTACGGGTACTTTGATGAAATCTTATTTGCCAGCTCACTTAATGTTACTCATTACTATAACCTAAAATTGTTATGAAAATATTGATGACTGGTCATCTAAGCTTCAAAATTTAAATACAAAATCACATTAAGATCAATGTCCAAATTCAAAAACACTATGGGTTTGTTGATCAAGATTGGTTAACTAGCTATCCTGAGCCTCCTGGTTCAGCAACTGGGTTCACCTAGCCCTTTGCCTGAACAGCGCAACCAACTCATGACTAAGGGCCAGACTAGTCGGAGACTGAAAAGGCTCTTTAACGGTTTAGTCAAAAAGTGTAGGAGAAAGATGAAAGCACAAGGATTTATAGAGGTGAAGAGTGCGTATCATTGTAGGGTTTCATGCATCTTTGCCTTTATATAGATCTCCTTGGCATGCTCCCCAAACTAGTGCGTGCCAAGCATGCTTGGTAATCGCCTTCGACCCTATGTCACACCTGACGTTTTGGATAGGGTACTTATCAGGCATGTGCGCAAGTTGTCACCTATGCATGTGCGCTTGTGCCCAACTCGTTCCATAACTGTTTCGCTTGACGTCACACGCGATGTATTGGATAAGGTAGTTAAACACACGTGGGTGAGCAAGCACATATGAGTTGGCCGCCTAACCACCGTGTCCAAACCACTTGGCCAAACCACGGAGAGGAGCGTCAACCTCAATATGAGTTAGCCGAACCATAATGTCTGAACCAAATAGAGATTCAACCCTTAGAATGAGTTGGCTGTTCAGATTTGCTTGTCCTAACACTGTTTGTGCCGAACCGAGCTCGGTCTATCACGCACTAGATTTTTAACATAAATATTGATAACTTTTCATAAAGAAAACCCTCGCATTATATTCATAAATGTTTCCCAAAAGAATTTCTTTCCAATCTTCTCATAACGTAGTTCCCAAATATTACATCATGAGGCACCATGATCCAATAATTCGTAAACATATGAGTTTGAAAGGTAATAAGAGTTTACATTACACCTTCAAAATGTGAATGAAGTAAACTAAATACCTCCACTTGTTCTGCTTTCAAAATAATGCATTCTATGCATGCACGTCACTCCATGCTACTTCTCCAGATTTGCACCTGAAAGTGAAGGGTTGAGCTATACTAATCCGGTAGAGAAATCTACACAATTCTTATATAAAAATGGGATAACAGGTAGAATGCATAACAAAGAGAGTACGATATCTCAAGTGACAAACAGAACGTGAATGATGTATGTCCCACCATCGATTATGGAAGTAAAGCTCAATGTCTACACTCCATGATTTACGTCTACCCCGAAGATCTATTTTCAATATGATTTACTCACGACTTCCAATGCCTTTCAACCTATTCCGAATAACCTATCCGCTATCTTGACTTCGTAATAAACATAACAACCCACATTTAAAGGAAACAAGTATAACTCTACAATTTCGTGTTCGGACAACCAACTGTTCCTTTCATGGATTCATTCCACTAATCCCTTTATCTATTTCCATATCACTGTTGCAAACCAACGTCACATGTCATGAGCGAATGCTCTTTCTAGGCTATTTATGGAGTCTCGTTACTCCCCACAAGTACCTCTCACACAGATGGAACTGATTCAATTCACACAATATAGGTCATTGTACCACCATTTCCTTAGTAAACTTCATAACTCTAGTATTCATCTCAATCACATATAATGAATTCATAAACAAGACTCATTCATATAGAAATTTTAAGGATAATCCCATTGTATTTGACTCGCAACTATAAGACTATAAGTTTCCCGTACCTTCATACAAGTATTCTCATATCTCATTTCAAGCACATTCATTCACCACAAGTTCGTAGTCTCCTGTTTTTAGCCCATTTAACCTTACAAACTACGCTAGCGATATGTTACACCTTAAACACAACGAAATGTCCCTCATAACCAAACCTAGCATTATCAAGTTCAAAGGAATGTCCGACGTATCTACTTCTCGTATCGTATGCCGATCGACACATATCACTTCCGTCAACCCTCATTCATTACGTTGTTTAGGTTCTCTTTTCGGTATTATTAAACTCCTATGGGACCCGACAATCATCACCAAATCTAAATCTTACTCCCTCCGTCCCAAATTCTTTGTCTGGTCTGCAAAATGGAGTGTTAAAAATAATGCAATTTTTTCAAGAAAAAATTCAAACTTTTTTCACAAATTAAAAATACTCATTGATATCTAGTAAGTTGTTGAAAAAATTTTGATTTTTTCTTGCAAAAATTATATTATTTTTGACACTACGTTTTGTGAACCGGACAAAGAATTTGAGATAGAGGGAGTACAACATAGTCCCCATGCTTTAGGGCACACTAAATTAACCCTTCACTATGTTCTCACTAATGTCTACAAAATGTTGGAAAAAGGGGTAATCAAAACGTGCAAAATCATGGGTAGAACAAAGGGGCAAAATTTGCCAGAGACAAGCAGTTGTATTGATACCCCATCAATCAGCATCGATACCTGGTCACTAGATTTCCGGATTCAACATGGGGTATCGATACCCCACTCCTAGGTATCGATACCTGGGCCTCGAACAACGATTTTTCAGCTTTTCACAGAGTTCAATAGTAAGGCTTGAAGGGGATGATCAAACACAGATTCAAGCACCCAATCAATTCATCAACACATAAAAGACGTGAGAAATCCATACCTCAAGCTTCCAAAGCCGAAACCCGAGATCTACAAGCAAGCCCTAACTTCCAAACTTGAAATCCACCACGAAACTCCTTGTTCGAGCTTTACCCATGTAATCCACTAGACAAGAACAATTCTATACGGTGGATGGGAGGTGGATCTTCAAGCATTCAAGGTGCATTGGAAGATTCTTGAGGAGCGAGAGACAAATCGAGAGAGAAAGAGAGTCGGATGGAGAGAGGCGTGGAGATGGGGGAGAGAGCATGAGGTGTGTTGTGTGGTTTTCCACCACACACTGCACACAATTACACTTGCACCCCTCCACTAACAATCTCATCTCTTAAATCCCAAAACACATAACCATTATACCTTTCACATTAACTCATTATTCTAACTTTTATTGAAACTTCAAAGCTATCAAAATTTAATACTGACCTACACGACCAAACCTAGCAACCCGGTCAATGCCTCGATCAAATCAAATAGAATCGAAAGGTTTAACCCGGTCTTTAGCCTGCAAACACTATGACTGATACCATAGTTAATGTGGAATAAGAAGAAATTCAAGGTCCAGACAAGTGTTAATAGGTTCGAAGTTGGAAACTGATATTACCATACAAATCTTTAATCTACGAATATGAATTTGGAGTAGGTTCTATTGGGTTTATCAATTAAGATTGACTAAACTTTGCGAAAATTTCTAATGAGCAAGGCGGGTTGCTACATTGGTGTAGTTTGTGTGACGAAATCTCTGGGATCATAAAAGATAATCGGGATCACTTCCATAACAACTTTCGGAGACACTATGCAGGTTCGATCAATAACTCTTTCGCTGGTGTATATTGGTATGTGTAATTACAGTATTTGTAGGTATTTACAGTTTAGTATGGAGTAATATATTATGCTTCTATTATACTTCTAATAGGAACTTTTTTAAATAGCTGATATTTTAATATCGTCTGCAGAAAAAAAAAAAAAAAACCGTTCAATCTGAATTCATGATAAATATAGAAATTGTTGTAATTTTTTTTTATCGAAAATGATATGAGTACCGACGCCTGCCGTAGGTAAATCGTACCGACAGCCACGCAGGGCTGTCTCCGGCCACTAGAAGATCGATCCGAGCCGTCCAAAAATTCTAAAAAAAAATAAGGGGGCTAACGCGAGAATCAATGACATCTGATGTATCTAGGGTGCTTAATCTAAACACCCTATTTTTCGTGTATATATGTACACGAAAAATAGGGTGTTTAGATCAAGCACCTTAGACACATTGGATGCCATTGATTTCTGCATAAGCCCCCTCATTTTTTTTTTGAATTTTTAAACGGCTCGGATAAACCGTCCGGTGGTACGTATTGCACTACTCTTTTTTTATTACTTACTTATACGTGAATTTTTCCAAAGAAGAAAAGAAGCAGTGGGAATGATAACATTTTCCCCCCCTCCGAAGTGAATAACCATGCTTCAATTCACTTCCACCTTTCGGAAAGCTGCCTCAAAAACATTAATCATGTTTCACTTTGTTTGTCTAAAAGGGCATTTCGGTCAAAGTAAACTCATATTTTAACCCTGGCTCCCTTTCCTTTTTACTTTTTGGGGATGAGGGTCACGTGAGGGGGCGGGGAGGTCACGTGTATTCGAAGTCTGCCTGGGACCCTGCATATATATATATAGATAGGAATTTTCATTCATGCAAATTAACAGCGTGTGATGAAATTATTACTGTTTGTTTCCTTATGGGTTTTGTTCTTTCTTTGTTTCTCTCGGGCTAAAAGTTTCACGCAAATGGGAAAATTATCAGCTACTCTTTTCAGCATGCTCCAGCCGTCTCTCTTCCTTTCATTTTTATTTTTCTTTTAACTCAGGATATCCGGGCAAGTAAAACTTACATAGCTCGATTAATTCTGGAAACTCAATCTTACCGTTCACTTACGTCAACAACTGAATGAAACAAGAAAATATCCCTTCCATTTCATTTTTGTTTTGGAACTATCATGTACGTATTTTTTTTGGCTTCTAGTGTTGATTTATATTCGTGTACCTTTTATGACATTCAATGGGCTTGGTGTCCTTGTGTGGATTAAGGCATTGTTTACGTCTCTATACTTGGTGTGCTTGTCTTTTTTTTTTTTGTCTTTATTCAATTTTTTTATATTTGTTAGTTTCGTATCAAATTTTTGTAAATTATTAATTCATATAGATGAGAAGAATCAAAAGGTAAAAAATTATAGTCTAAATTTAAATCTTTTGAGCAAAGACAAAAATCAGTCAAAAAGACAAATTTTTCGACTTTATTCAAATGAAATTGAGTTTGGATCACAATTTTTTTTTTACTTTTCCTTTTTGCCTTTCATCAGGGCAAACCAATAACCCATAAAAATTTAGCATGAAACTAATAAATGCAAAATTTTATTTAAATGAAGACAAAAAAATAAGCAAAATGGCTACAAGTGGCTTATTTAGCCAAAATATTGCTACCCTTTTTTTTTTTTAATCTTGGTTTCCTTTTTGCATATATATATATATATATTTTTTTTTAAGATTTTGGTAGAGTAGAAGTCTAGGTTTCTTGTTTCGTCTTAAATGGGTGAAAAACTACGATATCTTATAACAAATAAAATGAAGCGAAAAAAGAACATATTTTCATTCTTTTATTTTGACTTTTGTAAATGCACTTCGAATTGTTTTCATTTTCTAATTACTGTAGGGGTTCGATTTAGAGGAGGGACCTTGACCTGAGTTAGTATTCCTCTTCCGTCGCTCCGTTCACCCGCCTTTGAACCTGCAACAAGTCACTAGGGCTTGAATAGCCCAGTGACTCTCCGACGATCAAGTTAGATCTCAGAGGAGGATATAGATCTAGGGTTAGGAAAAGATGGCATATCTTTCTAGGTTAGAGTCCCTTTGTATTTATAGACCTATGTTTACTTAGCCTCCAAGGTAGCGCGTGAAGGATTCGCTCGGGTAACCGCTTCAGATGACATCACAGATGACGCACCAGATAAGGCGGTTACGAAGCACATGGCCAGATCTAACCTAGGTGATCTTATTTGCCACGTATCGCTCCTGGTCCCCTCTTGGTACGCTACACTCCTTCCAGAGACCCTAACGGAATGCTTGCTTCGGTAATACCCCGAAACATCAACAGGAGACTCGATACCGAACGAGGAGATAAAAGGATATACGTTGTGGCTCGTCTGTACAGTCCCGCAGACCGAACCGATATGAGACCTCGGTTGACGACGGTCTGGCAAGGTTACCGAGTCCATAACCGAAACCTCCACAATTACCTAGTGATTGAGATGATGTTCAAGTAAATTTTCCATCAACAAAAATAGGACACTTGATTATAAATTTAGAAACTTTTTCATACTTAATGGCTCAAATTCAAAACTTTTCAGGTACCTTGCTCCGTTTAATTGGACTCCTTACAAGTGGACGATAGCCGATTGGATTAGACCCTCAAAATAAGTCGATGTACATGTAAGTTGGACCCAAGAACACCTGATTACTTCCTCATCATCACCCAAATAATCTTCGGCCAAGATTTTGTCGATAGACCGAACAGCCTTTGCATCATCAAGGTGAAACCTGTTAGTGTCTCTGGAAAAAGCGGATAAAGCCGCAACAGCAATCGCAGATCTAAACACAAAGCTTTCTTGCTTCTTTTTCCGCCTGTCTTCTTGGATTTGTGATTCTTACTTGCACCCCTCTTCTTGGGTTTTGAAATGCCCAAAATATTGTCTACTGACTTCTGTTCCTATTTTTCTTTCCCTGAATTCTTAGCCTCCTCAACTGGGTTGAGGTCAACAAACATATGGATGCCCTAAACTTCTTGGGTTTTGGAATGCCCAAAAAGATTGATCATTAGTCATCTCAGTGGCAGATGGTTGGGTCTTGGGTGTGTTTTGTCTCTTCTTTGGGTTTTTGGCCTGGGTTGGCTCCTTGCCATCTATGGGTGATTATTTAACCTTCTGGTTCCTAGCGGCATGGCATATGATTGTCAAAGTTCTTTTTACTCTATTTAATGCCTCCTGCTTCGGATTCTTTTAATCTTTGTAATTTATTTTTAAAAATTAATAAATTTTCTTGGCTGTTAAAAAAAAAGAACACCTGATTACAAACGATATAATCAAAAAAGAATGTCTAAACTTTTTAAACGCGCCCCCATAAGGAGATAAATGCATTGAATTCACCAAACACTAGTCTACTGCCACCAAAGATTGTTTGGCATAGACAGTGAGGACTCAGGAGCACCGGATAATTATTCTGAAGCAATGTGATTGGGTCAGAGTCTCTCTCTCTCTCTCTCTCTCATGCCACTACTGTTTTAGAAGCTTTATGTATAGAAGGAGACTAGCCTCAACCTTACCTGCTCAAGGTGGGGGTGGGGTGGTGGTGAGGGGTCATTGAAAACCAAAGCAAGAAAGTTCTTAGGAAAAAAAAAGCCTAAAAGAGCCAGCCCCCCTCCCCTCCCTCTAAAAGCTTAAAGAAAGCTGATCTCTCAAAAGCAACTGCTTTCCCCCTCTCTCCCTCTCTCTCTTCGAGTTCTTCTACTATGAGTAAAGCTGCTGAGAGATAAACAGCACCCACTTCAACAGCAAACACCACAGGGTTCAGGATCCACTATCTCTCATAGCCATCCATCCTAGGGACGGCTTATATTTTCCACCCCCCCTCCCCAAAAAAAAAAAAAATTACTAAAGTACCAGAATCCACTCATGTTCGACAACACCACCACTACTGCTGCCTCATTTGGTCCTTCCTCTTCGTCTGATGCCTTCACTTCCTCAGAAAATGGAATTTCCAACAAACGCAAAAGACGCCCCGCTGGTACCCCTGGTACCCCCATCCCTCCCATCTCTCTCTCTCTCTCTCTCTCTCTCTCTCTCTCTATATATATATATATATATATATATATACACACACACATATATATACATATATATTGAATTTTATTACTTGGGTTTTTTCTCAAATTTTGATTATCCTATGGATCACAGCATCTGAGCTGTATCAAACATTCTTAGTAGTGGGTTATATCGGAATTTCAACATCCTTCTTTACAAATTCTATAGTAATTGACATTTGGTTGAATTCATTTTTGATCGGCGGATAAAATTTCATTCGTGATCAAGGATTAAAAAAAAAATATGAAATCGGGTACGACAGGGAAATTCACGGTGTTACTATACGATTTTGCAGATCCGGATGCGGAGGTGGTTTCTCTCTCCCCGAAAACGCTACTAGAATCGGACCGGTACGTGTGCGAGATCTGCAACCAAGGGTTCCAGCGGGACCAGAACCTCCAGATGCACCGGCGGCGGCACAAAGTGCCGTGGAAGCTCCTGAAGCGGGAGTCGCCCGAGGTGAGGAAACGGGTTTTCGTCTGCCCAGAGCCCAGTTGCCTGCACCACGACCCGACCCACGCGCTCGGGGATCTGGTCGGGATCAAGAAGCATTTCAGGAGGAAACACAGCAATAACAAGCAGTGGGTGTGCGAGAAGTGCGCAAAGGGCTACGCCGTTCAGTCCGATTACAAGGCCCATCTTAAAACCTGTGGTACCCGCGGCCATTCTTGTGACTGCGGCCGTGTTTTTTCCAGGTTCCTCCCTCCCTCTCTCTCTCTCTCTCTCTCTCTCTCTCTCTCTCTCTCTCTCTCTCTCTCTCTCTCTAATTCCTCTCACTCTATATCTATTCGTTTGATAGAAGGATGAAACTGTTTTATGAAACGAATAGATACTTTTTTTCTCGGAATGCTTTCTGGTTGTTGACTTGTTACTCAATATCGCAGCTGTTTACGGAATTTGAAAAGTGGATTTTTCATCGTAATTATTTGCGATAGGAAAAAGCGTTTGTCGGATTTCTTGGGGCTGATAAAATATCAGGAATAATAAGGAACCCTAAAAATTACCCAATAAACATGGAAGAAATGAGAGATAACTACTTTAATTATTGAGCTTTTTTCTTTTCGTTTGGCTTCATTATGGTTTTCCTTGTGCTTTCATGATTCTTGTGAGTGTATTTAGATACATGTTTATTATATCATTAATGTAATAGTACGTTGTAAATTTCTTTAAGTTCAATTTTGTCTGATCTGATTCTGACCTCAACCTCAATGGGAGTGTGTAAGGCCAAGGCTTGAACGAGGATGGTGTTCTGCGCGTGGTGCACACAGCGCATGGTGCACAGTACGATATTGTGCACCATCCGACCCGGGCTTGTAATATTCACAATTCCCTGCAACAGTTTTCATTGGCCAAAGTAAATTTAAACTCAAAAGTCGGCATGAACACAAACAATTAATTAAATATAATCCAGTATAATATATATATATATATATATATATATATATAAGTCTTTATTCATAAGCAATACTATTATTAAACGAAGTCACAATCTATTGATACAGCCGAATGATCTATTTTTTATTGCTTGTTAGCTGGTAACCCTACATGTAGAAAGCCTTGTTTTCTTAGTTCCAAATTCTTTTATAATAATATTGCTGTGGATTATGTACATCAAAATCAATCCACCTGATTTAATATAACTAAACCACTTTCTTTCGGCCCCATTTGCATTCGATCGTTCTATGTTTTGTGCTTTCAGAGTTGAGAGTTTCATCGAACACCAAGACGCTTGCAACGTCCGGCGGGTCCGGCCGGAAGTACTACAGGCGCTGCAACCGGTGTGCTCCTCGCGGTCAGCGTCGAGCACAAGTCCGTCGAGCGACAATAATTTCGGCACTGTGCCGTTGCAAAGAATTTCAGTCCCGCCCAATACTTCCGAAGCCATGTTTCTAGGCCCCGAGCGCTACAGTTGTTCGAGTACCAATGATCACCACCATAACTTGGAACTCCAGCTCTTGCCCTCGTCGAATCACGTGTCGCGTAGTTGTGATCAGAATCATGCGACGAATTTGAAACTATCGATCGGGTCGCCCAATCAAGGTAAAGATATATATATATACTACCAAAAAAACATGCAATCTTCCATAGCTTTTGTCCTGCTAGCCGTTCGGCGGTTCCTGTTACTTTACTAGAAGTGGTAGTGATATTTTTAAATAGACGGTCATCAATCCCTTTGTATGAAATATACAACGCGATTAATTTAATTGTCACACCATTTTGTGCATTATTTTTCTTCATTCTGAATTGCTTCAAATCTACGTACACCTACTACTATTTGGATGAACGTTTTTTTCTATTTGTATATCGGTACTCAAACGTCTAATCTGACAGAGAGGAATGGTACAGAAGCACAAGCAGCAATGGAAGCATCAAGAGTGAAGGAAGGAGCGAGTGAGCAGCTGAAGCTGGCGATGGCCGAGAAGGCCTACGCGGAAGAAGCTAGAAGACAAGCGAAGAAGCAAATCGAGCTGGCCGAGTTGGAGTTTGCCAATGCCAAGAGAATCAGACAACAAGCACAAGCCGAAGTCGAAAAGGCTCAAGTTTTGAAAGAACAAGCTACTAAGAAAATCAGCTCCACCATTTTGCAAATAACATGCCACTCTTGCAAACAACAGTTCCAAGCAACAACCGGTGTCACTGCTGCAGCACCGGTTGATGAAATTTCCCTAGCTGCAGCTAGTTATATGTCATCGGCCATTACAGAAGGAGAAGGATAATAAAAATAGTAACAGTATAAAACCCTCTCTCTCTCTCTCTCTCTCTCTCTATGAGATCAACTGTTGTATTAATGTGTTAGTTGTATATCGTTTGTTTGTATTTTCTCATGTGGGGGGTGTCAGAGTCTGGTCATCTAATTAAGTGTGTAGAAGTTCATTCAATTGAGTGTTGTAATCTTTTTTGTCTTGGTGTTGAGTATTTCTTCATTTGTTTTCTAGAACGAAACCCAAAAAAGGGATTGTTATCATGAGTGTTTGGTTTTGTAATGGCACTGCTACTGATTATTTAGATACCTTTTGTTTTGCATTCTTGCTATTACATTCCAACCGAGAGAGAGAGAGAGAGAGAGCGCAATGAAGTGGTGTTAATATTTACACTCGGCTGTAAATATTTATTTTTTTTAAATCAAGTATATTGTGCCCCATCATTTTATTTGTCCATACTATGACAAGTTTTTTTTTAACCGCAAAGAAAGTAATATTTCATTAATAGTAACAATATTACAAGAGGAGAAAAGTAGATGAAACAACTGAAGAAAACTCAAATTGTAGTCGGCAAGGTATCAAACAACATACAATATCTCTCATAAAAATTCTCCTGCTAAATCTACCGTTACACCCCAAATATCAAATTTTTCATGCGAAGACTCTCACATCTTCTTTGCAATCTAAAAAGATCCATACTAGAAGATCATGCTGATGATTTTTAATTTTTTTTTGGTTTACAAGCATTGACCATTGATATATGATTGTACGTGAGGTGAATGTAGAAAATTGAACTAAAGATCTAGATAAAGTTAGGACAAAATTAAGTACACTCAATCACCTGGGCTAACGTGTCAATTTTGAAAAGCATAGTGCGACTTTAGAATATGCCATTTTTAAAATATTTTATTTTACTTTCACCGATTTGTAAAGAAAAATAGCAAAAGAGGAAAATATATTTCCCTATAGTAGTGATGCTACAAACAGAAAATACGTACGTATCAATTATACAAACATAAAATAGCTATATGATTATGTATACTGCATGCATACAGAATGTGCAATAAGATCATTTTAAGTGGGAACAATATTTCTCCTACTGTACTCGTTACCAAAAATAAAATTTGATCTTATTGAATTCAGAGGACCAATGGGCTTGTAGTCCGACAGCACTTCCTTATCTCTTCCACATGGAAGGTGAGGATTCGATTCTCCCTGGAAGCGCGAGTGCTTAGTGTGATGGTTGATGCTTTTCGGGCTTGCTCCACCCGTATACCGCTTAGCGGTAGTACAGTACCCCTTCCACATCCCCTTAGGAATAGGCTAGACATCTATCGAGTGGGGAAAAAAAACTGTATCATTGAGGGCAATTAATCCATCAAGCTAGCTACAAAAAAGGCTACTGCATGCTCCCTATTATCATCGGGGTAAATAATTCTCAATAAAAATTACCGGAGACTATTATTTTCCGTTTAATTATCATTGCTGTAAATATGAATAATTTACATCTTGCTTGGGGGTCAGTTTTGAGATAACAAAAAATCTATTGGCCGGTTTACGTAATTTTTCGTTTTTATTCAATCTTTTATATATTATAACAATTTTTTTTACTTTTCAAATAGAAGTACATGACATATACATTCAAAAAGTAAAAATCAGGTTAAAAAAATTCGGTAAAAAAACAGTAAAGATCGACGAAAAAATGCGGATGAGTTTGGAAATAAAATTGATGAGAGGAGAAGCTAGCGTCGAGTTTCAGATCAGTGGGGCAGTGTTACGGAGTATATCTATTCCATGCACTGTGGTTTGAGAGGGGTAATCAGGTCCTTACCTGACAAATCATGAAAAGCAGTTCAATATCCCAGACATAGCTTAGCTATTACCTGTGATACCAGGATGGGTCTGTGTGATGGATGGAACACTAAATAAAAACAAACAACCCCCCAAAAAACGACACTCGATCGTATCATACATTAGAAATAATGTGATCCAAGGTTTTAAACAGCTGTATCAGTATAGTAGTGGCGAGGTATCTAATGATATGCAGTAGAAATAGGATGTAACAATCGTGAATTTAAAAAAAAAAAGAAGATGAGGCATTTGAGCACCTGTAGTGGTAAAAAAAAAAACACAAGACAACAAGTATTGGAAATTGATTGATACAATTGTGTGTTTTAAGTAACAGCGATAAACGAGGGAGTAGTGATATCGGAGTATCGAAAAGCTGCTACGTAGCGGCTGATACGCTACGTAGCAATCATTACTTAAAACTATACTGTCATCCTAGTTGCATTTGTTTCGTTGAAAATTTACTTGTTATAATTTATTAGTGAGTTAAATTATTTCCAGTAATCCAATGTTTTCGCAGGTATATATTCCAACCACAAATTTTACCTTAGCTTTCAATTGATTGATAAAACTAATTGGGCTAAGTTCAAAATCCCCACCGATGGGGTATCGACAGATACGCGAGGTCTACTTTGGGTCCTGCATAGATGATCTGAGCCGTTCAATAATTTAAAAAAAAAATGAGTGGGCTTGTAAAAAAGTGATGGAGTACCGACAGACACGCGAGGTCCACTTCGTATCCTGCATGGATGATCTGAGCCGTTCAATAATTTAAAAAAAAATGTGAGTGGGCTTGTAAAAAATTAGTTTAATCCGATTTGTATAGGTACTCAATCCAATCTTTTATTTTTTTTATTCAGATTTTAGAATCCTGTAATCTAAATGAAAAATGAAATATTGAATCAAACATCTACACATGTTGGATTGACCTGATTTTTCACAAGCACACTTGGTATTTCTTTTAAAAATTAGTAAAAAGCTCAGATCATCCGTGCGGGATCCGAAATGGACCCCACATATCCTTCGGTATCCCATCAGTAGGGAATCCATCAATACTAATAGCAGGTCTCGAATGAATCTAATCGTTGCAAACTATAAGTTCAAAATCCCTTATCTGTTCTAGTCTAGTTTGGCATCAAGTGGTGGAGAATCTTTGGAAGAAATCAGCACTCACAACGTGCTGACTGCTGACCTAATTCTGCGACACCTATGTTTCAAGCAATATAAATTGCATTATTGGATGAGAGAGGAAAAGATAAAGAGGGTGGGAGGGAGGGGAACCACTACGCATACAGATCTTAAGTGCTTAGCAGATCAATCGAACCGCACAAATTGTCCGCGAATCCACCTTAGATATGATATGGATGAATAATGATTTGAATACATGAATCTTGACGGATTTTATTCGGGCCATTTTATAAACCGCACAAACCGTAACCAAATTGACGGAACCTAACAATGCTCACGATCGAGTGCGAATGGAAAATTGACAAACTGCAACGGCCGATTCCAACCGCAAAAAATGTCTGTCGGCCAGCTCTAGAGTTAGCTGATCTTTACTTACACTTAAAAAATATTTTAAAAATTTATAAATAATACGTACCATTATATTTGTGTGAAACTTTAAAGTGAATCACACACAACCAAATATGCACTTGACATCCGTATGCGTAGTTTAAACGGAGGGAGAGGGAGAGGGAGAGGGAGAGAGAGAAAAAGAAAGAAAGTCGTTTTCACCATAATGTACCTTATAAATGCTTATAAAGCACCATGTTTTTCAGTGCCACAGTTGAAATGGTTGAAAGACAGTCACTCGTCCCTCTCACAAAACAAAATACAAGTCACAAACACATATGCTCTCTCTCTCTCTCTCTCTCTCTCTCTCTCTAACTTTTATCAGGATCAGTCTAGCAGCCTGCAGGTGCCACAGTCACCTTTTTTCTAATTTATTTCTCCATTTCATTTTTCAAACTTTTTCATCCATTTAGAAAGACCACATACCAAACCCTTTTCCAAATTAACTAGGTGTGGACGTTTTGGTTTTTCATTTCAAATCGGATGTAAGTGTACTTCTGGAAGGGACTAACTCATGCAGACTATCGTCCCGGTTTCATTTCAACTCTTTGTCAATGGACGTCGAAATTAGTTCTTCAATAGTTACTCGTAGAACACATAAACTGATCCGAACAAACTTAATTTAAAAAAATAAAAAAGGGGAAGAAACAGAGGACCATGGGGTGGTGTACGTATGAGGGGTTTCTATTTTGAACTGGGTTATTTGTATTGTTATTCAGGGACCACGTGCACAGCTTTTGAAACCCTTTTAATGCAGGGGGCCCTTATTTGGGTGTAGTACCAGTAGTGCTAAGGGGCAATAGCTTTATGGGGTGGCAGTAGTAGCCACAAGGTAAAGCTATATAGGGTTTTGCTGAATTGGATTTACTATAGATTTGGGCCTCTCTCTCTTCCCTTTATGATGATGATGAATTTTGGAACCTAGGTGAGAGAGAGAGAGAGAGAGAGAGAGAGAGAGAGTCTAGTTTTGTAAGGACGCTAGCTAGACCTACCATACAGCAGCAGCAATTTAGTCACACTCGAGACCCCGTCACAGATATACACTACACGTGGATACACTTACAATGGTAGATGGATGAAAAATATGCAAGAGTAATACTCCTAAAAAATATACACGTGGATACCCTTACAATGGAGTACTAAATTAATTTCTTCGTCTTTTAATTATTTTTTTTGGAAGGTATATTTTTTATTAATCAATAAAATTGTTACAAAAGCTAATAAGATAAGAAGAACGATATTATATTCCTAACAAAGCTAAGAATAAATATTTGTCCAGTTGGAGACCCAATTCTCGATTGACAAGGAGTCAACACCCAAAAGATTAAAACTCACACCAAAGGACCAAAGCCCGAACCCTTAAAGGGTCAAGACCAAACCCAAACATAACAAAGAAACCCTAAACTTATCAATACAGCTGTTGCCACCATCAGAGCAAAGTGCTACCACTGACGACCCACCAGACCGACCATAGCAAATGCTTGCACGCTGACGCCCTAACTAGGGCGACGAAGAAAAGAGAGACGCCATCGTCACCCAGTAAAAAACGAACAACCCACCAACCTCAATCGTCAAACCACAGCCACAGATCAACAACCGCTGAAAGCCAGAACAGAGCCAACCAGACACAACCCATTATACTTGCAACTGCAAGAAAAACTCCACGAACATAAAAGTTAGATTTGGGATCCAACAAATGGCTACGATGTCACGACCGGCGCCAATTGATCTGCTTAACTCTTAGTCTAACAACATGACTCAAAAAGATAACATCAAATTATACAATAGCTAGACGGAATCACTTATAAACTATTTCTATTTTCCCAGTATAAGCGATGTGGGACTTGTCCATCATGGGCTCTTACATACGGCAAGGCCATATCGAAGCCGACAAACTTCTGATCGTGGAAACCCACTGCCATACGCTGCGGCAGCCCCAATCACCGTTAGTGTACGGAGGTATTCCCGAACAGATACATTTAGCTGCCGAACACATGGTGTATGAGAGCACGTGAAAGATTGAACAGGACTTATTGCCAGGCAGTGCGGTGAATGGCGATAAGGGCCAATAAAATAAGGAGTCATTGGACCAGGAAGTCTATTCGGCATGATTAGACAAAAGACAGGATAAGTCATTTGTCATAAAGAAACCTGTGACATGTAAAGCCACTGGTCTAGATGGAATGTTCGACAAAAAGATAGCCAAACAGGGAAAGAAGTTGTAACGCCCCGAATTTTGGGTACGTTAAAAGGACAATTTTATTGAAAACCTCAAAATAGAGTCTGGCTCTTATTACAACAATCTCTCAACAAGAGTTCAATAATTACACAAATGAAGGGGGTTCTAGGGTTCCTAACTACAGCTCCTCCTGCTTCTTCATCCTAGCCAGCTCTTCAGCTCCAGAGGCTTCCACGGCGAACTGTTCGTCTTGAACAACTACAAGGTCTGACACATTATACCGGCGTCACCACCAATATAATATGTCAGGGTCACCAACAAGCAACACCGTGAGCTACAACGCTCAGTAGGGAAATCCTTACCCTCTAACCCATAACTTACAAACAACAGTTATAATAAACATCAATTTCCACACGATAGGTATATACACAGTTTAACAATGACACATCCACATTCGATAATCATCTATCGTTGGTGTCCAAGATTTCCAGGTTTCTCCTACGCGACTCATCGTAGACTGTGTCAACACTTTCATTTACAAAACAACCTTTGTAAATCATTTGAATTCAAAATCATTTGCATTGGCTCCGTACCGCGGATAACCAAGCTACACACTTTCAAAATCATTTGCATTGGCTCCGTACCGCGGATAACCAAGCTATACACCCAACTTTCAAAATTGTTTTGCATTGGCTCCGTACCGCGGATAACCAAGCACACACCCAACCTCAGTTCCACCGTGCCGGGTTCCTGAGTATCCTCACAATGGTTCCGCCGCGCCGGGTTCCCATTGGCACACAACTGCATTGGCTCCGTACCGCGGATAACCAAGCACACACCCAACCTTGGTTCCGCCGCGCCGGGTTCCCAAGTATCCTCACAATGGTTCCGCCGCGCCGGGTTCCCATTGGCACACAATTGCATTGGCTCCGTACCGCGGATAACCAAGCACACACCCAACCTTGGTTCCGCCGCGCCGGGTTCCCAAGTATCCTCACAATGGTTCCGCCGCGCCGGGTTCCCATTGGCACACAATTGCATTGGCTCCGTACCGCGGATAACCAAGCTACACACCCAACCTCGGTTCCGCCGCGCCGGGTTTCCGAGTATCCTCACAATGGTTCCGCCGCGCCGGGTTCCCATTGGCACACAATTGCATTGGCTCCGTACCGCGGATAACCAAGTACACACCCAACCTTGGTTCCGCCGCGCCGGGTTCTCAAGTATCCTCACAATGGTTCCGCCGCGCCGGGTTCCCATTGGCACACAATTGCATTGGCTCTGTACCGCGGATAACCAAGCACACACCCAACCTTGGTTCCGCCGCGCCAGGTTCCCAAGTATCCTCACAATGGTTCCGCCGCGCCGGGTTCCCATTGGCACCCACACAAAACACACACCACACAATGGGCAAGTCCGGCCACATTGCGGTTTTCCAAATCATTTTACCCTTTTTAAAATACGCACACACAACTCACACAATGCCACCCAAAACCGGTCATTATGTAGTTTCAAAAATATTTTCTTCCTCGAAAAACATTTTCTTTCATTAACCACACCCTAGGTGTCATATTTCTACTTTCTCGATTCTCGTGTTTCGTTCATACAAAGACTCCGCGGTAAGCGTGAAACATACTAACAAGATCATCCAATTTTATATTACTTATCACACTCATAACTACTTATAGCATAACGCCACATGTACGGACGCCTTTGGAGTGTATCACTTATGCTTTATTCAAAGCACAACGCCACATGTACGGACGTCTTTGGAGTGAAATCACTTATGCTTTATCACACCACAATTAATACAAGCAATTCATATATTCATCATTTTTAAAGATCAAAATACAAATACTTCTAATCAAACGATAAGATCTATCTTAGCAATTCAAAATAACAACGTTAAACTTAAATATGTAAGTAAATAGGAAGTGAGTAAGGTATTCCTTACAATCCTTCTAGGCGGTAGTCGGCTACGGAAAGTACGTCGGTGGTCGGACGGAGTAACGTCCTCCGGTATGCCTCCGGTAGCTTCGAAAGAGAAAAGTTTCTCTCGAAACTCCTTTTTGACTAATACTACTACTACTTTTGGATCGAGGGGTGGTCGAGTGGCGGTCTAGTGGCGGACTAGGTTGAGTTTCTTGAAGAACTCAAGAAGAACTCAAGAACAAAGGAAGAACTAAGCAAGAACAAAGAAAGAACAAGATTTTTCTAGAGAGAGAAGTTGCTAGGTGAAGGTGTGAGTTGAATGAGAAGTATGGGGTCCTATTTATAGGCAAAACCTTGGGCTCTCCCTCCCTCTCATGGCCGGCCCCCCCTCTCTCTCTCTTCCTCAAATTTTGACAAATGGCAAGTAATCTTTGAAAGATCAAAGGCTAACCCTAGGCTTGCATGGCTAAGATTGTCCTTGGATGGGATTATGGAAGATTGGTTGGAAGATTTGGAGACAAGAGTACAAGATTTGGGTACTAAACAAATATAGAGGTACAAAGGGGAGTTATGTTTGGTTAGGAGGAAGATTTAGGCTAGGAAGATTACACACCCAAAGATTTGAAAGGATGAGTAAGGTCAAGTCAAAGTACCACAAAATTTCCTCTCTCTTTCCTCCTCTCTCTTTCCTCCTCTCTCTCTCTCCTCTCTCCCTCCCTCTCTCTCGGGTTCTCTCTCCCTCTCTCTCTCGGCATTCTCTCTCTCTCTCTCTCTCTCTCAAGTACACTACACACACACACACACACACATATATATATATATATACATATATATTTACTAGAAGAATAAGAAAGTACAAGGTACAAGATTTTCTAAATCCAAAAATCCCATAAAGAAATCTAATAAGGCACATGTTGATTAAATAAAATAAACTAGGGTACTTTGTAATCTAGGAAGAATCAACTCCCCATAAATTAATCCAATTGGGTACAAAACCCCAATATAAAATAATATAAGAGTACTTAGGAAAAAGATTTGGGCTATTACCCAATGGATAATAAATCCCCTAACTTTTATTGTCCAATGGACAATAGCTACTAGGAAAACTTTTATATTAAAATAATCAAGGAGTACTTTTTAAAGCATGTAACAAAAGCCCTATATTAAATATAGGTGTGGTACCAAGTACCCCAATTAAATAAAAAGACTAGGATTCTCTCCATTAAAATAATAATAAAGTACAAGTCAAATCAACTTTATTGGAAGGTTCCCTAGTCACATCGGTACTTTATTTGGTCAAAAGAGTTATTACCCAAGGGTTACTAACTTCCCTAATGGTTATTACCCAATGGATAATAATTCTCCTTGCCTTTAATAACCAATGGACAAAAGGAGTACAAGTACCTTTTATTAAAATAATATTTTAAAAAGACTACATGTACTTTTAAAATAAAAAGTTTATTATCCAATGGACAAAAATTACCCTAACCATTATGGACCAATGGATAAAAGCAAAGGTTCAAAAGTCTCAAAAGGTCCAAAAGGTTCATCTAGTAACTAGGCAAGTTGGTGGCTCAGTTCCTCCAACTAGTCGGTTGAAAAGTAACTAAATTGGTCACGAAGGTTTTTAGTCAAGACCAAAATCTAACTTCGACGAAAATTAATAAGAAATCATATAGCACTCAAGAGAAAATAAGTAATTTAAATAAAATTCAAATATTTAACGAAATTTTTATTGACCAAAATTCAGGGGCGTTACAGAAGTAGTCCTAAATCGTGAGGCGGCAAGAACGCTCTAGAAGGTTCCAGTACAGTAAATATTCTATAAAAGGATGAGATCCCGAGTATGTAGGATCTTGGAAAGACACCCAACGTGAATGGGATGTTCGGCCAGCTAAGGAAAAAAGTCCTAAAAAGGACTAAGGTGATGAATTGATAAGGGAACGAGAATCCAAGAGATCCTGGGTTCTTATACGAGTTAGGAATCCTAGGGCAATAAGGATGCTTGGGCAGCAAGCATACATATGTCTATAAATATGAAGTAAACCTAGAGGAAAGAGGTATGCAATTCTTGGCATTCATACTATTCACCTACTGATAATTAGGGTTTATTAACCAGTACGTGATACTAACTTTGGCATTGGAGGGCCTTTGCCACGAGAAGCAGAGGTGCGCTCACCCTTTGTCTATCTTGCAGATTAGGGTTCCGACGACGAATTAGGATTCCGGTAAAGAGGCACGAATAAGCCGTTGCACTCCAAGTTGACCCGAAGCATCAATCGTTTTCATCCCCCTACAATTGGCGCCGTCTGTGGGAAACGATAGAATTCCCCGAAAAACAATCATGATAGAAAAAGATCCAGTCACGCCGTTTAATTCGAAGGACCAGTTAGGAGGGGGAGGAGATCAGTCCCCACCAAGTGCTCTAAAAAAGCCCGCTGGTAGACATGGCAGGAAAACGACAAATAGAGACGACCCGCTGGTATTCCCAAGTAATTCCAAAGATAAAGGGGACAAGACTACCACCAGCTCCACGAGAAGGAGTAAGTCCCACCGAAGAGAGGCATCTGTTGCATTCTCAAGGAGTATACATAACAGTGAAGATGTCCTCGATAAAAAAAGGAAAGAAATCGAAGAGTACGCTCGTCTGATTAAAAAAGGAGAATATGAGATACGAGAGTTACAGCTGGTACGAGAACACCCAGAAGATTCTGGACTTTTACAAGGGAATTCTTGGGCAGACAGATAGGCCCTAATAATCCATAAAAAGACTCATTCAAGAGAAAGAAGGAGCAGGAGCAAGAGCAGGAGTCCTATCACGAGAAGATACGATGCCTCTCCACGAAAAAGGAGGAGCAGAAGTAGAAGCCGAACACCAGAGAGGCGAAGGGCTTCTTCACGAAAGAGGAGGAGCAGTGGCCGAAGTTCCACCCCGGAGGAGAAGGAAACAAGGAAGCATCACTGGGACAGGTACGAGAGGCCTGATGCTGATTGGACCAAAGCCACAGCTCACAAGATGAAGGAACTTGAGGACGTGACAGTGACTGCACGAGAAGCAGCACGAAAGGCCCTGAGTAACATAGCAGCCTCCCCCTTTGCAAGGAGGCTACAAGAGAGGCTAAGTTGCCAAGCAGAGTGAAGCATGGTACGTTCGTACTTTACGAGACAAATGCGGACCCCGTGGCTCACATACAGCACTATCAGCAGGCTATGTTCATGCATGATGGGGATGATGCCATCTTGTGCAAGATGTTCCCTTTAAGTCTCGGCAAGGTGGCCTTGTCTTGGTTTTATAAACTGGCCCAACGATCCATACGAGGATGGAGGCAATTGGCTGAAGAATTCACTGCTCGGTTCTTGACAAGCAGAAAAGTCCCAAATTTTTTTGAAAGTCTTTCCACCATGAAGCAGGCAGAAAACGAGCCGATATCATCAGATTGTTATGTTTGGGCATGATCAAGAGAAAACTTCTTTTATTACACCACGAGGGTTGTACTGCTATAGCGTCATACCATTTGGGCTAAGAAATGCTGGGGCAACGTACCAAAGACTTGCAACCAACATGTTCAAAAAGCTCCTTGGCAAGACTATGGAGGTTTACATAGATGATATGGTGGTGAAAAGTTAAGATAAACAGGGATGCATAGCGGATTTAAAAGAAGCTTTCGAGATCCTGAGGGAGTACAAACTGAAACTTAACGCCTCGAAATGTGCGTTTGGAGTCGGTTTAGGAAAGTTCCTGTGCCATTTGGTGACCATGAGAGGGATTGAGGCTAACCCTGATCAAATTGCAGCCCTACAAAGGCTATAAAGTCCCAAAATCACTAAGGAAGTCCAGAGGTTGATTAGAATGACTGCAGCACTTAATAGATTTATCAGCAGGTCAAATGACAAGTGCAGACCATTTTTTCAATTATTGAAAAAGAGGGAGGGATTCGAATGGGGAGCAGAGTGCGAACAGACCTTCCAGGACCTAAAGAAGTATCTGGCCGAGCCCCCACTTTTGTCAACTCCACAGCCAGGTGAGTCTTTAGTTTTATACTTATCTATTTCTGAGCATGCAGTTAGTGCAGTCCTGTTAAGGGATTTAGGAATCGAACAAATCCCTATTTATTATGTTAGCAAGACACTACTGGATGCAGAGATGAGATATCTGCCCTTAGAGAAACCTGTCCTAGCACTTAGGACAGCCACAAGGAAATTGTCACACTACTTCCAAGCCACAAGGTTGTGGTTTATACTAAGTTTCCACTGAAATCACTGCTACGAAAAACAAATTTTTCGGGAAGGATCTCGACATGGTCCGTCGAGTTAAGCCAATACGATATTGACTATCAGCCGTGCACAACAATCAAAGGCCAAGTGTTGGCTGATTTTGTGACAAAATTTTCTCCTGTAGTAGCTCCCCTGCCCCCTACGAGAAAGGAATAGGTGACTAAGACATCACCCATGGGAAACCAAGTCTCAGCCGAACAGGACCCCATGGAATGGAAGTTATTCGTTGACGGATCAGCATGTAATACTGGTTCAGGAATTGGGGTTGTCCTTTTTCCTCCCGAAAGAGTAATAATCGAACTATTTGTTCGGCTTGGTTTCAGTGCATCAAATAATGTGGCAGAGTATGAGGCACTTTTAGCTGGATTGAGGAGTGCAAGGACTTTGAAAGTAAAACGAGTCAGGATATATTGTGATTCACAGCTCGTAGTTAATCAACTGTCCGGCAAATACCAAGCCCGAAATGAGAAGATGGCAGTGTATATGGAAGTAGCCAAAGATTTACTTGATACCTTTGAGAGGGTTCACATTGAATAGATAAGTTCTGGACAAAATGCTCATGCCGATTCTCTAGCTTGGTTGGCCGCAGCTGTCACAACTGAACTCAAATGGAGGGTAATAGTTAAGTATCTGACAGAGCCGAGCATTGGGAGGAGCGTAGAGCTGGTCTCGGACGTGAACCAATGTCCAAGTTGGATGGATCCAATTGTGGGGTTTTTACGAGATGAAACGCTCCCCACTAATAACAAGGAAGCTCATAAGATTAAAACCAAGTCTGCAAGGTTTTGGCTGTCCCCAAAGGGTAAGTTATCAGAAATCCTATTTGCACCGATGAGAATGTAGGGAAACCGTACCGACAGCCGCGCGCAGCCGTCTCCGGCCACCGGGCGGCCGATCCGAGCCGTCCAAAAATTTAAAAAAAAAAACCGAGGGGCCCAATGCGGGAATCAACGGCATCCGATGTGTGTAGGGTGCTTGATCTAGACACCCTATTTTTCGTGTATATGTACCCTACACACATCGGATGCCGTTGATTCCTGCATTGGGCCCCTCAATTTTTTTTTTAAATTTTTTTTGGATGGCTCGGATCGGCCGCCCGGTGGCCGGAGATGGCCGCGCGCGGCGGTCGGTACGGTTTCCCTACATTTTCATCGGTGCAAATAGCACCACTCGTAAGTTATACAGAAAATCCTTCATGGGCCCATATTTGCTGTGCGTGCACTCCGAGATAGTGCAAAGATTTCTTCACGAAATCCACGAGGGAACATGTGGGAGTCATGCTAGAAGCAGATCCATCGCCCACCGAGCAATTACACAAGGCTACTGCTGGCCACACATGCAGGAAGATGTAAAGGTGTATGTGAAAATTTGTGAGAAGTGTCAGAAATTCTCACCAATGATTCGAACACCAACAGAAGACTTAGTGCCATTGACGAGTCCATGGCCGTTTGCTCAATGGGGGATGAACATTGTGGGTCCACTACACAAAGCAACCGGGAATCGAAAATTTCTGCTAGTGACAACAGACTATTTTACTAAGTGGATTGAGGCAGAAACACTGGCCAAAATCACTGAACCTATGATAGAAAGGTTCGTGTGGAAGAATATCATCACTCGCTTTAGGGTCCCATATTCATTAATTACTGACAATGGGTCACAGTTCCAGAAAAAGTTCAAAGCTTTTTGTGCCCAGTATAGGATACGCAATTATTACTCAACTCCAGCCTACCCTCAGAGTAATGGGTAGGCAGAAGCGTCCAACAAGACCATCCTTGACGGGATCAAGAAGAGGTTGGACAAGACTAAGGGGAAGTGGCCCGATGAATTGCCACTTGTTCTATGGGCACATAGGACAACACCTAGGAGGTCTACGGGAGAGACCCCCTATTCATTGGCATATGGCACAGAGGCAGCATACCTCTAGAAGTAGGCCTTCCTACCAACAGGACTATATTGGTTGAAAGTGGGGGCAATGACAGAGCCCTCGAAAATTGAGCTTGATCTCGCCGAGGAAATGAGGGAAAGGGCCCTTGTGCATCTGGCTTCTTACCAGGAACAGCTGATGAAGAGCTATAACAAGCATGTTCACCCTCGAGAATTTGGTGTTGGAGACCTTGTACTACGAAAGGTGCTCGGCAACACCAAGATAGCCAACGAAGGCAAGCTGAGGGCCAACTGGGAAAGCCCGTATCGAGTAACCGAGATTGTGGGCATAGGGGCCTATAGATTGGCTGATCTGGATGGTAATCCAATTCCGAGACCCTGGAATGTCCATAATCTGAAGAAATTCTTTGTTTAGAAGAATTGAGTTTTCATTCAAATTTATGAATAAAGTCATTTTTTTTCCAGTATATCAAGCTTTTTGAACTATTCGTTTTAAAAATATGAAATATGGAGTTTGGTATTATTTTTCTTTTTCATATTGGGGAGCAAGGGATTGGCACGAATGCCATGTACGAATACACTTATCCTTACCAAAAGTAAACAAATAGCTTGATAACAGCACACGAATAAACGCTACAAAGAAGTATGAGATACTAAAAGTACGAGAGGCTTAGATCTGTACGAGAGACTCAGATCCGTTCTTTAAGTATGAGATACTTAAGTACGAGAAACTTGTTAAAATCTAAGTACGAACATACTTAGTAGAATCTGAATACGAACAAATTATGGGGATGCATACGAAAACATGCAGAAATCAAGTACGAAATACTTGGGCAACAAACATAACGAGATATATCTAAGATACTTTTGACTTAGTACGGAAGACTTACACATGAAACACTTGTTTGCTGAATACATAGATGCACGAGAGGCTGCAAACAAGTACTAATATCCTGCATACAAGGATATACATGAAAACTGTCACTTGGATAAACGAGATGTTCAAAGTGAACAGTTTGAGGGCAGCATACAAAACAACGTTAATCTAAGTATGAGATACTTAAGTACGAGAAACATACAGATATCTAAGTACGAATATACTTAGTAGAATCTGAAAGTACGAACAAACTTCAGGGATGCATTTGAAAATATGCATCAGACATGTACGAGCATCTGCACTACGAAATATCAAGTCATGCAAAGCCGTGCAAAACGAAATAGCCACGAATGGCCACCCGAAAACCAAATGTTATGCCACAAGGGACCGAATACCTGTATCCTCAAAGGTAAAGAATGTACTGATGCCTCGCAGGGCTGTAAAGTTACGGTCAAGCAGGACCTGCAAATCGTTCTGCGGAGTTAAGTGGAAATGATCATACTTACCAAACTAGTCCAAGTCTTGGATCTCTGGGGGAGACTCATTTGAGGCTCCTCCAGCAACTTCAGTACTGGGACCACCACCAGTAGTACTTTCTTCTAGCATCAGCAAAGTTCTCAATCTGTTGCTCGATATCTTCCTCTGGCTGCTCCACTGGTTCATGCACATTCGTCGGATGGGTGCTCGGTAGATCGTTGTCTTCCCAAAGAGGAGAATCCTCAGCAACCCCCACCTCGATCAAACATGCCTCCCAGCAGGCAGCCCAGATTTGATCTTGCACAGCTGGCATTTGCTCCACATAGCTGGCCTTGGTAGCGTCAAACCCCTTCTGATAACCTTCTTCGAATGCAGCCTTTTTGGTGCTGTCAATTTCTGCCAAAGCTTGGTTGAGGCTGTCCTCAGCAGTCTCGAGTTTGCCCTTAGCCTCAGCATAGTCCGCCTTGGCATTATCTCTCTCCCTTTCCAGCCTGTTTGGAGCAACCTTGTGTTGTCATTCAGCAGTTTGGCTCTTTCAGTCTTTGCTTCTTTGTATTTCTGTCCCAATGTGACCATTTTTTGGATAAATTGTAGAGACCAAAAGTAATTAAACAATTAAAACTTTTGTGTACCACGAGAAAGGTAAAGATCAAGATTGTGTAACTAAATACCTTGATTCCACTAACTAGTCCAGTGGATACAAGCCGGTCACAAGGGGACGAGGACTCCTTTTGCATATCGACTGGTAGCAGTAAGCCTTGCGTAAGGGCCAGTGCAGTCTCTGAAGAGCTTGCACTGTCCCCAACGTTTACTGGACGATCACCCTTTATGAGTTGGGGGGTCCAGGCTTCATGAGTGGCGGAGATGGTCGGTGAGGGAGTATCCAGGGTTGAAATAGAAGCCTGAATATCAGGGTTCCCACTATCCTCGTTTCTGGGATGTTTGTCCCGGTGGCCTTCAGTGTCCTTGAGGGAACTATCTCGCTCCCGAGGGGAGGAAGAGGATTAAGTGGAAGCACCCCTCGTGCGACGACGTGGCGGAGGGGGGGGGGGGGGGGGGGGGGGGCGTGACCATTCGATGCCACCTTGCCAGAGGCACCCCATCCTCGAGAAGAGACTGTTAGCAGGGAACTAAGGTTCAAAGGTTGGCAAGTCATGTTACCTGGATTTGGAGGTGATGGAGAGTACCCGTAAGAAGACGATTGACTGGTATCACAAGTTGGGATTGGCTGTACGGATTGTTGTTGAGGAACAATCTGTCTTCGAGAAGACCTCCTGAGTACCAAGCGCGGTAGGGGAATGCCTTCTGATATTGGGAATTCACCTGGCTGTCTGGTGATTGTAACTCCAACGTCAGTCCTTAAGCTCCTTGAGGAGGGAGCAGTCGAAGTTGAGGCACCACTGGTGCTCGGGTTGGCTAGTCTCCTGTCAATGAACCCTCTGTAGGCAGGGTCGTATCTTAGTAGTACGTCAGCGTTACGACCTTGACCAGCTGTTCGGGTACCAGGCTCCCCTGTGTATTTTAGGATTCTATTTATATCCTCTGTTCTGACGTTAACTTGGTTCTCGTCTAGGACGCTTGTTAGCGTTATCCGCTGCAAGATCAAAATTCAAAGTGTAAAATAAAAACATCGAAAAGCTACAAGAAGGCGTTAAACAAAGAATTTCAAGTCAAAATCGAGAGCATACATGGATAGCTCCATATGTGGGGGCAATGGAGCCCCACCACTTGGCCATCTTCCCCTATTGGCTCGAATGCTCCCGTTACGTAGAGAAAATCAATCTCATGGTCACGAGCATAATCTGGCAGATTTAGCACGAGACGTTTGTCTGCCCTCTTAACCTTGAAGTAATACGTGTTGTACTCAAGGTTTAGTACTATACTATACCACCACTGGATATCCCAGATTCCCAATTGGGTCCCCAGAAATCCTATTTAGGGCTATAATCCCCATCGCCAGCCTAAAAACATTTGTCGAAACTTGCATGGGGGTAAGGCGGTACCAGTTCAGAACCTGGCGGAGTAGTGGGTAAAGGGAAAAATGGACTCCACCCTCGACAATCGCTACGATGGGAATGCACATTCTGTCCCACGAGCCGCCATCCCTATCCGCCCCTAAAGGGGCGAGTTCAAGCCCCACATTCTCAGGGATGTTGTATTCAGTCCTAAAGGCCGCCGTGGCTGTAGGGTTATCACAGAGTTTTCTAAACTTACTGGGTTTGGGAGTATTTTCGTTTTCATCCGCCATGGATGACTGTTGGAACTCAGAAATGAAAGGGGATTTTAAGAAAGTGAAACAGAGGAAACTCTTAGAGGGAAAGCTAAGGTTGAAATCCCAGAAACTGAAATGGATTAGAATGAGGAGTGGAATGCTTACGGAATCGAAAGGGCAGTTTCCTGGGGCACGAACGAGTTGCAGACGGCGGCGATGGCGGAGAAGTGTGAGGTTCTTCGTCTGGATTATAGAAAGGATAAAAGCCCTAACAGGCGTCCCTTGGAAGATTATAAGGGAGCGAGACGGAGACGAAACAACAGGTCTCACGCCGTTACAAGTTAAAGTAACGGAAAGCGGGTGCCGTTCTGACACCGTTTGATAAAACATCAGTTCAAAATTAATGAAAGGCATACGAAACATGCCATGTGGAGTCACTACCCCGAAATGGTATAATGACAATGGCGCCAAAAAGCATCAATGAGTATTAATACTATGACTGCCCAAGATCAGAGGAGTTTGATCTAACATTTGTCTCTAAGCTTCACCCATTGCCCCCGAACAGTGGCAAATAAGTAAAGTTGGGGAGCAATTGTAGGGACGTATTTTTGAACAGATACATTTAGTTACCGAACACATGGTGTATGAGAGCACGTGGAAGATTGGACAGGACTTATCGCCGGGCAATGTGGTGAATGGCGATAAGGGCCAATAACATGAGGAGTCATTGGACCAGGAAGTCTGTTCGGCATGATTAGACAAAAGACAGGAGAAGTCATTTGTCATAAAGAGACCTGTGACACGTGAGGCCACTGGTCTAGATGGAATGTTCAGCAAAAAGATAGCCGAACAGGGAAAGTAGTCCTAAATCCTGAGGCGGCAAGAACGCTCTAGAAGGTTCCAGTACAGTAAATATTCTGTAAAAGGATGAGATCCCGAGTATGTAGGATCTTGGAAAGACACCCAACGTGAATAGGATGTTCGGCCAGTTAAGGAAAAGAGTCCTAAAAAGGAATAAGGTGATGAATTGATAAGGGAACGAGAATCCAAGAGATCTTGGGTTCCTACACGAGTTAGGAATCCTAGGACAATAAGGATGTTTGGGCAGCAAGCATACATATGTCTATAAATACGAAGTAAACCTAGAGGAAAGATGTACACAATTCTTGGCATTCATACTATTCACCTATTGATATTTAGGGTTTATTGACCAATACGTGATACTAATTGTAGCATTGGAGGGTCTTTGCCACGAGAGGCAGATGTGCGCTCACCCTTTGTCTGTCTTGCAGATTAGGGTTACGACGACGAATTAGAGTTCCGATGAAGAGGCACGAATAAGCTGTTGCACTCCAGGTTGACCCGAAGCATCAATCGTTTTCATCCCCCTATAGTTAGGCAAACCCGTTACCTTCCAACAAAAAAAAAAAAACCGGTTGGGGTCTAGCGACGTACTCTCAGATCAACATGCCGTTAAGCCCGAAGTCGTCGCACCCAAGGTGCCGACGAGGCGAATCCAAAGCAGAGGAAGATAGAGGAAAAAATGGGAGAGGGAGGGTAGGAGAAAGGATCAGAAAAGAAGATGAAAGAGAGGAGAGAAGATAGGGCTCGCGATGGTGTAAATAACTTTGAGGAGTCCTTAGCTACCGACGGTGGCATTACCGATTCTGCATCGACGGTCATGCAAGACCTAGAGTAGGTCTCACACGGAAAATCCGAGCCTTTTGATTCCTGAAATCTGAATGAAAAATGAAAAATTGGATCGTACTTACACATATCTGACTGAACTGATTTTTCACAGGGTCACTCGATTTTTTAAAAAAAAATCATTGAACAGCTCGGACTTTCCGTGTAGAATACGGAGTGAGCTCCGCGTGGCCGTCAATGCAGAATCGGTAAGGCCACCGTCGCGCGGTGACCGTAGCTTTTTTGAACTTTGAGCAAGCTAGGGTGGCGTATTTTTCTAAAGCATATTCTATATTTTGTTTTTTTTTTTCAAAAAGGCAAATAAATTAACTAGATTACAGAATAATAAATCTGGGGTATTAACTCTACAATATCTTCTTGCAATTGAAATAATAGTGCAACAGTAAAGTAATTAAAACCTAACGACTGAGTAAGAGAGCTGCCTTGGTTAATAGGTATTTTTTCGCCTGTCGAAAATCATGGCTACTCTTAATTCCCCCAATGTAAATATCTCCAACAGGTATCTCCAATCACAAATAAAATTGAATTACCCAATTAAGGATGCAAATTAAGCTGTGTTTTGAATGTGTTAAACAATCTTACTGAACTTATTAATTAGAGAGATACCGCGGGAGATGGCCGGCGTCCACAGTACGTACTGATTTCAATATACTGGCGGGTTAGTTGTGATCTTTGGCCGGCCAGTACTGTTATGTAAGGCCATCGATCCATCATCTCTCAAGTAGTACTACTCTTAAATTAAATTAACCCCACAACTCTGCCGCTAAAATTGAGCCTATTAAGCACCTACGTACGTACGTTTCGTTGGAATCTCGCGCGCCAGAACAGAAGGTTAGTGGTAGTGGAGTGGAGTGGTCTCTGATCTGATGAGGCCACTTGCGTCGCACGCGGTCCCATTTTATCAACCACAACTGCTCTGTCGTCCGTATATATTGATTTTAACTACTGATCATCGATCCCATATATGGAGCCATGGAGTTGCTTAATTCTCAGCCAATCAACTTTTCAATTGACCCTCTAGGACTACTGTTTCCATTATGGACAGTGAAGAAGAACCATTCCATTGCCCTCGCTATGTTGGGCCCCGGCCCATCGAATCCCCTGAATTTTAAAATTTTATTTTTTATATACGTGAGATTTTGAATATTTAACTTATAATGTTAATAAGTTTGGTTTGATTTGATAAAAAATCAAATATTTTAAATTCTCATTTTTTTAAAATGTAATGTATTGGAAATAAAAACTTTATGATATAGTTACAAGTATATGTTTTGATAAAAAAATACATGTCTATTAAGCCGAACACCATCGGATCAAAATTCTGGCGATTTTCTCAAGAGCCCAAACTACCCCGTCCCACAGATTACTTCGACATGCTTAGTAGTTTGATTTTATTATAGTTGTCCTTAAATTATATTCACTGTGTATTTTTCTCAGGGAAAATCTCACACAAACGTGCACCAACAATTATTTTATGCACAACAAGAATTATGGGTTGATTGCATTAATATTTGTGGGGTATACATAGAAATAAACAGACCATCTGCAACCATACTTCAAATCTTCTAACTCAATATTCTTCAAATTAATCTTGAACATGATCAAGAATGTGACTCCTCCAACCATGGTTCAATTTGATTATGAAGGATTAAATGAGAAATGAAGAACATTGTTCAAAATTCATTTTGCACTTTAAATTAAAATACATATAACTTGTGATTTTATAATTTACAACTTTTACGAAATTACTACTGTTACAAACTTATTAACAATTTCTTCAAAAAGTAAAAACATAATATTTGGAGGAAAAGTTGAATTATGAATGAATTTTTGAAAAGTTAGAGATAAGAATGAACTGTGGTTGGAGTGTGTGAATGATTTCTCTCTCTCTCTCTCTCTCTCTCTCTCTCTCTCTCTCTCTACATATGCAGTATTTGAGTAAGATGGTCTCATTTATGCATGGTTTGTATGGAGGCCCCTACCAAGTGTGAGAAGAAAAGTAACCCGGTACCCCCCCATGTTATAATAATCTCCATTGCTAGCCTGAACCTGAACCTGATGGGGTGTTATCTGTGCAAGAAGAAGAAACACAGCAGATGGTGTGACCACTCTAGTCTCTACCCCACCGGAGGTAATGAAACTGTAAGCTGTAAGTACTTTTACTCACTGGTGAAAGTGGCATCTTCTTAATACTACTGTCGGGAATCCACGCCAAAAAAAAACCTACCCTGATCAAAACATTTACTGTAAATTTTATTTTTGAAAAAGATCGAGATGCACAAAATTAACTCTTTTTTTTTTTTTTTTGGTAATATACGGTGTCGCGGGCCAGTTTGAGCGCACTTCGAACTAATCCTTACAAGTTAAAACCCCTTGCATAGTCTTTTCACACTCGCTTACATGTGAGGGTAAAGTTGCCTCGAGAATTGCTAGCAAGGAAAATTGAGTATGAAACCTTTAAAAGGAGCAAACTTCTAAACCTCAGGCAAAAACACTAGGCCAACACCTTGGGGCTAACATTGCCATGCTCCAAAACCAAAAACATCATCGGAATCAACTAACGCCTTATAGATGTCACGTACAAATGTTACGTAATGCGCAACATCAAAAATATGAAAGTAATGTATGTCCTTTTTACTTGGTTAATACTAAAAGTTTTTGAATATGATACCAAACAGTATTGAGTAAGAACATCTGCGCGCATAGCTTCAGAAAATTTGGAATGGATAAAAAATGAAAACTCAATGTTGAGGAAGATTCAATTTACCAAAGAAAAAGAAAGAGAAGAAGGTACCATGTACATGCATGGGTGGTAGTTGGGCTTTCTTTCAACAAAAGCCCAAGAGAAGAACATAGCCTAGCTCGTAAGGAAAGACTCTCATTACTCTGAGGGGTTTCTGGGCCCTTTACCTTGTTTGCCCAAACACGATCCTATTTATTTAGTATGGCCCATTTGGCTTCGCGTTTGGTAGTAGGAGTAGTTTCTTTCTTTTAAGCCCACATTAATATTGGGGTTTTTTTACACGTACGGGAAATAATTTTCACTCATCTTTTATCCATCCATTTGTACTGCTTTCTTTGTCTTCATTCATGTAATCAAAATGGCCTTCACGTGTAAAAAGAAAATGTAGAAGTAAAGTTAGTTTAGTACGGAGTAATTCATGTGAGTAACGACAACAACAACAACAACAAAAAAAAAAAAAAAAAAGAAGAAAAAAGGAATGCATGAGGATAAATGAGGAGGTGTCAATCATTTCCGCTATCTGCATGTGCATTTCATTTTTCCTACATAAAAAGGGACGACTTTCAATTTGGGTATCCAGGGAATGTATTTAGCTATATGGTTGTGGGTCTTAAGTGTTTACTGCAGTAATCTGAACCGTTTATTTTGTAGGGCTCGCACAGTTGTATGTCTACATGAAAAATTAGTTTGATCGGACATCAATAGCTATATCAAAAATTAAATTTTGATTTATAAAATAGCCAGTCAAGGACAGTTTAACTTAAAAAAAAAAAAAACTAGTGATAGAATCAGATTGTCTGTTTTATAATCCAAAATTTAATTTTTGATATAGCTATTAATGTTCGATCAAGCTGATTTTTAATGTGAACATAATAATTTGCAGGTTCTATTAGATGAACCATTCAGATTACTACAGTGAACGCTTGATAAGACTCACAATGAGCGGTGACAGAAAGCATGGGTTTTCGCTTCATCCTACAAAACACATTCTCTAATTTCATACTTTTTTTTTTTTTTTTTGAAATCTGATCACTAGTATCTGTGACATTAGTTACATAATTCTTCAAAATAGTCTTAGCTCTCATTGTGACCTCCTTTTGCGCTTACACTATTAATTCTCACACTCACTTATTTAAGTTGTTTAAGAGATTTTTGAAAAATATTTTCACGTTCGTGCATTCATACCCACCCGCGACATAAGTGATTCATAGTTCGAAAACATGTCAAATCTGATATTGGGCCCCACTAGATGCCTTCAGATAGACTGGTCCAGCAGTTCATATATCACTATCAACGCTTGTTGTGGTTGTCTCATAGGACAACAAGAAGAAGCAACAGCAATGACAACAAAAAAAATCATCTTCCCGATGAAATAATTTTTTTGTTTTGTTTAATTATTGATAACCGGCACCAGAAATGTGTGCACCTAAAAATGTACGTCGAAAATTAGCAAACAACTAATTATTGCTATACATAGATTTTAATTTGGTTGTGAGTCATACCCAAAATGAATCAGAATTCGGGAATTTTGTAGGCACTCCTTGTAGTGCACCTTACATGGTAGATTCGCACCGTTCATCTCAATAATTAATGACTTCGATATGTTTGTTAATTTTTACCGGTAAGAATTAACTTTGATTGATAAAAATTAACAAACATATTTAAACTATTGATTGTCAATATGAACGATCCGGATATGCCCTACAGGGTGCACTGCAAGATTTCTAATTCTCTCTGACGCCATATTCCACCACATATTCTTGCGACATCCATATATTCATTATTGCACCCCACAAAAAAAAATGCAGAAAAAGAATTTCGATGACACGAGACCACTAAATATTTTTTCACATTATTGACAAGTGCTGGCCACTTAAAGCGGCTGCTCAAGAGAATTTGCGCGCGGGCCAACTTGCTACTCCCAAGTAGTTTACCAAACTCAGTTCCAAAGGTAAACCTTGAACCCTAATTAATTGCCAAAATAGAGTTCCTACTGATGAGTGATGATTTACCTCTAGGATTGTCATGTCAGGCTGTTAGCAATTGAATCATAAATCATGGAATAGATGCTCATTTCCTTTTAGTAACTGCGTCACAGAATTCAATCTTACTACTCCTATTCTCTTGTATGCCACATGTTTGATAGAATGTCTCTGAAAGATGCGCTGCCACATGTTTGATAGAATGTCTCTGAAAGATGCGCTCGACTAAATTACTTAAATTTTTTAACTTTCTTATCACTTTTACAGAGCCCACTGCAACACTTCGTATATTTTGATATGAAACCCATATTCAATATTTGTTGTTCCATCTTTAAATATGCTCATTCAGGGTCAGGTAATAGCCATTGCAATCGGAAGAAAGAAGAGGGGAGAAAGTAATTACAAACAGCTATTAGAAGCTTAATAAGCAACAAGAAATCTTACAAACCCACATCCTTTTACAATAAACAAAATCAATAAACAATAACACTCCGGGGTTCAACCGCTATTGCTTCCGTTACCAGTCCCTGGCATAAGTTCTCTCAACATGGCAACCACTTGCAACATATTAGGCCTCTTTGATGGGAAATCATCAACACACTGTAGGTTTATCTCCAAATACCTCACCATCTCCTTCACTTCCTCTGCTTCAGCTTCATCGGTTCCTTTAGTCACCGAAAGCAACTCCGGGTCAATCACTTCCATCCCTTTCCCTTCCCTCACCTTCATTTTCACCCACCCGACCAAGTTTGTGTCCCCAAAGTCGTCCTTATCGGTTGGCCTTTTCCCTGTCAAGAGTTCCAAGAGTACAACGCCAAACGAATAAACATCGCCCTTTGCCGTGCACCTGAAGCTTTGATAGTACTCCGGCGGAACATACCCCGGTGTCCCTGCCAACGTGCTTACACTTAGATGAGTGTCGAGTGCACTTATGAGCCTGGCCATTCCAAAGTCAGAAACCCTAGCTTCCATTTCATGGTCAAGCAACACATTGCTCGACTTCATGTCTCTGTGTATGATGTGAGGAATACAATTGTGGTGTAGGAAACAAAGCCCTTTTGCTGCACCTCTTGCGATTTTCTTCCTCTCCTCCCACGTCAAAATCCTTCTATCTCGTGTCTTTGTTCTACCGTGAAGCATTTCTTCTAGGCTTCCGAATTCCATGAATTCGTACACTAGAAGCCTCTCCTCGCCGATTTTACAGTAACCCAACAGAGGCACAAGATTCCTATGGTTGATTTTCCCCAAAGTTTCCATTTCGGCCATGAATTCTCTGTCACCTTGGCAACTCAACCGTATGAGCTTCTTGATTGCTACGCTTGACCCGTCTTTCAGTGTCGCCCTGAACACTTCTCCAAACCCTCCACACCCAATTAGGCTCGCCGCTGAGAACCCATTTGTCGCTTCAATGAGTTGTGAGAATTTCAGCTTACGAAGGTTTCGTTGGAAAGTCGCCACGTTGATGCTCAAAGGCTCTTTCTCTTTGTCGATCTTCCATGTTGTGGCTGCATGGGATGCTTGCAAGCTCTTAAGCATGTTTAGTTCCACAGCTTCTCTCCGTCGCGCGCGCATTGCAATTGCCCACACAATCAAAATGCAGACAGAGGCAATAGAAATGAGAAGCCCCAGAACAATGCTATTAGCCCACGATGCAGCTCGCGCTTTTCCCTTCTCTTTGCCACCATCCCCACTTGGATTAGTAGCCGGTTGGTTGTTTACACTCTGGCATTCAGCCAATGGGACCCCACAAAGTCCTGGATTGTTTGCATACTGGCTTGCGGGAAGTGTACTAAGTTGCCCCCTTGGTGGAATTTCTCCTGTTAATTCATTGTTGGATAGATCAATCTGCACCAAGAAAGATAGATTTGAGAAGGAGTCTGGGATGTGCCCTTGCAACCTGTTATATGATGCATCGAACACGCCAAGATTCTTTAACTGGCCAAGTGAGGAGGGAATCTCCCCAGATAAGTGGTTATGGGATAACACTAGAACTTGTAAAGCCACCATATCCCCAAATTCATCGGGGATTTTCCCACGAAGCTCGTTGTAAGAAAGATCAAGGTACTCTAGAGTCTGGTACTGGGTGAATAAGCTTAGGACAGCACCAGAATACATCCTTGTGAAATCGCAACTTTTCAAACTCGGAACTTGTAAAAGCCTTTCCGGTCGGATTCCAGCGAATTCCAGTAACCCTCCTACTCCTTTACATGAATTTCCCACGTTCCTAACAAAAACCAAAGTGTTGCCTGAGAGAATCCCACCCAATGCCCTTGATCCAGGCTGCCTTCCTAGATTAGGTGGTATTTCTCCTGTGAGCTGATTGCTGTTCAAGTCTAGCCAAACTAAACTGCTGCAATTTGAAAGCTCTCTTGGGATTTCACCACTCAAGCTATTATTTGCAAGTTGAAGCACAGCTAGCCTCGACAAATGACCGAATTCTTGTGGAATTTCGCCAGTGAGTCCGTTGCTGGTGAGTGATATCCATTCTAGGTTACCACAATTAAACAACTCAACCGGGATCTCTCCACTCAGGTGGTTATTGTTGAGAATTAGATCCTTTAGATTCTTGCATTTTCCCAACTCTGCTGGTATATTCCCGTCCAACCCATTGTACCATGCCATTAGCTGCTCAAGATTCTCCAGTTGTCCGATTTCAGCTGGAATTGATCCGTTGAGGTAGTTTAAGCTGAAATCAATGGTCTTTAGTTGTGTACATAGCGACAATTCAGCTGGGATATTTCCTGTAATGAGGTTGTCAGGGAGCCTCAAGTCCTCAAGAGATGAAGCTCCGGGACACAGATCAGGTGAAATAATGCCAGAAAACTGATTGGAGCTAAAATCCACGACTCGCAATTTCTTGCAATATTGAAGGGACGAAGGGAAGGATCCAGAAATTTTGTTATTGCTCAATATTAAGTTCTCTAACGATCCAAAGTTCTGAAGTATGGAATCAGGAAACGGACCGGTTAGATTGTTGTTGGACAAATCAAGAAGCTGTAGCCAAGAACATGAGGAAAACGAGTCTGGAATTGCGCCGGTCAGATTGTTATAAGAGAGCTGTAGTTCTAAGAGTGAGTCACATGTATTACCCCACTCTGAAGGGATCCAACCGGTGAGATGGTTATGAGAAAGATCCAATCTTTGTAGGTTTTTGAGATCTCCAAAAGATTGTGGGATGTTCCCGGTGAACAAGTTATAAGAGAAATCAACACTTTTCAGATTGGTGCAGTTTGAAAGGGAGTAAGGAAGGGAATCGAAAATATTGTTTCCAGACATATCAAGTTGCGACAAGGAATTGCAGGTCTGAATATTCATATTCGCAATTGATCCAGTGAAATTGTTGAAAGAAAGATCAAGGATTTCTAGTTTATCTGAATACAAGAGAAGATTTTGAGGCAGAAAACCGGTGAGATTGTTGAAAGAAAGATCGACATAAACAAGGTTAGGATACTTGGTGAAGAGATTCTCTGGAATAAGGCCTACTAAACCTGATGAAGACAGTTCAAGCTGTTTCAACCCATATGGGAGTTGAAGCAGAGAAGTTGAATTCAGAGTAAAGGAATTAGAAGAGAGATTCAGTGAAGTTAACATGTCAAGAGCATCAAAAGCAGAGAAAGAGATTGTGCCAATGAGATTGCAGTTGCTAAGATCAAGTTGAGTTACTCTTCCAAGATTGCATGTAACTCCATACCAATTGCAGGGATTCCTATTGGGTCGCCATTTCGACAAGACTCCCTTCGGATCCTTATCTACAGCCTTCTTGAACAGAAGAAGAGCCTCAGTATCAGTTTTCGTGGACAAAATCCCGCTTTGTCCGGCTTCAAAAATTGAAGCAAACGACAAGAGGATCAGTGCTAGAGGAAGATGGAGGAAAAGCTGTAATGGGTTTTTCCCCATTGGAGAAACCAATTGCAGTAACACTGGGTAGAGAGAGATGGATTGGGAGGGAGAGTATGTTTGTTTACAGAAAGAGAGAGGGAGTGACAAGTATGATGAGAATTCCGAAGGTGCAATGTGGGAGGGTGGAGAGCTTTAGAAAAAGTAGTTCCTTTTCTCTTATTGTTGTATAAAATGAAAAAGGAGGGAACGTGGGAAGGAATTAAAAAAAATTAGGGAATTGGATTGAACACTGGTGGGTATGTACTTAATTTGCAACTTATACGGCTTATTTGATTTTGTGTACTATGTTGATATATGCAGTGGAAGGGATAAAATGAGGTGGATGGATTTGAGGTTTGGTCAAAAGGGTTGGGACCCACAGACAAGCTGTATCTGAGATTGTCTCTTTATGGAGAAAAAAATAGTGAAGCTTGTTTGATCCAATGGGCTTCTGCCTGTCAGTAAGCGTGAGAATGTCTCCACATTAGATATGTGACTGAAAATCTTGGTGTAAAGTGAGTCTGTAGAACAGAATTCGTGTGCATCAATCTTGTCCGTCCAATGCGTTACCGTACACTATAGATCACTTTGGCGAAGTAAAACTGATGTTTTGGGGCATTTGTTCCCAATTATCTCTTGCTATTTATGAAAATTAGCAGGATTTTTGGAGGCCTGTCAGTAAGCGTGTGCATGTCTCCACATTAGATATGTGACTGAAAATCTTGGTGTAAAGTGAGTCTGTAGAACAGAATTCGTGTGCCTGACATCTTGTCTGTCCAATGCGTGACTGTACACTATAGATCACTTTGGTGAAGTAATACTGCTGTTTTGGGGCATTTGTTCCCAATTATCTCTTGCTATTTATGAAAATTGGCAGGATTTTTGGAACCCATGCATTTGTAGGTATTGTGGCCTATACAAAATATTGGATTTTTGGTACGCTTACAGGGTGGAGCTTACATGGCTGCTAAATACAAGTATAGGGTAGTGCCACCTGCAAAATATCCTTCCAGCTCTTAAGGGTATATGCTAAAAGCAAGGAAACTGTTACAGACTTTTCCAAATATGGGAGGTGAGTGTAGTTTCTGACTCTTAGTGTGTATTTTGGTATTCCAACAAACTATAGGGTTGGTTTCTGTAATTCACCCTTATTATATACTCCCACCAGAAGACTGGTTAAAGGTTTACTGATGAAATAAAAGAACGTTAAAACTTGAAAGGGGTGATGTAGGGCCATGTGCTGAAACGTTGAGAGGGAATGAGTTTTGGTTAGATGGTGCATAATAAGTTGTTATCTTGCCCACTCAAGAATATACACAGTACGTACTATATGACACAAATCCATAATATATACATATATACATGTAAGGAGGTGGATGGTGGCCCACATAGGAACGCATCAATGAGCTATTGTGATGAATGGAAAATGGAGGTGATGATGCTCCCACTTGGTCTAATTTTCTTGCCATTTTTTTTCTTGCAATCTCTATTCTTTCCCAACCTTTACCTGATGCAAACAATTTTAATCACCTTATCTTAAGCTCTAGGTTCACCTTTTTAGCTGGTTTTGGACCCACCCTTCTTTGTGTCTAAATCTTACAGATACAATGCACGTATAATTCTTTAAAATTGGCATGTTAGGATAATTGTTGACCGTCGGATTAGTATAGTCTTTCCTCATACCTTTTTGTTGGGATTAGATATATATGCTAATTTTCATATGACATATAGTATTCAAAATGCATCATCAAAAAGAAGGTACTCATCTTTCTCTTCTCTTACTTTATTATATAGTTTTGGTTTATTTCTTGTCTGAAAAGGGTGTGAAAACTCATCATTCATGTGCGTGTCTACATCTCTTTTCCTTTGTATAAAGTATTGTGAACACTTCACTCACACCCCCAATGGTTTCTCCTATGTGTGGATACACCTCCTAACGTTCAATCTGTTAGCACATAACTATCCTGTGCTTTGCGGACTCTTGTGCACAGTCATGTCTTCCATTCATATTAATAGAGTTTTCAGTTAAGGATAGTAGGCCCTATTGTACCCTTAATATGGGTTTCATTCCGATCCAAAAGTTTGATGCGAACCGTTCATAGTGCAAAGCTTGACAAATACTACATCCATACCGAAATTCAAGTTGATCAGACAATGGTGCAATTAATTATGAAGGAAAATTTTTGAAGAGTAAATTTGCCATTCATTTTAATAAGAGTATTGTTCAGAGATGATCTATTCTTTGATTAATACATTATTAATGGCTCGGATTAAATTTTTAATAGTATCAGTTAGATTCAAGGAACAAAATGAGGACATAAATGTCAAATAGTCATTTGTTTTGAATTTGGGGAAGGGGACATCAAGTCCAGTAGTCCACCACAGTACATGCTAAGGAGGTAATGGCGTGCCTCAGCAAGTTCATCAACTATGGATGATAATGCTTAAATAATTTCTTCAAATATTCATTTATGTTTCCCCTTGTGAGCTTTGTTTTATAGTTTTAACCAGAGGTATGAGGATACATTAAGACAACCAACTCAAAATTAATTGACAATCAGTGTAGATTGAGGGCTTATACACACTAACTAGTTTTGGAGGGGATAAGTAAGTGATGCTGAAGAAAGCTTTGCACTTTCCTCGACTCCTGCTTCTCACTTCGAGAGGTAATAATGGATCCATAACGTCGGAATCATAGGGAAACAAAGGTGCAAGTTATGTGGGATTAGTTGTCAAGCAGATGTGTAATTCTGCTATTAATTGTTGTATTCAAATAATCTTTCCAGGCTTTTCTTGTTTTGTTTTTGTTAGATTTTGTTTTGTTATTTTTGTTGTATTTTGTTTGGTTATTCTAGTTATACTTTAATTTCGTATTAATATAGCTAGAATCATCTTGTTTGTGAAAAAAAATAATCTTGCCAGTTGAATGTAAATTTATGCCTATATATACCTCTGTATGTATGTTGAAGTTCCCAAGGTTGGGTCACTGTTGATGAACGTGCCATATTGGGCTCACAGCAATCAATCATAAGGTTAATGATATTGTCTTAATCCTTAGATTATCAAGGCCTGCCGATCGAGGTGGATGACCAAGGTCAATTTTCACCATGTCATGAACTTCTCGCAAGAAAGGGGGAATAACTTATTCACGGAGAAGTCGTGAATATATAAGTTATTCATGGAGGCGGCAAATCTCATCCATTTATTTCGACAATCAATGGCCCGGATTTTAATTTTTCCCTGAAAGAGTTCTTTCAAAATCCGGACCGTCTAAAACACTTTTGGACGCACGCAATTCAGCTCCATAAAAAGATATTTATGGAAACCTCTATAAATAAGTTTTTCTGCTAGAAAGGTCCACTTTAACATCAGAGTAAAAACCTTCACAAATGATATCCCAAACAGCACTACTACAGACATAACTTCTGATACACATTATCACAATGTTGAGTTTCATATTTCACTATCGGAATAACTCTTTGTGAGAAGAGTGTGTTTAAAATTATGTCTATTAGGTATACACTAGTCTTTTCTCCACTAAAAAATGGGAGGGCAAAAGGTGAGAAGATCATATGACTTTCACAATCCCAAAACCCATGCCTTATCATCTTCCAAATTTGTTCAATTAAAACATTCTACATTTTTTCTTTAGATGAATTTTTTGAATCAACTAATCCTTGGGGATAAATTTTGTAGGCTACTAGCTGAGTCTCTGATTAAAGTGGAGATAAAGTTTTGTATAGATTGACCCAATAAGAGTTGAAAATAAATCAAATTCCTTGAACTCCATTCTTGATCACTAAAGCAACTGCTTGGTTTTTTCTTAATCATAAAAGGAAATAAAAAAGAACTAGGCCCTTAATATGGAGTGAGCACTCTGAAGGAGAAATCTAGTCACTCACAAAGTAGAGTGACCTCCTCTTGTGATAATGGCGGTTGGATTACATTTTGACCTTATAAAAGGTGTTTCGCAAATGATATTATTAGCTTAACTTATTGTAAGAGATAAATTTAGTGGACCCCCTTTTCAAAATCATTTGGGTGAGAGAAATTACTGAGTTGATAAGTGGTTGCAGAGCACATCTCCAAATTCTAATTTGCTGAAGGCTTTGACCTATGTGAATCTCTGGTTTCCCACTCTTTCAAGGCTATACAACGCTTGTATCTTGGAATTTGGATTGTGGATAAGTGAACAAAATATAAGAGAAAATCTGGAAAACTTACCAAGTCAAGAAAGTCACCTTCTTCATTTTTTCCCCCCACCAAATTATGACTTAAAAAAAATCTTACTCGCTAGAATATAACACCTTAATTTGTCCCGTAAAATCTAGGAATTCGTTGTAATTTACGGAGAGAAAAATGGTATTCACATTCTACTTTAAACCTCTTATATAATTTTTATTATGCATAAATAACACTCATTCACTACATCAGCAGTCTCATTTATACATATTCTTGTACCGAATCCTACAATTTCTAGAAAGAGCAACGTATCAATCTTCATCTCCTTTGCCATAAGTTAATATAAATCTATTTGGAATGTGAATAAGAAAGAAAATGGTGCCGAACGCCAACTAATATTTTTTTTGTTTTTTAAATATGATTTATTGCCTATATTCAACCCAAACCTTTAAGAATATTGCAAAACCGCCCCAATTGGGATGTAAATTGACGTCCCTATAAATACTACTCCCTCCGTCCCTTTTTAAGTGTCCTGCTTCGTAACTCCAACTTATTAAAAAGACATCATCATTATATCTTTCACATCAACTTTTTCCTCCATTTTCCCAACTTACCCATCATCATTACACTTTTACTCACTAACTTTTCAAAATGGAATCTACTTTTAGGGGCAAAATGGAAAATTCACCAACTTTTACCCACTAACTTTACAAAATGGACACTTATTAAGGGACAGCTCAAAATGGAATACTAGACTATAAAATAGGGACGGAGGGAGTAACAAATTAACCTCGAGTGGAAAATCAAAAGAAATGAAAACAAATCGGAAAATGATCAAATCATAGAGTGGTGTACTTGTAAATGGTTCAACGGTATCATTTTCCTTGGGAGATCGGAGTATATATATTTTCCTTGATTTCGGGTGGAGGGAAAATTAAATAAATAATTGGGGGTGGGACTTTTTATGCAAATGGGGGGGTGGGGGGGGGGGGGGGGGGGGGGGGGTGGTGTGGTGGGGTTAGAAAAATAGAGAAGTAGTAACTTACAGCACCAGAAAATGTCGTCAATGGCACGCCAAGAGACAGTCCATATCACATCCCACTATGGCCGATTTCTTTGTTTTTAACAGAATCCAAATGATTTGTGATGACCCCAAAAACCACCACCATCCCTTTTGTCTCTCTCTCTCTCTCTCTGAAATATGTAAGGACCAATTATTTGTTACCAATGATGAAAGATTTAACCTTGGCGTGCAAGCTTTTTTTGGGTGTGGCTAAGGTGTTAGTGAGTTGATAAGATGGAGATCATGGGCTTATGTGCAGTTGATATGGACACTTGATGCCATTCAGATCTAATTTCGTCAAAAACCACAAAGTGAATAAGCTATTAGCTTTTCGGGTTAACTTTAGAGAATGGGAAGAAATATATATATATATATATATATATATATATATATATATATATATAGTTGATATGGACACTTGATGCCATTCAGATCTAATTTCGTCAAAAACCACAAAGTGAATAAACTATTTGCTTTTCGGGTTAACTTTAGAGAAGGGGAAGAAATATATATATATATAATGCCCTGTTCCACTACTAAAATATTTTTCAAATAATAAATACTTATTTTTTGAATTAAAAGTGATATATTATGAAAGAATGACTTACCTCGTAAAGCGAAAAATAAATACTTAAAAATAAGAATTTTTGCGGAACTAGGCCTAAGAATAGATGTAGTCTTTTATCTAGATAAGTGAAAATAATTTTCACTAGCTCATTGAATGAACTGTTCGAGTAATTGGGCCCACCAAAGGTTTCACTTCGATAAGGCTAACAATTTACTTATAAGACTTTCTGAGTAGATCATTTATAAATAATTTTTTTTTAAAGATTCAATTTAAATATATCTAAGAGTGCCGGTCGATTCCTAATACAAACATAATGGACAACAACATTTTTTAGTAATGTTTTTCAAGATGTATGTGACTCGACCAAATAGGCAGACTAATTACTCCACTAATAAGTTTTGATAAAAGTTACAGTATGTTTTTTCATAGGTAATTTCTATATTGTGATCCACATAATGAAATACGCACGATCACCACTACAGGACTCAAACAGTTAAATCCACGAGATGAGTCATTTACTTTCTTTTCCGTAATAATTTCAACATTCAAATTTGGCATTGTATTCGTTATGCCAAATTTAACCTTGTTTAATATAGGTATGGGGGAGAGGAGTTAATCCACACTCGACTTTTTCCATCATTTAAGAAAATATCAATAATAGGATCCAAATAGTTTCTTTTTAAGAAAAATCTTTATTAATTAAGTGAAAACCTCATATTTTGATAAAGTCTAAAATCTATATGCATGGTCTTTGCTCTTTCTTTACCAAAAGTGGTCAATGACCTATCTCATTAAGTAACTTAAGTGGGCATGTAAGTTTACAAATACGTCCTTATTTTCTCGATGGTTGACCAAATGAAGTTGATATATAGCTAGTTATACATGAAAGGGAAAAAGAGTTCATCTTCATGAACAGTTTCTCTTTGAGCCAAAGGGCATGTTGGAAACACCTTTGCTACAGTAGGAGTTGTGAAGTAGTAGTGAGGGAGATGGTGAAAAACTTAATGATGGACTTTACACATGCCATACCCCATGGCAATGGCCGGCCCCCTATCCAAAGCTGAAAAGGAGAATTATTTCTATGCTTTAATTAGTACAAAGTCTAACACTTTTTCTTCTGTGACCTGTGAAATACTAAAAATTAGGGCACCCACATGAGAAACAGCCAGAGCTAGCTAGCACTTCACCAAAAATGATGAATGTTTGATTTAATTTGTAGCAAATGCATCTCCCCATTAACCATAGTCCGTTTGCAACAAAAACAAAAAGTACACCATAGTCCCATAAAAAAGAAAAAAAGAAAAAAGGATGAGGCCATAAATTTGGGAGAGATTATATCAAGAAGAAGAAAATCATAAGGGGAAAAAAAAAAAGAGAGAAAGGAATTTGTCATCTTTCGCATCATTTCTTTTCTGCATGAGTGTCTAAAATCCAAAAATATTAACCTTAATCTTGCGTGAGGAGAATCATCAAAATTTTCATAAGGGTTCATTTAAGTAGAGTATAGTTAAAACAGAGAAAGAGAAGGGAAAAAAAAAAAAACACCCTTCCAGCATTTTATTGACATAGAAATAAGGGAAATTTATCTAAATGGTCCTCCTAGTTTTATTCAAGTCTTATTTTTGTCCTGCAAGTATCAATTACTTCGTATAACACTTTTGACCTTCAAGTTTGGTTTTTGTACCAAATTGGTCCAATTGATAACTTCTGTCAGACAAACTTGACGGAAAAAATCAGATTGATGGCAATTTGGACATTGTAGTTCGTACCAAATTGGTCCAATTGATAACGTCTGCTCTCAATCTGATTTTTTCCGTCTAGTATGGCTAACAAACATTATCAATTGGACCAACTTGGTATGAAAATCAAACTTGAAGGTCAAAAGAGTTGCAATTGATACTTAGAGGACAAAAATGAAACTCGAGTGAAACTAGGAGGACCATTTTTATAAATTTTTCTAAAAATAATAGGAAGTGCTGGGAAGTGAATTTTGTACGATCCATTTAACAATAGCTACATAGCTGTCATTTTCTTTCTAAAGACATGCGAGATTTTTATCTTTATCCAAACTTATCAATTGTGGGTCTCCCCATCATGCTGATAGTTTACACTGCATGTCCTACAATAAACCGTATTGTATGTTAAGCGTATGTATAGTATCTGTGAATACTTTCTTACAACTTTTGTCCAAAACTTTTCATTTTAACAAAGCGAATAGGAAAAAATAAATTAACCTTTAACTTTCTTTTCTTTCGCCTCACTTTCACTTTCCATCGTAATTCTCTTTGTAATCAAACGAACACTATCCTCTTCCCCCATTCATCAGAAAGTATCAGAATCTCCCAATGGTCCAACATAATCCTCGGCCCATATAAGTTGGGTTATGTTGATATATAGGCCCTGCTTTGTTAGACTGAAATCCCCAAAACAACCAGGGATTTATTGCTCAAGGGCTGCGAATACAACTTCCAAAACATTTGAACGCTCAAAGCGTCCAACCAACAATCTATCTCTATCTATAAAAAAACTACTCCCTCCGTCCCTTTTTTTGTGTGTCCAATATTCCATTTTAGGCTGTCCCTTAATAAGTGTCCATTTTGTAAAGTTAGGGGAGGTAAAAGTTGGTGTATTGTCTATTTTGTCCCTAAAAGTAGATTTTATTTTGAAAAGTTAGTGGGTAAAAGTGTAATGATGATGGGTAAGTAGGGAAAGTGGAGGAAAAAGTTGATGTGAAAAGTGTAATGATGATGTCTTTTTAATAAGTTGAAGTTACGAAACAGGACACTTAAAAAGGGACGGAGGGAGTATATGCCAATATAGTGGGGCTTCTCAAGCATCTAAACTCCCATGGCCTAAATTTAAAGAATTTTGTTTTTAAAGTTTTTTTTTTTTAAATTAAGAGAGACAAGGGGAGAGCTAAGTGTCGAGATCGAGAGAGAGAGAGAGAGAGAGCATAAAACAAATAAGAAGAAACCAAATACTCCGTATTTCTCACAAAAATCAATTAATCTTCTCGTGCCTCGTGCTGGTACAATGCTTGTTTTTGTTTACATGACTGTAGGAAATCCGATATGAAAATTAAATCTCACCATCCCAGAGCTTCTCAACAGAGATACAAGGGCCATCTTCTGATGTGTAATCACGTCCAACGCATCCTCTTTACTGCGGAATTTGTTCTATCCTTTCACATTCTTCAGGGCTTAGCTTCCAATCAAATATGCACATATTTTCCTTCATTCTCTCCTTATTAGCTCTTCACAAGAAGGCTCACCCCTTGCTCATAAACCCATCTCAGGCAAACCTTTTCACGTACGTAGCCGCATTTCAATAATCACACCAATGTACAAGATACACATATTCAGCATAAAAATCAGTTCTTCATAGCCGTATGAACGAACAAAAGGAGTACTATCTGTTCTTTCTTCAATTTGAAAATCACGGTGCAAGGCCTGTGCACAAATATGTGACAAGATCACAAGTCAAGAAATCATTTTTTTGCCCTACCACTGAATAATTTTTTTCCGGTACCAACTTCATACAACAAGATCACAGATACCCATTACCCCATTCTCCACCTCAATTGTTGAGTTGTAACGAAATTATCTCAACGCTTTCAATCCAAGTCTCTAATCTTGGAGAGTTTCAAATATCAAATTCTAAACGTCTATGGCTTCTCTCTATTTCTGATTTCTGTCCTCTTAAACTATTCAACCCGAAGGATTACAGAGGCAGGTCCCTTAATATAATTTCTATTTTCTATTCACCTTTTCCTTCTCTAATCACCCAATCCAAACTGATTCTGATACAAAGTGGTCCTTTATACTTGCTTCCAATTAACCTAGTCGTGACTTGTGAGCAACACTGAATGAAGTTCATAAAGAGCACGGATGAAAGGGAAAAAAAAAAAAATTGATGATTATAAAGAAAGAATGTTACCTGAGCAACTGTCTTTCCCTGAGCCTCAGCAATCTCCTTTAGTACCTCACAATCAAGGACTTGGTTGGTTCCCCAGACTGTACCTCTTGCCCCCAAGTGAGAATGCAGTAATATGTATGCCCTTTCTATGACAAAAATCTCTCAGCTTTGCATGCTGCCAAAGTGAGCTCATCTCCACCTTTTAATCCAGCCATAATGCAATAAGTCTTTATAATTTTCACAATAAATCACAAGAATAGACTAAAAGTTTAGATTAATTTGGTTTAGAAGCAGGGGAATCAATCTAAGGATTTTGGAGTGAGAATAAAGAATTGATGGTAATCAAGGAAAAAAAACAAAATACCATCAAAAACCAAGTACCAGCTCTTAACAAATTATAATCATTCAAAAGATCACTTGGACTAATCAATAATTTGAATATATTTTGCGTTCTAAATGAGGTGAATTGTACTGGACTTCTGGTTAATGGAAGCTGGCTAGCTTGTTAGAGCTGGACTAGACATCAAAGAATCAAGAATCTTAGCTTTCTGAGTTGTGGAGGCTAAGGATACGGGGAAAGGAAAATGGAAGCAAAAGTCAATAGAAGAAATGTCGGGCATTCCTAATCCCAAGGAGAGGGGTGGAAGACAGAAGCAAAAATGCGTTCTGTTCAGATCTGCTGTTGTAGCTGCCACATTATTCTCTTCTTCTGATGGAATTAACAGGATTCACCTCAATGAGTCTGAGGCTGTTTGGTCTTTTAATAAGATCAGGGGCATCGGTTATAAGGGTGATGATAAAGAAGTCATAAGTAGAATTATGATTATGGAAGATGAAGATAAAGAAAGGGCCAAGGTACAGGCTACCCAGCAGGATAATTGATTCTGCGGTGTTTTTTGGGTGGTGTTTGTTTTGGTTGGGTTTTGGGAGTGGTGCTTCTTTTGGGGTTTCTGCCTTGGTTGGCTTCTTGCCAATATTCAGTTGCTTTTCTTTCCCTTTTGGATCTTCGCGACATGTGATTGTCGGATTGAGGAGGTGTCTTTCTTGTGGGTTGCTCTTCCTCTGATTTGATGCCTTGTTCTTGAATCGTTTTAATCTTTAAAATTTATTTTCAAAAGTTAATAAAATTCTTTTTCGCTGTTCAGAAAAAAAGAATCAAGAATCTTCAAAACCCAGTGATGATCCCTTTTAAACATTCTCTTAAATGATAAAGGACTATTTATAGAATTTTCATAATTTTTCACCTGTAGGATGCTAAAATAAAGATGGGAGATCAGGGTTTTTAAATATCATTAGCTGGATCCGAATCAATGTCGGTGATATGGCTAGATATCGACAAATATATATATAGGTATATTCGCGTATCTAAATTCCAAAAGTGTCCTATTTATTACTACCAACTAGATAATTTTAGTTGTTCAGTGAATCTGCTAGAGGTCCTCTCTCTATGTGCCAATACGTTGGGGAAAAATTCAGAAGTCAACATCCAAAGCATCTTAACATTGCCCAAAACTTTTGATGCAAGTTTTGGGCATTCCAGCTTCTGGTTTTTTCTGCTGCTTCGTATGGGTTGGTATGGTTTTCTTTGCAGCTGAAGGGGTTTTGATTGGGTTCTGTGGTTTATTTTTTGCAGAAGTATTGGCGACTAGTTTGAGCTTTTTAGTTCCTATGATTTTTTATGGTCATTTTCCTTTCGTCCTTATTGTTCTTAGTTGGTGTCTTGCCTTCTTTGGGTCTTGGGTGACGTACGCTGTCATGGCCTTGGTTTTTATAATATATTTCAACTATTAGCAAATTTCTTTGCCGAGGAAAAAAAAACATGGCCCAATTCAAAGCTTTAGCACATGAATGATGGAGTACATCCGACGTATGTCAATAGCCACCCTTTTACATTCTATCTGATGGGGAACACTATTCTTTTGAGTTTTGACGGTTCGATCGCATATTGGATCGCTAGCACCTGAGCACATTTACAAACACAAAAACTATATGACCATGCAAATTACCAGAAACACACAATGCATGTCCATAACTATCTTTTGATCATAGTTTCATAGTTGCAGAATATTAAAAACGTTAATAATTAGAACTATTGATGTAACACACGTGGAGGCCCAATTTCATGATCAGCTGGACCGAGCCAAGCCCCAGAAGCCCAAACGGTATTTAATTTCAGATTATCCAATTTAGCAATTCAGACGAGCTCGGAATAGGCCCAATGTAGACACCCCAATTTGACCTAACGATTATTTCAAGTCTCACCTTGAGGACCATCCCGATAATGATATGGATATAGTGATTGCTGATTGATTTCTCGTGAACCTGTGGACTCATGGTGAGTACTTTTAGCCACTTAGAGGACCCAATCCAGAGCCATATAGCCTTTCAAACATAAATACAGTATCCTAGAAAAATCCATCTTTCGGTCGTAACATCGATCTCACGGCCTCAACATCATTTCTTCACCTGTGAAACTTGTTGCTTGAAAATCTCCCTGAGAGATTGATCTTTCAGCCACCAGGTCCATCCTTCGGCCGCTTAATCATTTCCTCAGCCGCCAGATCTATTGCTCGGCCGCCAAATCGTCTATTTTTCAGATTCTGGAACATTCTGTCAATCATTTAATCCGTTCACAAAACCCTAGCAGCCAAATCCCGACGCATTCAAGCTACGTAAGGAGATTACCATGAGGAGTTTGTGTTGCCTTATAACTCCAATTCAATCGATCGAGTTTGATTGGTTGAGGTGTGTCATCCCTATGCCTATATAAAGGACCCTTAGGGTTCCGAAAATATAACGAATTGATATACCAACACACCCTCTCAAGCCACGAAACTTTGTCAATATACATGATAAGCATACGAGAATGTAATGTAGGGTGCGCTAGTGTTTAGTTATAGTTTAATTTAATTACTAATAAAGTTATTGTTAACGTTGTTTGCTTGTAGAGTGTTCTAGTTCTGTTTTATAGGTGAATCGCCAAACAGGGGAGTTTTTGAGGCGTAAGGCATGTCATTGCCCGAGCAGAAACAGATTTGCCCGAGCAGAACCTGTCATTGCCCGAGCAAAAGCAGATTTGCCCGAGCAGAAACAGATTTGTCCGAGCAAAACCAGATTTGCCCGAGCAAGAGGAAGGCAGCCAAGGCAGAATTCTGAGCTATTGAGCTCAGCATCGATGGGATGCCATATGTTACATCGATGCCGAGACCCTTAGTGGTCTAGTCCCTTAGCCAGCTCGGCATCGATGGGATGTATCGTGTTACATCGATGCCGAGCCCCATAGTAGAGCACTCTAAGGCCGTTGCCATCGATGCCGAGGGGCTTAGAGGTGGATTTTCTGAGCATCTTGGGAATATTTCAGGCACGGATCCCCAGAGTATAAAAGCTTTTGACATCATTTTTGTAAAAAAAAGTAGCATAGATTCAATAGTATATTTTCTAGATCTAGATTAGATTTCTTGCAATTCAAATTGTTCTTGAGTGTTCTTCATTTTTCAGCTTTGAATATTTTAATTTCTGCCTTTAGTTGTTAGTTTTTGACATTGTCGCTTTAATTAAAGTTGTTTATTTTCTCCCGATCTATCTTAATCTCTAGTTTATTTCAAGTCTTGTTATTTCATTATGTTAGCTAGATTTTTGCTTGCTCCTATCTCTCTAGATATGTGCGAGTAGTTTCAAGGGTTAGGTCATGGGATAATTAGCTTCTCATGGCTCGGGCGAAAATTGCATTTTGCACCCAATAAAGTTTTAAACTTTGATTTGAAAATTGATGCGGGGTTCGGGTTTTTTTGACAAATTACCGAGGTGTTAACCTCTTTGATCATGTGTAGGTGGGAGCATCGCCTACCCACCACACATGATGCTTAGAGCTCTTTCGCTCGAGGTATTTGCCAAATGAATTCTAGAGTTAGCTTGGTTCTCAAATCATTTTATCTTCCGATTTGAGAACTATAATCAAGTATCTTAAATTATGTAGTTGGGTGAAGAGTGTGATCTAGCTCGAGTCTTGGGTGCTAATAATTTCTAGACCTAGCCTAATTTTTCTTTAGTTAATTCGTTTTAATTTAGCCTTTTATTTTCACTGTTTAAAGTAAAACAAAGTTGGCTGTCTAAAAGCTGAAAGCCCTTACTTGCATCTACAAATCCGATCAAGCCATATAATTATTCCCTTGGGTACGATCCTGGATTTCCGATTTATTATGCTTCAACCGACATGTTAAGCCCTACGCTTGGGGTATTATTCCACATTATCTTGGAGAATGAAGTATTTTTGGCGCCGTTGCCGGGGATTTCTTATTATGGCTTTCTTGGAGGTTCTACAAACCATTGTAAGTATCCCGCTTTCGTCAAGTAGTAGTAGTAGTAGTTTAGTAGTTTTTGTGTTAGTAGTTCGTATTTAGTTTGGTGGATACCTCTAACCTAATTCATCTAAACTTGAGGTGTAACGAAGCCAGGTAAATATCGAGTTTGTTCTTAGTTAGTTTAGTGTAATTAATTTAGTTGGTTAATTTAAATTTGATTGCATTGCTTAGCCAAAGTGGTTGCATAACCCCTCGCATATTCTGTTTGCTGAGTTGAGGTGGCAGCATAGCCCCTCCTATCTGGTAGTTTGTTGGTAGTTAGTTAGTATTTTTGCTTGTGTATGCGTGTTTATCGAAGCCCAATTTCCAATCGGCTTCATTGTTCTTCTTCACCGCCAAGAATTCGTAACATTGCCAGGGCGTATCCTGCCCACTCTCTGCCTCGCAAATTATTTCGCAATCGCAAAGGCCCAATGGCCGAAGAAGTTTCAGTTCGTACTCTATGTGATTATCTGAATCCAGAACGGGCTTCTCAAGTATCTCCTATCGTTATTCCGACTTCGACCGCTAGGAATACATTTGAATTCAAGGCTGAGTATCTTCGGATAGTTCTAGAGTTTCGGGGGTGAGAATTGGAGGATCCTTACTTGCATATCCGGGAGTTCGAGAATATTCTACACTCTTTTGTTACAGTTCCGGGGCAACTTGATCAAGCCCGCTTGAAGTTGTTCCCATTCACTCTAAAGGACAAGGCGAAACAATGGTTCAATTCTTTGAAGCCTCAATCTTTGCGTAACTGGAGAGAAGTTCAGGATGCTTTCACCACTAAGTTCTTTCCAGCAAGCAGGACAAAGTTACTTATCGAATCAGATTCAATGTTTCAAGCAAAGGGATGGAGAGACTTACCACAAGTATTGGAAGCGCTACAAAGACTTGCTTATGTCGGTTCCTCATCACAACCTTCCGTTGTATCTCAGAGTCAACTATTTCTACACAGGGTGTTCTCAAGAGAGTAAACAGCTTCTGGATACTATGGGTGGAGGTGATTTTATGGGGAAGACACCGGAGGATGCTTGGGATTACTATGAGTCACTAGCTGAGAAGACCCAGTCTTGGCAGTTTGTAGACCCAGGAGATAGAGCAATGTTCAATCAAGGTCCTATAGGTTCAGGAAAATTCTCTATTGTGGAGCATACAGCTTTTGAAACTCGTTTGGAGGAGATTGCTCGTAAACTTGACAAGTTGGAATTAAAGAGTGCTCAATCTCAAGAAGTGAAAGCAGTGCGCCAAGTGGAGGAAGTATGTGTTATTTGTGAGATTGTGGGCCATTCTACCGAAGCGTGCCCCAATATTCCTACTTTGAAGAATGTGATTAATGGGATTGCTCCGGAGGAAGTTCATGCAGTTCAACGTTTTGACTCTTATTCTTAATCCTATAATCCGGGAACAAGGCAACATCCAGCTTTTTGTTGGAGTCAACCTATTGAAGGGAATTCTTCTCAAGTTCCACCCCCCGCTCCTTAATTACCTTGGAAGCAACCTAAAAATGCTTTCCGTTTCCCTCAAGCTCAAGGTCCGCCGGGTTTTGCTCCTTCTGCTCCATTTCCACATGCAAACCAATTTCAACAACAACTTGCTCAGTTCCACCAACAACCACCAAAGCATTCTTGGGAAGATCAATTCAGTGCTCTCTTGCAAGGCCAAACTGCTATCAACGAGCAACAAACTCAGATGATGAATGACATCAGAAATCAGTTGGGCAAGTTAACAACTATGGTGGGTTTGTTACAACAAGAGAAAGGGAAGTTTCCTACTCAACCTCAACCTAATCCGCAACCGAATTCTAATCCAACTTTTCAAGGTCTTCACTTTGCTAGCTCTTCGGTGACTTTTCCCCAGCAAGCAAAGGATATTATTTCTCTTCAAAGTGGCAAGATGGTGGATAATCAAGTGGTGATGCCTCCGGAACCTACCTTGTTACCTTCTCCTATCGAACGTTCAATTCCAATCCTTGGGAAATCTCCCAAGGAAGCAAGCAAGGAGACTCTTGAAGAAGAAGAAAAGGATAAAGGCAAAGCAAAGCAAAGCGTACCGGAACCTCAAGTTATTCCAACACCGGCTCCGTTCCCTAATCGTTTGAAGGCTTTGGCGAAACCAAATTACAATGCGGAGTTGCATGAGTTATTCAATCAAGTGAAGATCAATATTCCTCTCATGGATGCGGTCAAGCAGATTCCGTCATATGCCAAGTTTCTTAAGGATTTGTGTACTCGGAAGCGCAAGCTTAATGTTCAAAAGAAGATATTCCTTACTGAGCAAATGAGTTCTATCATTCAAACGAATATCGCGCCTAAGTACAAGGATCCGGGGAGCCCTACTATTGCTGTCACAATTGGAGGAAAGCGTATCGAACAAGCTTTGCTCGATCTTGGTGCTAGTGTTAATCAACTTCCGTACTTTGTTTATCAAGAGCTTGGTTTGGGAGAGATGAAGCCCATTCGTGTCACACTCCAATTAGCCGATCGAAGTGTTCGTGTACCAAGGGGAGTAGTGGAAGATGTTCTAGTCCAAGTTGATCAGTTTGTCTATTCGGTGGATTTTGTGATTCTCGATACAAATCCGACCGACTCTTCTGCTTCTTCTACTCTAGTGATTCTTGGAAGACCCTTCTTAGCCACGGCGGATGCAATTATCAATTGTCGAAATGGACTTCTCAATATGACCTTCGGTAACATGAAGATGGAGGTCAATATTTTTAATGTGAGCAGTCAAATGGGAGATGACGAGAACGTGAATGAAGTAAGCCTTATCGATACTCTTGTAGAAGAACACGTGGATGAGCTACCCTATAGTGATCCTTTGGAAGTTGCTCTTACGGCTGAGGAGGCTGAATTTCTCGAATCTTCCGAAGTGAGATATTTGCATGCGTTGCTCAATGAGGAGGATGAAGCGTGTCCCATGACCTCTTGGACTCCAAAATTTGAAGAGTTTGAAGAACTATCCCCAATAAAGAAGAAGGTTCTTCCCTCTCTTGTGGATCATCCTCTATATGATGATCTAGGGGGGAAACGCCTCACCGCTAAAGTTGTCTCTTTCGATCTCCCGTATCTTGATTCTTCCCCGGAGGACTTACTCCTTACTTACGAGATGAACATGCTTGAAACGTCGGGCGATTATTATGAAGATCCATTGGAAAAACCTCTCACCGCTAAGGAAATGGATGCCGAAGTGGATTACTTGTATTCGTTGTTGGCTAAACAGGATGTTTATGGACCAATCTTTGAAGAGTTAAAGCCCATGGAAGTTACAACTGTCCCTTCGAGTTCTCCATGCCTTGATCCTCCCATCGCTAAAGAAATGAATAGCGAGGTAGATTTCTCACTCTCTTTGTTAGAAAAGCAAGATGCATGTGAGCCTATTCTTGAGAAGTTACCAATCATAGAACCAATTGATTTTCTTGGTATTGACAATTTTCTTGTGGTTTATCATCCTTATATTGTAGATTTGGTCAACAAATTGAAAATTGATTTGATTTGGGCTATGCCCTTGGTGGAACTTAAGTTTTTAAAATGAATTCGGCAATTGCTTTACTCAAAGTACCTTATCTTGTGGCATGGTCGAGTTCAATTTTTGGCAAAGTGTGTAGCTTGGAGCGCTCTGTTTCTTCTAATAGTTATTAATGGCATGCTAAATGTTCGTAGTTCTCATGTGGCTGAACAATCTTTTTCTTTATCTATTTTCTGTTTCTCTTTCAACGGTCTAGTATAGCCACCCATTTCTTACCCCACCGGTAGGGAATGGGAAGAAAAGTATGACTCGTGTGATCGCGTGATGATCGGGTGGTGCATTGCATTTCATTCTGTTTTGCATGTTTCTATTTGTTTTGTGTGTTTTCTTCGTGTTTTCTTTATTTTCTATCTTTTCACTTTTTGTTTTATTTGGAAGCCGGATAACATGGGCCGGTGGTTCTAATGTCAATTGTTTTGTAGAAGGTCATTCTCTTAAGTCTTCTACAGGGTTTATTTGCTACCACACCAGCCTTGGTAGATTGGGTCTAAAGCCGAAGTGAGTGAGGCGTTCAGGAGCCCTAAGCATGGGTGCGCTAAGCACCGCGGTTGTTAGTCCAATAAAGCTTTGGATATGGCCTAGTGTGACTAGCTATGGTTCCGAGTTGGTAGAACCGAAGGAGTAAACCCTGGAAGCATCTAATCTGGCTGGAGCAAGACATTGACATGAAATCCTCCTACTTGGTCAAGGTATTTAGGGGTTGACATTCCCCTTGGATGGTACATTCGCGTACTTTTCCTCTTTTCGTTCTTGTTCTTAATGCTATGAGGGCATAGCATCGCTTTAAGTTGGGGGGAGGGGTTAGCTTATGTGCTATTTGTTTGATTTTGCGAAAATTTGAAAATTTCAAAAACAATAGAAATTGAAAAACCAAAAACATGAGAAAATTGAAAATTTTCAAAAATAAATAAAACTTTTTACTTGCAATTCCTTCCTTTTGTCATAGGTTTTAGTTTTGTTCACGACTTGTTGCATGCTCAATCGTTGTTAGTTAGCAAGAATTCGTAACAATCCTAAGAATTTTGTACTTCTTAATTTGCATGCTTAGTTGACAATTGAATGGTTTAGGCTTTGAGTTAAGTTTTTGAGCAAGTTTTGGCCCAAATCCCCATTATTCAATAAACATACTTGTAGTTAGGTGAATAATCGCATGTCCATGTCTAATTGTGTTCAAAATGTCGATTTTCAATCATTTTGGAATCCATAGCGCACTTAGGAAAGGATACAAGGCATTCTTTGCATGATTATACCACATATGAGTCACCTTGTCCTATTTTGCATCCTGTTATTCTCCCACTCTTTGCTTAGCCTAGGCGACCGATTGTTTGGAGGGATTGTTGGTGTGGTTTTCAATATGCAAAGGTCTTTTTGGGGCTGTTGATTTTTTTTCAGTTGTTGGAAGTTTTGGGGACCAAATTGAAGCAAAACAAAATTTTTTGGATTAAGGGCGTCGGCATCGATGGATAAAAACTCTTTACATCGATGCCGAAGGGTCTAGGCAAACGGTTAACATGAGCGGCATCGATGGGAAAAATTAAGAGACATCGCTGCCGAGCAGCCCATCTCGCCAGGTCAGTAAGCAGATCGGCATCGATGGAGTATATTGTTTTACATCGCTGCCGAGTGACCTAAGCAAGCACCTAACAGGAGCGGCATCGATGGAGTATATTGCTTTACATCGATGCTGAACGGCTTCCAGCGGCAGTTCAGTCAAGCCCAGTGCGCGACCAAAATCCTTTTCATCTTCAACAACAACCTACTGCCCTCTTTCTATTCCTCCAGTAAACCACCAAAACCCTAACCCAAACCTTCAATCCACCCACTAAATCCTCCATATTTCCACAGAAAACTTCCCAATCCTCCATCTCCTTCAACAATACACAAGTTTCCTCCATCGATTTCGAGTTTTTCAAGCAAAATCAAGGTAAACCCATTTCCTACATCTCAAATCTGAAATTTTCATCTTTTACCCCCAAAAATCCTTGTTTCTTCCTATTTTCTACTCATATACACAACCCCCACCATATTTTGACCCTACATTCACCCATTCCACTCAAAAACTCAAAAATCCCATAAACCCTAGCCTAAATCCGAAAATACCCAAATAAAAATCCAAAATCCCTTTTTGCTTACAATGCCAAGGATAAAACAGACCACGCACCGTGCTCCCTCTTCTCAACCTGAAATTGAAGAGGAGGATGATTTTATGGCTGAAAGTGAGGACGAAAATTAGCCCGCAGAGGCTTCGGGATCTAGGAGTAAGCGGAGGAGACGGACTCCGGGTTAGATTGCAGCGGATACGAGGAGAGTTTGGGAGGATAGTTTCACGAGCAGAAAGTTCAAAAATGAGCGGCAAGTGGACGCTACGGCATTGCCCGATGATCACACGGGGCTTCGGTACATCATGAGAAAAGGTTTGAATTTCTGGACTGAGCCGTTACTTGGATATAATAAGAATGCCGTTATTGAATTTTATAAGTTCATGATTATTCCTGAGGGTGATTGGGAAAGTGACCCGGCTGTTGGAATTTTTTCGAAAGTAGGGGGAATTGATATTGTTATTACTCCAAATGATATTGCTGCGTATCTGAAAATTCAAAGGCCCCTTCTTGAAACTGTGAATTCCTCTAGAAAGGATGAGTTGATTGATTTGCAGGTTGAGAATGGGACTTTGTACCATAACCCCTCTTTGGCTTCATTACCCCATGTGCCCGAGAATTTCAAAGCAAGCTTTAGATTTCTGAACAAAGTGATACATTATAACCTTTATCCCCGAGGCTCAGAGAGTAGACCAACCAGGAAAAGTGGAGAAATTTTGTTTGCATTGACAGCTAATGATTTGATAGTTGATTGGGCTATGTTTATCTTTACTCAACTGCGTGATTTTAGGGCTAATACTCTGATTACTGCCAATATGCCATTGCCTTGTATGATTACTAGTTTATGTAAGGAAAAAGGAGTTATGGGGCAGCTTATGAGCAATTGAAAGAACTCTCTCCGGGGCCCATAGATGACACTTTTGATGTGAAAAGCTCATCTCAGATTCACACTGCTAAGGGTAAACAGGCGAGAAAGGAGGATTATTTGACTACAATGCCATCAAGAAAGGAAGAACTGGGGTCTTGGCTCAAGAAGCTGTTCTGTCAAGGGGTTTCAATAATCAATAGTCAAAGGAAGGAGAAGGTTGAAAGGAGGAAGATGATGAGGGAACAGGAAGCACAGAGGAAAGAGATAGCCTGGCAGACATCGATTTTGGAGCAGCAACATGGGGTGAAGTATGTCCCCGAGCCGGTTGATGAGAGAGAAGTAAGTGATGACTTTGCAGGATATGAGAGTGAGGAGTTGGCTGACTGATTAGATGACTTGCTGATAGGATGATGAGGTGGTGATATGGTGATGACATGATAGAGAGTCGGTGGCTCTAGAAATTCCCCTTACTTGGTCGGGGTCTTGGTTGGTTGACATGCCAACTATCCTATCCTTTTATTTTGTTTTGTTGCATTTTCATTTCATAGTATAACTTTGCACATTGTTAGTTAGTAGTTGGTTTATTGGTTTGGCCGGTTTGGCCTTGACTTGGTTCATTTCATATGTTGGCGGCGGTCACTCGGGTAGTTATCCAAGCTAGTAATAGACCGTCGCCCATTTTTGCTAACCTGTTCTTTGTAACCAAGGTCATTACAAGCTGAAAAATACCTTAGTTGATCTTTTGTGCGTATGGATTCCATTTTGATTGACTGTCTGATAGTTGTATAACTAGTTAATGGCATGCTTTCCTTTCGTTATCCAAATATCATCTGCTAGTTTTCAATTCTGTTGAATAAGTGCTTTCGTTGTTTGAGGCATAGTATTTCTTGTGCACTATTGCCTGTTTGTCAAGCACTTCTTTGGTGGATATGGTTTAGTTTGAATTCACAAAGTTTTGTGTCCCGTATCCTCCCATTGTTCGAGGACACAAACTCTTTTAGCTTGCTCTTAAACTTGCTTGATACTTAGCCTGTTTAATTGGATGTTGAAAATGTGAGTTGTAGAAATGAAATAAAAAGCCGGTTTGTTTGAACTCTTGCTAGGTTACAGAATTGAGCATGTTCTAAGTTGTGAATTCGAAAGGATTGCATAGTTGCTAGTTTTCTAATTTTCTGTATTTCGTTCGCTAGGGACTAGCAAACCTCAAGTTGGGGGGTGTGATAAGCACCCGAGAATGTAATGTAGGGTGCGCTAGTGTTTAGTTTTAGTTTAATTTAATTACTAATTAAGTTATTGTTAATGTTGTTTGCTTGTAGAGTGTTCTAGTTCTGTTTTATAGGTGAATCGCCAAACAGGGGAGTTTTCGAGGCGTAAGGCATGTCATTGCCAGAGCAGAAACAGATTTGCCCAAGCAGAACCTGTCATTGCCCGAGCAGAAGCAGATTTACCCGAGCAGAAGCAGATTTGCCCGAGCAAAACCAGATTTGCCCGAGCAAGAAGAAGGCAGCCAAGGCAAAATTCTGAGCTATTGAGCTCGGTATCGATGGGATGCCATATGTTACATCGATGCCGAGACCCTTAGTGGTCCAGTCCCTTAGCCAGCTCGGAATCGATGGGATGTATCGTGTTACATCGATGCCGAGCCCCATAGTAGAGCACTCTAAGACCGTTGCCATCGATGCCGAGGGGCTTAGAGGTGGATTTTCTGAGCATCTTGGGAATATTCCAGGCGCGGATCCCTGGAGTATAAAAGCTTTTGACATCATTTTTGTAAAAAAAATAGCATAGATTCAATAGTACATTTTCTAGATCTAGATTAGATTTCTTTGCAATTCAAATTGTTCTTGAGTGTTCTTCATTTTTCAGTTTTGAATATTTTAATTTCTGCCTTTAGTTGTTAGTTTTTGACATTGTCGCTTTAATTAAAATTGTTTATTTTCTCCCGATCTATCTTAATCTCTAGTTTATTTTAAGTCTTGTTATTTCATTATGTTAGCTAGATTTTTGCTTGCTCCTATCTCTCTAGATATGTGCGAGTAGTTTCAAGGGTTAGGTCATGGGATAATTAGCTTCTCATGGCTCGGGCGAAAATTGCATTTTGCACCCAATTAAGCTTTAAATTTTGATTTGAAAATTGATGTGGGGTTCGGGTTTGTTTGACAAATTACCGAGGTGTTAACCTCTTTGATCATGTGTAGATGGGAGCATCGCCTACCCACCACACATGATGCTTAGAGCTCTTTCGCTCGAGGTATTTGCCAAATGAATTTTAGAGCTAGCTTGGTTCTCAAATCATTTTATCTTCTGATTTGAGAACTATAATCAAGTATCTTAAATTGTGTAGTTGGGTGAAGAGTGTGATCTAGCTCGAGTCTTGGGTGCTAATAATTCATAGACCTAGCCTATCTTTTCTTTAGTTAATTCATTTTAATTTAGCCTTTTATTTCCACCGTTTAAAGTAAAACAAAGTTGGCTGTCTAAAAGCCGAAAGCCCTTACTTGCATCTACCAATTCGATCAAGCCATATAATTATTCCCTTGGGTATGATCCCGGATTTTCGGTTTATTATGCTTCAACCGACGTGTTAAGCCCTACGCCTGGGGTATTATTCCACATTATCTTGGAGAGCGAAGCAATACACTCTCAAATCCCCTTTGTAAAAGCCCCAATCTCTCGAAGGCAGCCACTAATCCGACGATCAAACCCCGAAGTTCAAACCCTGACCCTAGGGTTTTCGATAAGCAAATCAGTCTATCCCATCTAATCCAAAGCAATCAAGCCACTGAGGAATCAAGGTGGTGAGGCCCAGGGGTCTTTTGTTCATTTTATTTTCAGTATATGCATGCTAATCATAGGATTTTGATTATCTGTTAATGGTGTAGTTTGGTGTAAGGAAGAACATTGGCTTGATCTTTGATCCATCGGCCGGTATATTAAACCAGGAGGATCTCTCGGCCGTGGCATCCATTCACCGGCCGCAAGATCCATCTCACTGGGACAATTTGTTTTATCTGCTTTCTGATGCATGATTTGCTTATCGTACTGGCTCACCATTAACTGTTTAAAGGCTAATAAACAGACTATGTGTTGGAATTAAATAGTGCATGTATTAACCTTATGTCGAATAACTATGGGTCAGTCTCACGACTGGACAGAAAGGGGTGCCTAACACCTTCCCCTCATTGTACCTTTGGCTCTCATACCCAGAATCTCTATCTATATTTCCTAGTTTTTATAAACTGGGTGGCGACTGTTTTGATGATAACCGTTATCGTGTGGCAATGTTTCTAGCCATGGAAATATTTTCGATCTTGGTTTATGAAGCAAGCAACCAAACAAACAAACAATGATCAATCTGTATGGCGATGCCCCACTTTGGGAGGTGTCTACACCCAAACTTGGTGAGCTAACTCATTTTCGCGCTCCGATCAATACACATCAACCCTAGGTTGATGCTCAATGGTGCTTTTCGGCCTAATTTCTTCGTTTAGGCCTTCAATTACGTTATTTTGCCATTTTAGGAAAAAAAATTTTCATTAATAACTCTTAGACCGTAATTCCTTTTAAGTTTATTCTTTTTGGGAAAGTTTTGTTTTACTTTTCCGTTTTCAGTTTCAGGAAAAGCCCTAAATTCTGGGACTTTTTATTTTTCAGGTTTATTTTTAGGATTTCTAGGGTTTTGGCCTATATAAGGGTTTGTAATCTAGAGTTTATAAAGCCTTTTATCAATAATATTGCAGAGATTCTCGCTTTCTTTCTTGTGCGCAAGATTTGCTCGTTGTGATGAGTTATTTATCTCGTTTGGACTAGTACGCTAACTAGTCTCTTGTGAATTCCATTTCGTCAAGTAGTATCAGAGCACGACTTTGCCTGGTTCGATGGCACCAAACACAAAAGAAGATACACCCATTGACGTTGGTCATGGGCTTATTGACCTAAGGAGGATGGTGGAGGATCAACAAGCACAGTTGACCGAGATCCGTCAGGATACCCACAGACAATTCATTGAGATCCATGAGATGCGGTAGGGGTTAACTCTACAAATCTGCCAAAGGCCAAAAAGGGTTGAGGAGAATCACGAGTTGAAGAAAATAAGCTGTATATTCAACTCAAGAAGTGCAGTTTCTTGACTCGCAACTTATTATTCTTGGGCTATGTGGTGAGTTCTAAAGGTATTCATGTAGATGAAGAGAAGGTTCGAGCTATTCGTGATTGGCCAACACCTAAATCTGTTATGGAAGTGAGACATATCCATGGATTGGCCACTTTCTATAGGCGATTCATTCGAAACTTCAGTACTATCATAGCACCAATCACTGAGTGCTTGAAAAAGGCAAGTTTCTGTGGGGAGGTGAATTGGAGCAAAGTTTCGCACTGGTTAAAGAACAGCTTTGTACTGCATCGGTATTAGCTCTGCCTAGTTTTGAGAAGATTTTTGAAGTTGAGTGTGATGCTAGTGGAGTTGGTATTAGGGCTGTTTTGTCCCAAGAGAAGAGACCAGTGGCTTTCTTTAGTGAAAAGCTGAGTGGAGCTAGACAAAAGTGGAGCACTTATGATTAGGAGTTCTATTTTGTGATTCGCGCTCTCAAACATTTGGAGCATTATCTGATTCAGATGGAGTTTTTGTTGTACACTGATTATCAAGCGCTAAAGTTCATCAATAGCCAAAAGAAGTTGGACAGTATGCATGTGCGCTGGGCTACGTTCTTGAAGAAATTTCCGTTCACTATTCGACACAGGTCTCGGGTGCCAAATCAGGTGGCTAATGCGTTGAGTCGTCGAGCTGATTTGTTGGTGACTTTGGCCCATGAAGTTGTGGGCTTTGAGTTTTTAAAGGAGCTGTATCCAGAGGATGAGGACTTCAAAGAAATTTGGGCAGTATGTGTTTAGAATCGGCCTGTTAGTGACTTTCATGTTACTGATGGGTACTTGTTTTATGGCAATCGTCTTTGCATTCCTCAATCTTCTTTAAGGGAAATCTTAATATGAGACCTTTATGGTGGAGGGTTAGGTGGACACTTAGGGAGGGACAAGACTATTGCGAGTTTGGAGGAGCGCTATTTCTGGCCACAACTAAAAAATGATGATGGAAATTTTGCGTGGAGGTGCTACACTTGTTAGGTATCTAAGGGTCAGTCTCAAAATACTGGTCTTTATACTCCTTTGCCTATGCCTAATAATATTTAGGAGGATCTGTCTATGGATTTTGTGTTGGGACTGCCTCGTACCCAACGAGGTGTAGATTCTGTATTTGTGGTGATTGACAAGTTTTCTAAGATGGTGCACTTTATTGCTTGTCGAAAGACATCGGATGCCTCACATGTGGCTCAGTTGTTCTTTCGAGAAGTAGTTTGGTTGCATGGGGTGCCAGCATTACCTCTGATCGGGATGTGAAGTTCCTTAGCCATTTTTTGGTCACTCTGTGGAGAATGTTTGGAACTTCGATGAAGAGGAGTTTTACTGCACATCCGCAAACTAACGGAAAAACTAAGGTGACTAATCGGAGTTTGGGGAATTTGGTTTGCAGTAGCTGTGGTGACAAGCCGAAGCAATGGGATCACGTTTTGTCGCAGGCTGAGTTTGCTTTCAATAGTGCAGTTCACAGTGCCACGGGAAAATCACTTTTTTCCTTGGTATATGTGACATCTCCAAAGCATACAGTGGATTTGGTTCATCTCTCGTGGGGTCCCGGGGTTAGTGTTGCAGCTGAGGCAATGGCTAAGCAAGCTCAAGAGGTGCATGAGCAAGTAAAACAGAAGCTAGCTGAGAATAATGCGAAATACAAGAGGGCTGCAGACAAGCGCAAGCGTGAGAAATTGTTCAAGGGGATTTTATGATGTTCTTACGCAATGAACGGTTTCCAGTGGGGACCTATAACAAGCTAAAGCCCAGGAAGTATGGTCCGTATGAAGTTCTGAAGAAGATTGGCGACAATGCTTATGTAATTGATCTTCCTCATTCCATGAAAATTTCAAAGGTTTTCAATGTTGCTGATTTATCTAAGTATCATGCTGAGGAGCCACTATATCCATTCTTGAACTCGAGGTTGAGTTCCTTCAAAGAAGAGGGAACTGATGTAGAACACGTGGAGACCCAATTCCATGATCAGCTGGACCGAGCCAAGCCCCAGAAGCCCAAACGGTGTTTAATTTTAGATTACCCAATTTAGCAAAATTCGGACGAGCTCAGAATAGGCCCAAACTTGGTGGGCTAACTTATTTTTGTGCTTCAGTCAATACTCATCAACCTAGAGTTTAGGCCTTCAATTACGTTATTTTGCCATTTTATGAAAGATTTGTTTCGTTAATAACTCTTAGACCGTAATTCCTTTTAAGTTGATTCTTTTTGGAAATTTTTTTTTTCCCGTTTTCAGTTTCAGGAAAAACCCCAAATTCAGGGACTTTTTATTTTTCAAGTTTATTTTTAGGGTTTCTAGGGTTTTAGCTTATATAAAGATTTGTAACCTAGAGTTTATAAAGCTTTTTATCACTAATATTGCAGAGATTCTCTCTTTCTTTCTTGTGCTCAAGATTTGCTCGTTGCGATAAGTTATTTATCTCGTTTGGACTAGTACGCTAACTAGTCTCTTGTAAATTCTGCTGTGTCATCTATGGTAGCACAAGTATCTGATTGTTAACAGAGCATTCACTTGATTTACAGCTGGAGGGATCTTCGATGTAAGGAGTTACTGTTCCAACTTCTTGCAAGAGACATTGCTTACACCTATATTTCTTGAGAGGCCAAGACTGTATCACTCCTCCATGGCTTCCCAAACAGACTTGACTTCCATGGAAACAAGGTCCTTTCTGACTGAAAGGCAAATCATACCCTACTTGTTAGAATCCTTACATATAATAAATAATATCGTGATATTGAGATTGAGATTTGATTGCAATTGATTACGATTTCATTATAATTGGGATGATTCCCTTCCATAGTTAGGCTCATTCCTCTTGTATAAATAAAGGCCTCATTATACAGTTTCATAATTGAAGTCAATAAAATATCTCTTCTTCTCTTATATTTTAACACTACTGATTTCAAGCTCACCGGCAAATGAAGGAGATATAGATCAAGTCCAATCCAAGTCTGCTAAACAACAAAATACCCATTGAGTTGGCATTTGGAATAGCAACAAATCGAAATCCAAGATAGACCTTGGATGACAACAATCTTGAGAAGAATGAAGATGGAAACGTACTATGTTCGCTTTAGGTTTCGAGACTTAACCCTTCTCTTTGCGCACAGTTTCTAATAAGTTTCTATCCAATTACTATTCTCGTTTCTTTGGAACCGGGGACACAGCCAAGCTTTCCCTGCCTAGCAACTTGCCAAGCGGGCAAAACGGAGTCGTTTGACCATGCAAGCAGTTGCCAGTTGACAAACGGCGTCGTTACCATGCAAGCATTACTTGTTTCATTGGTAGAACAAAGTGTTATTCAATTTCTAATTTTGTGGGGTTAATTATGGGTTCAACAAAGATGATTCAAACCACAAGTTATTTTTAAAATATTTTTATAGGTTCTTGAAAAAAAAAATTAGCTCAATGTGATATCGGTAAGTGCTGTTTTAGAATTCGTAGGATGCCCTACGAATTCTGAAACATCCTACGAATTCTGAAACAACTCTTACCGATATCGAATTGTAATATTTTTTTTCAGGAAATAAAAAAATATAGTAAGAATAAACTTGCGGTTTGAATTGTCTTTGTAGAATCTGTAATGGGTCTCACAAAAATTAAAATATTGCAAGTTATTTTCAAAATGTTTTTTTATGGGTTCCTGAAAAAAATTAGCGCAATCCTATATCGATAAGAATTGTTTCAAAATTCATAGGATATTTCAGAATTCGTAGGGCACCCTACGAATTCTAAAGCAGCACTTACCGATATCACATTGAGCTGATTTTTTTTTCAAGAACCCATAAAAAATATTTTAAGAATAACTTGTGATTTGAATCATCGGGCGCCCTATGAATTCGAAAACAGCACTTACTGATATCACATTGAGCTAATTTTTTTTTTTAAGAACCCATAAAAAATATTTTAAGAATAACCTGTGATTTGAATCATCTTTGTTGAACCCATAATTAACCCCACAAAATTAGAAATTGAATAACACTTTGTTCTGCCTACGAAACAAGTAATGCTTGCATGGTAACGACGCCGTTTGTCAACTGGCAACTGCTTGCATGGTCAAACGACTCCGTTTTGCCCGCTTGGCAGGTTGCTAGGCAAGGGAAAGCTTGGCTGTGTCCCCGGTTCCCATTTCTTTATCTATCTCTTTCCACACAATCACCCCAAAAACCTTTCTCAAAATCCAAATTAACAAAGTAACATTCTCATGATTCCAACATTTGAAACGGACTCACATATGAAACAGCCCAAATTATGCTCTTCAGCTCATTGCCTTTCGGCGGGTTGGGCCCAACACATTGTGTGCACTGTGCAGTGCATCCCAAACTACATTCTGCTCTGCCCACTACAGAATCAAATACCCAATGATCCAACATAAGATGTAATCCCGTTCAAATGTTTCCTTGAAATCACTATTGTATCCATGATTGTTCTAAGGAACTCTATAAGATTCCAAAATTTCATTTTTGTAATATCAAGTATATCATAGGCGAAGAGTGGATCAGTTTCTACTTTGCTTGTGCACATTACTCCAGGTTACGTAATCTGCACTATAAATTCATCGCCTGAGAGTGTTTTGCAGCACAGGGAGGACTCGATTCGGGTGGCCATCGGAGCACCAATGCTTCGAAGTGATGAATAGATCTTTACGGGATTTAACGAGACCGAGGTGCAGAGCTTGGGCAATGGCTTCCCCAAGACACTGCTTCGACTGGTAAATGGCGGCTGAGTCGAAGTGCCTGTAGCCGAGTTCCATTGCTTGGAGGACTGATTGTTTCATGGTTTCTGATCCTCCGAGTGGCCACGAAGCTGTTCCGAATCCAATCCCCGGAATCGTTGCGTTGCTTGAACCCAGTGGAGCCTCTGGAATGATTCCCATCCCTTCTCTCTCTCTCTCTCGCTCACCAATTTCCCTAGGTGGAGTAGTAGAGATAAGCAGTAGAAAGAATCAAACAAATCAATGGAGGCATGAAAAAAGACAAATGGAAGTTTTTCTTTTTTTTGATCAGCAGACAAATGGAAGTTGGTCCCCTTCCCTTGCCTTCTCTGTTTGGTTTAGACTGGTGGCCTACTTTGTACTACTTTCTTTTAGGCTCTGTTTTTTTTTGAAAATGTTTTAGGCTCTGTTTGGAACTTGAGGAAAAGAAAGGAAAATTAGAAATTTTTCATTCCTATTGTTTGGTGGGAAGAGAAAGAGAGAAGAAAATAACAATTTTAAGTTTTGTGAATAATTTTCCTTCCTATTTTCCTCCCATTTTCTTTTCTTTTCCTTTCCTTTCTTTTCTTTAGGTTTCAAACAGAGCCTTAGTATATATGGAGATTTAATGATAGGTCCACTATAGACATCTTATAAGTCCATAAGTCTACCTAATAATTTTGTAAAGTCACAAGTCTGCACAACCTAAACCTTACCCTATGAAAGTGTCTAAAACCCTATAATAGGAAAGTACACTCTAAAACCCTATAAAAGTACTTAAACCCTACGGTATCCTATCCTATAGTAAAAAAGTGTATCCTAAAATCTTATGAAAGTGCCTAAACCTTAGGGTATTCTAAAATGGACTTGAGACCTTAAAAAATTAATAAGTGAAATTGTGGGCTTATGAAGTTCGCATAATTGACCTAAGACTAATTTTCTATATATAAGCCTACACTTTACTTAAACAAGAAAGGTAAGTTTTGTCTTTCTTTCAATCCAAAGCGAGAAAAAATTAAGAAACCACTCAAAAATGATAGTTAGATAAAGAAGTTTCAGTAAGAACTAGCACTAGACTTCTTCCCCTGATTTTTGTTTCTTTCCATCTTCTTCGCAACATCCCAAAACAATGGGGCAGGCAAAGAAGAGAAAGTTGTTAGGAAAATGAATCTGAATTTATTGAACATGCACGAGTGGAAAATCTCACCAAAAGTACATAATACAATGGCATAGAAAGTTTATGGAACTTCACTAATCTGAGAGTGTTAAGCCCATCGGGCCCAGGGGCCTTCCAATGCTTAAAGGTTAACACAGATTTCAGCTCCTCAGCCTGAGGACACAAGCTAGGTGCATGCTCTCAATACGAGTCCAGTTGTGTTGCCACTAAGACCAATGTTATTGAGGTAGTACATGAGGGCCAAAACTCCTCCGCAAGACGAAGGATATGGTCAAACTCCGCCATGAGCTTCTGTTCAAAGCTCGAGCAAGAAACGGTAAGCGCTAGCGTCCAACGCTTTTTGAGAACTAGCAAGCAATACGGGCCAGAACACTTATTTTTCCCACACAGTGACTTTTTCGGCTAAGTAGCGGCACTTTATTGGAAAGAAGAGGTAGGTTTATGCCAACTATCACTGACAACCAAGGTTGTGAATACCGTTCTTTACCGGCCAGTACGTACCGGTTTGGTGAGAAAATGGTACCCTAGCCCTACAATGCCGTTCCGGCCTCAATACCCACTCTTACCGGTTGTGTTGGACAATACCGGACCAGAACAGATATGAAAGTGGAAGGGAGGAGAGAGAGATAAAAACAAAAGCAAAATCCAAACCTAGATCCAAACACATGTCGATTTAGGGTAAGGAGAGACATGCCCGCACGAGAGAAATTGATCGCATTGCAATACACTGCTGTGATGGAGGTCGAAGAGATCGTAACTTTGCAGCTGGCTTCGCCGTGCTCTATCAGCGGTGGTTCAATGGGTGACGGTGCTCTGCTTGCAATCGTGGGTGTAGAGAGAGAGAGAGAGAGAGAGAGAGAGGGGAAAAGCATTGGAAGGCTTCCCAAAGTTCTGTTTTTTTTATACTCTATTTACTTATTAAGTCCCTTTTGTCAACTTTGTGTATGTTTTCTAGGAGAAGCTTTTAGGTATTCCAGGGATACCAAGCCCCATGGTATCCCCTTCAGTCCATTTCTAATTTTTTGGCCATTTTTCGATCGCGTTTGGATAATCGATTTCGTTTATTTTGTAGAGTTTGGCAAGAACCATAATCATGTCAGAAATTGTGGTCATCGAACTTTATTTGATACATGATCGGCACACGTGAAAGTTGAAGAAAACCCAAACTGAGTCAAAAAAATACTGAATCAAAACCCAGTTTTGGTTTTTTTGCAATTTTCATGTGTGCTGATCATGTATCAAATAAAGTCCGATGAACACAATTTTTGGCATGATTAAAGTTGTCGCCGAACTTTACAAAATAAACAAAATCGATTATTCAAACGTGATCGGAAAATAGCCGAAAAATGAGAAACGAATCGGAAGGGATACCATGGGGCTTGGTATCCCCGGTATACCTAAAAGTTTCTCGTTTTCTAGTTAGTTTATGTGAACTTTATTGTCTTATGAATATTTATTTTATGATGAATTGTATAATATGGCAAAAAATTGTGAGTTATAATTATATATAATTGTAATTGCGGTAAATCCGAAGTGATACCCGGTATCTGATCGGTACCGGTACGTACCGTACCAGTGGGAAAATCGGTATCCTCACCGATATGGTATTCAGAACCTTGCTAACAACAGAATAAATTGAAGGGTCAGAGAACCAAATGGATTCAAAACGGAAAGGACGCGAAGATGGAAGGAACTCTGTGTTAGGATTTTAGGGCACTGGGGTCAAATTTTAAACTAAACGTAATGTACTTATTATGGAACCACAACCGATTTTAGGCATACGCTGAGGATGCAGTCACATTCGAAGCCCAATTTTATCTAAATTTGAGGGCTCCTAATTTTTCAAACTCTTACATATACTATGCCTATACATAAAATTAGTAAGAGAGCTTAATACTGCTTTTTTAAAATACAAAATTGTGATATTTCAATAATACTTTTAATTATATTTTTAAATACTTGTAATCATCCCGCATCCAATCGGGTCTTAGGAGAAAAACTTACCGATTATGCAAAATTTAGTTTGACTTTGTTAATGTGCAAACCATTCAACATTCAAGTTTACCGAGCTATATATAATTCCTAAAACGAACCCCAAAATTCAAGTTTATATTTGTTGTTCAAAACAAAAATTCAAGTTTATAGCTTCCAAATTCGAGCCCAAGAATTAAATTTTACTAGATAATGATAATGGTGTTGCTTTGCCTTCCTCAAAATGAGAGAGTACAAAGTGTGAGTGAGTTTGTACTTGGAAGTGGACTAGAGGCTTTGGGTAAGCTTTATGGGTAAGCTTTATGAGTCAGTTTTATTTATTCACAGGCATGGCCCATGGGGCAAGCATAGGCTGGGGCAAGGACTGTAATATTCTTAAGATACTTGGGCAAAGTATGACTTCTCTTGGGGTAAGATTACCAAAATATACAAACTACTTATAGCCATCTCAGCATAATTTTCAGCCCAGTGGGGTCACCTGACCCCTCTTGACCTAGTGTAGGTCCGCCCCTACTAACACCTATCAGTTCTTTCTCGACTAAGACCACCTGTGTTGCACAGATTAGTTCACACGTACTTCGAGCCAGAGAAACCCAAGTCCATCAAATCGCAATGGTTAAGACAGTCATGAAACAACCCTGCTCCATATAATGATTGATAGGATTTCCACCCTACTTATCAATGCCATTGAGAGCAGTGTTTTCAAATCAGGATATGTATTGTGTATTGTTTATTTCATTTTATGAATCATATCGAGATACGTATCGCATATCGTAACATACATTAACATAAGCTAATATACAATAAAAATAATAGTTATACTTAGTTATAATCCAAAAATCTGGTGTATATTTGAAAAAAAAAGAAGTGTTTTATATATGGAAAAATGCTTGTAGGATGAAAAAAATCCGAGTCTATCAGGTAGGTTCTATCGCATTGAGGCTTCTAGTGCCTTGAGTTAAGGGAAGAGAAAAAGAGCCCTTATCTGATTCACGCAAAACATGATCGAAATACGTTCTTTCTTTTATTCAAGCTTTGAGTTTGGGTTTTCTTTGAACGATTTAGATACGACCATAATTAGATGAAAAGATCAGAACATGTTCGGTGTTCCACTTTTTAAAATATGGTATGATTTGTTCTTTATAACTAATCGTAGGATACGCCATTGTATTGTAGGCTATGAAGCACCGACACTCCAAAAGGGCACCGTATTCAGGTTTTGGACACGGGGACATAAGGACGCGTATTGGACATGCCACGTCGCGTGTCCAATAATTTTTATTATTTTTTGATAGGGGACAAACGGGGTATACGACAGGGGAAGCAGTTGGGGACATGGCTGAGGTCAAAATGTAATATTTTTACTTTTTGGGGGGTTAACATGAAATTATTCAAAAAAATTGGAGTCAACTGTAATTATGCCTTTGAAAAAAATTATAAAACTAGTGAAATTATTCATATACAATGATGGTTCAAAAAAATTATGAATGATAATATATTTTATTTATTTATTTATACACGTGGCGTGTCCCCCGCTGTGTCTGTATCCCCATTTTTTTAGAATTGTCGTATATGTATCCGTATCCGTGCTATATAGATCGTTGGATTTCTATACAAAAGGATACGGCGTGCGATACGTATCATTTTTGGAAGAGGACGATACAAATCATAGGATACGTATTCGGTATCGTAGGATTTTAAAACCATGAATTTGAGAGTTTGGTTACAATACCTATCAATCACAACCCAGGGAGCAAAATTTTGCCGATTGGCAAAATTCGTAAAGTATCCTATAAAGCTGGCCGGAGATCAAAATGCGAGCTAGCATAGATAGCAGAAAGAGAAGCCAAGAGGAAGAGAAATGGGATACCTGAACGCAAGCGTGGATCTCCTATTGGGTCACCGCAAGCACGCCACAACTAACCTCGGACTAATTCCATAACAGCCAAATACCTCCGGCAAAGCCAACAAGGATGTCAACGGTGTGGTTCTTTCGATCGGTTATTGGCAAAATCAAAATTAGATACGGAATAACCCAAAAACCAAAATCATAATCAAAACAGACGGCCAGTTATAAACCATAATCAAAATCATGATTACAAGTTCGGTTCGCCTTTCACCCGATCTAATGATTAACATTTTTAATAGAGTGAAACATGATAGGTAACGACCCAACTTTTTGGTCAATTTTTTTTTGAAATAAAATTAAACATTTTATTGAATTATTTCTTCTTTTTGTAGATTTAATTGGTTGTCAAACCTAACCTAGACTTGCTTAATACTAGACAAACCTATCAAGTGGGAGAGATTTTTATCTACATTTAATCATAATATATATTATTTTGGAGAGAGAGAGAGAGTCATAATTGTTATCTTAAAAGAAATCCTAAAAAATCTAGCTATGATATGTCTATACAAAATCTAGCTATAATACTAGAAAATCTAGTTATGATATGTATGTAGAGAATACGAAGGAGAGAGATGAAGAGGGCTAGATTGCAAGATTTTAATTTCTCTTACAAAATCTTGTACTTTGGATTCATATAGCCATTAAAACCCTAATTCAACATAGGATTTTATTTTCATGGATCAAGGGGAGTTTAGTAAGAGAGAGATGAGTGACAGTGTGTACTTTAGATTTGTTCCATAAAACTCCGCGAGGAGCCAAACCGGCGTATGGCCTTGCCTTGTACCAAAAGGATACACTCACACATCTGTTTTTAGTCATAGAAACTCTAGGATTTCTTGTACAATTAAATCTCCTAAAAATCTTGTGCCTCCAAAGAATTAATCTCTCTTGTACTTGCATATCTTCTTCTCTTCCAAATCTACCTTAAACCATTAACCCTAGCACTTGTACTTTATTTTTATTTTTTTTTGTCATTTGTTAATCATAATCTACTCTATCCTAGAGGACTTGGGGAGGGAGATGGGTGCTTATGGGAATCGAATCCTACCCATTTGCATGAGAGTATAAGGAGACACCAACTGCACTCCACTCCACTCCACTTCCTAACACTTGTACTTACCTAGGAGAATTTCTGAGACAAAGGGAGATGGAGGAGCCGAGAGAGAGAGAGAGAGAGAGAGAGAGAGAGAGAGAGAGAGAGAGAGAGAGAGAGAGTCACGCCCATGATTTTAACAAAATTAAATAATCCTTTTCAAAAATAAGACATCGCATTAGATAAATAATACCCAAAAGGGAGTTCCCAAATGTTTAATTTACAATTCAGGTCCCCAAGTTAAGAGATTTACAACCTTGGCACTACGGCCCAAATTGACTTAAATACAAATACGAATACATTTAAAATGTTACTGTAACACCCGTTCCAAGCATGCACGTGCATCGCATATGACATTTAATTTTATGTTGCATAGGTCATGCTAATTGTTACACGTGTTGTGTTATCGTTCACATATCATTCATAAATTGTTTAGCGATACATGATTAAGTTTGAGGGTTTAATTAAGTTAATTAAAAAGGGATTGGTCTTGGTAGGGAGAATGAAGGGTTAAGATGAGTTTTGACCTATTAGAACCCATACACCCAACCTCATGGGATAATTATTCCCTAATAAACCTTCTACGGTATTCTACACCATTCCACCCCTCCACCGTTTTATTTTGTATCACGCAGAGAGAGAGAGAGAGAGAGAGAGAGAGAGAGGAAGAAGAAGAAGAAGAAGAAGGGGAAAGAATTGGGGAAATTAATTGAAGGTAAACCCTAATCAGGTCATAGGAGAATGGATTTTGTGTAGTTAAAGTAGTTTAGAACAAAAATTGCTTGGTTTGGAATTCTGCAGAATTGGAGAATTCATGTTTGCCTGATTTTGGAGAATTTTATTGAGATAGTTCGAAAGTTCTGAAATTTCTAGGAATTTTTTTGAGAGTTCCTTTATGAGTTTTCTATTTACAGTAAAAATTTCAGAATCTAGTTCAAAGTATTGAGCTCTATAGAAATTTTTAACCTAGCATCACTCAAATTCGGAATTGAGCAGTCAGCACCGACACAAGTTGGAAAACAGTCATATCTCCTAGCTCGAGACTCGAAATCACATTCTGCTTGTTTTGCTAGAAACTAGACTTATAGAGCTTTCCAATGGTGCAACCCATGCACTATGGTTATGCCTGAGCAATAACAAATTTGCTGGTTAAGTTGACCCAAAATCTGTCTCTGCACCAGTTTTAGTATTTGTTAAGTTATAATCGCGAGGCTGTAGTAAGGTTACCCAAACTCCGTTTTTTATGAATGACCTGTCGATTCGAAAAGGAAGAAGTTTACTTTTCAATGGTTAAAGTGTTTTTCTTCAATTGACGATTATGTTTCGGATACGGTCAGAACAGTACATGTTGGTCATGGTCTAAGCCTTATTCTTGGGAATTCTTGTATCAAATCTCATTGAATCATCTTTTGAGCATTGAAGCACATCACCCATCATTTTTATTGCATTGGTCTCATGCAGTATCATATTAGGGATAGAGATTAAAAAAAAAGATCATATGCTAGACTTATTGATGCATTTTACTTGCATTTTAACATGAGTTGGAGTATGAAATATACTAAGTGTAGTGTCATTCATATTCTAGGATCGGGGGACGAGTCTCCACCTCAAGATTGAGAAGGAGGCATTTCGCTTTTGTCTTTTGGATCTCTAAGGTGAGTGTGCTATTTCATTGAAGAGGCTAGCTAAAAATAAACTTATATTTTTTTGCAAATGATGGGAATTTTTGACGGTTGTGGATATGGATCAAGTTGCTTGAAACATGATTTTATTTCAAGAGCATACCATAGTTGTATTATTGGTTGGAATTGTTTTCTTCTTGATGTACACAAAAAGGATATAAATTGTCTGTTTAGTGTACACAAACAGCGTATAAATTGTTGGAATTACTTTGTTCACAGGGTCACGGTACCGTCATAACTCCTGGTTGCGAGGGAAACAACCCTATGGTTTCTTGAAATATTGTTGCTTACTTAATGGTTTGTGAAAAATAGTATGTTTCTTGCTAATTATGATTAGAAGCATAACTAGATCCATGTTTGTTCGTGTAAATTATTTTATGCTTTCCGCTTGAATGAAGTAGTAACACTCACAATCCTTTCAGGTAATTGAAGTAGAGTTTTGGTCCACTACTGGTCCGACAGGCTGTAAGAGCGAGGATGAGGGTCGACTTGGTGTCCTCTTGGCATAGTTCATATTTTGACATAAATTTTTTTGGAGAGTTGTAGTAACATTTGTGAATGCAACTCATCTTGTAAAGGTCTCTTGTAAATTTTATTTTGGAAGCCGGTTGTAATATACTTAGTTGACATTGTCTTGCGTTTATGGAATAAATTTCATTAAGGTTGATATTAAGCTTTCATTAAGACTAATTATGTTAATCCTTCTAGAGCGGGTCATTATAGTTACAAACGTTTTAGTCAAAAGGAAATCTAGAAGGATTAGTTACAAATGCATCTTTATCCAAAAGAAAGTCATTACAAAGATGAGTAAGTAACTAAATAAAGTTAGCTTCCAAAAAGTCTTCTACATCCAAGCACAGAATGCATGCAAGCTATGATCCAGCATTTCAACTTGAAAAGATTGATAGGTTGAGCTACACTAGCCCAGTAGGAAAGTCTCTACATAATCTATATGTAAATGAGATGATAGGCATGAATACAATGAATCAAGCTAAATGATAAATCCAAAAACAACTCGTGCCAACACCATTTACTAGTATCAAAGCACACACACACACTCCTTCCAACGAATTTTCACCCCTTGCGTTACAGTAAACTCCACCCCTTGCGATTTTGTATTTCCACCCCTTGCGTTACGGTAAACTTCATACTTAAACTTCACTACGACAACCGCAATATCATCACAATCAATATCGAAAACATTCATTTGTTCCACATATTCTAACATAAACTAACACGTCACAAATAACTCATGGGTCATAACAATCAAGACAACAATATAGTTTTCATGAGAATATGCAATCCTCAAGCCATAAGGCGTTCCACCCGTACCATGTATAGCAATCAAACACTAATATCACATGAATTCACCACATAACATGTAGAGAAAGAGAAAATTCCCTACCAAAGTGGGTTTTGAGCAAAACCCTAAGAGAATCAAATGGGTCAGGCCCTAATCTTCCAAGAAAAGCTCCTCTCAAGCTTTGGTACAAAATCTAAAGTAGATATAACTCAAAAACAAGATAAACAAGCATGGATCAATAAATGATTGAGAGGAGAGAGAGGAAAAAGCATGATTGAGAGTTAAGGAGTGAGAGCAAGAACACAAAACTTACCCCTTATTCACCAAATGTAAGAATCAAGTGAGTTTGAGGAAGAAATCACTTGGATCTTGAAGATTTAAAGTAGAAATCAAGAGATTGGATTGGGGTAGGTGAGAGGGGGTGTTTCTAAGGTTATTTCGTGGGTTTGTGTGTGAAAAATAGTAAAGGGGGGTATTTATAGAAGTCTGAAATGCGTGCTGTATTTTCAGAAATTTCACAGCAGGTACCAGTACTAAGCGATTTCCAGTACCGGTACTAGAACCCAAAAATGCCAAAATAACTCAACTTCTAGACAACGGGTACCGGTACTGACTGGAGGAAATAATGAATTTTTTTACCAACGGTCATTAAATCGAACCCCACTTGCTACCAACACCTTCAGTCATCATTACAACATCAAAATACGATCTTCCACATATTTAAACGATTAAAGAAAACAAAATAATTTGCGGGTCTCTATATTCTATCATCCTTAAAGAAATTTCGTCCCGAAATTTATAATTCAAACCAACTAAGCTCGTGCATCAAGTAAACATGCTCATGCCACAACATGTATTATCAGACAATGAGTTATCATTCATAAAGTCGAAATTCGAGACTCACTTTGATTTAATTCGGGAATAATTGTGGATACTTCTCTCTTACTTCGTCTTCCCTTTCCCATGTCGACTCTTCCTTTCCGAGATTACTCCAAAGAACTCGGACCAACGGAATAGTCTTACCCCTCAAAACTTGGTCACGCGAATCTAGGATACGTATCGGCCCTTCTCCGTAAGAGGCATCAGCTTCTAACTCTAATTCGGACCACTTTAGAACGTGTGATGGATCCGGCTCGTACTTCCGCAACATCGATACATGGAATACATTATGAACACCAAATAACTTCGATGGTAAGGCCAATCAATACGTGACTTCCCCAATCTTCTTGATAATATCAAACGGTCCAATAAAACGCAGTGAAAGCTTGCCCCTTTGCCCAAAACGAGATAATCCCCGATGCGGTGACACCTTAAGGAACACATAATCCCCCACTTGAAACGACAATGGTCGGCGACGACGATCGGCATAACTTTTTTATCTACTTTGCGCGGTTAACAATCGTGACAAATTACTTTGACTTGCTCGGTGGTTCTCTTTTATGCTTCAAGAAGACGTTGGTGAATAGGTTTCATGCTCTCGGAGGTTTCTTTCATCAAATCCGGCCCCAACCAATGTAGCGTTGCCCAACTCGGTCCAACAAACGGGTGATTGACAAGGTTTCCCATACAAAGTTTCATACGACGCCATCTCAATACTAGATTGGTAACTATTGTTATACACAAATTCGACTAATGGTAGGTGATCTTCCCAACTACCCCAGAAGGCCATAACACAAGCCCAAAGCATGTCTTCTAAAATTTGAATTGTTCTCTCAGATTGCCCGTCCGTTTGAGGATGTTACGCGGTGCTAAACAAAAGATTGGTGCCAAGAGCGGCCTGCAAACTTTGCCAAAAACGTGCGATAAACCTCGGATCTCGATTGGACACGATAGAAACAGAAATCCCATGAAGACGGATAATCTCGTGAATATATAATCAACTAAGCGGATCAATCGAATCCGAAACTTGAATAGGCAAGAAATGCGCTGACTTGGTCAATCGATCAATTATCACCTAAATGGTATCGTGCCCCTTCGGCGATCTCGGTAAACCAATAATGAAATCCATAGTCATGTTCTCCCACTTCCATTTGGCCATTGGCAATGGTTGTAACTCTCTCGCGGGTCGTTGTTGTTCGACTTTCACTTGTTGGCATGTAAGGCATTTGAGCACGAAAATAACGACATCCTTCTTCATTCCGGGCCACCAAAATTGTCTACGCAAGTTGTGATACATCTTCGTTCACCCCGGATGGATGGCTAAAGGCGAATGGTGAAATTCTCTCAAAATTTCCTCCCGAAACAAAATGGGTACGAACAATTTTCCTTGGTATCACAAGCTTTGATCGACATGAATCATCCACTCCTCTCGAGTATTTCCACTAAGGAATTTATTGTGAAACTCTCTTGCTTCTTCATCTTGTTGTTAGGCCTCAACTACTCGAGTTGACAAAGTTGATTGCACGGTCAAATTACACAAAGTGACTCCATTCCAAACTTCCTCAAAATGCAACACATAAGAGCCTAAATCGTTCATCATTTTTCACTCGTGGATGGCTAAACTCTCAAGATGTGTCGATTTTCTACTTAACGCGTCTACCACCATGTTCGCCTTTTCCGGGTGATATTGCAACTCAAAATCGTAGTCTTCTAAGTGTTCCATCCAACGTCATTGTCGCAAATTAAGCTCCTTTTGAGAGAACAAGTATTTTAGATTCTTATGATTAGAAAAGACTTCGAACCTTTCTCCATAAAGATAATGACGCCAATTCTTCAAAGCAAAGAGACGACCGCAACTTCTAAGTCGTGGGTAGGGTAATTCCGCTCGTGAGTTTTTAGCTACTGCTATCCATATGCCACTACTCGCCCCAATTGCATTGAAATGCACCTAACCCCTCTTCGAAGCATCACAATACACGGAGTAACTGACTCCCCGTTCGGACACAATCAAAATTGGCGCAGTAGTCAACCTTTTCTTTAATTCTTCAAAGGCCATCTCACACGCGTCACTCCAAACAAAAAACAAGTTCCTTTTCGAGTCAACCTAGTCATCGGAGCCGCCAAACGAGAGAAATCAAATATGAAATGATGATAGTAATCGGCCAAACCCAATAAACTACGAATTTCGAATACGCTCTTCGATCGTTGCCAATTCATTACGGATTCTATCTTCCCTAGATCAACGGACACCCCATCTTTCGACACAACATGAGCCAAAAACTTGACTTCGGACAACCAAAATTCGCACTTACTAAGTTTGGCATACAAACAGCGCTCTCTCAAGAGTTCAAGAACGATAGAAAGGTGTGATTGGTGTTCCTCCTCTGAAGCCGAGTAAATAAGGATATCATTCACGAAAACGATCACAAAATGATCAAGATAGGCCCGAAAAGATGCAGTTCATTAAGTCCATGAAAGTTGTCGGTGCGTTCGTCAATCCAAAGGGCATAACAACAAATTCGTAATGGCCATAACGAGTATGAAAAGAGGTTTTAGGAATGTCTTCCCTCCGAACTCTCAACTGATGGTAACCAGACCTCAAGTCAATCTTAGAAAAACAAGTTGTGCCTCGAAGTTGGTCAAACAAATTGTCAATTCTAGGCATTGGGTACTTATTTTTAATGGTGACATAGTTCAACTTTCGATAATCGATACATAGACGAAGCGACTCATCTTTCTTTTGAGCAAACAAAGCCGGTGCTCCCCACGGTGACGTACCAGGAGGTAAATCAATAGTGAATTCAATTTCTCTCTTGGGTGGTAAACCGGGTAACTCCTTCGAAAACACGTCCGAAAAATCGCAAACGACAAGAGGTAACTCCCCACGCGCAGATATGTCCTCGTCTAAGGCCAAACTTGCTAATAAGGCATACACCGACTCATGCTCTCAAGACCTACATAAATACAGTTCCCGATGTTCTCCGAAGAACTCAAAATAAACACCCCCAGGTGGACAAATACGAACTCAACACTTGAAGCAATCTATGGTAACGTGAAACGTAGACAACTAATCCATTCCCAAAATAAGGTCGAACCCCGACATATTCAACATGATGAAGTCAAAGGTAAAACGACAATTTCGAATGACAAACTCACAATCCCGGCAATATGATCTAATAGCGACCTACCCCCTATGGGTGTCTCAACAAACAATGGAGGATCAATACTTTAGATTTCCAATTTCAAAGCACAAGCAAAAGATGCAGCAATGAATAAATATGATGCTTCAGAATCAAAGAGTACTCTAGCAAATGAGTTAAACAATAGAAATGTACCCCTCACAACCGAAGTCTCCGGGGTCTGAGATGTAATAGGAAGTGGTGGAGGCAGAATAGTAGAGGTGATAGCAAAAGCCCTACCTAAGTCATCTGACTCTGAACGTGTCCACTCCGCTGACCGGAACCCTGAGTAAGTGTCGAAGAACTCGCTCATCTCTCAATCTGTGATCCCTGAACTGAAGTGGTTTAACGGAAGTGATGTTGCTAGTGCCTTTGAGTACCCCGAAACGACTGCTGACTAAAACCCTGACCACCCCTCGACTATTGCACCGAACTAGACTCACTCTGTGTCCCTTCCCAATGCGGATAGTTCCTAGCAAAATGACCGGCATTCCCACAAGTAAAGCACATACCCAAAAGCCGCGGACACTGAGTGCGAATGTGCCCCGCTTGACCTCACTCATGACACACGATCGGAGGCCTATTAGAAACTCCACGAGTCCCAAAAGAAAAAGATGGAGGCCTAAAGTTCGACGGACCCTGCAAAGCTGAAAATTGATCTCGTTGTCTTTTCCTTCCTTGACTCTGAAAACTCCCCGAAGAAGAGCTCATAGTACCTACCGGTTGCCTTGGTTCCCAAGCTTTAGGATTTCATGGTGCCGCCTTAAGTATCTCGATGCTCCTTGCACACTCGACGACATCGGCAAACCTCCCCTTACATTGTGCCATCACCATTCTCTTTACGGTGTCATGCAATCTCCTTTCAAACTGCCTACACTTCCTTTCCTTGGTAGCCACCAACTCTGCTACGAAATGGGACAAAGATTGGAATTTTAAAGCATACTCTGACACAGTCATATTCCCTTACTCTAGCTTCTCGAACTCTTCTCTCAATAGGTCATAACTTGTTTCCAGAAAGTACTGCTCCTTAAAGAGCACCTCAAATTTGGCGCACGTCAAGTTCTCTACTTTTGGCTCATTCGCTTGAGCCGCGGTCCTTACCGCCCTTCTCACATCCTTCCTTGATTCTAACACAGATTCCCACCACTCATTAGCTTCTCCGGTAAGTTGAATGGCCACAATATTGATTCGTAAGTCATCCTTCATAATCTTAAGAGCCTTGAAAAGTTTGCAGATTTGGGCTAGCCAATGATCGACCACAAAAGGGTCACTGCTCGACCCATAGAAAGTTGGTGGATTCCTATGACTGAACTCCCTCATTGTCGATAAGACACAACTATCTGCACTCTCTTTAGGAGCTAGTTTAAAAGATTTGCAGCCGCAAGAGCCGCAACAAAATCCCTAGCGAAAGGATTTTGAATGATTGATACTTCCTTTCCTTGACCATGGCAGGTCCCATCCCCCGGATTCCCATTCGGATTCTCCCCATGATGGCTAGCTTCATCCTCAACCGGTGCCCCTCGGCCATGACCATGACCACCCCGACTCTCTGCCTCACCTGCTCTAGCACGCGTTTGTGGAGGCATCTTACTACAAGTTATAAGAAAGTAAGGTTCATCAATAATAACAACATTTCATGAGGTCTAAGCCCCCAATATCTCAACACGGGTCAAAAAACTCTACACCACTCTACTATATTGAAATGCAATGTCACATAACCCAAGTAATGTCAATTTACACAAGCACACATATGACATGTAAGAAGACGTGACATTTTGAGCCCAAAAGATTAGAAGTCTCCCCTATAGTCTCAAAGTATTCAAACCTAGATGCTTTGATTCCAATTTGTCACACCCATGATTTTCAACATAATTAAATAATCCTTTTCGGAAATAAGACATCGCATTAAATAAATAATACCCAAAAGAGAGTTCCCAAATGTTTAATTTACAATTCAAGTCCCCAAGTTAAGAGATTTACAACATTGGCACTATAGCCCAAATTGACTTAATTACAAATACGAATACGTTTAAAATGTTACAACCATTTTAGTCAAAAAGAAATCTAGAAGGATTAATTACAAATGCATCTTTATCCAGAAGAAAGTCGTTACAAAGATGAGTAAGTAACTAAATAAAGTTAACTTTCAAAAAGTCTTCTACATCCAAGCAAAATGCATGCAAGCTATGATCCAACATTTAAACCCGAAAAGATTGATAAGTTGAGCTACACTAGCCCAGTAGGAAAGTCTCTACAGAATCTATATGTAAATGAGATGATAAGCATGAATACAAAGAATCAAGCTAAATGGCAAATCCAAAAATAACACGTGCCAACACCATTTACTAGTATCAAAGCACTCACAGACGCGCGCGCGCGCGCACACACACACACACACACACTCACACTCCTTCCAACGAAATTTCACCTCTTGCGATTCTGTATTTCCACCCCTTCCGTTACAGTAAACTCCATACTTAAACTTCACTACAACAACCGCAATATCATCACAATCAACATCGAAAACATTCATTCATTCCACACATTCTAAAATTAAACTAACACGTCACAAATAACTCATGGGTCACAACAATCAAGACAACAATATAGTTTTCATGAGAATATGCAATCATCAAGCCATAAGGTGTTCCACCCGAACCATGTATAGCAATCAAACACTAATATCACACGAATTCACCACATAACATGTAGAGAAAGAGATAAATCCCTACCAAAGTGGGTTTTGAGTAAACCCCTAAGAGAATCACGTAGGTGAAGCCCTAATCTTCCAAGAAAAGCTCCTCTCAAGCTTTGGTAGAAGATCCAGAGTAGATATAACCCAAAAATAAAATAAACAAGCATGGATCAACAAAGATTGAGAGGAGAGAGGGAAAAACGTGATTGAGAGTCAAGGAGTGAGAGCAAGAACACAAAACTTACCCATTGGTCACCAAATGCGAGAATCAAGTGAGTTTGAGGAAGAAATCACTTGGATCTTGAAGATTTGAGGTAGAAATCAAAAGATTTGAGTGAGATTGGAGTGAGGTAGGTGAGAGGGGGTGTTTCTAAGTTTATTTCGTGGGTTTGGGTGTATAAAATGGTAAAGGGGTGGTATTTATAGAAGTCTGAAATGTGTGTTGCATTTTCAAAAATTTCACAGCAGGTACCGGTACTGGGCGATTTTCAGTACCGGGAGCCCTAAAATGCCAAAATAACTCGTCTTCTGGACAACGGGTACCGGTACTGGGAAAAATGTAGTACCGATACTGACTGGAGGAAAAAATGAATTTTTTTACCAATGGTCATTAAATCGAACCTTGCTTGCTACCAACACCTCAAATCATCATTACAACATCAAAATACAATCTTCCACATATTTAAATGATTAAAGAAAATAGAATAATTTACGAGTATCTACAGAGAGTACCTTGTTCATTAAAACCTAACCCTAAACTAGTGAGAAATATCCATATATTCTAGGGAATAAAAATCTAAGAAAGATTGAGAAAATTTAAGTTCTAGATACACTTGTACACTTGATCATTAAAAAAAAAAAAAAACTAACCCTAGCCATAATGTATATCTTCCTTGATTTGGGGAGGGAATCTAAGAAAGATTAGGCGAGATTTGTTGTCACGCCCTCAATTTTCAACATAAATAAATAATCCATTTCAATAAATACTCCTCGCATATCATAGATATTACCCAAAAGAGTTCCCAAGTCAAAGATATACAGCTTTGGCTCTCCGGCCCCAGATAAACTTAAATACAAGTATGAACAAGTTATCAAGTACAATCAGTATAGTCAAAAGAAAATTGCAAAAGGATTAGTTACAAGCCCATCTTTATCAAAAGAAAGTCTTTACAAAGATGATAGTGTACCACAAGATTCACAATATATCTGTAACTCTAACAATCTCGACATGACTCATTATCACCAATCTCCACCGTCTGTATATCCACCCCTTGCGTTACAGTGTAATACCACGAGAGTTATCGTATTACCACCCTTTGTGTTACGAAAAACCTCAACCATTTGGATTACCATATTACCACCCCTTGTTTTACAAGACCCACTTGAGTCTCCGTATTACCACCCATTGCTTTACTAGACTCTCTATCCCAACTACCGATCCGAAATGACTACTTTTTTTCTCAACATGCGAACTAAGATTTTCTCATGATCACATTCATACATAAACCATCATACGTCATGCCAACAATGCTAACATTATGCCATAAATACTCTCAAGTAGTCAATAAAAAAATAAGAGAGATTTCGACACGTTTTTTTTAACCTAGAAATTCCTTATACGTTCGTCATTAACGGAAGGCTAACAGATTAAGTAGACGTCGATTAATCAAGATAAGCCAATTGAGCACAAAATCTCAGCCATTTTATTTGGACAGCTGAGATCAAAACACAGCCCTCAACTCACGTGCATCTTTCCTTCTCTCCTTTCTTCTAGTTCCAAACATACACCCCTATCTCTCTCTCTGGTCGTTCTCTAGCCTGCTGGCGACCGACGAACCACCCCTCTCTGACCAACCAACCCTTCACGTTCCCCTCCCTCCTCAGATCGACGGGTACGCACGAGTACACCTCTGCTCTCTCTCTGTTCTAGTTCTTTGGCCGGCCGGCGACCAGAGAAGCCCTCTCTGACCAGCAAGTCCTCCAATTTATTCCGCTATTGGGTCTACTTCCTGGTCGGCGATTTCCAAGCTAGGGTTCAAAAAATTCGATGGCCATTAGATTAAAATACTCGAACCAATCTACGCATTTTCTAACAAACCCAACAACAAATAACACAACCGCCATGATTAAACCCATCACCTTCTTCATGGCTAAATCTCACGAAAAAGCCAATTTATTAACAATAAATGGGTATGATAAGCCAAATATGGAAACAATGTTCTGGTTTTAGAGTGAGAATAGGAAGTGGATCTATGAGAAACTTTGGTAGAAAAGTGGGTTTGAGTGTAGTTTATTGAGGTGTGTGTGTGTGTGTGAGAGAGAAAGAGAGAGAGAGAGAGAGAGAGAGAGAGAGAGAGAGGTGCATGTGAGTAGAAGGTTGTGTTTTAATCTCAGCCATTCAAATAATGGGCTGAGATTTTATGTCAATTGCTGTGTTAAATGATGTGTGAGCGGGACCGGCCTCTATATATATGAAAAGTTTCAAATACAGACCTCTTAAAATGCAGACACCCCTTTTTCGATCGAATTTCGATGATCCGAGTCGCTCAATGTGTTCAGAACATGATTTTAAGGATACTCGCGAGAAATCGGCAAAAAAAATGACCGAGAAGGGCTTGATTTGAGCAATTTTTTTTTAATCGTTCAATACAAAATTGTTTGGATGAAGCCCTTTTTGGCTATTTTTTTTGCTGATTTCTCGCGGGTACCCTTAAAATCACGTTCTGATCACATTGAACGACTCGGATCATCGAAACTCGATCGAAAAAGGGGAGAAATGAGAGGTCTGGATTTTAATTAAAATGATGTGGTCCTTAGAAAAGTGTATATATACCTAAACTATCACCTTTTTGCAACATGACCCTCTCATCTAACAAACCCAACAACATGACCTCCTCAAGTGTGAAAATCAAATATCATCTCCCTTTCCGTCAAAAAATTGCCAAATCTGTTAACTTCTGTCAAATTTTTTGCTGGAATAATATTTTGGAGCCCTAAAGTATCCTTCCCAAGGGCGGGAATTCAAAACCGAAAACACTTCACTTCTTCTCCTCACTCCCTACATACATTCAATCAACCCATGTCTCTCTCACATACATTCAACCCAGGTAACCTGGTAACCAAACTTCTTCTTCTTCTCCCTCTCTCCACTACACCATACTCACATACTAGAAAACTAAACCAAAACCAAACCCAGATTCAACCCAAAAATTGAACCCATATCCTCTCTCTCTCTCTATCTCTCTCTCTCTCTCAATAACCTAAACACAGATTCAACAACCAGGAACACCCCCAATCATCCCAGATTTCGGGTTGGAACCCAGATTTTCAAAATCCCCTCATTCCTCCCTCTATACACCATGAACAGTACCTTATGGATTTTTTTCATGCAACAAAACCCCCAATATTTTAAAGCTGTATTACATTTTTTAATGCAAGAATAGAACAAAACCCCCAATATTTTAAATCCATAACCCTAACTTTGAGGGAGCACTGATTTTATTTTGTTCACAGGAAATAAATAAACGTAATAAAAAGTAAAAGCTCTAACATCACAGGAAACAATGCAATTAGATCTGAATTTGTGCGTTTTATCACCATTTTTTAAAAGCCCACACACACACACACACACACACACTCTCTCTCTCTCTCTCTCTCTCTGTCTCTCTCTCAATAACCTAAACCCAGATTCAACAACCAGAAACACCCCCAATCATCCCAGATTTCGGGTTGGAACCCAGATTTTCAAAATCCCCTCATTCCTCCCTCTATACACCATGAACAGTACCTTTGGGATTTTTTTCATGCAACAAAACCCCCAATTTTTTAAAGATGTATTATGATTTTTAATGCAAGAATAGAACAAAACCCCCAATATTTTAAATCCATAACCCTAACTTTGAGGGAGCACTGATTTTATTTTATTCACAGGAAATAAATAAATGTAATAAAAAATAAAAGCTCTAACATCACAGGAAACAATGCATCTGGATCTGATTTTGTGCGTTTTATCACCATTTTTTAAAAGCCCTAACATCAAAGTCCGTGTATATAAACAAAATAAACGTAATTTACCGTAAAGATGTACGGTTTTTTAGGGTTTTGTAACTTACCGGCACACAATCAAAACTATTATAAGTGTGGGCTACCCGCCCAAAGGCTTTCGGACGGCCCGAATAGTGTGTTTGAAAATGAAAGAGTTGCCACCTGGATTTAAGGTTCGCCATCCAAGAAACCGTTTTGGTTGGAAATGATTTTTTAAATTTTGAAAATCCAAAGATGTTTTTGGGTTCGGAAGTCAGGTTACAAGAGGGGAAGGATTTTACGGCACCCCTCTCGCCCGACGCAAGGTTGGTCTCTACTCAATATTTGTAAAATTTTGTCGAAAATATTTTATTTTATGAGAACAGTTAGCATGTATTCATAGTTACAACAAATAACAGTGTATGCATATGCAATGTGTACAATATGTGATAATGAGGCGATACAAGATGAATGACAACAGAAAATTAAAACTAATACTATTGAAATCAATCTTGGGCGCCTAAGACTGAGCTTAGGCACAGATTGTACATGATGCAATAATATGCAAGGTACAAACAATGAATAGTTTCCTTAAGTATTTGTCATGACTCATGTCAGCTGACCTACTTAATTCTTAACCTAACCACGTGGCTCAAAAAATTAACCTCAAGTTATACAATAGCTGTTCATAGTCCCTTATATACCAATTCACCCTTCCCAAATTGAGCGATATGGGATCTGACAATCTCCCCCACTAGGACCACAACGTCCCCGTTGCGCTCCAAGGTCCATCACCTCCACCCACTAAGCGATGTGAGACAAGTCCCCATTTAAGCACGACAAACACCTCAAGCTTGTCTCATGTGGGACCCGTCCAAGCACGATAAACACCTCAAGCTCCTCACTTGTCGGACCCACCCAAGAACGTCTCCTCGTGGGACCCGCCCCACACTTCCAGTTGGTGCAAGCTCTAATACCACTTGTCACGACTCATGCCAACTGACTTACTTAACTCTTAGCCTAACCACGTGGCTCAAAAGGTTAACCTCAAGTTATACAGGAGCTGCTCATGGTCCCTTATATACCAATTCATCCTTCCCAAATTGAGCGATGTGGGAGCTGACAATTATTGTGAGAACCCACTTGGAAGGTAGTCCCACATCGGCTATTCCTTGAAAGTTGGTGTGGAATATAATGTAAGGCCAACCAAGTACTGTATAACTTGAGATTAACCTTTTGAGCCACGTGGTTAGGCTAAGAGTTAAGTAGGTCAGCTGGAGTGGGTTGTTACGGGTGGTATCAGAGCTTGCAACAACTGGAAGTATAGGGCGGGTCCCGCGAGGAGATGTGTTTGGGTGGGCCAGACAAGTGAGGAGCTTCAGGTGCTTGTCATGCTTGTGCGGGTCCCACATGAGACGAGGTTGAGGTGTCTGTCATGCTTAAGCGGGGACTTGTCCTACATTGCTTGGTGGGTGGATGTGATGGACCATGGTGTGGTGCAATGGGGACGTTGCAACAAAGGTGGGGAGATTGCGAGAAGCTACTAGGAGGGTAGTCCCGCATCGGTTATTCCTTGAAAGTTGGTGTGGAATATAATGTTATGCCGACCAGCTACTATAAAATTTGAGGTTAACCTTTTGAGCCACGTGGTTAGGCTAAGAGTTAACCAAGTCAGCTGGAGCAGGTTGTTACAGTATCAACACGTCTAAAATATTAAAAACAATAAGTAGAAGACATGTAATGACGTAGATGACGCACAATAGTCTAAAAATGAGTTAAAATGAAGCATGGTAAACAGTACAACTACATAAATGACTCATACCTCACTGGTTATGGACAAATTCAGGAGATATAAAGAAAAAAAAGGTCTTGGGCACCCAAGGGCAGTTCTGGGCGCCCAGGAGTAGGCACAGAATATGAGATGCAGAAACCAAGGCCTCTTGCTTTTGTTGTTAAACTAAGATCAACTAGACACACAACCATTACAAAGAGGTGGTGTGGGCCTACTGATCTCCCTCAGAAAGGAAAATAGATTGTGCTTGGAAAAATAAAGGTATTCATACCTTTTTAAGCTAGAACCTTGCTCCTTGAGTGGATTTGAAGGGTTGAAAAATGATGGAAAATAATAGTGAAATGAAGTTTTACATGGCTCTAAAACCTAAGATTTTTTTGCATTTTTTGAAATTTTTGACAAAAAAAGTTTGAAGAGAAGTTGGGTGGTGGGAATCCAAGAATACCAAGGAATTTAGAGAGAGATAGATTTTGTGGTCTCTCCTCCCTCTCTAATAGCATATATATATATATATATATAGATAGAGAGAGAGAGAGAGAGAGAGGAGAACATATTTGATGTTTGAAAATAAAAATTCAAAACATTTTGGGAGGGAAAAAAACTCATCATTATATTCTGGTCTTTCGTATACTCAAGTTGAGTATAGACTTGGTCAAGAACGTTGAATGAAAAAAAGTGTGGTGAATGGAGACTCTCTTCACCCATTGGGTGCGACAGTGATCTTGGGCGCCCAAGAGTGGTTCTGGTCGCCCAGGAGTGGCTGCCAAACTTTGTAGGGGCATCCCAGACACTCCTGAACTCGAATTTTGGTGTTTTTCAAAGCGTTGGAAAGCTAGTTGAGTCTATTTTCTCACTAAAGTTATTTGAGCTCAAGATGTTTTGTACATTAAGAAATGTGACCATTTTACCCTCAGTGTGTCAGGAAAAAGGTGATTTTGGTTTGTTTTAAAAACGAAGGAGCATTGTTCAATCCTATTTGAAACCTGTTTCGGTCCTTTTTCATCATTGGGTAGCCAAAAGGCTACATATTAAGGACTTTCAAAGAGTTCAAATTGGGGTGTCTACAATAAGCTATTTTTATTAATGTATGAGACATCAGGGTAGGAGTTAGCTATTGGGATTAATTGTTCATAGTGTTACTTTTGTGGCCCTAGCATTTTATGCCAGATTTTGGAGACAAACAGGGACAATTTTATTTGCTGAAAGAATACGGAACTGACCCAAGCCATGTAGAAAAAGACGGATGCCATGAGGAGTAGATTACCATAGCCCCACCCATTTTAGTTAAATGAATGTAATTTGATTCAAGATTTGTTTGTTTGTAATGCTAAATTATGAGTTTTTTTAAATATTAACTTTGTTTAATTTTATTTAAATTAACATTCCCCATTACACACTAAATATCCAATACCAAAATAACATAAAATTTCCAAAAAAGAAAAAAACTAATACACCATGTCCATCGAATTCCAACTTCCAAAGAGAGAGAGACGGGAGCAAGGATGGAGCCAAGGGGGTCTAGTAGGAGTGGCAGCCACGACAAGAATTTTAGAAAATGCAACTATTACATGTAAAAAAAATATTTTGAATTAATTATATAGACTCACCAGCACTAGATTTTTTTTCCTTATTTTTTGCTATATACTAGTCCTAAATCCTCTAATTTTTTTTTCAAGAAAGCAGACCCAAATATGTATTTCAAAACTAAATTGAATGGGCCAAAGTGAAATAATAAAAATGATGAGGTCTAATTAAGGAAAAAAAAAGCTAAACACTTTAACCTAAAACAATTTAACCTAAAAAATTAATCAAGTTAACCAAAACAATCGGCATTGTGTACGACTCGGCAATAGTGGATTTCTCGTTTACTAGACTTTCAAATTTCCAAAGCTAACACTGTGCAGTAGTGGACTTCCAATCCGAAAAATTAAAAAATTATTTATCGTTTTGACGTTTTGTGTGGATTACCCAAATATATTTATTTTTTTATTTTTAGAAAATCATTTAGAATCGATGACTATTCATATTGCAATGCATCTTTTTATTTTTTTTAGTATACATTTCGCCACTGCTAAGATAAAATCCTGGTTCCGTCCCTAAATGGGAAGGAGAGAGCTAGAGAGAGATGTTCCAGACCAATGTTTTGAAAATCAGACCAGTGAGCAAACCGGAAAAGGAGCCAAGCGAATGGGTCACCGCGGTTGAACCGGAATTGACCCGTGATGTCATAAATATGTTTAAAATATATTAAATATATTAATGATATACTTAAAATGTAAACTAAACTAGAATGTACATGTTTTCCTCGTTATCCAGAAGTGAAAGCGGAAGAACTAGGCTTAACAAGGGAAATCTGTGTTTGCTTTAGACCCACATCGGGGAGAAGAAGCTTCAGGCACACTTCAACAGCTATAAAAATGTAACAAGGGCTAACTTCAGTAGTGACATAGACAACTGTCCTCACACAATAAGTAGTCCCCACCATCTTGCCTAGTTTTTGCAGTAAAAGAAAGGAGAAAGTCAATGAGTACATATGTTCATGTATATACATTACGTACGTCTTTTGGGTATCGTATAAATGATCGAAATCGCGTTCATTTTGTTTAAAATATTTTGTTAATGGTTCTTTGAAAAAATAAGCTTAATCAAGTATTGATAAGAACGTTCACTAAACTTTCAACTTTGCTTTAGAATTCAAGTTTGAATTATGGGATAAAGTTGGATGTTTCGAACACATCCTAATTGATATCAGATTGAGCTTATTTTTTGTAGGATCCATAAAAAATATATTTTAAATAAAATGAGTGGCTCTGATCTTTTTTTGGGGACCCGAAATGGGCCTAAAAGGGGTATGCACTCTCTGGTACAGATTCCTCTCAAAAGAAAGCATTAACCCGTTCCAGAAATCTTCTTAAAAAATAAACAACTTATTTCACATTTTCAAACTCAAAAATAAAGTAAATGAAAAATAATTTTTTAATTTTTTTTGCATCGTATAAAAGATCTCATCGAGATCATCCAAACAAGATCTATATTGTATATTTTTAAATTTCAATAAATCCATAATTTTTGAGCTTGAAATTGTCTTCTTAAAAAATAAGGACTTATTTTTTGTTCCGGAATGGAATGGTCTAAAATTTTTGCCAACGGTTCGGACGACCCATGTCCAGGTTCACCGGTTTAACTGCTTTGGCCTAGTGGTTTTCACAAAGGAAGCCAGTTATTCTATCAGTTCGGATCGGTACATAGGTCGGTTGACGGTTCAACTGGTAGAACCGGCGGGTCCGGTCTGGTTTTAAAACACTGCTCCAGACTTTAACAAACCCTAAATGTATAGTGTATACTTAGAGCATCAACAGTAGAATAAGCAAATGTGAATAATCAAAATATGTCAGACAAGATTTTGATTATTCATTTAGAGATTACTAAAGTTAACAATGTCAAATCTCACATTGGTTATTTTTTTGTCCATAATAAAAACTAATGGGCCCTCTAAACTTTTTTCCTTCATTTCACCCATATTTTATGAAAAAAGGTTTTTGAAGGAAAGAAAAAACTGTTTGTTAGAAATGGTTCAAAAAAAAAGTTTTTTAAAACAAAAAACAATTTTTCAAAAAACATACTTTGTTTATTTAAAAACTATAAATACAAATTTATGAAATTTTGAAAGAATTGTATTTACACAAATAATTTTGAAATTTTAAAAACTATAAATATAGTTTTTTAAAAACAGATTTTGTGTAGAAAAGAGTTTTCTATAAAAGAGTTTTGAAATTTCAAAAACAGTTTTTTGAAAAAAACACTTTATTTACTTAAAGTTTTTAAAATTTTTGAAAAAATTTTTTTTTGTAAAAAAAAAAGTTTTTGAAAAAAAACAGAAAAAAAAATCTAAAAGTTACAGTTTTTTAAAATTATTTTTGAAAACATTGTTGAGAGAGAGAGGAGAGAATATTTTTTGTGTAATGTTGGTGTACTTGATTGAGAGATAAAATTTGGTTATTGACAAAATATTGCTAGTTTTGATTATTAAAGAACCAAAATTTGATGAGTTATTAAGAGTTTGCTAGGTTTGGTTATTCCAATGTGAGCACTTTTTTATCCAACATTGCTAATTTTAATAATTTTTTGTTTTGCTTATTCTACTGTGGATACTCTTGTGATGATACAAGTATGCATATTTAGTGTGTGTGCATATATACAGTCAGTCTCAAATAAGGTGGTCCGTATTTTAACTAAAATGCGGACCTTCTCATTTCTCCAATTTTTCGATCGAATTTCGTTGATCCGAGCTGCTCAATATATTTAGAACGTTATTTTAAGGGTATTTGTGAGAAATCAGCAAAAAAAATGACCGGAAAAAGCTTCATCTGAGAAATTTTTGTTTGAACTGTTCAATAAAAAAAAATGCTCTGATGAAGCCCTTTCCAGTCATTTTTTTTGCTGATTTCTCATGAGTACCTGTAAAATCACATTCTGAACACATTGAGTGGCTTGGATCATCGAAATTCAATCAGGAAAGGGAGGTCCGCATTTTATTAAAATGAGGTGATCCTTACGGGAGACGGACTGATATATCGGGGTGTGGGTATGTAATGACCCGAATTTTCATGACAATTTTTTTAAAATATTTTATTATAATTCTTTTACTAAAAATCATTTATCAAAGTGATTATATTATTATTGAACTTTATGAGCTAGCCATTAAAAATTCTTTGACATCATAGAATTTTTTTCATATCTTGAACCTTGATATCCTTGTATCCAACTATTATAGAACCCTAACCTTAGGTTCAAGATCCAAAAAATCAATGATAAGATTAGATTGGACTGAATAAGATTAGGATAAGATTTGAATGGATTTTATTAGATACTATATAGATTTTGTTGAGACATGATAAGATTATGTTTAGATATGATAAGATTATAATCTAGATTTGATATGACCTAGATTCTAAGTTCACTAGTATAAATAAGTCCCCCTCCCCTCCACCTACAACACACACCACACACCACCAAGTAAACTAGAGAAAGGAAGGAGAGAATAGAAGGAGATATAGAAATTGCGCAGGTGTAGTAGATAGAAATTAAGAGAGGGTAAATGGATTTAGTTGTCTCAATTAGCTTTTCCTTTATAAATTGTATTTGGCATCACATACATAGAATGAGGTCAATAGTCATAGCATTCGGGCAAAAGAAAAACAGTGGCCTTTTGGCCAAGATATATGGGTCTTGATAGCAAGAGGTGATCATGAAGTTCAACGGTGGCGATTTATTTGAGGTAATCCGGGGAGTATACGATATGCTTCCTACTTCCAGAATCCTTTCTTCACTCCCATCTTTGTACTCCTTTCGATTATCTCGTGATATTTGTTCAATCCTGTAGATATTATTGAAAAGTGTAATAATTGGTATCGAATATGATATTGTTGGCTGAGTATTATAGAATTGTTTAGTATAGGGATCGAGTGAACTCATGCACCAATAGTCAGAATGGGTCGAGGATGGCTCGGTGAGGAAGGTATTGGGAGAGTGTCACTGGTCATGTACTGAGGAGAACATGGTATGAGGTCCCTTGTTATTGTTGCTTCGACTTGGTGGTCAATTATCGATTATTGATTCCACTTATGAGCTTTGTTATTCTGTTGTATCGTATACTTCTCGGATAATTTATTTTTCAGGTGTGGAGCCGGATTAGTAGAATTGAATCGGAACATATAAGGATTAATTTGGAGAGGTCTTGAAAGAATTGATAATTTTGGAGTATCTAGAAGATTATATAGAAGGTGGCTTAAGTTAATTATTTTGGTGATGTAATTTATTTATAAAGAAAATAGGGGCCTAGAAGTGTTTGAAATAAAATGTATTTTAGAGTTTATTTTTAGAAAATAGCCGGGCGTTACAGGGTGTGTGTGTGTGTATAAGGTTATTTGGGTAATTATGATGTGGTTCGGTTCAATTTAGTTTTTGGTGCGGCTATCACATGAAACCAAAAAAGGAATCGAACCAGCCAGTTTTTCGAAACCAAAAACCAAAGTCATGGTTAAAAAATCAGCTAAAAACTGCACCAATCGGTACAAGCTCGGGTGAGATTTTCATCGATCCTTAATAGCCAACCGTGTCACAGATGAAAAACCCAGGTTGGGTTGGGCGCGCTTGGCGTGCTTATCCATGGGGAAGAAAAAACTCTTGCTTTTTATTTTAATTCATAACTCAATTGATGAATGACGCAGAGGTGATTCTTTATCTCTCCGAGCTTATGAACTTTATTTGGGTTTTTTTTACTTAATTCATTGCATTGCGGAGCACTATTCCATAAACGGACAGAAATGTCGTTATGCATTTGGAAACAGTCGTCAGTCAGCCGCGCGCCAACATGTTGAGCGGTCTAGAATAGATGGTCTAAGATTTTAACTTGACTGAAGAAATTGTCAAGTTTCCACTCTCATTTTTCAAAGCTTTCATATTAATGCATTGCAGGCCATTTTCATTTCATCACCATCAAAGTCAACCGTCTAGGTTTTTACATCCTCTGGCTGCTTGTGATTATCTACGTTCCCATATCAAAACAAAAAAAAAGGATCCGGGCCATTGAAATTTGCTGGCAAAATTAAAAGAGTTTCGCTTAGACGTACTGTCCAAACCCGCTAACACAAAGCCCAAAAAAAAAGTACTTTTGTCACTAGTAATTAAAAGTTGCAAAAACGATTATAGAAAAATGCCAGACTCTTCCGATCCATTATTACATAAATCTTTACAGCTTTTCTTAATTACCAGTGATGTGTGAATGGATGTTCCATGTAGCACAATTTTTTTCAGAAAGTTTAGCAATGTTAAAAAAAGTACAGCTACATGTCACTACCATACCTTCTGTAATTTGGGAAGTGCTTTTTTGACCCTTTCATACAAGAAAGTTCTTCCAAAAAAGTTCTCTTTATTGGATCCCTTCAGATAGTTTGATTGGCAGGCTCTTTCTTGAAGATAATTTGATGTATATGTAACTAGCTAGTTTGACCTCACTCTTTTACCTCTATCAGCCTGCAATTAGCTTCTTGTTTAACATCACACACAAACAGGATTTTTGTGTATATATAAGTTTTACCAATTTGATTTGTTAAACAAAAAATGAAGTGTAAATAGGCTACTTAATTCACTTATCCGTTATTTTCGTCAGCACCGCATAGTTCTCTTGACCGAAGCTAATTACATAGTTCTCTTGACCAAAGATAATTACAATCTCACTAGCTAGCACTATGGCAGCTAAAAAATAGGTTCCCATCAAGCGGATATATGAAGATTTGAACCCCAACTATATATTGAGGAATGAAATCAAGTACTTAGCCATGGAACCAACCCTTGTATGGTGTTAAAGAATTTGTATTCTACTGGTGATTTTACATCAATGAATGCCTCAAAATTTATTCATTATATTCTTAAACCTCATTAATGCATCATCTCAATTATGTATTTTTACATGTAAAAATTATTATTCTAGCTAATTCATTTTAGCTTGTTGACTTTTACAGTCATGGAGGTGAGGAGGTCTCCCCATGAGAGAAGTCTGAGTGTGATATCTTACTTGTACGTATTTGAGGCTGGCATGCATTGAACGGCCGCCCTAGTTGTTGATTTTTCTTCTTCGTTCTCTAGTCGTCTATATCTGCATGTATAGAATAGAGTTAGGAGAGAGAGGTGTGTGAGAAACAGATCGAGCAAGAACAGGAGAGAGTGGGGAAGGTTTTTTCATGGCTAGCTTGTACGCTATTTTGTTTGAATATGAATACAAATCGGAGTTTTTCTTCTCATATATATATATGTTGTGTGACTCCGATGGCCAAACAATTATAATGTCAACTGATTCAAGATTGTTGACAAACAAAATTGTTTTGGAAAAAATGACCGTGTGTCACCTGTTCCATCCACATATAATTTGTGAGGCCATCATATCTCATGACCCAATCAATGGATGACTTCAAAAACTTTCGACAACAACGTTAGACAGCTAAGTTTATATTAAAAATCGTTAGACAACATCAAGTCATAAATAGCTAGTTTTTATGTCAATTGCGAAACCTATTTTTAAGTACTTTTTTTTTTCTGTTTTACGAGACATGTTATTCTCTTACAATATGTCACCTTTAATTTAAAAATTAAGTACTTATTTTCTTTGGCGAAACGGATCAGCAAGCAAAATTTGGTCAATTAATGCATACCAATCATTTACATGCATCTTCACTACATCAAACTTACGTAGATTCAAAGGAGGAGAAACGATAAAATGACTATTAATATGCTGATTAAATGCATATTCATGGTTTGAAAAATTCAGTACTACTCGTAAAATTCTAACACTGTTAATTACTCGAATTGTTTTTGCAAATTGGTGCCCTTAATCGAAAATTTATTTGGTGACCTTGGAGCACCACCACATGATGACTTAACACACTTATCCACCATATGTAGAGACCCCACTAAATTATTATATAGTACTCTCCCTAATACCAACTGAGCATCTTGACTTGGTTTTTGTCGGTGCATTTTTCTTTCACCTTTTAATTTGTTTTACTTTGATAACTCAGCATCAGGTCCGAACATTTGGGAGATCAATTTTATCATTCAATAATGGAGGCATAATTTTTTTTGAAAAGGGTAGTTGGTAGATGTGGAGTGATTACCGCTTGTGCTTGGAGGGGGGGGTCCCTTTTCCAACAAAAATTAGTGAAAAATCTGTACATTTAGTGGTGGAGTCCACATCAATGCGTGGTAAAAACTGAAAAGGCCTTTAGAATACCGTCACCCCAAAGCAATTAAAAACTTATCGTACGTATGTGAATGCATCTGCGCTAGAATTTTTTCCTCCTACAGCGACATGGTAAGATGCCTAGTGCCAACAATATAATAAGACCACCAAAGCTGACTACGTTCAATCTTAGGGCGGCTCCACTAGGATTTGATCTGGGACCAATCTCTCTCTATATATAACCCAGGACCTTAAGTTGTAACACAAACAAATCACATACTCCAGTTCCCAAGAAGTACTACAAAACAACATGGGGTATATGCCTGCGATAACCTTGGGGCAAACTTGTGTTATGCCACTTATCGGCATGGGAACTGCCGCATATCCTCCGTCAGATGTAGAAACTGCGAAAAACGCGATCGTTGAAGCCATCAGAGCTGGATATCGCCACTTCGACACCGCCTTTGCGTACCGCTCGGAGCAGCCACTTGGGGAGGCCATAGCCGAGGCTCTCCATCTGGGACTCATCAAGTCTCGTGATGAACTCTTCATCACTACCAAGCTCTGGTGCAGCTTCGGTCACCGCGATCAAGTGGTTCCAGCCATCAAATTGAGCCTCCAGTAAGTTTCTCACATCGAAATGTGCATCACCAATTTTACTGTTCGTGTGCAACAAAATAGTAAATAATTTTGATATACATATAAAACGTTATATACGTATGTCACCGTGTCTGAGAAATTATTTAGACTACCGGGAACACGGCCACATACAAGGTTTTAAATAGCGGTAGCGCACTTCGAATCGGTAACAGTAGTAGAATATTACTAAAGTGTATTGTGAATCAGGTGTCAGGGCCGTAAATTTTATAAATCATTTTTGGAGTTATAGCACTTGAAGAGGTTGTAGTAGCGGGCTAAAGATTGAATACAAAGCAATACGTTACGTATTCAGAGTCGGCCAATAGCCGATAGATGTAAATTTTGATAACACCGACGAAAAAGTAAAGGCCACTAAGGAAGCAGGGGCGGAACTACATGCAAGGGTGGGTGCCGGCACCCCGCTTCGGCAATATATGTATACACACACTATTGTAGTAAGATTTAATTTCCGTTTGATAAAATAAAAAAAAAAAAAGTAGTAAGATTTCAGTTGGTTGAACTTTAAGTTTTGCCACCCCTTATAAAAATCCTGGTTATACCACTGCAACGTAGAGAAGAGCTCGAAATCCCTAAAATAGAGGTCCCCGTATGGTCAGTGAACTTAGTTAACTTAAACATAAAAATTGTCCTTATTTTGATTTTTTTTCGCATTTGTTAGGTTTGCGTCAAATTTTTGTGGGTTATTGATTCATCTCAAAGAAAGGAATCGGAAAAGTAAATTTTTTTAATTCTACCCAAGTATTTTGAGAAATAACCATTTTTTTAGCAAAAAAAAAAATTATTTTTTGGCCTAAAAAGTGATTATTTCTCAAAATACTTGGGTAGAAGTAAAAAAAAAATTTACTTTTCTGATTCTTCCCGTCGAAACAAATTAATGACTCACAAAAACTTGACGCAAAACTAACAAATACAAAAAAAATTCAAATGAGGACAAAATTTTAAATTTTAAATTAAGTTTAAATTAAGTTCATAATAACGCAGCCTAATCATAAGTACAGCGGTATAGAAGGAGTTTTTTAACAATTTTTATTTATTTATTATGATAGTATATCGACTGCTTCTTTCTCTATTATCAAAGGGTAAGGGTATCGATCTAATTAGTATCGAAAAACTGATACATGGCAACAAATACGTAATCTACAGTCAAAATGGCGTGCCCAACTAATCCTCTGTCCTCCCAACACCATAAACACATGGTTGACCGGCAATTTCGGAAATTCAAATAGTAGGAAAGATTTATATGGAACCACGCAAGAAAAAGAAACATTTGGACCTATTCCGGATCCCATAAAAATTTAGAAAAATATCCATAAATTTTTTAATCTTATTTTATGAGCCCCTGTAAAAATCAGCTCTAACGAACATCGGTAAGTATTACTTTTGGATTCGTAGGGCGAAACACATGGTTCATCGGCAATTTCGGAAATTCAAATAGTAGGAAAGATTTGTAGGGAACCACACAAGAAAAAAGACATTTGGACCTATTCCGGATCCCACAAAAATTTAGAAAAATATCCATAAATTTTTGAATCTTATTTTATGAGTCCCTATAAAAATCAGCTCTAACGAACATCGGTAAGTATTACTTTTGGATTCGTAAGGCGAAACACATGGTTGACCGGCAATTTCGGAAATTCAAATAGTAGGAAAGATTTGTAGGGAACCACGCAAGAAAAAAGACATTTGGACCTATTCCGGATCCCACAAAAATTTAGAAAAATATCCATAAATTTTTGAATCTTATTTTATGAGCTCCTGTAAAAATCAACTCTAACGAACATCGGTAAGTATTACTTTTGAATTCGTAGGGCGAAACTGCTCAGTTTGCCCCTACGAATCTAAAAGTAATACTTACCGATGTTCGTTGGAGCTAATTTTTTACAGGGCCCCATAAAATAATATTAAAAAATTTATGAATATTTTTTTAGATTTTTGTGGAACTCGAAATAAACCCAAACGCATTTTTCTTTGCATGATTTTATGCAAATCTTCCTTGCGAATAGCTAAGACTATTTTCCTAAAAGAACAAATATTTCTATTAGCTGTATTTTTAGGGAAAGAGGCACAAGGGCACTGAACACGTTACTCATTGACTAGTAGGAGTAGTAGTTTCTAGCAGCCACACTTACCGCTCGACCAATCAATGTGCAGATCATCTTGTTAAATTGGGTGCTGAACAAACAGATGAACTTGTGTTTGTTATGGACATACATGTCGCTATGAGAGAATTTGTCTTGAGAGATAGCCTGAACATCAGGCAAACACTAGATTAGTTCCTAGGTCCCCTAGTTTCTGTAAGAATAACTAATATGTGTGTAACCCTTATGTGGTACTATGCTCCGTAATCGTTTCATGAAATTCCATTTGACAAAAAAAAAAAAAAAAAGTTTGTGGCAGTTAATTGAGAAAATAAAAGGGCAAATTTCACTCAGACCCCCTGAGGTATCTGACAATGACAGAAGGTACCCCTCAATTTTCAAATATGATAGAGACCTCCCCTATTTCATAGTTTGGGTTTCATTCTGTTAGTTCCAGATGGAAAATGTAAGGAAATGTATGAAAAATGAAATCTTCAATTTTATTTAGTTCTATGGCTATCTTAGGGCTCTTGTTGAAAGTCCTAGAGCAAAAAATTAATTATGATTCTTTAGAATAAAATGATCAGAAAAATAAGATTTTCGCATCGATTCAAACGGATTGAAAATTGAAGCACTTAAGTATCTTTTCTTCATTTGGTTCTATGACTCTCTCAGGGCTCTCATTGAAAGCTTGGAGCCAAAAATTAACTATGACCATTTAAGATAAAATGATAAAAAAAATAAAAATCTTAGCACCGCTTCAAACGAATTAAAAATTGGAGTACTTAAGTATCTGCTCTTCATTTGGTTCTACGGTTTTCTTAGGGCTCTCATTGAAAGCCATAATGCAAAAATTAATTATGACCATTTAGGATAAAATAATCAGAAAAATAAGATTTTCGCACTGATTCAAACGGATTGAAAATTTGAGCACTCAAGTGTCTCCTTTTCATTTAGTTCTATGGCTATCTTAAGACTCTCATTGAAAATTTTAGAACCGAAAATTAATTATGACACTTTAGGATAAAATAATCAGAAAAATAAAATCTTTGTACCGATTCAAATGGATTGAAAATTGGAGCACTTATGTATTTGCTCTTCATTGAAAGCCCTAAAACCAAATGAAGAGCAGAAATTTAAATGTTTCAATTTTTAATCCGTTTGAATTGGTGCAAATATTTATTTTTTTAATCATTTTATCTTAAATTATCATAATTAATTTTTGGCTCTAGAGCTCTCATTGAGAGCCCTAGGAGAGTCATAGAACCAAATAACAGATACTATAATGCTTTGTTCTCTTTGCAACTTAAAAATGATTTTTCAAAAAAATTTCCCTAGATTTCCCTCTACTTTCAACATTTCTTTCTCTATCTCTCTCCACTTATTACCCCTACTATTTTTCAAAAAAAATTTCAAATTCCAATCCAAACAAAGCATTAAGTACTCCAATTTTCAATTCGTTTGAATCAGCGTGAAAATCTTATTTTTCTTATCATTTTATCATAAATAATTATAATTAATTTTTTGCTCTAGGACTTTCAATGAAAGCTTTAAGTTAGCTATAGAACTAAATAAAATTGAAGATTTCATTTTCCGTGCATTTCCGTACATTTTTCATCCATCTCACTAGAGGAACTAACAGAATAAAACCCAAACTGTGAAATAGGGGAGGTCTCTGTTATTTTTTAAAATGGAGGGGTATATTCTGTCATTGTTAGATACCTCAGGGGGTCTGAGTGAAATTTGTCCAAAAATAAAAAGCATCTTTGTCCGTTTGGTGTTGACTGGCAACGACCGAATCAATTACTAGTGGTAAATTAAATAAAATTGTTTTTGTTGACTGATTGATTTTGGTGCAGGAATCTTCAACTGGAGTACGTGGATCTGTATCTGATACACTGGCCGATTAGGCTGACCCAACATATTAACAGTACCCCAGTCCCAAAAGACCATATTGTCCCCATGGATATTAAGTCAGTGTGGGAAGGCATGGAGGAGTGCCAGAAACTTGGATTCACCAAAGCCATTGGCGTCAGTAATTTCTCTTGCAGAAAGCTTGATGATCTCCTCTCCGTAGCCCAAATCCCTCCGGCTGTCAATCAAGTATCTATACTCCTATATATAACTGATCCAGACTATAAATTCTACCATCTTTGTTTTCTCCTTTCCAAAAAAAGAAAAAGAAAAAGAAAAAGAAAAAGAAAAGAGAGATCTTTGTTAATTTTCACTAAAACGTGTGCTTTTTTGTAGGATATGTTTTGCATTAGTATAAAAAAACCAGCTTTACTTTATTGAAAACTATTACTTTTTCGTTTTTACTGGACGAGAGAACCTGAAAAAGCAAAGAATAACACGAACAATAATTCAAAAATGTTAGCTAGTGAACAAACTCAAGAAATCCAACCTGTTTTTGTTTTTTGCTCATCTTTAGTAGACTTTTTCAAGTTTGATTACTTTCGAACTTTTCAGAATCCTATACATAGTAGAAAAAAAATCAAGAAATAAATATTTATTATATAAGAATCTCTAAGAAGACCAGCTTGCAATAAAGGATAATACTATGTTTTAGAGATCCCAACTTCAATCTCAGTGATTGGAGATGTACTGTGTGTCAAATTTCTCTTAAATTTTTTTGCTTTAATTTATTTTCTCAACTGCTTCGTTTCCTTTTTATAATATCAATTGTTTCAAGTTTAATTTTCTAAGATTTTCATAAAACAAGCATTGGTGCACAATGGCTCTCGTTCAATTTTTGTTTTTTAATTCTACCAACTATTTGAGTACTCATGCTACAATTCCCTTCCGCACATCTCTCCATCCAATTTCTATTTTCAAGATTTTCCATATATAGCACAAACATGTCGTGTGCACAACTCTAGTTTAATGGACAAATGAGAAAATGTTTGATGGGTTTGATTTTTCTGTTGTTTGCTTATTGGTAAAGGTGGAGATGAACCCTCTTTGGAATCAAAAGCAACTGAGGGAGTTCTGTAAGGAAAAGGGCATTCACGTAACTGCATACTCTCCTTTGGGTGCCAATGGTACTAAATGGGGTGACAATAGAATTGTGGAGTGTGATGTCCTTGACGAGATAGCCAAGGCTAGAGGAAAAACCACTGCCCAGGTAATTACACTTAGCCGACTTTGTTTAGTTGTTTATTACTATAAGCAAATGTCCGAACCAGCTTGCGAGCATTACGATTAATTTAAGGGCCCTAAAGTCAACGATCGGGCAAATCTTCTTGTGGCCCCAATTTAGAGTGTTTGGGCTCCGTTGAATTCGAACATTCGACTCATGAAAAACAACCGCTTATTTACTTTGTTCATGCTCATTTAGCCCATGTTAGTCAACTTTGTTACATGATATTTCGATTACTAAAGGAACTTCGATCAAGGGACGAAAAAAAATCTTATTACTAAATTTTTTTTATTACTCTAATTCAATGGCCCATGCGGCAAGAGTTAAAGAGATATTGGGAGTAAGTGAGCCCCGAAAGCGAATTTTAATTCTTTGTTTGACTTTTAGGAACCTACTTAATTGGTCAAATGACTTATTTTGTTGACTAATCTCTTAGCGTGTTATGTACTTGTTGAGTTGTTAATTTTGAAAAGTCATGTTCCTCACTTTACAAACTTGAAGAGAGAAATCTAAACCGGAATAGTTCCTGGTTTGAACAAAGAGGATTTGTTGACTAATCTCCTTTTTTTTTTCTTTTTTTCTTTTTATGGAACGACAAAAGGAGATTTCATTAATTTTTGAACAAAGTGTAACTAAAGAGAACAAAGAGACCGGCATCAAAATCAATGAGGAATATCCCAACTATTTTGGCGCGTGAGCACCGGACTATCATATGCCTTCCAAGACCCAAGACCCAAGGAAAGATGGAGTTGGCAAGAAGCCAAGCCACAAAGAACAAAGAAACAAATAATATACTCCCTCCGTTCCGATTTATTTGTCCAATCTTGAGTTTTCAACTTATTAAGGAAACCAAATCTGATCCATTGATTGAAATATTTACATCATCTTATCCATTGATTTTGAAATTAGACAGTCAATTTGAGACATGTACAAGTCAAAAGGGGGACAAATAAATCGAGACGGAAGAAGTACAAACAATAAAACTATGAGTACACTATTTAGCGTACACCAAATGTACACCACACACGTGGTAAAACTAATAAGTAAACCTTTACCCTAGCAATAGCAGCCTCACTAATAGCTAAACCTAAGCCAAAAGTTGGATTTTTGGACTTTATCTTGAATATTTTAAAAAATATGAGGGTAAAAGTACAAAAAAAAAATCTACTTTTTTGATTTCTCTCGTCGAGACGAATTAATAATCCACAAAAGTTTAGCACAAAACTAATAAATTTTAAAAAAAATGAAATAAGGACAAAAAGGCAAAAAAAAAAAAAACATAAGGAGAACAACTGAAAATTGTCCACGAGAGTTTCATTAAGAATTGTTTGACTAAATTAATTACCCCTAAAGACAGTAGGTAACTTTGCTACTTTTTATTTTTTATTTTTTTCCACGAAAGTTAGTATTGTTATTAGAATAATTGGATTAACACTTTAAAAGAGTTGAACTCTTGACCTTCTTACATCTAGCACCTTAGTGCATTCCTGATATCGTTGGGCTAAAAGCCTCTTGACAGGTATTTTTTCACTATTTCCTATATGTTTTTAGGATCGCACCAAAAGAAATTGAATTAATTATTCGTTTTGATGAAAGAAGTTAGAGAAGTACAAAAGTAGACAATAGTTGAAAGAACTTTAGAAAAGACAAATGGAAGTTAGTTTTATTTTACCGTGAAACTAACAAAAAATCAAAAAAATTAAGTACAAAGAAAAAGACACATAGATATGAGTCATATGACCCACCTTTTATATATATACATACACACACTTAGGATCCAATGAGGAATTCCACACGGTTTTACTGTACGGGACTCCCCTTTCCCGATCGAATTGCGACGATCCGAGCCGCTCAATGTGTTCAGAATATGATTTTAAAGGTACCCGCGAGAAATCAATAAAAATAATGATCGGGAAGGGTTTGATCCGAGCAGTTTTTTACTGATCAGCAAAAAAAAATTATTCCGATCAAGTCCTTTCCGATCATTTTTTTTGCTGATTTCTTGCGGGTATATACATACAGTCCGGATCTTATAAGGGATCCCGCACGGCCTTACCATGCGGGACTCCCCTTTCCCAATCGAATTGAGACGATCCGAGCCGCTCAAAGTGATCAAAACGTGATTTTAAGGGTACCCGCGAGAAATCAGCAAAAAAAATGATTGAGAAGGGCTTGATCCGAACAGTTTTCTATTGAACGGTTCAGTAAAAAACTGCTCGGATCAAGTCCTTCCCGATCATTTTTTTTGGCTGATTTCTCGCGAGTACCCTTAAAATTACGTTTTGCATACGTTGAGCAGCTCGGATCGTCGCAATTCGATCGGGAAAGGAGAGTCCCGCACGGTAAGGCTGTGCGGGATCCCTCATTGGATCTTAAGTGTGTGTATATATATGGGCGGTTCCAGGGACACCCAAAAAAACACTTAAAAAAATACTTCATAGTTTCCTATCAAATTTTGATGATCTGAGCCACTCAATGTGATCATAACGTGATTTTAAAAGTACCCGTGAGAAATCAGAAAAAAAAAATGACCTGGAAGGGTTTGATCCGAACAGTTTCGAACAGTTTTTTATTGAACGGTTCAAATAAAAACTGCTCAAATCAAGCCTTTTCCGATCATTTTTTTTGTTAATTTCTCACGGGCACCTTTAAAATCACATTCTGCATACATTTAACAGTTCGAATCATAAAAATTTGATCGGAAACTATGAGTTTGAGATTTGGGATATTTTTTTAGGTGTTTTTTTGGGTGTCTCTTGAACCGTCCCGATATAAATATATATATATATATAGAGGGAGAGAGAGAGAGAGAGAGAGAGAGAGAGAGAGAGAGAGAGAGAAATTCATTGAGAAACTAGTTATCGATCCCTTGTGTTAATTTGCAGGTGTCTCTGAGATGGGTTTATGAACAAGAGGTGAGTATAGTAACAAAGAGCTTCAACAAGCAAAGGATGAGGGAAAACCTTGGGATATTTGATTGGTCACTAACAGAGGAAGAATCAAACAAGATCAATCAGCTTCCTCAGCGTAAAGGAGTCACCATGGCTTCTATTTTGGGACCCCACGATTTGGTGTTGGAGATTGATGCAGAGATCTGAAGTCTATATCTATATCTATATCTATATCTATATGTGTGTGTAAACATGGATAAATTTTTGAGATGGTTTTTACACTTTTGTATCACAATTCTAGAGTTCTTGTTGGATACTAGGAATACATATATATTGCCTCTTGTTTTGTAGTAAAGCGGAATAATTGTTGACAAATAGTGGGAATAATGTCTATTTATTATAATCAGGATCAATATTTAGCATGTATGATCTTTCACCTTTTTTCTTTTTTTGTTTTTTAAGTTATCAGTCTTTCCGCTAAGGTTTTTATTTTTCAAATGCTTATTTTCTGTTTTACGAGACAAGTTATTCTCTCACAATACATCACCTTTAATTCATAAAAAGAACTTATTTGAGTTATGCTTCGTTCGCTCCGATATAGTACATAACGCCCTAAGCGTAGGGCCTAACACGTCAGTTGAAGCATGATAATCCGGAAATCCGGGATCGTACCCAAGAGAATAATTAATACGGCTTTGCTGGATTTGTAGATGCAAGTAAGAGTTTTCGGCTTTTAGACAGCCAACTTGGTTTTACGTGATAAGTGGAAATTAAAAGGGCTAAATTGAAAAGCTAATAAACTAAGATAAATGACAGGTTAAGTCTAGGAATTACTAACACTCACGACCCAAGTTAAAATTGCATTTCTCACCCAAATACGCAATTCAGGATACACAATTAAGGTTCCCGAATCGGAAGATAGAATGGCTCGATCACCAAGCTAGCTCTAAAATCTATTTAGCAAATGTCTTGTGCGTCAGAGCCCCAAGTATCATGTGTGGTAGATAGGCGATGCTCCTACCTACACATGATCAAGGAAATTAACACCTTAGCGATTTGACAAATAAATCCGAACCCTACATCAATGATCGAAACCAAAAGATTAAACTTTATGGTGAAAAATGCCATTCTACTTGAGCCATGAGGTGCTAATCACCCCATGACCTAACCTTGAAAAAATTACTCACCCATATCTATTGAGATAGGAGCAAGTAAAAATCTACTTAACATAATAATATAACAAGACTTGAAATAAAATAGAGATTAAAATAGATCGGGAGTAAAGAAATAACTTTAATTAAAGCGACAATATCAAAAACTAACAACTAAATGTAGAAATTAAAATATTCAAAACTGAAAAATAAAGAACACTCAAGAACAATACAAAGAGATTCAAAATCTATTCTAGATCTAAAAAGTTGTACTACTCAATCTATCCTACTTGTTTGTTCAAAATGATGTCACAAGCTTTTATACTCCGGGAATCCACGCGCAGAATATACCGCGAGATGCTCTGAAGATTCTCCCCTAAGGCCCTCGGCATCGATGGAGAAGGGCTTAGATTGTGCTGCTATGGGCTTCGGCATTGATGGACTATAAAACTTTACATCGATGCCGAATGGCTTAGTACTTGACTCCTATGAACCTCGGCATCGATGGAGCATATTCCTTTATATCGATGCTGAACCCAATAACTACGGCACTTGGTCTGTTCCTCTGCCTTGCCTTGCCTTGGCACTCCTAGCCGTCGAGTCACTTCTGCCTTTGCAATTCTGCTTGATCTTGGTTTGCTTCTGCCTTGGTCTTAAAAATTTATTTATTTGGCAATTCACCTACAAAACAGAACTAAAACACTCTACAAGTAAATATCGTTAACAATAGCTAATTAGTACTTAAATTAAACTAAGACTAAACACTAGCGCACCCTACATTACATTTTCAAGTGCTTATCGTATCCTCCAACTTAAGGTTTGCTAGTCCCTAGCAAATAAAATATGAAAAAATTTGAAAACTAGCAACCTTGCAATTTATTCCGCTATCATAACGAAGAACATGCTCAATATTGTAAACTAACAAGAGTTCAACAATCCGGCTTTTTATTTCATTTATACAACTCACATTTTCAGCATCCAACTAAATAGGCTAAGTATTAAGCAAGTTAAGAGCAAGCTAAAAAGGTTTGTGTTCTCGAATAATGGGAGGATACGGGACACAAAACTTGCGAATTCAAACTAAGCCATATCCACCGAACAAGTGCTTGACAAACAGGCAACAGTGAACAAGAAATATCATGCCTTAAACAACGAATCACTTTATTCAACATAATTAACAACTAACAGATGAAAGTTGGATAACGAAAGGAAAACATGTCATTAACTAGTTATGCAACTATCAGACAGTCAATCAAAATGGAATCCATGCGCACAAAAGATCAACTAAGGTCTTTTTCAGCTTGTAATGACCTTGGTTACAAAGAACGGGCTAGCAAAAATGGGCGACGGTCTATTTCTAGCTTGGTTAACTATCCGAGTGACCGCCGTCAACATATGAAATGAACCAAGTCAAGGCCAAACCAATAAACCAACTACTAATTAACAATGTGCAAAGTTATGCTACAAAATGGAAATGCAACAAAATAAAAGGATAGGATAGTTGGCATGTCAACCAACCAAGACCCAGACCAAATAAGGGGAATTTATAAAACCACCAACTCTGCATCAGATCATCACCACGTCATCCAATCAGCAAGTCATCCCATCAATCAGCCAACTCCTCACTCTCATACCTTGCAAAATCATCACTCACTTCCCCCTCATCAACCGGCTCGGGGACATACTTCACCCCATGCTGTTGCTCCAGAATCGACGTCTGCCATGCTATTTCTCTCCTCCGTGCTTCCTGTTCCCTCATCATCTTTCTTCTTTCAACCTTCTCCTTTCTTTGAGAGTTAATTATTGACACCTTTTGACAGAACAGCTTTTTGATCCAAGACCCATGTTTCTCCTTCCTTGATGACATCGTAGTCAAATAATCCCCCTTTCTCGCCTGTTTACCCTTAGCAGTGTGAATCTGAGATGAGCTCTTCACATCAAATGTATCATCTATAGGCCCCAGGAAAAGTTCCTCCAATGTCTCATAAGCTGCCCCCCCAACTCCTTTCTCCTTACACAAGCTAGTAATCATACAGGGGAAAGGCATATTGGCAGTAATCAAAATATTGGCCCTAAAATCACGCAGCTGAGTAAAGATGAACATAGCCCAATCTACTATCAAATCATTAGCCATAAATGCAAACAAAATTTCTCCACTTTTCCTTGTTGGTCAACTCTCTGAGCCTCAGGGATAAAGATTATAATGAATCACTTTGTTCAGGAATCTAAAACTTGTTTTGAAATTTCCGGGCACATGGGGTAATGAAGCCAAAGCGGGGTCACTATACAAAGTCTCATTCACAACCTGCAAATCAATTAATTCATCCTTTCTAGGGTAGTTCACAGACTCGGAAGGGGGCATTTGAATTTTCAGATATGCAGCAATATCATTAGGAGTAATAACAATATCAATTCCCCCTACTCTCGAAACAATTCCAACAGCCGGGTCACTTTTCCAATCACCCTCAGGAATAATATTGAACTTATAAAACTCAATAACAACATTCTTATTATTTCCAAATAACTGCTCAGTCCAGAAATTCAAATCTTTCCTCATGATGTACCGAAGCCCCGTGTGATCATCGGGCAAAGCCGTAGCATCCACTTGCCTTTCGTTTTTGAACTTTCTACCCGTAAAACTGTCCTCCCAAACCCTCCTCTTATCTGCTGCAATCTGACCCGGAGTCCATCTCCTCCTCTTACTCCTAGATCCCGAAGCCTCCGCGGGCTGATTTTCTTCCTCACTTTCGACCATAAAATCATCCTCCTCTTCAATTTTAGGTTGAGAAGAGGGAGCACGGTGTGCGGTCTGTTTAATTCTCGGCATAGAAAACTAAGAGAGATTTTTGGTTTTATTTTTGGATTTTCGGATTTATGGGGTGGGGTTCTCTGGAAATCTGATTTTTGGTGGAAAAATAGGAAATGTTGGGTAGAATATGGTGAGGTAAAGATATATGAGTGAAAAATAAGGAGGAAATTTTGAAATTTTTGTGGTCAAAGTGTAGAAATTTTGGATTAAAGGAGAGGGAGAATGGTTTGCCTTGATTTGGGTTTGAATCCTTAAGATTTATGAAGAACACCTGAGTATTGTTGAAGGGAATGAAGAAATTGGGGATTTTCTGTGGAAAAGTGGGGGATTTGGTGGATTATTGGGGGTTTTGAGGCTAGGGTTTAATGGTGGTAAAGGGGAAAAAAAAGGGAGAACAGTCGGTTGTTTGAAGAAGAGAAGGAGTTTGTTTTGGTTTCTGACGAAATTGGAACTGATCTGCTGCTGAAACTCGTTCGGCATCGATGTAAAGCCTTGAATCCCATCGATGCTGCTGCTGTTAGCTGCCTGCTTAGATCACTCGGCAGCGATGTAAAATAATGCACTTCATCGATACATCATGCCTTGACTGCCCAGGGGAATAACCACTTCGGCATCGATGTAAACTTTTTTATCCCATCGATGCCGACTGCATTAACCTAGAATTCTACATTCTCTTCAATTTGAACCCTCGAACTTCCAAATCTTCATCCAATCACCCCCAAAACACCTTTTAAGCAATGAGCACTCAACCAAACAACCCTCCAAACAATCGGTTGCCTAGGCTAAGCAAAGAATGAGAGAATAACAGGATGCAAAATAGGACAAGGTGACTCATATGTGGTATGATCATGCAAAGAATGCCTTGTATCCTTTCTTAAGTGCGCTTTGGATTCCAAAATGATTGAAAATTGACATTTAAACACAACTAGGCATGGACATGCGATTATTTACCTAACTACAAGCATTTTATTGAGAAGATGGGGATATGGGCCAAAACTTGCTCAAAAACTTGCTTAAGACTTAAACCCATTCAATTTTCAACTAAGCATGCAAATTGAGAAGCACAAAATTTCTTAGAATTGCTATGTGCTTTTGCCAACTAACAATTATTGAGCATGCAACAAGTTATGAATAAAACTAAAATTGTGACAAAAGGAAAGAATTGCAAGTAAAAAGCTTTATTTATTTTTTAAATTTTTGAATTTTCTCATGTTTTTAGTTTTTCAATTTCTATTGTTTTTGAATTTTTCAAATTTTACACAAAAATTACAAAAATCAACCAAATAGCACATAAGCTAACCCCTTCCCCCCAACTTAAAGCGATGCTATGCCCTCATAGCATTAGGAACAAGAGCGAAGAAAGGAAAAGTGTGCGAATGTCCCGTCCAAGGGGAATGTCAACCCCTAAATACCTCAACCAAGTTGGAAGATTTTATGTCAATGTTTTGTTCTAGCCAGATTAGATGTTTCCAGGGTTCACTCCTTCGATTCTGCTAACTCGGAACCACAGCTAGTCACACAGGGCCATATCCAAAGCTTTATCGGACTAACAACTGTGGCTCGTAGCCACACCCATGCTTAGGGCTCCTGAACGCCTCACTCACTCCGACTTTAGACCCAATCCACCAAGGCTGGTGTGGTAGCATATAGACCCTGCAGAAGACTTAAGAGAACAACCTTCCACAAAATAATTGACATTAGCCACCGGCCCGTGTTATCCGGCTTCAAACCAAACAAAAACTAAAAGACAGAACATAAAGACAATGCAAAGAACAAATGAAAACATGCAAAACAGAATGAAATGCACCACTCGATCATCACGCGATCACACGAGTCATACTTTTCTTCCTATTCCCTACCGGTGGGGTAAGAAATGGGTGGCTATACTAGACCGTTGAACATGTGTTATGCTTGCGCCCGTAATAAAATCTATCGTTTGACCTCGCCAAACAATGAAGTCCAACGTCCGCTAGGATCAAAACAAAGCAAGATGCAATACAACCTAGCGTGCACTCACGGCAATATCAAACCTCACCCACAGACCTAAGTTGCCTCCGATTAGGGGCAATCGCGGAGAGCATGGATCATTAACGATAAACTATTACCAAGAAGAACTAATGAAAGTCTTTTTTACACTAACACATTGATGAAATCTTTTGCATGTGATGTATCTCCAAGATTTTTTTGATGCAACCACAGAACAAAACAAAACACAACACTACAAAACAAAATATGCATAACTAAACTAAAAGAGAAACAAAGCAAGAAAGAAAGAAAGAACAAATATGTACAGAATATACAAATTTAATATCAGAACTCGGAGCGTCAAAGTCACAGCTAGACTTCGCCAAACAATGAAGTCCAGTGTCCTCTAAGATCGTAACCAAGCAAGCAACAAGATAGAGCCAAGTGCGTAAGCACGGGAATATCAAAGCCAAACCTAAGGATCTATACCGCCCCCGTTGGGGCTAATCTGGGAGACGTGAGTGGTTTACTGTGAATTACTCCTATCAGAAAAGCTAATTAAAGCCCTATGTCACTGATATTAAATGATTTGCCCTTCGAACCGGAGCTGGGCACACGATCCTTCTTTTAGTAGCAGAGTGCGAAGCTACATATACCCAAGTCAATGGAGGGTACCCCCTACCCAAGGGCCGGGTCCGACAAACAGTTAAGTTCAGCGGTTACGCTTGCGCTCCCCTTGCAATTTTTAGGTACCAAGCTAATCAACTGTGTAAACTGGATCGATTAACTCCTCATCCGGCTCTCCAAACTCAAAAGTACCAAGAAATGGTTTAAGCTTTTGGCCATTAACTTTAAAAGATTTACCATTTAACGAATTCACAACATCAATAGCACCATGAGGATAAACATGTTCAACAATATACGGGCCAGCCCAACGAGAACGTAATTTATCGGGAAACAAATGAAGTTTAGAATTGTATAGGAGTACCCTTTGTCCAACCTCAAACTCTTTCCGGTGAATTCGTTTGTCGTGAAAGGCCTTGACTTTTGCTTTGTAAATGGAAGTGTTGTCATAAGCATCTCTCCGAATTTCTTCAAGCTCGTTGAGTAGGAGCTTTCTGTGTGCTCCGGCGGCCGGTAAATGATAATTTAGTGTCTTGATTGCCCAATATGCTTTGTGCTCGAGCTCTATCGGAAGATGGCATGCTTTTCCAAAAACCAAACGATACAATGAAGCTCCCAAGATGGTCTTGTATGCTGTGCAATAAGCCCAAAGTGCATCGGTCAAGCAAAGACTCCAATCTTTCAGGTTCGGGTTCACCGTTTTCTCCAAGATGTGCTTGATTTCCCTATTTGCCAACTCAGCTTGCCCATTTGTTTGTGGATGATAAGCAGTGGAGACCTTGTGAGTGATACCGTACTTCTTCATTAATGCCCCAAAAACACGATTGCAAAAATGAGTTCCTTGATCGCTTATGATTGCTCTCGGCATCCCAAAACGTGAAAGAATGTTGTCCTTGAGAAACTCCACCATTACTTTGGCATCATTGGTACGTGTTGCAATGGCTTCTACCCATTTTGAAACATAATCAACCGCCAATAAGATGTATATGTTGCCGAAAGAAACGGGGAACGGTCCCATGAAGTCTATGCCCCAACAGTCAAAGATCTTAACCACCATAATGTTAGTCAATGGCATTTCGTCCCTCCGAGACACACTCCCAAGCTTTTGACAACGTTCACAAGCTACACAGAAGTGATGAGCATCCTTATGCAAGGTTGGCCAATAGAATCCACATTGTAGCACCTTGGCAGAAGTCTTCTTAGAAGAGAAGTGGCCTCCACAAGCTTCTGAGTGGCAAAACTTAAGAATTCTTCGTTGATCTGAATCTAGAACACAATGGCGCACTATTTGATCTTGGCAATACTTGAAAAGATAAGGGTCATCATAAGAGAACATTCGTACTTCATGAAGAAACCGATGACGTTCTTGAGGAGACCAATGTGGCGGTAAAAGTCCCGTAGCCAAATAATTCACTATATCTGTAAATCATGGGATACTCAAAACAGCAAACAATTGTTCATCCGGAAATGTGTCCACAATAGGTAAGCTTGGAGTAGGATCCTCGAACTGTAACCTTGATAAATGATCGGCTACCACATTCTCGACACCCTTTTTATCCTTGATAGTCAAATTGAACTCTTGGAGAAGTAGAATCCATCATTTCAAGTGAGCTTTGGCATCTTGCTTGGTAAGTAGGTATTTGAGAGCAGAGTGGTCCGTGTACACAACAATAGGGGTGCCTCCAATAAGATAAGATCGGAATTTATCAAGAGCAAACACTACTGCAAGCAACTCTTTCTCCGTGGTAGTGTAATTCACTTGAGCGTCATTCAAAGTCTTGCTTGCATAATGAATAACATACAGATGCTTGTCCTTCCTTTGCCCCAAGACAGCACCTACAGCATAGTCACTTGCATCACACATAAGCTCAAACGAAAGGCTCCAATCTGGTGGTTGCACAATAGGAGGAGTGGTAAGACTAACCTTCAACTTAACAAAAGCTTGCTTACATGCGGGGGTCCATTCAAACGGAACGTCTTTGACAAGAAGATGGCACAGGGGTCAAGAGATAGCCCTAAAATCTTTGATGAACCGACGATAGAATCCGGCATGCCCGAGAAATGAACGAATATCCTTCACGCATTTTGGAGTCAGAAGATTAGAAATAAGATCCATCTTGGCCTTATCCACCGCGATACCATCCGACGATATAAAATGCCCCAAGACAATCCCTTGAGTGACCATGAAGTGACACTTTTTCCAATTCAGAACCAAAATTTTCTCTTCACACTTGTTAAAACTTTCTCCAAATTGGCCAAGCATGAATCGAATGAATCGCCAAAAACAGAGAAATCATCCATAAAAACCTCTACTATCTTTTCAACCATGTCACTAAAAATCCCCATCATGCATCGTGAAAAAGTCCCCGGAGCATTGCACAAACCAAAAGGCAAACGACGATAAGCGAACGTTCTGAAGGGGCAAGTGAATGTCATTTTCTCTTGATCTTCTAAAGCAACTTCAATTTGATTGTAACCGGAATAACCATCTAAGAAACAATAGAATGCATGGCCGGCTATCCTCTCCAAGATCTGATCAATAAATGGTAAGGAAAAGTGATCCTTTCTGGTACTTGCGTTGAGCTTACGATAATCAATACAAACTCTCCATCCAGTCTGAACACGAGTAGGTACGAGCTCATTCTCCTCATTTCTTACAACTGTAACTCCGGATTTCTTTGGTACAACTTGAATCGGGCTCACCCATTTACTATCGGCGATAGGATAAATGATTCCCACGTCCAAGAGCTTCAGAACTTCCGCACGAACTACATTCTTCATAATCGGGTTCAAACGACGTTGAGGTTGGTGGGACGGCATGACATTATCCTCCAAAGCAATATGGTGAGAGCAAAGAGTAGCATCAATCCCTTTGATATAAGCAATTGTCCATCCTACAGCCTTCATGTGCCTTTTTAGTGAATTGATCAACTTCATCTCTTAGAGATTCCCAAGAGAGGAGGAAATAACCATAGGATAAGTCTCGTTGTCTCCAAGAAAAACGTACTTCAAAGTATCAGGTAAGGGTTTCAACTCCAATTTTGGTGGCTTAACACTAGTTGGGAGAACCCTCTTCTCAATTGGTGGTAGCTCCTCAAACTCGTCAAATTTTGGAGTCCAAGAATTTATAGCGCAAGCTTCATCTTCCTCACCAAGCAATGAACTCAAATAACTCACTTCAGAAGACTCGAGAAATTCAACCTCTTCGGCTGTAAGAGCAACTTCCAAAGGATCACTGTAGAGTAACTCATCCACGTGTTCTTCTACAAGAGTATCGATAAGGTTCACTTCATTCACGTTCTCGTCATCTCCCATTTGACTACCCACATTAAAAACAATGACCTCCATCTTCATGTTACCGAAGGTCATATTAAGGAGTCCATTTCGACAGTTGATAACTGCATCTGCCGTGGCTAAGAAAAGTCTTCCAAGAATTACCGAAGTAGAAGCAGCAGAAGAGTCGATCGGATTTGTATCGAGAATCACAAAATCTACCGAATAGACAAACTGATCAACTTGCACTAAAACATCTTCCACTACTCCTCTTTGTACACGAACACTTCGATCGGCTAATTGGAGTGTGACACGAGTAGGCTTTATGTCCTCCAACCCAAGCTCTTGATAAACAGAGTATGGAAGTAGATTAACGCTAGCACCAAGATTGAGCAAAGCTTGTTCGATACACTTTCCTCCAATTGTGACAGCAATAGTAGGGCTCCCCGGATCCTTGTACTTAGGCGCGATATTCGTTTGAATGATAGAACTCACTTGCTCAGTAAAGAATATCTTCTTTTGAACATTAAGTTTGCGTTTCCAAGTACACAAATCCTTAAGAAACTTAGCATATGAGGGAATTTGTTTGAATGCATCCATGCGAGGAATATTGATCTTCACTTGATTGAATAACTCATGCAACTCCGCATTGTAGTTTAGTTTCGCCAAAGCCTTCAAACGATTAGGATACGGAGCCCGTGTTGGAATAACTTGCGGGTCCAATACACTTTTCTTGTTCTTGCCTTTATCCTTTCCTTCTTTTTCAAGAGTCGCCTTACTTATTTTCTTGGGAGATCCCCCAAGGATTGATGTTGGAATTGAGCGACCAAAAATTATTAGTGTTTACTATTAAGTACTGTTGGCGTAATTGGTTGTATACGATTAGTCTAAAGTGTAATAGTTGATTTGGTTTGCTTTTACTAAAGTCTAAAGTTCAACAGTATTATGTCTGTAAATTGAGGTCATGCATGACGCATCTGGTTGCCTTTTTACGCCTATAAAAGGAGAGCATCTCCTCTGTAAATAACCAAGTCGGTTGAAGTTAGTCAGTGTTTACAATAATATTCCAGTCTCTCATTCTTATAATTTCTTGTTGTGTGTTCTCTCTACGATCCTAACCTACTTAGTGTTTGTACCCACTTTGTGTCTGTAAAGTTGGTATCAGAGCCATGTTTTCCATTCTAGTTTAAACCCTCTTCTGGGAACTTCTTTTCCCAAACTACTTCAAATCTTTTCTAAAAGAAAAACTTGAAGCGTATGCTCTGTGGTTGCCTTCTCAGGATTCTCCACATCAGAAACTTCACCTACTGTTTTGGTTAAAATAATTTTGTATCAGTAGGATAAAAGTACCTTGAGATTTTGGCCCTGGAGTTGCAGTGTGTCTCAGTTTATCTTCCCTAGTATACAGAATTTTATTAATCAAAATTGGTTAAAAATCTTACTTTAAAAAAGAAAAAGGTTTGTTGTACTAAGGAAAAAGAAGAACCCGGATTTTTCTCTAAAGATGAATCATCTGTTTACCACTCACTCCACTGCTACGTCATCCTTATTCCCTTCATGTTCCTCCTCCAGTAGAAATTCCTCATCTTCTTCTTCTAATTTTGAGTATTTGTATGAGTTTGAATACCTTCCTTACGATAGTAAGGTCCCTCTTACTGATCTCCCTTTTCTAAATCCCTATAATGCCTTTGTTAGACCACAAACTTCTGTAAAAAAGTCCGTCACTCAACTTTTCTCCACAAAACGCCCAACCTCCATATAAGAATATGTTCAAGCCTCTAAATTTAGCTAATGCTTCATAGCAGCTACAGAAGCTGAACAACTTTTACCTTTGGAAATCCCGGTTGATTTGCCTCGTCTTTGGCAACAACAAGGATTTATCCATCTTCTTTTTGGTGCAATCCGACTTGCTGTTACTTTTCATGGTAGAAAAAGGCCTGTTACTTCCAGACTTGCTTTGGTCGATACCAGGTTTTTACAGTATCAGCACGCATGTATTGCCACAGTCCAAACCACTTTAAATGCTGGAACTGTAATCTTTACCTTCTACCCCAACTTCAACATGCCATTAGCAGATCCTCATCTGCTATCTGCCCTGAAGGTCCAAGTTCAGATTGGTGGTGCCTCCCAAATCTCTACTACATATGCAGCAACCCTTCACTACCAAATGGCCTATCGTCTCCAAAACTATGCTTTTGACATGTCCTTACCATCCTTCACAGATGAAGTCCTTTTCCTAACTGTTAACACATCTCACCAAGCCTCTTGTGTCCATGTACCCCGACAGATTTCCTGTCCTGAGCTTCTTAAGCTTCTCCCAGAATCTTGGATTACAGCTTATGAGAAAAATCAAAAGAAGCCCATACCTGTCCAAACATCCAACCCAACTTTCATCACCAAACCTAATGGTACTGTGGAAATCACTTTTCCAAAAGAAACCTCTGCCTCATCTTCAATCCATCCTGTTATTTTTTCCTCAAAAATTAACATGTTTGTGGATGGTTCTAGGCCTGGTCCTTCAATTAAATATTTTGATCCCAGTGGTCTTCCCTTCTTCTATTTCAAAAATCCATAAACAGGTAATTGTTATTTTGATACTTGTGACTGTGAAGAGTGTCTAGAAGACAGTCTCCTAGAAGATGACGAGGACTTTGATGAAGATCCATGTCCATGTTCCATATGTCCTTCTTCACCTCCCACTCCTTGTAAATCTCCACCTCCTCCTCAACCCCTATCTGATTATGGTTCGTCGAGTCAACCCTGTCACGACCCAAATCTAGTGGATTTGAATATCGTGACCGGCCAGTGAGTCATCTTCACCAAAGGCCTCTATTGACTCTTTATGTTTTTAAAAAGGAATAACCATAACATTTATGGAAGCCTTCTCTAATAATCAACAATCGCCATTTATTCATTATGCTAAGATTAACATAGGCTATACTCTTCTCTTATTCATTACATAACATAAACTTAATAACATTGTTACTCGGTCCGTTCTTCTAATCCTGATTACCTGAAAAGAAATATTTCAATAACATAAGCTACTGCTTGTGTGAGATCATGAATTATCAGAGTTACATGAGCTACCATGGAATTCTTTTATCAAAGAGAAACAGGAACCATAACTTCAGTTTTTCATGGCTTGAACTGTAACTAAAAATCATAACTTCAGTTTTTCATGGCTTAAACTGTAACCAACATCATAAACAAGTTTGTATATAACATAACCTGCTATAAACATAATACGATATACCATCCAACAATTACCGCCAGTAATGAGGGAGCGACCCCCAACATAACATGATGAATTGATCAATTCAGTTGGACACCTGGCTGTGCCCCTTTTCCATTCCGTCCTTATAATACCATTCCGACTAGTATCTTTAACGTCCCCTAGATTCAGCGACATCGTTCGGATGTATCGATAATACAGTTTTTCAATAAACTATTCAAAACATCATAATTCCATGATATGTTTGCTACAAAAGAACTTTATTGTTAAATAACCATAATCTAAAAACATAAACTTTGTAAAAATTCATATAACAGGGATAATTCATAACTCACCTTTTGTTCTGTCTAACTTGACTTATGGTCAACTACTTCGAATTACTCGCACCTAATTCCTTTCCTCTTCCTTCCTCCTCTTTTCTCTCTCTTCTTTCTTTTCTCTCTTTACTTCGTGGAGTGTGTGGTGTGATGTGTGTGTTGATGTGGAAGGGGTGTTAGCTATTTATACTAATTAGGTTAGGGTATAAACCAAGCATATTCTTTTCTTAATTAACCTTATATAGAATAATTCTAAGGATATTCTTTTATGCCCAAGCATATTCCTTTCTTAATTAACCTTGTATGGAATAATTCTAAGGATATTCTTTTATGGCCAAGCATATTCCTTTCTTAATAAAAATCTAGAGGTTTGATGCCGAGAATATTCTTACAATAATAAAATCTAGGGTTTGATGCTAAGAATATTCTTTTAGGATAAAATCTAGAGATACCTAGAATATTCTTTCTCCGGATTCTTCTTCTCAAACCTCACAACGTTACATCTCGCATCGACTCGTGCCTCAAATTTGACGACGAAATACGTCATTTGGGACAACATAAAAATTTTAATAAGCTTCAAGTCATATTTATTTCCTAAATCCTAACGGTAAATAATTCGCTAAATGTTAATTCCTTACTATTTTATTTTTAACCTTTTTATCATCTTATTTGTATTTTTAAAAGTCGGGGTGTTACAAACCCAGTGGATGTCTCATGTTCACCTCATCCTCTTCCTGGACAGAAGTAGATTTTCCTCATTTGGAATTCTATAATTCCCAAGAAAGGACGACCCATCGGCATAAAATTTCAGACTCTACTACTATTCTCCCTGATGGTAGTACCAAAGCCGTTTCAGCAGCAGAAGCAGCAATTAATTGGCAGTCAGCAAATTCTCTGGCTCAGAATAAAATTTTTCAGAGAATTGCTAACTCCCAGCAAAATTTGGAGAATGTTGTCCATAAGAAGTTATCAACTTTGGAACTTCTTATCAGAGATCTGCAGCAGAAAATCCAAACTGTTCGCCAGGAACTTCTCCAGATGGCATATGTCAACCAAGTATTTTTAACAGCTTTTTCTCAAAAGGATGCTGAAATGAAGCACCTTAAAAACCAACTTCACTCACTCCAAACTCAGCAGTATTCTCAGCAAAAAAACCCATTTGACATGTTCCCATCTTCTTCTCAACAAAGTTTGTTTGGGTATCCTCAAGTGTCTCAACCCCTACCTATAAGTCCTACTTCAGGATTTGGTGAGTCCAATATATTTGGGAGCTCATCAGCTTTCCTTCCTCCACCAAAAAGACCATCTCCACCAAAACTTCCTTTCCCAAAGCCTCAGATAAAACCTGTCCAGCCTCCAACAATTCCATCTCCACCAACTATATCAACTTCTATTCGAACTACTTCCACTCCTTCCAAACCATCTGACCCAAATTCCAAGTCGCCTCAGTTAATGGTTCAACCACCTCCTAACCCTTCCAAAAATCCAATCTCCACTCTATTACATACCTTAGCCACTATACCAGAAGCCCCATCTCCTGAACCAACCATTGAGTCTGAATCGGATACTGAATCCATTGACTCGATACCCATTCCTCATGTTTTCATGATGAATTCAAAAAATACTCCAGAGGAAAATGTTGAGAATCCTATTATTGAAGAAGACCTTGAGTTTGATACACCTCCAGAAATCCCAACATTTGATTCATTCTCACATTCCAATATCAATACCCAAGGTTTCTTTTTTGATACCATTCCCCCATCAAAATGGTTGGATAAACTTTATGAGATTCATGCTTGGTGCACTGCTGCTATGCTTTCCCCAAATGCTACACTCAGTGATGTCATTACTAAGTGTACAGCGAAATTCCTTGGCTGTCTCTGTCAATGGTACTTAGCTCTTGGTGAATACTGACAACTACAGCTTTAACAATTGCCAACCCTTGATCAATTTATCTCAGTCCTGCATACTGAGTTTCTTGGTGATCACAACAATACAAAAGAGTTTGTTCGAGAAGAATATCTCAGCATGAAGTGCTATTCATTCAAAAGGAAAGATCTCGAGATTCATTATGACCGTATGTCTTAGAGATTCTATCTTCTCAACGGCATGGATGATGTCAACCTTAAGCAAGCTTTTCTCAATTCCCTTCTTGAACCATTGGGAAATGAGACAGCACGGCTACTTCAAACAAAAGGATTGACGCTGAATGGAACATTTCTTGGTGGTATGTACCAACACTCTTTGATTGCCTTGAAAAAATTATGCAATCACCAGAAATTCCTTAGAACTCTTGAAGAACAGGAAAAACTTCTTAGCAAAGCATGTGACCGACCAGACTTATCTATAAAGTGCAAAGATAAGAAGTGCACTTGCCATCCTTCATACCGAAAGTCCAAACACTTTCAGAAATGGAAGTTCCAATCTCCTTGCAAGTTTTCAAAGTTTTCAAAATTTGGCAGGTTCTTACACCAGAAAAAATGGAAATTTTTCAAGAAGAAAAAGTTCAGAGGGCAACGAAAGTCTGATCACTGCTACATATGTGGAAAAAATGGGCACTATGCAAAATAATGTCCAAATAAGGCAGCAAGAGATAAAATGGTGAGCTCTTTGGCTCTCATTGATGATAATCTTGATGATGCTGATGTCAAATCTCTTTTTTCTATCGACAATGAAGCGACAATGAAGCAACAGATGAAGCAGTCCTTGCATTCACTTTTGATGATTCAGACAATTCATCCGAATCAGATGGCTCTTCTGATGATCCTGACTTATTCCCTTATGAAGTCCAAATAATTGGATTTTCCAACATCATGATGGCTCAACCTTTAGCCAAGGTTAAAATCTTACTCGGAAAATATGAGATACCCATACCAGTCATCGCTCTCTTTGATACTGGCGCCGCAGCTTCCATTCTTAACCCAGCAATCCTTCCCAGGTCTTACTGGCAGTCTTGTTTCGGACCCTTTATAGTAGCCAATGGAGAAACTTTTGTCATCACTTTGATCAGTAAGCCTATTATAATCCAACTTTTCCCAGAATACACCATAAAACACCAAGTCTTTGGTTCTGATCTCCTAGGAAAAGATTTATTATTAGGTTTTGATATTTTCCAAAATCTCAGCAAAGTTTCTTGGCTCAAAAAAGGTTTGAAATACAAAAACTACTTGTTACCCTGGACCACTCAACCAAACCTTTTCAGCATAAAAACCTTTTCCTCCATAAAAGAAGCCATAATCCAAACCTCTTGTGCTGAATCCCATTCCCAGTTCCTCACCAAATGTTCCAACCCGCTTTGGAAAAACCCAGATTTCTTCATTTCCCTTCCTTTCAAGAAAAATGAAGATATTAACCCCACCAAAGCCACCCATCATGGAATGAACCCAGAACATTACCAACTTGCTCTTCAGGAGCTCCAGCAACTTCAGTCAGAAAGTTTGATTGAACCCACAACCTCTCAGTGGGCATGTGAGGCATTCTATGTAAACAAAAGGACAGAGCAGATAAGAGGAAAACTTCGTCTGGTCATCAATTACCAGCCTCTTAATCATTTTTTGCAGGATAATAAGTTCCCTCTTCCTCGAAGAAGTGTTCTTTTTGCAAACTTGCCTAAAGCTCAGATTTTCTCAAAATTTGATTTGAAAGCAGGTTTCTGGCAACTTGGCATTCATCCCGATGATCGTCCCAAAACTGGATTCTGCATTCCAGATCACCACTTTCAGTGGACAGTCATGCCTTTTGGTCTCAAGACAGCTCCATCATTGTTTCAAAAGGCCATGATTCGGGTATTTGCCCCTATATTATCCACAGCTCTTGTCTACATTGATGATATCTTACTCTTCTCCCCGGATATTGAATCCCATGCTGTCTTACTACAAATTTTTCATTCCCTTGTCCAAACCCATGGCATTATGCTCTCAGAAAAAAAGATGCTTTTGGCCCAACCAGAAATTGATTTTTTAGGGATGCATATCTCTAAAGGTCAATATACCCTCCAGCCTCATATAGCCTCCCAACTTGACCATTTTCCAGAAGAAAATCTCACAGTCAAACAAGTTCAGCAATTTCTAGGAATTGTTAACTATATGGCTGATTTCATCCCCAACCTTGCTCAATACCGTACCCCTCTCTCAGCTCTACTAAAGAAAATTCCTCCTCCCTGGTCAACCCACTGCACTAAAGCCGTCAAAGACCTCAAAGCCATAGCCAAAACTCTTCCTCCATTAACCATACCTTCAGATGGAAAGAGAGTCCTTCAGACAGATGCCTCTGATCTATATTGGAGAGCAGTTCTTTTAGAAGAAAACACAAATCAAAAGCGCAGAATTTGTAGATACAAGAGTGGTACATTCTCTCCAGCAGAACTTCATTACCACTCTACCTACAAAGAAATTCTGGCAATCAAAAGGAGCATTGAGAAGTTTGAATTTCATCTAATCGGTCATCATTTTCTAATTGAGACTGATATGATGAGTTTTCCCAGCATGCTCAAGTTCAAATAGAAGCACCTCCCAAAAGCACAGTTACTCAGATGGGCAAATTGGTTTTCCAATTGGAGTTTTAATGCTATTCACATAAAAGGAAAAACAAATGTCCTCTCTGATTTTCTGTCAAGGCTCAAAAAAGAAATCAACCAGTTTTCCAAAACAAAACCCCATTCCTTTGTTCCTGGTTGCTTTCCCATGATTTTCTATTTTCACCCACTAAATTTTTCTGTCCACCTTTAGTGTCATCTTTTAGAGTTAACCCTTCTTTCTAGGTGTGTTCAAATGTGTCAAAACTTTCAACATCTCTGTATTTTCAAGTATGGTCTTGATGAGTGTCCCATAAAAGGTCTACCTTTTCATCCCGTCTATCCTTTCCTTACCCCGTTTGAGATCTCTTACCATAATGTTTTTCATTTTAAGAAAGAAGCGTATCTCCTCTTATGGTATTTAGTTGATGTCTATACTATTAGCGTCTGTTTTAATAAGTCAGCCGTCTTAGTATACTTGGCACATGCAGCGTTCAGTCAGATCCGTCCTCCTGAAGATTACTTCCTGAAATTTCTCCTTCTCTTTGGAAGCATATCGTTCTGGCAACAGAAATTCAGAAGCACCCCCTGCAATCCAGATGAAGACCTCCAATTTTCTTTTTGGACAACTCGCAACAACAGATGTCTTCCTAATCCTGATGGTTCTATCACTTGGAGAAAGGAGTATCACACTATATTCCTTTTAGCATATTAAGGGTCCCCGAGCATTGAGATCCACAGTGGAAATTATCTGGTCATGACTCAAACACTATGTTCACTCAATGGATTGACACTTGCAGACGTTCTCTCATCTCTCCTCCATTATGAGTCTGCAAATTGGAAATTCAATGATACTTATCCGGAAGAATGGCGCCAAAATATCCGCTATCTTTTGGAACAACATTACTTGACTGACAGAACTGAAGACTCTTTTGGAAGCAGTAGGTCCGACAATCCAGAGTGACAGTCACGTGCTCATACCAGCTGTCTCTTTTGTGTGGTGTAAAATAAAGTGTAGTAGTTTTGTCCTCTTTTTCAGAGAGGGTGAAATTATTAGTGTTTACTATTAAGTACTGTTGGTGTAATTGGTTGAATACGATTAGTCTAAAGTGTAATAGTTGATTAGGTTTGCTTTTGGTTTGCTTTTACTAAAGTCTAAAGTTCAACAGTATTATGTCTGTAAATTGAGGTCATGCATGACGCATCTGGTTGCCTCTTTACGCCTATAAAAGGAGAGCATCCCCTCTGTAAATAACCAAGTCGGTTGAAGTTAGTCAGTGTTTACAACAATATTCCAGTCTCTCATTCTTATAATTTCTTGTTGTGTATTCTCTCTACGATCCTAACCTACTTAGTGTTTCTGGAGGGGGCAAATAAGTTGGTTCCGGAGGCATCACCACTTGGTTGTCAACTGTCTTTCCACTCCGAAGTGAAATAATAGCCTTTGCTTGCTCGGGGAAAGTCACTGAAGAGCTAGCAAAGTGAAGACCTTGAGAAGACGGATTAGAATTCGGTTGCGGATTTGGTTGAGGTTGAGTAGGAAACTTCCTTTTCTCTTGTTGTAACAAACCCACTGTAGTTGTCAACTTGCCCAACTGATTTCTGATGTCATTCATCATCTGAGTTTGTTGCTCGTTAATAGCAGTTTGACCTTGCAAGAGAGCACTAAATTCATCTTCCCAAGAACGCTTTGGTGGTTGTTGGTGGAACTGAGTAGGTTGTTGTTGAAATTGGTTTACATGTGGGAACGGAACAAAAAGAGCAAAACCAGGCGGACCTTGAGCTTGAGGGAAACGGAAAGCATTCTGAGGTTGCTTCCAAGGAATTTGAGCAGCGGAGGGTGGAACTTGAGAAGAATTCCCTTCATTAGATTGATTCCAATGGAAAGCTAGATGTTGCCTTGTCCCTGGATTATAAGATTGAAAATAAGGGTTAAAACGTTGCACGGCATGTACTTCTTCTGGAGCAATCCCATTAATCACATTCTTAAGAGCAGGAATATTGGGGCACGCTTTGGTAGAATGACCTACAATCTCGCAAATAACACAAACTTCCTCCACTTGGCGTACTGCTTTCACTTCTTGAGATTGAGCACTCTTTAATTCCAATTTATCAAGTTTCCGAGCAATCTCCTCCAATCAAGTTTCAAAACTGTATGCTCCGCAATAGAGAATTTTCCTGAACCCGTAGGACCTTGATTGAACATCGCTCTATCTCCTGGGTCTGCAAATTGCCAAGACTGGGTCTTCTCAGCTAGTGACTCATAGTAATTCCAAGCATCCTCCGGTGTCTTTCCCATAAAATCACCTCAACTCATAGTATCCAGAAGCTGTTTACTCTCTTGAGAACACCTTGTGTAGAAATAGTTGACTCGGAGATACAACGGAAGGTTGTGATGAGGAACCGACATAAGCAAGTTCTTGTATCGCTCCCAATACTTGTGGTAAGTCTCTCCATCCTTTTGCTTGAAACATTGAATCTGATCGATGAGTAACTTTGTCCTGCTCGCTGGGAAGAATTTAGTGGTGAAAGCATCCTAAACTTTTCCCCAGTTACGCAAAGATTGTGGCTTCAAAGAATTGAACCATTGTTTCGCCTTGTCCTTGAGAGTAAATGGGAACAACTTCAAGTGGCCTTGATCAAGTTGCCCCGGAACTGTAACAAAAGAGTGTAGAATATTCTGGAACTCCTGGATATGCAAATAAGGATCCTTCAATTCTCGCCCCCGAAATTCTGGAATTATCCGAAGATACTCAGCCTTGAATTCAAATGTATTCCCAGCGGTTGGGGTCAGAATAACGATAAGAAATACTTGAGGAGCCCGTTCTGGATTCAGATAATCACGTAGAGTACAAACTGAAACTTCTTCGGCCATTGGGCCTTTGCGATTGCGTTTTAATTTGCGAGGCGGAGAGTGGGCAGGATACGCCTTGGCAATGCTACGAATTCTTGGCAGTGAAGAAGAACGATGAAGCCAATTGGAAATTGGGCTTCGATAAACATGCATAAACTAAAACAACTACTAACCAACTACTAGCAAACTACCAGACTGGAGGGGTTATGCCACCACCTCAACTCAGCAAACAGAATATACGAGGGGTTATGCCACCACCTCGGCTAAGCAATGCAATCAAATTTAAACTAACTAACTAAATTAACAATGCTAAACTAACTAAGGACAAACTCGATATTTAGCTTGGCTTCGTTACACCTCAAGTTTAGTATAACCAGGTTAGAGGTATCCACCAAACTAAATACAAACTACTAATACATAAACTACTAAACTACTACTACCACTAGACGAAAGCGGGATACTTACAGTGGTTTGTCGAACCTCCAAGAAAACCATAATAAGAAATCCCCGGCAACGGCGCCAAAAATGCTTCGTTCGCTTCGATATAATAGATAACGCCCTAAGCGTAGGGCCTAATACGTCAATTGAAGCATGATAATCCGGAAATCCGAGATCGTACCCAAGGGAATAATTAATACAACTTTACTGAATTTGTAGATGCAAGTAAGGGCTTTCGGCTTTTAGACAGCCAACTTGGTTTTACGTGAGAAGTGGAAATTAAAAGGGCTAAATTGAAAAGCTAATAAACTAAGATAAATGACAGGTTAGGTCTAGGAATTACTAACACTCACGACCCCAGTTAAAATTGCATTTCTCACCCAAATACACAATTCAGGATACACAATTAAGGTTCCCGAATCGGAAGATAGAATGGCTCGATCACCAAGCTAGCTTTAAAATCTATTTAGCAAATGTCTCATGCGTCAGAGCCCTAAGTATCATGTGTGGTAGGTAGGCGATGCTCCTATCTACACATGATCAAGGAGATTAACACCTTAGCGATTTGACAAATAAATCCGAACCCCACATCAATGATTGAAACCAAAGGTTTAAACTTTATGGTGAAAAACGCAATTCTACTTGAGCCATGAGGTGCTAATCACCCCATGACCTAACCTTGAAAAAACTACTCACCCATATCTATTGAGATTGGAGCAAGTGAAAATCTACTTAACATAATGATATAACAAGACTTGAAATAAACTAGAGATTAAGATAGATCGGGAGTAAAGAAACAACTTTAATTAAAGCGACAATATCAAAAACTAACAACTAAAGGCAGAAATTAAAATATTCAAAACTGAAAAATGAAGAACACTCAAGAACAATGCAAAGAGATTCAAAATCTATTCTAGATCTAAAAAGTTGTACTACTCAATCTATCCTACTTGTTTGTTCAAAATGATGTCACAAGCTTTTATACTCCGGGGATCCACGCGCAGAATATACCGCGAGATGCTCTAAAGATTCTCCCCTAAGGCCCTCGGCATCGATGGAGAAGGGCTTAGATTGTGCTGCTATGGGCTTCGGCGTCGATGGACTATAAAACTTTACATCGATGCCGAATGGCTTAGTACTTGACTCCTATGAACCTCGGCATCGATGGAGCATATTCCTTTACATCGATGCCGAACCCAATAACTACGGCACTTGGTCTGTTCCTCTGCCTTGCCTTGCCTTGGCACTCCTAGCCGTTGGGTCACTTCTACCTTGGCAATTCTGCTTGATCTTGGTTTGCTTCTGCCTTGGCCTTAAAAATTCCTTTCTTTGGCAATTCACCTACAAAACAGAACAAAACACTCTACAAGCAAATATCGTTAACAATAGCTAATTAGTACTTAAATTAAACTAAGACTAAACACCAGCGCACCCTACATTACATTCTCGGGTGCTTATCAAGTTATATAGCGGAACAGAGCCTGTGATATGGATTTGGGGTTCCTGTAATGCTTTAAAGCAATACACCTCGTAGTGCCTCCAGTTTTGGGTCCTCTGTAATCTATATCAATTATCTAAATCATTCATTTTGTTGAAAATGTTGAGTGGATCACTCATACAAAAAATCAAATTGATAGCATATTTGTGACAATAAGGTTGGATACCATTCTCTTTACAAAAATAGATAGACAATATGATTAGAGAATAAAATATAAGATAAATGTGTCTCAATCATATTTGTACCAATGACCAATCAATATGATTTTTTGCACACATGTTATTCTCAACATGCCTGAAAAAATGAACAGTCCCGATCACAAATGTAGACTCTAGAGGGGCCACAATTTGGAATCAAAATAAATCAAAGGAAAGGTGGGATCTTCATCTCCTAAGAAGGTTATGCGAAGGAAGCTCTCAAGAATTTTTTTTTTTCCGAATTCTCAAGAAATTCAAACATGGTTAATTGCAAACCAATTAGCATACTGGTGGAATGTGGAGTCAAGTTGTCAAGACTTGATCACGAAAAAAAGGTGGATCCAACATATTTCAAGAGCTCGGTGGGAAGCTTGCACTACTTGACATGCACATGACCGGATATACTATTTAGAGTTGGAGTACTTTGTGAGTCGATTCATGGAGGAACCAACCATGACGTACTTAAAAATGGCTAAGAGGATTCTTCGCTACATCAAAGGTATACTTCATTTCAACCTATTTTATTCATCATCTAACAACTTTCAACTTGTTGGATTTAGTGACAGCGATTGGGCCGGAGACTTAGATGATCGAAAGAGTACAACCGGCTTCTTATTTTATAATATGGGTGACACAACTTTCACTTGGAGTTCAAAGAAGCAACCGACAGTCATCCTTTCCACTTGTGAAGCCAAATATGTGGATCTCATGCTATCATAGCATTGCTATGTGCCTAAGGAACTTACTAAATGAGCTTAACTTTGCACAAGAAGAAGCAACGGACATATTCATAGAAAGTCAATCAGCGATAGCATTCGCCAAGAATCTGGTCTTTCATGATCGTAGCAAGCACATTGATACAAGATATCACTTCATAAGAAAATGCATGGCAAAGAAGGAGGTTCAATTGACATTCGCAAAGTCACAAGATCAAATTGTCGAAATTCTCACCAAGCTACTCAAGCATGAAGTTTTCTTCAAGCTAAGAACCCTCATTGGAGTTACTAAATCAAGTTTAAGGGAGGGTGTTTGATTTAGTTCTTGATCCAATATAATATTTTGGAAGCCCAAGTCAAGTCCAAGAGATAAATCTAAATATAGAAGATATTTTTGGAGGATTCTTAATATTGAGCTTCTAGAAGAATTCTCTATAAGAGCACATTGTCAAAATATATAGATTTTTTAGAGCACGTGTATAAAGAATTCTCTATAAGAAATATCTTGTAAGGAATATCTTTAGACTAGAATTATCCATAGAGTAGTATAAATAAGGGTGAGTTCTAATCATTTTGTATCAAGCCAAAATATTTGAGTTGAATTGTAATACAAATAACCCTTCCTCCATCCTTGTCTTAATTACATCTTCCTCTTTCAAATACTAAAACTATCCTCATCTTCCAACAAAAATGAAGGCATATGCTTAATACATGATGCATTAATCTAAAAACACTCTAACTTCCAAGTGTGTTTTCGTTTGCCATCAACTTGGCATTTTTGTCAACTTTTAGAGCCATCATGATGATCCATTTAAAATGATGATTCTTTTTAACTTGAAGATTGTTGTTTTTAATTTTCTTCTTTAAAAACATACTCCTTTTTCTTTGCTTTTCTGACTAATCCAAGTTGGGTACGTGCCTCATTTGATATTGATGGTGCTTTGTGGTCTTTTTTAAAGGGCCAGACCAATATAATATACTCCCTCTGTCCCATTTTTAAAGTCTAGTAATCCATTTTGGATTGTCCTTTAATAAGTGTCCATTTTGTAAAATTAGTAGGTAAAAGTTGATATATTTTTCATGAGTGATGCTATATGTACCGAATGAGGGGGGAGGAAAATCGTACCGCCGGCCGCCGTCGGGCCTTCTCCAGCTACCGAATGGCCGATCCGATCCGTCCAAAAATTCTTAAAAAAAAATCGATGGGGCCCAAGCGGGAATCAACGGCATCCGAGGTGTGTAGGGTGCTTGATCCGAGCACTCCTTTTTCATGTTATACACGTATATACATATATATACGAAAAAGGAGTGCTCGGATCAAGCACCCTACACATCTCAGATGCCGTTGATTCTCGCTTAGGCCCAATCGATTTTTTTTTTTAGAATTTTTGGATGGCTCGGATTGGCCGTCCGGTGGCCGGAGATGGCCGCCATCGGCTGTCAGTATGATTTCCCTCCCCCCTCAATCGGTACTTATATCTTTTTCCATTCTTCATTTTGTCCCTAAAAATATATTCTATTTTGAAAAGTTAGTATATAAAAGTGTAATGATAATGTAGAGAGTAAATAGAGAAAATTGAGGTAAAAATTGATGTGAAAAGTGTAATAATGATATTTTCTTAATAAGTTGGAGTTACGAAACGTAACATTTAAAAAGGGACAGAAGGAGTACAATACCATAAAAGATAAAATAGGTAAAAAGATGGAAACAATTGCAATTTTAGTTACTTGCTTGCATTTTGTGTGTTGGGAAGCAAACTACACAGTCCCTCTAGAATTTATTAAACTTCTAGATAAATCCTATTTTTTATGAGTTTTGCCTAAACCTATTAATTTCAGCTAGACTTTTGCTCTAATGCCAAGGGAGTGAAAATGAAGCATCTTTCCATAGCAACAAAGTGGTAAAGAAACAGTACGAGCTCAAGACGGTAAACCAATGGCGATGGCTCCTACACATGCTTATCAATATATGGTGAGGGTTTTAGAAATTAAGCCAATGGAGATGGCTCCTACACATGTTTATTAGGATATGGTGAGAATTAATGAAATTAAGTCTGGCTTTAATTTATTAGGGAGAATTACACTTCAGTGGAGAGAGGGGCAAAAAATGCCGTAATTCCCAATGCATAGAAAGGGCTATGTAAAAGGACTAATATACCCACACATATTTGAAACCCTAAAAGCTAAGTTATTATTTTGTGCTTTTTTCCCCTGACACCCCACCCCCGACCCCACAACCCCATTTCCACGTTCCCACACACCCCCCGCCCCCCTTTTTCCAGTTTGCCTGTATTTTTTTTCTCTTTATTTTCTTTTCTTTCTTTTCGGTTTGAATTTTTATTTTTTCTCTTTATTTTCTTTTCTCTCTTTCTATATGAATGTTTTTTTTCCCTTTTTTTATCCTTTACAGATTAAAAAATATAGTTACAAAAATAAGTGTTTCAATTTTCAATATGTTTGAACCGGTGTAAAGAAATTATTTTTCTGATCATTTCATCTAAAATGGTCGTAGTAAATTTTTCGCTCTAAGGCCTTTCAATATGCACCGTAAGAGAACTCTAAAACTAAATAAGGAATCTTAGGGTGCTCGTTGAAAGGTCTTAAAGTCAAAAATTTACTACGACCATTTAGGATGAAATAGTCAGAAAAATAACATCTTTGTATCGGTTCAAACGGATTGAAATTTAAAACACTTATTTTTTTACACCATTTATATATTAAATATATAGTTAAAAAATAAGTGTTTCAATTTTCAATCCGTTTTAACCAGTACAAAGATGTTATTTTTCTGATTATTTCATCCTAAATGGTCGTAATAAATTTTTGACTCCAATGCCTTTCAATGGACATCCTAAGAGAGCCTTAAAATTAAATAATGAGTCTTAGGATGTTTGTTGAAGGGTCTTATAGCAAAAAATTCATTATGAACATTTAGAATAAAATGCTTTCAATTGAATTGAAAATTGAAGCACTTAATTCATGAATTATATTTTTTTAATATAGATAGGTTGTATTTATAGAAATTAAATAAATAAAATAAAAGTAATTAAATAAAGAAAGAAATTAAAAAGAGGAGGGGGGGAGCAATTTGCTTTCCATTCCACAGCCAACGCTGCTCTCTCTCTCTGTACTACACTGTTGATACCATCTCCGTTGTGGGCCAGAACCACCGACCACCCAGGCCGCACATTGCCGTCCAAATTGATATGTAAGCCGTCCCCCCCCCCCCCCCCCCGTTGGAACATGGATTGCTAGAGGAGGTCGTCGGCGACGTCCAAATGTGGATGAGGGGCAGGAGGTTGTCGACGGCATCAAGGAAGACATCGACATCAGCAGAGATTTAAACCCCTTCTTCCCCAAGAAAAGTTCCAAAATTAAATTGCTCCAAGAGGTGACGGAGTACAGATCTGAGCTGTTTATAGAGAGAGAGAGAGAGAGAGAGAGAGAGAGAGAGAGAGGGTTCTAGGTTACTATTTTGGTTCAGGCCTCAGGAAAGTGAAACAAGAAAAGGAGTTAAGTTGCTCCTAAGTTGCTCTTTTTATGAAACTAAGATGCACCTTGTATCAAGGTATCAAGGTGTGTTAATTTAAATTGCCCTATGTATGAATCTAAATTGCCCCGTATATGAACCTAAGTTGCCCCCTAAGTTGCCCCATGTATGAACCTAAATTGTCCTCTAAGTTGTCCTATATATGAGCCTAAGTTGTCCTCTAAGTTGTCCTATATATGAGCCTAAGTTGTCCTCTAAGTTGCCCCGTGTATGAATCTAAATTGCCTCTTGTATGAATCTAAGTTGCCGTCTAAGTTGCCCCGTGTATGAATCTAAATTGCCCCATGTATGATCCTAAGTTGCCCTCTAAGTTACCCCGTGTATGAGCCTAAGTTGCTCTCTAAGTTGTCCCGTGTATGAATCTAAATTGCCATATGTATGAATCTAAGTTGCCCTGTGTATGAGCCTAAGTTGCCCCGTGTATGAGCCTAAGTTGCCCTCTAAATTGCCCCGTGTATGAATCTAAATTGCCCCATGTATGAACCTAAGTTGCCCTCTAAGTTGCCCCATGTATGAATCTCAATTGCCCTGTGTATGAACCTAAGTTGCTCCTGATTCATGACAGGAGGGAATGGTATTTTTGTCTTCAATTCCATGTCTTGGGAATTATTGTTTTCCTTCTCATGACTGAGCAATTCCAAAAAGGTGGTCCATGAGTTGGGCATTTTTTGCCCCTCTCTCCACTGAAATGTAATTCCCCCTAATTTATTTATTTTAATGGCTCTTGCTGAAAGTTTTGTATTTTACGTTGTGATCTTTATAGTACCTTGTAATTGTCATTGACGCACCATCTTCAAATACTAATTTGTAGCCGCACTTTTACTCAAGACTTGTTTTGAACAGATAAGCAACTAAAGCTGCCCAAGAAATTGGGTGAAAGTTGACGGAACTTGTTTTAGCGTAGATCATATGGTGTTCTCTTATGTGTCATTTCTCTTGCATAAATTGAATCTATTATACCTAATATTGCATATTTATAGACTTAAGAGACGTCCTGCCTTCAAATGGCTCCCATTTATTAATGTTACACAATGCTGACATTTTTTGAACTCGAATTGTTGGAGTCATATTCTCAACGTTGGCAAGGACATGAAAGATTTGCAACAATTAATAGATAATGTTGACTGGTGATCCGATGTAAGACAAGGAAGCTGGTTTACATTATCTGGTGTTTTCCAGTACATTTGTGTTTCATACCTAGGAACGGTCCACGGAGTTCTTTATGTTCTCATGTAATGGTGTAAAGCCAACAGTTCATAGTCAAAACTTTCGCGTAGAGCTTTATACAAATTTTAAGAGGGAATAGGGAATGAGGCTAATGATATTTGATCAGGCTTTGTGAGGACAACATAGTTTGGGATATTTCCTTGTTTCTAACTAGGATTTATCACTCCGTGCACACACGGAATCTTGTGCTCGTTGTAATTTGAATAATACTAAGATGTAGTTCACATTACACCAAGAGCAAGCCGAGATATAATGGAAGCAAAAAATCCTATTTTCTCAAATATCATTGCCCTTTGTCTGAATGCATTGGCAAGCCACAATTTGGTTAGAATTTCAAAACACTGTTACAAACGTGTGAATACAAAACATGAATGCAAACACGGATATGAACATGAGATACGTACAACCATTCCCAATTAATAAGCATATGGACACGGTCGGACACACAAAAAAAGTAGGGGAAAATGCTTGTACTTTTAAATTTTAATAATTGCAATTAATACGAATATGGGATTTACAAACTCCCAAACTATTAGGAAATAACACTAACTTAACACATAAAGAGACAACTAAAACACTGCTTCTACATAATTAAGAGAATCCACCAAGAAGACAACCACGAGGCACAAGTGACAAGTTTTGTTGCAAATTGTAACTCCATTTATCCAATATACCACGCTTGTATTTTCACTTCCCATCTAGCCCTTCAAATTGCTTTTTCAAGTCCTTCAATTTGATACACGTATGCATTTTTCAGGATAAATCCAGCAAATTCCCTTGCTGCTATTTTTCCCCGTGTCCTTATTTTCTTTCAGCCATTCGTCTTCTTTGGATTCTACTGTGGTGGTTTTTTCGGAAGTTGAATGGTGTCCGAATTTATGGATCGGTGATGGTGGTGTCCAAATTTATGGATTGGTGATGGTTGATGATCGGACTTTGGTCTCTTGCCATTTGGTTCTTGCTTTCAATGCAACCACACCGTTTGTGGGTTGTAGAGACGGAGCTAGATTGAGAGAGGGGGAGAGAGAGAGTTGATAAAGACTTGTCTTGACTTTCCTTCTACGTATGTATCTTTCTCTCTCTCTCCGTAGGTATGTATGTATATATGTATGTATCTCTCTATCCGTAGGTATGTATGTATCACCGCCGTTAGAGTGGATAAATCCAGAGTCAAATTGGATACGATGTCTCTTCCTCTAGCATCTGTATCAGCTTGTTGCTTGTTAGACACTTGCATATACAGGCTTGTCCTCATATTGTGATGTCAAACCCATGATATGACTTGATACCAAGAGAAAAACCAGGACAAGTATGACAAATGATATCTATTTCATTTATATTTTAATGATGAAACTTAATAGAATGTTTGCAATTGTCTTTGGGGTTTGGGTAAATAGGCACCACCAAACTAAGATGGGTGTAGCTAACAATACTGGAAGAAGAGTAGAAGACCACCATATCATTGTAAGCAAAGTTCAAGATAAGAGATGAAACAAGTAAAAGCCGAAAAATATAATGCTTTTTAATGTTATTGGTCATAGATAATAATTTGTCATTACAGGATCGCGGAAGATAGGTGGCCAAATTGGTATCTAGAATGTATGCCTCTCAACCATTTAGGCCCCCGCGTGACAAGACGTATTGGCCTGAAATCATTGGGCCAACCATCATTCCAGACCAAGAACGTATCCGGGGGAGAGGGCGACCCCAAATCACACGGTTCAGGAACGAGATGGATTGGATTGAGCACCAACCATCACAGAGACAGTCATGCACATTGTGTGGACAAGAAGGACATAATCGAAGAAAATGTTCCGGAAGCAAGGCAGAAGCGTCAAGTTCAGGAACAAATTTGTAATCGGTAGTAGTAAGATATTTACATATGTATGGAGCTATGTTGTCTTGTACTTGTTTAAATTTCAAATCTTTGTTTTTAAATTCGTAATTTGTAGTTTGTAACTTTCGAATATGTTTGTAATTTATGATTGTGATCACATTACAGTTTACTTTTCTCATTGTTGCCAACAATTATTTGTTTTCAATGCCCATTAAAAATAATACTAATTGTTCCAAAAAATACATAACGGGCATATGCAAAATAGTCATTATTTGTAATTAACACCTGCCACTTAGCCATGTTGTCACTTTAATCTTAAAAAAAAACAATTACATGGTTAACGCCTTTTGTATATGCATTCTCGAATAACCATATCATCAACTAAGGGGGGTGCAAGTGCAACGTATCCCTGTTATATTCCATCGGTCGTTCAATAACTCCGTTTGCTGTGAGAACTCTCCACTCTTTGGGAGCCAAAAAAACACATGTCCCATTCATCAACATTGACACCTCTACGAGAACTCTCTCCATTTTCTTTTTCTTTTTTCTGAATGAAATCGTCAATTCATTCGATACTTCAATGACTGTTGATCCATTCATACATATAATGCATCACTCACATTTAATATGCATGACGCATATTGGATATGCATGATACACGCTGGATATCTAGCTGGCCCTGCTTGCATATGCCAGCGCGGATAATGCACATCTGATATGTGTGATGCACATTGAATGTGCGTTTTGAACTATTTTTAAAAATAGTTTGAAAAAACGTATATTTTAACAAATAGTTACGTGGAAAGGCATAAATCGACAAAAAACTTGGGATACAACCCTAGAGAGAGAAAGCAGGGACGACGATGAGAGGGAGAAAGTACGAACGAAGGAATTTTTTTTAATGTGCTGAGTTTGTGGATGGATTGTGCCTTGCATTATTGCAACAATAAAACAGCCGTTGGGCAAAGATAATGGCTTTGTTTGGTTGAAAATTTAGTTTAGTTTAGTTTTGGTAGTGGAGGAGAGAAAAATAGAATAATGATTGAAGATATGAATAATGATTGGAGAGAGATAAAAAAAGATAAAAAAAGAATAATTAGAAAAATAGGATAATGATTGAAAAAAAAATTAATTAAAAACTAAACTAAAACTAAAAATAAAATGTTAACTGAACAAAGCCAACGTTACCTATCCATAGAGGGGGGGAAATCTGGACGCGGAGGCCTTGAACGACAGCATTTGAGGAGGAAGAAAAAATCATTTGTCATCCTTATTTATAATCTTATGGAGCATAAACCTAATTATAAAAGTTCTAGAAATAAAATTTAAATATGTCTTTTTAGAATAATATGATCAAAATAATAAGATCTTCGCATCGGTTTAAACGGATTCAAAATTAGAGCACTTAATTTTTTAATCATATTTTTTGGAGTAATATATAAACAATCTAAAAAAAATTAAGTGCTCAAATTTTCAATCCATTTTAACTGATGCAAAGATCTTATTATTCTAAAGAGTCATAATTAATTTTTGTCTTTAGGTCTCTCATAATTAAGTATATGCTATTTATTTAAGATCATGTGGAGCAGATACGAGATTATGAGAGTCTTAGAGATAATATTTAATTATAACCCTTTAAAATAATATGATCAGAATAATAAGATTTTTGCACTCGTTCAAACGGATTGAAAATTGGAGCACTTAATTTTTTTAGACTTTTTATATGTTAAAACATATGGTTAAAAAATTAAGTGTTCCAATTTTGAATCCGTTTGAACCGGTGCGAAAATTTTATTATTATGATCATATTATTCAAAAAAGACATAATTAAATTTTATCTCTAAAACTCTCATAATCACATATTTGTGCCATAAGATTGCAAAATAAGGAGAGCAAGTGCTTTTCCCCCAAAACGCTGCCGTTTTGAGGGGTGGGTAGGGGCTGCTGCCTCCCATGGACAGCAGAGCCCCTGCATCCAAAAATTAAAGTATCCAAGAAACCCTGTTCGACAATGACAACACGTCCCTATCTAACTGTCACTCTTCGTGTGGGACATTGAAATTGTCCCGCACCATTGGGCACAAAGCGACAAAATACAATACAAAAAACGGAACATAGAAGGAATTCATCAAAAATCCGAAAATCATTTAAAATAATCTTTAAAAACAAGCTACAGTTTTGCAAATAGACCTAATTTACCCATGGAAATGGCCATGTGTACAAAATTGAAGGGAGAAAATGGGAAAAAAAAGAAGAAGCAAGCCATGCTCATAGCCTCCAATTTCCTTTTCTATATAGGAAGGATTGGAGGCAAGAGGCCAAAATGATGATGATGATTTGTGGTGATGAACAGTCTTTTCCTTTAAGAACAAATGACAGAGTTATTATAAGTAACCTCCGCAGACATTTTTCTAGTTGCATTATACTAACTTTTTAAGTGGCATGCTGGAACATTGGTCCGATGCATGTGGGTATATGATGCCTACTAACTTGGTTTCCACCTCACTTGCATATCACAAGCCTTCAAAGGACCTAATCCCAATCCTAATTTTCTAAACTTTTGATTTTTTTTTTTCCGAGAGAGAGAGAGAGAGAGAGGAGGGTTAAGTTGCCTATTTTCTCTTCCCAATTCCTTCTCTGTTTTTAACATTTCCCTATAAATAAATAAAAAAATTCGTGGGAGGTTCACTATAGCATGTTTGTAACCCACTAAGTCCACTTCTAAATTTTATAACTCTTCTAGTCCACTAATATAGTTACATAACCTAATAACTCCAATTTACTTAGAAAGAGATATTTTTAAAGACCAAAAAACCCTCCTATATAACATATAGAGAGAAAAATCCTAGATCACAAAATAGATTTGAGTCTCCCCTCCCCCCCCCCCCCCCCCCGGTGAACCGTCTGCCTCCAAATTCTCCATATCGTCGCTACCCATAACGGTGATCCCGAACTCGGTGACCCCGAACTCGGTGACCATTACCTACAAAATCCCACTTCCAAATCTCTGAGGAATCTCTTGGAAAAATCCATCTCGACAAGAAATCCTCCATCAGTTTTTTTTTCCAAAACCTTTTTTTTTTATGATCGGATATTCGAGTCAGTTTACTTACCTCGAATAATCTCCGACTCAAGAATTATAGACAGGCAAACCTCCATCCCAAATTTAGCGCGTTTGGCTTTAGTGAGATTCCGCGACCGCTACCAGTAAAATCCCATTTCGAAATCATCTCGGTGCGAATCAAAAAAAAAAGAAATCATCTCGGTAAGAACTAAGAAACCCTCCATCTATATTTTTTCCTCTACAAATGTTCTGAAGTTTTTTGAATAAATATATAAGGTTATATTTGTGTTTTTCATCAATCACTTATTGATTTAGTCCGTGCAACGGTCTCTCCGAATTACTTCTGATATATTTGGAGTTTTTTGAATAAATATATAAGGTTACATGTGTTTTTTTTCTAGGGCTAGATATATAAGGTTGGAATAGATTGTGTTTTTTGAAAAAATATATAAGGTTATATGTGTGCTTTTCATGTCACAAAAAAAATTTTTTTTTGTGTGTTTTTGTTATTTAACGTCATTTTTTAAAAATATTTGCAATTAGAGAAAGATATAATAATATAAAACACATATGGATATATCCATATATGATTACATATAGTTATATGAGAATATTTGTAACCATATATACATATATATGGTTATAACGTTATATATATATATATATATATGAGCTTGTATTGACATAAAAAATATTTCAATTTGCATAGAGAACATATAACATTGTATATGAGATTTTGTCCTGTAAAACTAAAAAAAAAGAGAGGAACTAATAACGTTATATGTTCTCTTATTGAATAGGTCCACGCAGCGACTTCTCAAAAGCACATATGGATATATTCATATATTATTAGAAGCAAGTCGAAGAGGCCGCTGCGCGAACCAATTCAATAAGTGATGGACAATGAAGCATATAACGTTATATGTGAATTTCTATCATGTATAATATGTGTTTTTCCTAAGGTTAGACATATAATATTATATCTCGTCTTTGAGATATATTAATGTTGTTTATGTTATTTTGAATATGTATGTATGTAGATATAAAGGTTATGAGAATGCTATTCGGAGGCAGAAAATCACAAATTTTGAAGGATTCGATGAAGAAACGATGAAAAAATGAAATTCGACCCCCTGTGGTCTCATCAACATTCAACTTGGGATTTAAGTAGCGATTGGAAACAAGGATAATGGTGGCATGATATGTGAACATATAACGTTATTTTTGAGATATATAATATTGTTGGAAAGATATGATGTTTTGAGAACATATAATTTTATATATCATGTTTTGTGAGACTTAGAGCTATAGAAGCTCAGATATAATGTTATATATTCTATTTTTTTGTGAGATTTAGAACTACAGAAACTCACATATAATGTTATATGTTCTGTTTTATTTTTTTGTGAGATTCAGAACTGCAAAAGCTCAAATATAATGTTATATATATTTTTATTTTTTTTGCGATATTTAGATATTCAAAAATTCACATATAATGTTATGTTTTGTATGGACCAGCAGATAACGTTAAAGACTAAAAACAAGAGAAACCAAAAAAAAAATGTTTCATGTTAGAAAATTTTCGCCACATATAATATTGTATGTTAGGAAATTTTTATCACTCATATAACGTTAAAAAATCAATACAAGAAAAATAGGAAAAAATAATAAAAAATTGGTAAAAGGAGAATTTTGTCACATATATAACGTTAAATGTAAGTATAGCGGGTTCAATAAAAAAAATCGAGAAAAATGAAAAAATACGTTTTTTGTTACACATATAACGTTATATGTGGCATGATAGCAGCGTCAAAGGTGGCGACGGCAGCTTGATTGCAACAAAAATCAAAAAAATTAGAAAAAATATATTTTCGTGTTAGCCAAATAAGGCCCTTATTTCTTAGGTGTGGTATTTTTTTGAATGGCAAAAAAGAAATTTTATTAACCTTTGACATTGTTACAAAGATTAATAGGATAAGGAGAGAACAAATAGGCCAATCCGAGACCCAAACAATAAATAAATAAATAAGTGCATTGATTTTGTGGTGTTCATTTTCCATTTTTGACAAATTGGGTTTGTGTGATTTTCTTTAATTTTTTCATTTGTTCCTATTTATTTTTGGGTCGATACTACATTTCCACCATTGTTGTACGGGTTGTATTAAATATTATTAATGTCACTCTTTATTTTCTTTTTTTATATTGTTATTAGTGTTGTATTCGTTCAAAGCATAGGAACAAAAAATACAGATGTGATTCTTTTCTATATTGTCCCGTGCATTGAACGAACACAATACTAATTAAAACTTATTAAAATGTGGGAGATTAAGAGACAAAGAGTGCACTACAAGAATTGATACTATTTGCGTCGAAGCTTTAGCGCTGGGATTAAATACTGTTGCAAAACATGGGTATATGCAACGGGAAAAACTTGCTGACACAAAAGTGTACATATGCGACGGTAAATAGCCCGTCGCAAAAACTGTTGTCGCAAATGGATACTCTTGCCACGATACTGGATCCCGGCGAAAAATAAATAAATAAAACGACATCACTTTAATAACGCGTGAAGGTCATATTAAAAATATTTGATGTAATGGCGCCCAAACACTCTGTTTTAGGAATTAAAAAAACTCTAAAAATATTCCTAATGTTTCTATTCTACCCTTTCAATACGTAACAGCTCTCCATCTCTCTCACGTACGCCTCTGATCACCATCGACCTCCATCCCCCATAGTCACAGACCTTCGCCAATTTCACCCTCTGATTACCTCACACGGTATGTTGCTCTCTCTTCTCTCTCTCTCTCTCTCTGGGTCTCACTCTCTCTCTCACTGTCTTCACTTTTGTTCGGCGAAATCAACATCGAAGTGCCGTTGATTTGAGAATAAATACGAGAACCATGTTCGCTAGGTGAGTTCATTTCTTTCCCTGACCCATTTTCTTTTGGGGCCTGTTGGCTTTGCTTCATGGCTATAAGGTATTGAATGCTCCAAAGATATTATTTACACCCCAATGCTTGCCCAATTTTCTTTTCAATGTTTACCGTAGTCTTGTTTAATACCTCTACCTGATGGAAGTCTTGAGAATTGCATATGCTTACACTAGCTATTACCGTGTGTAGTTTTTATGCCTACAAGTTGTTCGAAAAAACTATAGCACTGGGTTGAGTTATGAAGATGCTGAATCGAATCGATTGCTGCATGTTTATGTTCTGCTGAATTTGAGCGTTGTAGATTGGATAAATAATTAGGGTTTATGTGTATAAATATTAGGGTTTATGTGTATCTCTGTATTAGGGGAAAGAGTTAACATAGTATATAGGCAGCGGCCAAATTTACCTACCATTAACGAAAATTATGCTGCCATGTAACATAATTCTGTTGATTTATTGAAGTTTGCATTGTCTTCTATACTTGATAGAATTTCTAAAATGTATCAGTTACTGTGCAGTAAAAAGTTAACCCTTTTTTTTTTTATCATTGCAATAAGTTGACTTGGTTACTTTTTGTGCTTGTTAAGTAATCAATATGTGAATTTCTACAAAAATAGTTGATGTCGAGTCTCGCTTGACCCAACGAATAGCTATAAAGGTTGATAAGATCAAAGTTCAGATGTTTGAGCACATGGATTCTCGAGGCTCAGACGCTTCTAGACAAGTTCATTAGATTATCATTTGTGCGAAGTACATTATATTGATGGATATGTGGATATATTTAAGAGTTGATACTATCACTGTGTAGGTTCATGATGCATCTAGCGGACATCGAGCGTGCAGAGACTCAGTTGGTGATGACTTCTCACCATTCGAGCCAAGCCATACTACGACACCACTACCTACTCAAAGACTAAATGAGTAGGTACGTTCTCTACAGGTCGCGTGTGTTTAGTTTTAGTGCAATAGCATGGAAAGGAGATTATAGAACTTGTAGTTGGATTTAATTGGAATTAATGGAGTTAATAGGAATCGTTGTTACTAAACTTTAGTGCAGTAGTGCCTATTTTTATCGAAACCGTAGTTAGTTTAAGGTTACATTCGAGTGTCTACAATACATGCGTACAATTGTGTGTGAATGATTCAATTGGTTGCACCTCCATCGGCAGCACAATATCTACCTTTTTTTGGAACAAAACGATGTCCACTTTTTTTAATTTATTACCCAACTAAAGTTTCTCAGTTGTATTTTGTCACAAAACTACAAATTGCTTTGTTTGACCCGTGAATATTTCTTGTCTCATAATTGAAGAATACTTCTTTATATTTTGCTGTAGGTAATTGGTGTATACTTGCTAAGTTCTGGTATTCCAAAAGAGGACGTTGGTGAGGGGCTGCTTATTACCATGGACCCAATGTTAGAAATGGATGGGAAACCATTAGGTGAAGGCTATTGTAAAGTCTTTGTAGAAAAAGCAGAGAAGCCTAATGTTCGTCTAGAGAGACCTTGTCAAGGATTACGTACAGTTGAAGATGCTGTTGGCCGACATGTTGCTCGGCGTTATTCTGATGTAAATAGAAATTTATTTTCAGCCTTCAATGCAATTGTTGATCTATAAAATTTGTCTTCTAAATATTTTGAGTTGTTGTTTTAGGTGATTGAGAAAGAGATGGATGACTGAGCGGAGTTTATTGAGATGGAAACTCGTTCTCTTGGGAGATTTTATGTTCAAATTTTTTAGTTTATCGAATCTTTCTAGTATGTTATTTAGAGATTTACTTAGACCTATGACTTTGAGGATCTGGTTCCTATTTGTTGCGATAATTTGTTTTTGTTAATGTTTGAATTTTTTTGCTAATGAATTTTTTTGGATGTTTAGTGAATAGAATACTACAGTTTGATAAATATGTATTGTCCTTGGAAATTTTTCTGATGAATGTCAATTTATTTGGGAAGGCAAATTATGCAAAAATTATTATTATTTAAAAAAAAAAAGACAAAATAGTTATTTGCGACAGGAGACATTGTCGCAATTGAGTTCCAATTTGTCGTTAACATTTGCCACAGTAGGAATTTCATTTGCAACGGGTTCAACAGTCGCAAACCTAAAGTTGCAAAATTCGAGATTTTTTTTACATCGGTAATTTACCGTCGCTAATAGCAACCTTCCCGTCGCAAAGTATTTGCGACGGTAACACCCCGACGCAAATGAGCTTTTGCTACTGTAGTTGTTGCCACGCCATCGATCCTGTCGCAACCCCATCGCAAAAAGTATTTGCGATGATAAGAAGACTTTTTGCGACGGTATGATCCAGTCGCAAAATGGATTTTCTCTTATAGTAGTGAGAGAGAGTGTGAAACCCCTTTGGGTTCTCTCTCTTTCGTCTCTCACTGCTCTTACATTCCCGCACCCTTATAATATACAAATACATTCATATTTGTAGTCAAACGCTACATCTATAACCACGGCTCATCAACATCTCTGATTTTTTTGTTGGGTTTGGTTACGATACAAAACCCTTTATTTTGGACATGCTATATGCACCTTTTTTATTACCGTTGGCCGATGACCATTCAATCTCAACCCTTAAATAAATAAAATAATTAAAAAGTTAAAATTGGGCTACCTGAGTAACCAGTCGCTCCTAAGACCTCTCCCTTCGTTCTGGCGTGTGATCTCTTGTTCCTGAAGCCTATCCCCATCCTCTGTTCCCAACCCTTTTCGTTTGACATGTGTCCAAAAGTAATCCCAACCGTTAGTGGATCTCTCCATTTCTCACTCGCTTCTCCAGCGCATCTCTACATTCTCCTCTTTGCTGGCGGTGGACATCCAAATAATAGTCTCTCTCTCTCTCTCTCTCTCTCTCATACACAAACCCATCTCCATACAAATCCTCATATAAAAGTTACGAATTTTTATCTTCATTTTCAGAATGCATTACTCTAAATGGTGATGATGAGGGTCGTCAATCTAACCATTTCTGCGAATCACATTCGATAATTTGACACTATACTGGTCAGAGTTCAAATTCTTTTTTTTTTTTTTTCAGTTTTCGGTTTGATTTATGAATCCCATGGATTGCATTTTCCAATCTAAGTTTTTTAAATTGTTTTAGATTCGAACTGATTTCTGGGATTCTCATGGAGTACAAATCCAACATTCTGCTTGATAACTAGAAGTCTAGAACTTGTGCATGGCTCTGTGTAAGTTTTCTGGTACAAGAGAGGGTTTGTACACAGAGAGAAGGAAAGGAAGCGTGGATGGGAAAAAAATCACTAAGGCCGGGTCAGACTGTTTGAATTATTTTGGTTACGGAGTAACTTATGATTTACTGGTTATGAGAATTTGTGGTATGTTGTCTTTTTCCTATGGGATAGTTGTGCATTTCTTATGATCTTTTATGGCCTTATTATGAGTTTGTTATGACTTATTTAATTTAGTTATGAATAATTTGTATGAATTTTGTGGTCTAGTTATGAATGTTAGTGGCTAAAAAAATTACTTGTTGGATGAATTTAGTGGTCTAGTTATGCATGTTAGAGGCTAAACAATTAAAGAGCAAGCTAAGAGTCCCACAAAAATACTTGTGCAAAAATCCAATGTTCCTATATTTTCGTTACTATTTAGTTTTTAATCTTTTGAAAGCCATTAACATCCTTCCCAATTACTCCCTTTTAAATTTGTTATGTATCAAAATGACAATTGACTTCAAATGTGAGGATTAAAGAGTTTCAATTAAAAGTGAAGTTGGAAAGTGACACCCATTGTTCGTAGGGGTACAATACATCTTTTACCTTTGATCGTAATACCAAAACCTTTTGTCAATCCATATGCATCTCCTTGTACATTAGAAAAACAGAGAATGTGCAACACCCGAAACAAATTTACGTGTATCTATATAACACCCATATCAACAAGCTTTTGAAAACTCACAAGTTATGAAGGAAGAAAATGGAACCGGAAAAATGGAAAGGACCAAATAATCTGCATAAATTTCTTATATTACTTGTAGAGTATTTTTTTCTAAGTACTTTAACCTTTTATTACATTTTCAGTTCCTCGACGTACCTTTTGGTTGCCTGAAGCATGGGTAACATTAGTCCTCTCTAGGAGAGGTTTCGTCTTGCTCTGCAAGTTCAGTCTCCGTTTAGCCTTGGCGGCGGAGTGGTGTTATCTCCTTTCCCTCCTTCCCTCTCTCCTCTCGTCCACTGTCACCCTCTCTTCTCCATCACTTACCTTTCTTTTTAACATTTACAGATCGCAGTTATTCTCTAATACTACCCTTCTAGCATGTCTGATGATACTAGCTCGCCGAGGGACGATCTATCTCTTCGGTTCAAACTTTTTCATCTCACGAATGCAGAGTCTACAGAAGTCACGATTGTGGAGGACGATATCAAACTTAGTGAGGCCGAATGCCGGCGAAGCCTGATTGGAAAGGTGGTGTCCTCAAAGATGGCAAATCTGCATGGTATCAGAAACACCATGGGCCCTCTTTGGGGTAATCCGACTGGATTTAAAGTTGTGGAGATTGGGGATAACTTATACCAGTTCGTTTTTGGATTGGAAGAAGATCTGGTTCGTGTGTTCGCTGGCAAACCTTGGTTCTTTAACAATAGTTTCCTGATCCTCACTAAATGGCATGCAGAGATGAAGGTACAACAGTTGGTGTTTAAGCACTCTCCGATTTGGGTTCAAGTTTGGGGCCTTCCCCTTCAGTTTTATTCTGTTGAGGTTGGCACCAAAATTGGCAGAAGCATGGGGGAGTTTTTGGAGATTGACATGCCCGTTTCTGGTCACCGCGAAGGCCGTTTGATGAGAATCCTGGTTAGTGTTGATATTACGATCCCTATTCGTCGGGGAATGAAGCTGAAACTTGACGATGGTCAACCTTTTTGGGTGGAGTTTCGTTATGAAAAACTTCCCATGTTTTGCTGTTATTGTGGTTTTATTGGTCATGAACAGAAAAGTTGTATCAAGCAATCAAAGGATATGAGGAATGGAATATTTGCTGTTGAGTCACAGTATGGGAATTGGCTACGAGCGTCTCCGGGCAAATCTTCTGGCTGGAGGAAGTATGGACTAGGTGGCAACCGGTGGACGCCGGCATCGCCAGTGAAGTCTGGGAATAGTAAACCCGATAATCACGGAGGATATCGTGGAGGAGTTTCTTATCGGAATCCGGATATGACGGAAAGATTAGGAGCGGGAGATTTGATTTCAGCGTATGAACAGGAGCAGACTGGCGATACGGGTGCATATGGAATATTGTTACCGAATAATTCGCAGAAGACTTTGCTTTCTCTTCCTAGTTCCGTATCGGCTGGGATTTTAAAACCCAAATCTCTTGATTCTATCCTTGGGGTCGAGAGTGGTGGGCCCTCAAAGTGCATTAGGCCTTTGCTTGACAGTACCACAAAAAACACAGCCCAAAATTCTCCCACGTTAACCCATACAGCCCCCTCCCTCCTCCATTTCCCAATAGTCACTCCCTTACTTAAAAACCCGACCCTTTCTAACAGCCCAAACACCAACCTCTCAGCCCATAATACTACCAATCCCTCTTCCTCGTCTACTTCTTCTCGGTCCATTCCACCCACAGACAATCCAATCACTAACCTTCTAGCCCCGTTCCGAGAGGCGTGTCCTACTCCTCCCATCTCTGTTAGCCAAAACCAAACCCATAATTTTGACTTCTCCGCCTCGTCAAAAGGGCATATCTTACTTGGAGGGGAAGTTCGTCCTGTTTCATCCCAAAGTAAGGATTCCGTTCCCCAACTCAAGAAGCGTGGTCGACCTATCGGCAGTAAATCCAAAACGGATAGGAGCAAAGGGGTAACAATTCAAAGAAGTGTCTCGGCCGCGTCAACTGATGATCAATCCGGTACAGCACCAGCTCCCCGTGTGGGAGAGAAACGGTCGAGTAGTATGGGCGAAACAAAAAGCTCTGATCTTGATAGCAAGGAGGTTTGCTCACCTGCGAAACGACCTCGGATTACAGGTAATGTTTTGGCTGATCCGGATAGTATTATGGATGACCCAATTTCTACTGAAACGGTGGAGGACGCCAGCCGAGATTGGCCCCAAAGGGGTACATGAAGCTCTTATCGTGGAATTGTCGGGGTTTAGGGAGGCCTCGGACATGCCATCAACTCAGGTCGATGGTACAATTTCACTCTCCCGATCTTGTTTTTCTTTCTGAAACAAAAAATAAACCAAAAAAATTAGAGTCTGTTCGTAGAAGTATTCGTATGCAGAATGGTTTTTGGATTGACCCAATCGGCCTCTCTGGAGGATTGGGGATTTTTTGGAATGATTCTGTTGTGTTTGAAGTTTTCAAATTTGGTAGTTTTTTCATAGATATGCACGTTAAGTGTGTGAATTCTTCTTCCTCATGGCACTTGATTAATGTGTATTTGAGTCCTGTGGATAGTATTCGTTACCAGCAATTTAATTCTTTATCTGAACATGTGCAGAACCTGCATTCGGAAGTGGTAATATGGGGGGACTTCAATGATATTTTAGATCCAGGGGAAAAGCGTGGTGGTGTGTTGCGTGACCGTTGGAGTTTTGTGCGGTTTCAATCTTTTATCGAGGAATGTGGCTTGGCAGATTTGGGCTTCAGAGGGTACCCATTCACATGGAGGAATAACCGGAGGGGCATAGATTTTGTTGAATCTCGATTGGATAGGACCTTGGTCTCTTCTCAATGGGTGACTCATTATAACCAAGCCTCAGTGGAGCATCTTGATTGTATAGGGTCTGATCATAAAGCCTTACTTTTGAAGACTACAACGGAGGTTAGGAGACGTGTGACACCATTCCGTTTTGATGCACGGTGGTGTGAGAATGAGGAGGTCCAAACACTTATAAAGAACCAGTGGGAGCAAGGGGTTACGGGATCTCGCCTCTTCTGTTTGAATCAAAAAATTAGGAAGTGTAGGCTGGCTTTGAAATCATGGCGAGTTAAACAAAATCTCAATTCCAGGAAGAAGATTGATTAAGCGTGCGAGGAGATAAAGGTGCTTGAATCGGAGGGCCGTGAGCTCCATCATGATAGGCTCACGAATTTAGAGAACCAGATGGCGAATGAATGGGCGAAAGAGGAATTATACTGGCAACAGAAATCCCACCACAAATGGCTACAATCTGGGGATCGCAATACTTCTTATTTTCACGCAAGTACAGTTGAACGACGAAGGCGGAATCACATTTCAGGGATCGAGAATATGTATGGGGCTTGGATATCGGATCAGCAAGGCATTGTAAATGAATTCCAGGGTTTCTTTCAGCATTTGTATGTCAGTGAAGGAGTTCAAAACATTTAGCAGGTTACTAATTTTATTCCTCACCGAGTTTCTACTACAATGAATAATAGCCTGCTGAAATCGTTTACTTCAAGGGAAATCAAAGCTGCTTTGTTCGAGATGCACCCAAATAAAGCACCTGGCTATGACGGAATGACGGCTAGTTTTTTCCAGCGGTATTGGGGAATAGTTGGTATTGATGTTTGTCGAGCAGTGCGTAGTTTCTTCCACGATGGCAGAATGCTTAGGAGTGTGAATCGCACTCAGATTGTTCTCATTCCAAAGGTTCAAACTCCTACAAAGGTCAGCCAATTTCGCCCCATTAGTCTATGCACCATAAGTTACAAAATTATTGCAAAGGTTTTGGCTAATCGGCTCAAGCCTTTCCTTCCTTCGATTGTATCCGAAAACCAAAGTGCTTTTGTAGGGGGTCGCCAAATAACGGATAATGTTCTTATTGCTCACGAACTCACACACTACATTAAGCACAAACGTTCTGGTTCTCATGGGGTGGCTGCATTCAAATTGGATATGGCAAAGGCATATGATCGAATAGAGTGAAGCTATTTGGAGATGGTGATGACACAGTTGGGCTTTCATCAGAAATGGATTGGATGGGTGATGGAGTGTGTGAAGACGGTTTCTTTTTCCATAACAGTCAATGGGGAAGCAGGAGATACTTTCTATCCAAGCCGGGGGATCCGTCAAGGGTGCCCTCTCTCTCCGTATTTATTCCTCTTGTGCGGAGAAGGCCTCACAGCTCTGTTTCATGATTTCTTAAGCAAAAGGCTTTTACAGGGATTTCGGATTAACAATCATTGTCCTATTATCTCTCATTTATTGTTTGCGGATGATTCTATTGTATTTTGTCGTGCCACAGTTCAAGATTGCGAGGCTTTGTCTCAGATCCTTGCTTCCTATGAAGTTGCCTCTGGCCAAAAGATCAACAAAGACAAATCCTCAGTGTTCTTCAGTCCTAATACTCCAGTCCAGGCTAGGAATCTTTTATCAACAACGGTGGGCATATCGATGGAGGCGTACGGTGCAAATTATTTGGGGTTACCAGTATTCCTTGGTCGCTCCAAGCGTGATCTATTCCAATACATCAAGGATAGAACAACAAAGCGGCTGCGGAGCTACAAGGAATCTAAGATTAATCATGCAGGGCGTGAGGTTTTGTTAAAATCAGTTCTTTTGTCGCATCCAAATTATGCTATGTCCTGTTTTCGGTTGCCTAAAACTCTTTTGCAGCAAATTTCATCCAAAATTGCAAGATTCTGGTGGGGTTCTAAGGAAGGGGAACGGAAAATTCATTGGATTAAGTGGGAAAATCTAAGTAGGTGTAAAGGTGATGGTGGATTGGGGCTACGTGATTTGGAGACTTTTAATCAAGCTTTGTTAGCTAAACAAGGCTGGAAACTAATTTCTGGTACATCTTCTCTATTTAGACAGATCTTTAAGGGAAGGTATTTCCCTCGTACATCATTCTGGCATGCCAACGCTAGTAGCCAATCCTCATGGGCTTGGAAGAGCATAGTCTGGGCCCGAGAACTAATTGATAAGGGATGGATGTGGCAAGTCCGATCCGGGAAAGATATACGTGTTTGGGAAGACCCTTGGTTGTCCAAGAATACTAATTTCAGAATTAATGGAACCACACCCAGAAGAGAGGACATAAAGAAAGTTGCTGATCTTATTGATTCTGATACGAAGTCCTGGAAGATTTCTCTAATCCGTGAGACCTTCAATCAAGAGGATGCAGATGCGATTCTTTCTATTCCTATCAGTTATACCAGCCAACGAGATCGTAAAATTTGGCACCCATCCCCGAATGGGACCTTCTCAGTCAAGTCAGCTTACCGTCTAGCGAAGGAAAGTTCCAGTTCTCATCGCAACTTTCAGGAAGGCCAAACAAGCTTTTCAAGCGTCTCACCAATAGTATGGAAGAAGCTATGGGGACTTTCAATCCATCCGAAGGTGAAGATATTTATCTGGAAATGTTTTAATAATGCGGTGGCAACAAATTCAGCATTGGTATCACGCAAAGTCAGAGCTGATCCAGTTTGCACTTGTTGTGGTAAAGCGGACGAATCAATAGCACATATTCTTTTTCAGTGTGAGGCTGCAATCAAAGTCTGGATCCACTCTCCATTTCGGCTAAGACCTGAAGAACTGCTCGATTGTAGACATATGGTTGATTGGTGGGAATGCATCTACGATCGTATAACACAGAGTCGTTTGCCCTCTCCCTTCCTAGGTATGGCTTTACTTTATTGTTGGTGGATATGGCGAGCAAGGAATGATTTTATTTTCAATGGAATAGTATGGGCAACGGATGCTATTAGTAGGAAGGCGCAAGGTGATTTTTATGAGTTTCAGGACGCTAACACGAAGGTCCCCCATCCCCCATTGAGTTCCCCTCTGATGGGGACCTTGGTGTGGCAGCGACCCAAAATGAATGTGCTGAAGATAAACGTCGATGCGGCGGTTTGCAGGAGCTCAAATTCTATTAGCACAGGGACAGTGGCTCGAAGGGATAATGGTCAGGTTATTGGTATTTTTTTAGCTATTCATGAGGGGATCATCTCCTCCAGAATTGCTGAAACTTTTGCCATTCGCAATGGGTTAAAATTGGGGACTGCTCTAAAGTATCCTAAGGTGCATATTGAATCGGACGCGGAGGCGATTGTGAGGTGTTGCAGTGATGATCAAAATCCTCCCTCTGATATAGCAGTAGTTATCCATGATTGTTTAGTCTTGAAGAAGTCTTTCACTTCCTGTGTTTTTGGCTTTGTTAAACGTGAATGTAATAGGGCTGCGCACTGTTGTGCTCAAAAAGCCTTTTCCAATGGCATGTCCGGTATGTGGACAACCATTTTACCCCCATGGGGTTTCATCTCTCTGATGTTTAGGCTTTGCCTATTAGATGAATAACAATTTTCTCACCTTTTGCCAAAAAAAAAAAAAAAAAAGAGCACTTAATACCAAAAAAAACTTGTCAATCCATTTTCTTCTGTTTTAAAACTTTTAAATGTTAAATTAATATAGCCACCCACGCCATTGCTTCAAAGCTTCTCTTCCAAAGGAGAGGACAAAACCCCTTTTATCTTTTTTCCGAAACTGAATCGCCACCGCACCATCCACGTCCGCCACTCATCCCGACATTCAGTCTGTCAGCCCACACTGCCCAGTTCATCGCTCATCTTGTATTACATCTCGTCGCCATCTGTTGCTCAACCCGTCCCATTTCGTCCATCCATCACCGTTGCTCGTCACAGCCACCGTCCTCCATCGTCATGAGATAGGTATCACAAACGCCCTAGACGTATATAGACGAAGTTGTTACGTGGCTATACCCTGTCACCATTCGTCGCTCAACCCGTCTCATTTTGTTTCTCCATCACCATTGCTCATCACAGCCATTGTCCTCCATTGTAAGGAGACAGTTAACGCAAAAGCCCTAGACAGATACAGACGAAGTTGTTACACGGGTATACCCTATTCTATTTTGCCTTCCAGATTCCGTTTGTTTGCATGTTTTTACAGTTCATAATTTTTAGATCCCTAATAATTACACTCTTCTTTGATTTGCTTCAAATGTGCTGAAACCTTCCAATTCTATTTCAGTTTTTCTCAAAAGAAGGGGACGAAACCCTTCCCTCTTTCATCAACCTTCAACCAAAAACCCATGTCTCTTTTGTCGATCTTCAATCACGATCCGTCGTCTCCCCTCTCTATCAAAGTTAACCTCCGACGGACCCTCAAAAAACTCTCTGGACATCGTAACCCATCGCCAGAGCCCTAGAACCACCCACCAGAGCCCCAAAAAATCATGTCGGAGCCTTAGAGCCACTCATCAGACATTAAGTGTGGATTCATGGTGTGTTTTGAATAGTGTGATCCTCAGACATCAGATGCAAATTCATGTGTTCATGGTATATTTCGAATGATGTAATTTTGTATTCATGTACTTATGGTGTGTTGTATGATCGTGGTGCATTTTCCAACTCAAAATTGTATTACATGATCATGGTGTATTTCGAAAATACGATTCATGTATTCATGGTGTATTTTATGATCATGATGTATTTATGTATTCATGATGTATTTCGAATAGTGTGATTTAAGTATTCATAGTGTATTTTAAGGTCATTGTGTATCTTCCAACTCAGATTTGTCGTGTCAAATATAGGGTTACCAAATCAATCATGCTTGGGTTAACAAATCAATCATGAATCATGATTGTTTTGGTTTGATTCAATTTGAAATATAAAAGTAATTAATCATATTCAAATTTATCATAAAGTCTGTGAAAATACCATAATTGCTGGTAAGGTACATTCGTTTTTTGGAAGCTTATCTCTTTTTGGAAGTATATATCTTTTTTTTCTTCCCCAACCATCCATTTTTTTAATTCCCTAATATTGTACATTCCTTCCATTTTGAAATCACCTATTAAATATCATTAAAAATTAAATCTCACCAAGATAGGAAACAAATATATAACTATGCCTACATATATTCATCCCAATCCCCTTTAAATATTAGAAATCAATAAATATGTATATATATAGATAATCAAGGTAATTCACACATTGAAATGATGAAAACATAACCACAAAAAGTAGTCAGATGAATACTTATGTGGTATGGCTAATTAGGATGAATATTTAATTCATCAGTGAAAGAATTGTCCAACCGCATGGTATGGTATGTATAGTGGTCATCATGAATATGGTCCCTGGTGAGGCATTTCCGAGAGAGAGAGAGAGAGAGATTCTACCTAGAATTTCAGGCATCAAAAGAGCTAAGTTGGAAGGAATCAATGTACGTAGTGAGGGAGAGCTTACTCGCCACTAGTAGCCAGCCAAAGTGAGGGAAGGCAAAATGACTAGGATATTACACTTGTTGGAAGAATGAAATGTGCTCCTGGCTAGCTATAATAGCCAGTGTGGAGAGCCTCTTGGAGATGCTCTTAGGTAGCCAAATGGAGATATCACGTTACAACCTTTAACCTTGTATCTATGTAAAGTCCCCTATCTCTCTTCCCTTAGGCGATTTTCCCATCTAGGGTTTCTCTTCCGCCGCCAACACCTGGGGGGAAGAAGCCCCTCCTCCCCTTGGGCTCCTCTCCTCCTCCATCTCCCCCTCTTCCTTCTCTCACATTCCCTCTACCTTTCTGATCGTTGTTTTCTCTCATCCCTCTGTTTTTTCTCTATCAGCTATTCGTTTCACCACCCTCCCCTATGTAGGAGGGTGTGGCGATAGAGCTATTGCTCATTTCAGCCTCCAGTCGAAGGTTCCTTGGTCCCTCTGGGAGCCTATCAATGTTGGGTGGAGCGGGGAGTTTCGGAGGTGTAGGGATGTGGTTGTTGGCGGAGATCTGGCGGGTGGTTTGTCTGTGGTAGTGGGTGGTGGTGCGGTACGTGGTGATGGGTGGTGTTCTGTAGGTTGTTTTTTTTCTTTCTAACTTTTGTTCTGCAGGTTTCTCTAAACTCCAAAAATGATCGGTAAAGTTGCGGTTTCGATCGGTGATGCTTCCTTCCAGTGGTGGTGGGGTGGATGTGATTCTCATGGCTAGGTTGCTCAGGTCGCTTTGTGTGCCGAAGTCCAATCGGTGGCCACTCCGAGTTTCTTAGTTGGGCTAGGGGTCAACATTTTCGTCGCTCCAGGTTTTTGCTGTTGATGATTGAGATCGGGTGCTATGGGGGATTTGTTGGGGCCTCATGTTGGGGGTGGTGTGCTCTTCTTTGTCCTGTCTGTCTTCGGCATTCATTTCCGTAGGCCAATTTCCGTCGCCGGTCTCTACATCTGGGAGAGGCCGACTTGGCTTAATGGCGAGGCTGGACTCCGGTATTTTTTGCGACAGTGGATGTTGAAGGTGGTTAGGGTTTGAGGGTTGCTTTGGGTGGGCCGGTCCAAGGGTTGGGCCGGATTTGGGTGTTTTGAGCTTCCATTGTTTATTTTGCGTATAGGGTTGGGCTTTTTCGCTTATCTGTTTTGGACTCTTATAGACCTTTTGGTGTTCCAGACTTTGCCCTTGAGATGTATCGTCCAACTCTTTGTTGGATCCCCTTCTCCTTTTTCCCTTTTTTAATAAAATTTAATTTTGCCGATAAAAAAAAAAAAAAAAAACCTTGTATCTATGTATCCATACAGGCTACGTCGATGGACTTTAAGATTAAAGACACAACAGTTGGGGCTGGAAACCAGGTGAATAAATGAAATAAATCACTGTACTACAAAATGTGAAATTGTTTACTTTTGTATGGATAAATACCAGATTAAATTATGATATATACGGTGATCAAATTAACTTTGAAAAAAAAGGAAAGACGAGAAAAAAAATATTGAAGTAATTATAGTCACTTAATTTGATGAAAGAAAAAAACAAACAGGAGAAACTATTTTTCATACTTTCATTGGTAAACCCAATGAGATCATTGCATTTGAAAACAAGTGCATGTAAGGCCAATATAGTCAATGGTATATATTTCGTGCAATCTAGATGGTCTAAAATTCCTGCTGGTGAAAAGATTGCTCCACTTGAATGACGTGATTGTGCGTGCCACCTTAATTAGTCTCTAGGGCATGTTTGATAGCAAGATTGGAGGGATAGAATTAACGCGGAGAAAATCTTTTTAACATTAGAGTCGTGAATAGTTGTTTACGGAGCCAATGTTTTGAAGGGTCCGGATGTTAATGAAATTTTTCCGGAAAAGAGTTAAACTTTTTCCCGAATAAATTTCATTAAAATAATGTCCTTAGTGGATATTAATTATCAAAATACGTCATTCGCCATCATTTTCCAAAATCTCAACCGCCCCATGCACTTTTGGACGATCGCGATTGGTTGCTATTGTAAAAAACTTGTTCACGGCTAAAATTTTATAGAGCAAAAAAGTTAATAGTAAAGCTAAAACATCATCTTAAAGCTAAGTTTTGCCAAGCTTTTTGGGTTTTTTTTTTTAGAATTTTGTCCTTGTTCAAAAATAATCTCATTCATTAGTGGGCTTTTGTGACTTTATCTTGAATATTTCCAAAAATATTAGGGTAAAAGTAAGAAATTTTCATTTTTTTAATTTCTCTCATCGAGACAAATTAATAATCCACAAAAATTTGGCGCAAAACTAACGAACGCAAAATTTAATAAGGACAAAACTCTCAAGCCCAAAAAACTTAGCGGAATTTTAAGTCTTCGGATTTGAATATAACAAAATAAGGCCACCTCAACTGACCGACAAAAGTTGTCCTGTCCCTCTTTTGAACAAGAAAATTCGCACGAATCCGATGAAAAAAGTAAGGCCACTCAAATTGACCAACATCACAGCTCTCATGATCCAAACGAGAAGCCAGTCAATGCACATGATTTTCTGCCACTTTATACTAGTACAAATATATACACACTTACCGTTAAATTTGCGTACATCGAGGATTACAACTCAAAGTGTTGAGCAAGAAAATGGGCGTCGTACCTGAGGTACCTTTGGGCTGCTCCGGCAAGACAATACCGGCCATCGGCCTGGGAACCGTGGCAGACCCAAGGGTTGATGCAGAGACCACAAAGGCAGCAGTCCTTGAAGCCATCAAAGCAGGCTACCGCCACTTCGACAGCGCCTTTGCCTACGGCTCTGAGCAGCCTCTTGGGGAAGCCATAGCCGAAGCTCTGAGTCTCGGCCTCGTCAAATCACGTGATGAGTTCTTCATCACCACCAAGCTATGGTGCACCTTCGCTGAGCGTGACCAAATCGTTTCTGCCATTAAAATGAGCCTCAAGTAAGTTGTGTGTCCGCGCACGTACAAATAAAAACACCAGTACTTTGATGTTTGAACCCAAGGATCAAATTTCCATTGCGATCTGGTCGTCTAGGAAATAAAAAGGTTTCTAAAACATTTCAGTAGGAAACTTGAGAGATGTCAAATGAATTTAGACACGAATGATTATTAGTCATTGTTGAATGTTTCTAGTAGGTGCTGAAGCAACTCATTCTTTCGACCTGTTTCAACGTGTACTTTTTGGTAGTAACATTCAAATTTCGCATCCCAATAATGTTTCATTTCGGTTGCTAAGCAAACAGAACGAATTTCTGTTTCTTTTTTTAACCTGGTTACATTTCAGTTGATTCCTAGCGTTTCGAAGTGTGTCTGTGCAATTTCACGGAAATATTAGAATTTCAGATTCCACTACTAATGTTTCATTTCAGTTGAAAACGGAACAAATTTTCTTGATTTGAACCTGTTAACAAAACAGTTTGTGTTTTTCTGCAGGAATCTTCAGTTGGACTATATTGATATGTATCTGATACATTTACCGCTCCGGTTGACCCAACAAATGACCAAAACCCCAGTTCCAAAAGAGGCCATAAAGCCTTTAGATATCGAGTCAGTGTGGGAAGCAATAGAGGAATGCCAAAATCTCGGTCTCACCAAAGGCATTGGTGTCAGTAATTTCTCCTGCAAGATGCTTGCACATCTCCTCTCCTTCGCCAAAATTCCTCCTGCCGTCAACCAAGTAAGCCTGCAGTCTTAACCAAAATTTTGAAATATTTGCTTCTACACATATTTAGTATCTAACTATATATGCATGACAAGCAATTTGAGGGGTGAGATGGTTTTTTATTGTCGCGAAAAGGTGGAGCTGAACCCATTTTGGAGACAAAAGAAGTTGAGGGAGTTCTGCAAGGAAAAAGGTATTCATATCACTGCTTACTCTCCTTTGGGTGCTAATGGGACTAGATGGGGAGACAACAGAATTGTAGGGTGTGATGTGCTGAACGAAATAGCCAAGGCTAAAGGAAAAACCACAGCCCAGGTATTTCCACTAAAGTGTCTCTTGTATGCTATATATGTTTGCTCAAACACTATATCACTCGATTGTTTAGTTCAAAATAGTGTTGCTTTCATATCTGGCATTGACCCTAATCACTGGTAAAACTGATTTTCAAGTAACGAAATACAGAAAATTAAGTGAGTGGAGAGGACAGAAAAGACAGAAAGGAAACAAGAAATAGAGAACTCAAAAGCTAAGGGATTTTCCGTTAGGTCAGCTAACTTTCTTAGTGATCATGCTTGTCAGCGATTTCATAATGAAATCAACATCAGGATTTGAAACGTACCTTCGTTCAAGGTGAAAAGTGACAAGGAGAAATCAAAAAGCAGCACGTGATCATATAAAGTCAGCTAATGAAACCAACCTAGGTGATAGTTCATCATAAGCTCCTGGGAGAGTTCCTCAACCTAACAGTAACAAAAGCGGGAGACAAGTGACAGCGAACCACGACCTCTCAGAAATAAGCTATCCCTTTTGTAGTTCCTATCCATCTATCTAGGTGTGACTCTCTCTCAGTGTAGCTATTAGTAGTCAATATGGCAGCTAATCCGCAGGTATGGTTGAAGCTGTATTTTTTGCATGGCTTTTGGAAGCGCAGGTAGTCCAGTACCCCCTCGTGTGGTCTCTTTTTCTTTGCCGCTGACTTTATTATAAACTTTAAATTGATGCTACTCCTTCTTACCATCTTTGAGAACTCTTACCTACTGCTAAAGCCAGCAACTAGGAATATTGATCAGAAACTTCTGGCTAATCATATTTTAATACTAACTGAAGTATAACCTAGTATTCTGATTTGCATTTAAGAATTTTATTGGTATATTTGTTTAATTTCTTTCCCAACAAATTGAATGAACTAATGGAGTTGTACTTCAATAAATCTGAAAGCAACTGAAAGAACTTAACTTCCAACAGGACCATGTAACTCAATAATTTTGCATACTTCGATCTTCACACCAGGTTTTTGGTGTCTGAAACAGAGTACCCAGAACCAATTAGTTAACCACAACCCAGGGTTCAAATTATTTACAAGCACTTTCTCCCATTCTCCCTTCACCTCTGCCGCTCTTCATATGAGCATGCTTAAACACGTGAGCACATGAGCATGCTTGAACTTTTTACGAACACGTGAGCACATGAGCACACGTGAGCACACGAGCACACGGGTTGGTGGTGAAAGGAAAGGAAGGGTCCTAGCAACCACCTCTCCGATAGCCTGGTGTAAGATAGTCTTGTGAAATAAGTATGACCCCTTTTATGTATATTCTGTATCCTCACATGCAAAGAAGCAACTATGAATCGGGGTTTCTGCAAAAGTGCCAAAAGGATTTCTCTCATTACTCATTAACAATACCAAACATTCAAAGCATCGGATTGAAAAATGGTTCTTGCAGGTCTCTCTGAGATGGGTGTATGAGCAAGGGGCAAGTATGATACCAAAGAGCTTCAACAAGGAAAGGATGAGGCAAAACCTTGATATATTTGATTGGTGCTTGACAGAGGAAGAATCAAACAAGATCAATCAGCTACCTCAGCGCAAAGGATCAACCTTGACTTCTATTTTCGGACCTCACGATTTTTTGTTGGAGATAGAGGCAGAGTTGGAGCAAGATTCAGAGGCTTAAAGTTTCTTCTTTAACTTTCCCTGGTGCTCAAAGAAGGACAATAAATAAAAGACACTCAGTACGTTCATGCTACGCCGTATGAGAAGATTTTGAACTTTTGTTTCACTCTTTATACAATATTTAGAGCAATAGTTTGCCTTCATATGTGCCACAAATAAAAGATTTCTATCTACACTGAGATGGACATGATGTATTAAGGCATGATTTTCTGCTCCCACAGTGTCAGCTTAAGTGAAAAGGGCATGGTAAGCTTTGCACTCCTATCGTTCTGGAACTCAACCTAATATGATAGGCATATTATGCTACGAGGGCGTTGATGAGGGAGAGAGATAGCACAGCCTGAACCCCTCAGAGGCTCGAAGCTAATACCAAAAGAATTTGAAAGCAATAAAAAGGCGAAAAGAGAAAACGCAGAAGCAAATATTTTGGAAAACAAAATAAAATATGATTGACTGCACGGTCTGCACCAGCTTACATCCAATGAACAAAAGCCCTTTAAAGGGCTCCAGTTTAATTACTCCTTTGCAAACTCGTATTAGAGGAATGTGATATATATAGATTGTTATGAGAATGCATTCAAAAGAAATATTGAATATAAATAGCATCTCAACGTAATGAAGATCCATAAAACCAGAAAATGGGAAAGAAAAATATCTTGTCACTAACAGATATGGGTAAACAAACCCCAAGGGTTTGGCCAAGTGGGTATGAAAAAGCAACTAAAGGACTTGCCCCTCAAGAGATCGTAAGTTCGATCCCAAGAAGGCCAAAACATTCCAAACCTTGGGGCCCATTGGAGGGTTTGCCTGAGAGCTAACTTCAAGGCCCCATAATTAGTTAAGGTGCGCACAAACTAGCCTGGACATCCAGTTATAAATATAGAAAGTAACAAGAAGTAGAGAGAGGAACTCAAGAACTAGAGAAAGAAGGAAGGGGAAATCTTTCTTTGTATTCTATTTTCTCTAATCTCTCAATTACAGGGAACTGAGCATATATAGTGCTCTGGGATTGCATAGTGCTCTGGGATTGCACGATGATCCCATTCTGTTACAACACCAGCTGGCAAAACTAATACAAGAGCAAACACTACCTAAACCGTCTTAACCAACTAACCCTTTCTCTAACAAACCTAACTGACTGACTAACTGAACCATTAGTGTGCTTTGACAATAAAAACAAATATGGGTAAACTGTAAACATATTCGATAGTAGCTTAGTCACATAATCCTTCAAAATTTCCTTCGCTACCGCACTCAATATTCGCTCTGCGTTCATGCTTTTAATCCTCACATTCACGAATTCTAGTTGTTTGATGGAGTTTTGAAAGAGGCTTTCACGCTCCCGCATCCGCGCACACATTATGTGACTTAGGATGGTAGAACCAAGTGTTCTCAAATGGGAATACAAGTGATCATTATATCCTCGAATTATAATCAATTTTGAAGAGGGGAAAAAAAAGGCATGAGGAATATCGCCTTTTGAACACCAAATCAGAATTCTTTCAGCAACAAAAACTAGAAGAAGAAAAATAACATTGGAATTGAAAGATTACTCGTATTTGAAATAAAGATGATAGAATAACTGATTTACCGAGTTCGTGGAGCAATATTTGAGCGCTCAATTTCGTAGGCCTTCTTCCTCTCTTCTCTGCAGCGCTCAATATTGTTGTCTTCTACTGCTCTTCCATTGTTGCCTTTATTTGGTTTAGCTACATCCTTCTAGGTCGTCGGCCGGAGAAAGAAGACATTCGTCGCCGCCGGACCCAGATATTTAATTTATCAACAGCAGCGTATGAAAAAGCATAACAATTTGAAGAAAGTCTAACGCCTTGGCTAGATAATCCAAAATGAGTAAACAACGATCTGCAACGTGTAAATTGAGAATCACTATTCATTTTCTTTCCAACTACACCGGAAGGGGAAGCTGCAACTGCTAGAGACAAGGGTTGAAACCAAGCATCACGCTCGGAGAGACTACCCTTGTTTTATTATGAAAGTAGCTGAAGTGCATAATGTTGGAAGTAATGGTTTTGACAATAACACCAATAACTTGTATAATAACATGTCAGAAATATTTTATCTCGTTTGTGTAATGACAAGAACATCGAGCGAAAATAGTTACAAGATAAAGTGGGAGAGGTTGAACGTGTTAAGACCAAAGTGAACTCAAAACAAGCACCCAAACACTTGAGCTAGTTGAAGTACCAAAGTTTTCATTTTACCTACAACTACTTGCTCGATTGTCCAAAACAGTCTGACATATATGTGATTTCTAAAGGCACCCAAGGTCCACAATGTCAAGTCATTTTTAGAAGGTGGGAATTCATATCAAAAAAAGGCACCACATGTATTGCCGATGGACACTTATGTGAAAAGAAAGTTTACCATGTTGAAAATTGAGCCTTGGTTTCCAACTTGCTAATTTGATATGGCATCATCAAAAACTCAAATCAGCAGCTTCTCAAACTTATATGCAAAGCCAACTTCCCTCACATGAGGAATTGGTCTTACAAGCTACATTCCTCCAAAAAAGCAATATTTGAAAAATCAATATAAATATCTGTGTTCAAATTCAACAGTTGTATCTTTAAAGTTAAAATCTTTAAAAGAAGGGAAAAAAAAGGTACAAGTTGACTCTTCATAAGAATCAATGCTTTAATAGACACAGTGGTATATATAAAGAAAGAAAAAACCCTCTCAAGTTCTTTGTGGTATCTTTAAAAGTTAAGAGGGGAAATTCAGGAAAACAACTGTTAAGAACTGCAAAAGGATAACATATAGGAATGACGATCAGGGAAAAAGAATAACTTATTTTCATAGATGTAGTACGTCTCATCTTCAATAAAAGGAAATCCGTATTTGCAAGAAAGAACTGTGACTACATTTGAAATACTGAAATAGGATGATAGAACATCAGTACATCACCTGTATGGATTTCTCAAGCTTGTGCTTATTACCTTGAATTGTTTAACAAGTGACGATAATTTGAAAGTAGCAGGTCTGTGATTATAAAATGGAATTGAGGGTCAAGAGGTTCCCTGGCACTTAACCTGGGGAACTAAATGCGTAATGTGACTGGAATTTTAGTTGGTTGGATCAAGATATATTATACTTAAACACTAAACAAATTGATAAAAATCTACATTAGAAAGAGAGAGATGCTAGTAGGGTGTATATTACTCGGGGTTCCGCGGCAACCAAAGAGCCAAATTCTATGACTTTGCAAATGCTTGGGATGTAACGTTGATGGGGGTGACAATAAATAAGTAAGAATATCAATCTTCTAAGCGACTTGAAGAATGAGATTCGAGGCAAAGAGCACAAATGTTAGAATAATAACGGCATTGATATGTTTTTCCCTTTGCTGCCTAAAATATAAGAATTAAACCAATAAAACTACATGAGAAAAAAAAAACATTTATTTTATTATAAATTTTTTTGTTTTGGGGGGTGGGGGGGGGGGGTGTGGTGGGGTGGGGGGTTTGGGCGGGGTTGTTTGCAAAAAAAGTTTAACTTCCTCCATGCAATATTAGACACATTTTCAGTTAACAAGATATTGTAATATTCAACACATCAAAGTGTACAAGATCAATAAAGAAGTATGAAAACTTGACTTTAAAAGTTCTGCAGTGACCACAAATCACTTCACTGCACTACTTTCTAATAGGGCCTTCCATTGACACCCGGATTAATGCCAAACTACACACTTCCTTGTTAAATCGAAATCTAAAAGGAGTTGAACCATATCACTTTCAGAAGAGAACTCAAAGCAATATAAGTTTTCGCACATTGTGTACGTAAGCTACCAAAAATGATACGTATATAAACCTAGAGATTGAAAGAGACATAGCACTGTCCTTTTTTTCAAGAGATGAGGGAGCGATAGATATATAGGAGATTTAAAGGAATGTGGGTATTCGTCTTTGTGTCTGCATCTTTGCAATGAAGAAAGTCATTAGAATTTGATTTTGTGGCTATAAAATGGCGGCCTTTGTGGTTGGGAATGTCACAACCCAAGATACCAACCTTCACAAACTACAGACCAGATTAAAGTAGGACGCGAATAAGAACTTAGTACTCAATGGAAAGGTTTGGAAAGAACAAAGGACTTAAGGAGGAAGCTAATCGGGGTCAAAATTGGCATGTCTGTTTAGGGCTTTTTGTTGATTGGGCACAAATGCATGTAGGGGATAATGAAATGGTAAATCAGCAAAGCATAATTGTTCACAAGTAGAGCATTTAAAATCAGTTCTCGTAAATTATATTCCATGTAGGGTGAGGAGAACGGTGATTCATCAAACTAAGGGACATTATACACTGAAGGCACTCATTCTCATTTAACACTTTGTTGCGTGGGTGTGTGAAGGGTTTTTTTTTTTTTTACTGTCATTGGATCGTTGTATCAAACAATTGGTAGGCAAATCACATGAAAGGACTATGCTCATTATGACGGACATGTTGCCTCATCAGAAAACAGTCGAACAACGTATAAGCAATGGTGAGTTGAAGTAAGACCCACACCTTTGTTGTCATTGGATCGTTGTATCAAACGGTTAGAAGGCAAATCACGTGAAAGGACTCTTATAATTTTGGATGAGATACATGTCGCCTTCGTCAGGAAACAACTAGAAAACATAATAATTACGACATGGTGAAATTGAAACAAGACTCACCTCTACTCTTTGCCAAGAGCGAGAGAGAGACCAACAGAGATTTGTTGCAATGAGTTTGCACTTTGATGGTCGTGTCTGTTGTGCCGCTTTGTTATTGTTGTTTTGGAGGCAGTGTTTCCGTGAAAGAACGGTGAAACCGAAGCAATACCATTCTGCACCTATGCCGCGTGAGAGAGAGGTGTTCGTTGTGCCGTTTCGGAGGAGGCAGCATTCCCGTGGAGTAGTGCTGCTGGTACAGCAGCTGCTGTACAGATCCTCTTTGCGTCCGCCTCGGGTCCCGGAAAGATAGCCAAATTTTGAAGCAAAGTTGGATGATTCGTAAACACCCTTCCCGATATCGGATTGAGGTGATTTTTTTCAGGGACCTTAAACGACGTATTTTGAACAAAATGAGCGGTTCCGATCATCTTTGCGGAACCCGAGGCGGACGCAAAGGGGATCTGTACGGCAGCTGCTGTACCAGCTGCTATACCAGTAGCATTTTTTATTCCGGTGGGTATAGAAAATGTCCAATGGCAGTTTCGGTCTACAAAAAGTCGACAAACTGGTCAGACTTTTAAAAGAAATATAGATATAAATAGATAGATATAGATAAATAGGTAGATAGATTAGTGACAAGAGTAATCGAAAAGGTAAAACATTATACTCAACACTAACCAGGGTATCGGTGTTTGTATGACGCCACACGAAACTCCTCAGATATCCCAGTTGTTCCCCCGAATTTACATAAAGGTGTTAACGTTTGGAAAACCATTTGGCATCTGGATCTTCTTGAACGACTCAAAGTGTTCATCTGGAAATGCGTCAAGGGTATCCTGGCTGTCAAAAAAGGGTTATCTTCTAGAATGCACCACCTCTCCCCCATCTGTCCATTGTGTACAGGAGATGAGGAATCCTTAACCCACCTTTTTTTGCAATGCCCGCTCACAGTTCCGATTTGGGCAGGATCCCCATTCTTAACCACCCCGGCGAACCAAATGGCAAATTTTTCTTTTAAGAATTGGCTTCTGGATTGGATTTTACAACTCACAGCCTCTGCCACTGACTTAGACGCCTTCCATCACTTCATTGCAATTCTGTGGGCGATATGGAAAACGAGAAATGAGCAAGTCTTTTCCGCTAGGCCTTTTGCTTGCAGTTCTGCCTTAGCCGTGGCTCATGACAGCTCTCTCTGGTTTAAGCGAGCATCTCTATGGAACACTCGAAACGTTCTAACGAACCGGCACCACATTCCCTCTCCCGCACAGCCACCACCAACCTTTGTTCTCAAACCCTATCCTCCTTACATTATGTTTCAACAACGAGTGGTTAACTTGCATATTGATGGGGCTTGGAAAGCCAGCAACCCACGGAGTGGTCTGGGCTTCTATGCCACCCATAATGATGGGACGATCTTCCAACAGTGTTTTGTAGCATGCCACAGTGCCTCGCCCTTACAAACTGAACTTATGGCCATTCTTTTGGGCGTCGCATGGTCTGTACTTCACAATTTCAATGTTGTTTTCATTTATTCTGATTGTTTAAATGCTGTCATGCAGTTAGCAAGGCGCTCTGAGCCGCACTTTGCCAACACCTTTTTGTTGCGCAATCTTGGTTTGGAAATTTCGAAGTTAGCTTTTTGTAGGATTACCAAGGTTGACCGCCAAGACGTTCATCTCGCCCACGGCCTAGCCAAGCAGGCAACACTAGCATCTTCTTCCTCAGCAGCTGCCAGGGGCACACCATTTTACACTGGCGCTACTGCGGATCTGCATGCTTTATGTTTATGTTTGTAGCTTTGTTGGTTGTTGTATTTTGTTTTAGTTGTGAACTCTGTATCTGTACTCCTTCATATCATCAATGCATTTCTTGCTCTTTCACTAAAAAAAAAAAAACACTAACCAGTCCAATGATATAAAACATACTCCAATGATATAAAGCATACTCAAGTATACCATTCAAATTAGCTTAACCTTATCTAACAAAACAAAATATAAGTTATTCGAGTTTAGATGAATTTTTGAAATAAATGTATACAGAATAAACAATAAAAAAAATTCAAAAGAAGTTTAAAAAATAAAAATGAAAGATTTAATTATTTGCGTCAAAATTATTTTTTTTTTTTACAGAAAAAGTGGGATGTCACACCATGTACACCATCACAAAATCCAATTGCTTACCACTCCATCAATAACATTAGTTTGGCCACCACCCTCAGAAACAAAATATCCATGGTTGGACACTGCTTCACACCCAAAAGAGCTACGTCTTAGTAAAACTTGGAGATGGAAGTTTTCTTTCATTTCTTGATGATGAACTAAGACCAAGCTCATGAGTTGAAGCACATGGATCCTAGACAAAAAGATATATGCGAAGATTTATAAAAAAAAATTCAAAGTGACAGTATGTGAAAGCTACGTATATCTTTTTTTTTGGGTACATCGGAATTTCACGAAAGCTATATCTGACATATGTGTCCGTGTTTGTTATAGTATATCAGTCTTACAAGAAAAGAAACAGAGTACATACTTGTACACGTGGCATGTCCTCCGCTGTCGTGTCCGTATTTTCATTTTTTAAATTCTCGTGTCCCATATCAGTGTATGTACGTATTCATGTCCATATCATTTCTCGTTTGGACATTTAATTTACTCTGTTGACGGCTCCAGAAAATTCTCTTATGATGGACACATTGTTCTAGCGATTGTGGATAAAAGTTTTTTGCCAGCGATAAAGAGAACCAGTCGTTGATTTCTCATGCTTGATTGGGATTTTCTTCATTAGGTTTTTCTTTGTTTTTTTGTATTTTGTGTTTTTTACTCTCAAATTCGTTTTCTTTAGATTTTGCAGTAGCTTTTGACCTTATAGTGGGGAATACTCTCTATAGGAAGTGAGAAGAGGATTTAATTACCTTTAAAAGCGGAGCCAATAGAAGCCAAATTGGCTACTTTCTTGTTAAAGGTGCAGACCGCTTGGCTTGTAAGGATTGTAAGGTTATTCCCGGAGAGTGTCTAGTAGCATAGCATAGATTTTTGGTGTTAGATATTTGTCTCAAGGAGAATATTAGAAGGAGAAAGGAAACTAAATACCCACGGACTAAATGGTGGGGCCTAAGAGGGGATAAACTAGAGGTATTCAAGGAAAGAATGTCTCAAGAAGTATGGTAGGAAGTGGAATGAGATAGTAACAATATGTGGAATACCATAGCTGACGATATTAGAAAAATATCGAGAGAAGTTCTTGGGGAGTCAAGGGGAAAAGATTCAATTTCTAAGGAGACATGGTGGTGGAATGACAAGATTCAAACCAAGATAAAAGTAAAAAAGGAGTGCTTTAAAAAGTGGCAAAAGGACAGGAATGAGAAAAAATTTCAAGGTTATAAGCAAGTTAGTAAGGAAGCTAAGAAAGCCGTAAGGGATACTAAATTGAAAGCCTATGAGAATTTCTACGCTAGACTCGATAGTAAAGATGAAAAAAAGATTATTCATAAACTTGTCAAGTTGCAAGAAATGAGAGCTAAAGACGTTTCTCAAGTTAAGTGTAAAAAAGATATTGATTCGGTGGTGTTGGTAAAAGACGATATGATCAGGGATAGATGGAAGTCGTATTTCGAGAAGTTGTTAAATGAGAAATATGAAGGAGGCTTTGATGGGGAGGAAGAATATGTACCTGGAGAGAACATAGAATATGAATTTTATCGGCGAATACAAAAGTTTGAAGTGGTTAAAGCTTAGAAAATGATGAAACCGAGTAAGGCCTTAGGACCAGATGGTATCTCTATTGAAGTGTGGAAAAGTCTAGATGACCTGGGAGTGATTTGGTTGATGAAGTTGTTTAACAAGATTATTATGACTAGGAAGATGCCCAACGAATGGAGAAGGAGCACTCTAGTACCTATCTATAAGAAAAAAGGGATATTCAAAGTTGCAACAACTATAGAGGTATTAAATTGATGAGTCATACGATGAAGTTGTGGAAAAGAGTTATTGAGTATCGCTTGAGGATGGTGACTACAGTGTCAGAGAAACAGTTTGGGTTCATGCCTGGAAGATCAACCATGGAAGCTATCTATCTATTAAGGAGAATGGTGGAAAAACACAGAGCAAAGAAGAATGATCTCCATATGGTTTTCATAGACTTAGAAAAGGCTTATGATACGGTGCCTAGAGACATCATGTGGAGGGTTCTAGAGAGAAAATGAGTGACCAAAGGGTATATCGAGGTAATTAGAGACATGTATAAAGGTGCCACCACTTCCATTCGATCACCAGTAGGGGAAACGATTGAATTCTCAATCACTGTAGGATTGCATCAAGGGTCAGCCTTGAGCCCGTACCTTTTTGCCTTTAGCTATGGATAAATTGACTGGACAATTTCAGGAGAATATCTCATGATGTATGATGTTTGCAAATGACATTATCCTCGTAGATAAAACCGCTAGAAGTGTTAATACGAAATTAGAAATTTGGAGGGAAGCATTAAAGTCAAAGGGTTTTCGAACAAGTAGGAGTAAAACTGAGTATATGGTGTGCAAATTTAGTAAATCCAGCAGTGCACACGATGAAAGAGTGATGATCCAAGACCAGAAGATACCCAAGAGTGATCATTTTAGGTACTTAAGCTCAATCATTAGTAGAGATGGAGAGATTGTCGATGATGTGACCCATAGGATCCAAGTGGGGTGACTCAAGTGGAGGAGTTCTACTGGTGAACTGTGTGACAAGAGGGTACCCATAAAATTAAAGGAAAATTCTATGGAACTACCATCAGACCATCGATGTTTTACGGGACAGAATGTTAGCCTATTAAGAAATAACAGGTGAATAAGATGAGTATAGCGGAAATGAGAATGTTGAGGTGGATGTGTGGTAAAACTAGAAGAGATAGGATTAGAAATAAAATGGTTTGTGACATGGTAGGTGTAGCACCCATAGAAGAGAAGTTGAGGGAAAATAGGCTAAGGTGATTTGGGCATGTCTACCTTAGACCAAAAAATGCAGTAGTTAAGAGAGCGGATAGGATCGCTTTGGGTAGTAGTGCTACGAGGAGAGGTAGACCAAAATTTACATTAGATGCGGTTGTGCGCAACGATACGAGTATAGTAGGTTTGTGTGAACAAGTGGCCCTTAACAGAGCTGAATGGAGGAAAATGATTCATATAGCCGACTCAAAGTGATTAGAACTTAAGGCTCGGTTTGGTTTGGTTTTTATGTTTCAATAATGTATTGAAGGAAAGAAGAGATCAAATTGTTATGGTTTTTATTCGCAGCTTTTCCACTATTACTAATAAGAGATTTTTAAATATCAATCCTCAAGCCTCTCATCTCATGTAAGTATCCATCCAGGTCATTTTGAACAATTATGTTTCCATTCCCACTTTTAAATAATCCAAGGATTGCCTTTTATTATATATGTATTGGGGTGGTTTCAAGGACCCCTAAAAAAACTCTAAAATAACCCCTAAATCTTAATCTCATAGTTTCCGATCAAATTTTGATGATCCAAGCCGCTCAATGTGTTCAGTACGTGATTTTAAGGGTGCCTGTAACGCCCCAAATTTCGAAAACGTTAAGTAAATAGAAAAAGACCAATTTCTCAAAAGATAAATCCGTTTTACTACGTTAGACGTTCCAAAAGCACATGTCATAATATTACAACCATATCAAATTTAGTTTAAAGTTTTAAAACGAGCAAGTTATTACACTTTCCAAATTTAAACGTTTAAATTTTCAAAATAAGATGACCAAATAACTGTCAGAGCATCTAAGCGTAGGCAACCAAGGTTCCTCGTAGGGCTGTCCACGGGTCGGATTTGTTCGGGTTCGGGTCGGGTTGGACCCCGACCCGACCTTTTGTCGGATTTGGAAATATGCACCCGAGCCTGACCGAACCACGGGTCGGGTTCCGACCGAAATGTTTTCGGGTTGAAATTGTCGTGTTCGGTCGGGTCGCCGGATTGGGAAAAAAAAAAACTTCATACAGAAGTCAAATGGACCCGAAAAAAAAAGAAAGAATTCATACAGAAATCTGGAGAGAGAGAGAGATCAAGGAAGTGAGGAACCCATATACATAATGATCGAGGAACATCAGTAACATCAATTTCTATTTCAAAACATAAATACTGCAGATCCTAATGATCAAGAACACCAAACTTCAAAAATTGCAGGTTGAACAAGTGCACTATGAGAACACCATCGTCCTCGACAGAGCACCGTCTTCGTCATCGTAGATCAAAGAAAACCAGAACGGTGGACGAATCCCAAGAATCCATGCACAGATCCAGTGAATTTTAAAGCAAATGGAGGAATCTTTGTGTGAGAATTTGGAAACCCTAGGTTTCAGTCAAGGTGGAGATTGAAAGTGTGGGAATTGATTGGGGTTGGGGTTGGGGTTGGGGGTGGGTGTTTCCGTATGGATGGATGGATGGATGGATGGAGAGAGAGAGATAGAGAGAGAGAGAGAGGTGGGTGTTTCCGTATGGAGCAAGAGACAGAAAGAGATGCGGCGAAATCGGAGAACTGGAAAAGAAAGACCGGGTCATAAGGTTTTTTTCCGTTATATAGTACTAAGTCGATCGGATCGGGTCAAATGGAAAAAAATCCCCTGCATCTGACACCCGACCGCCACACACAATTTTTCTCAGATCTAGACCCGAATCCGACCGATACACCCGATCGGAACCGTCCGTTACCTCCGTTTTTCGGTTGGGTCGGGTCAGATGGTTAGTCGGGTCGGGTATGTGGACAGCCCTAATTCCTCGCCTCCGTTTGTAGCCTCCGTTCCGTCTTCAGTGCCTGACGTTCGAGTTACCAAGGCAACATAGTATCGTAAGGGATGATGCTTAGCAACCAAAACCCACCCGAACCCATAACTTACAAGCAATAAGATATATCAATGAAATGCATTAAGAATAACATAAAAAGAGAACAATTAACTTTTCTTTCGTTATTATCCTTCAACCTATGTGAAATCTCGGATCTTATCCACAGATCTGTTCCTATGCTTAACCTTTGACACAAGCCACTGGTGTGGTCTGACTCCCCTTTTCCAGAGAAGTTATGTACTCAGGTATCCCATCGCGACCATAAGTTCGGATAAAACTTCACCGCCAACGCTCAAGCAGCGTCTAGCCCGAGTTGTGACGCAAGCACAATGCCACCCTTATGTCCCGTCCTAGCATCCGAGAGCCGACCACTACCATGCGGTACCCAGGGTTTCGTAAACCAACAATTTACAAATTCACCACCAATCAATCTCCAATCAATACATCACTACGAGTTCCAAATTGTCACGCCCTCGATTTTTAACATAACTAACAATACCATTTTTTAAATACAAATCTTCGCAATAGTACATACAATACCCCAAAAAATAATACAATTCCTGAATCTCACAAATCTGTCAAACTGATATAGTATTCCAAACTAGAGAAAATAGTACAATGCAGTTCGATTTACGAAGAAAGACAAATACTTTAGAAAATAACTTTGGCCTATGATGTCTGCATGCACTCCATACTCTCCATGACTGTGCTCCTGTGGTGTACCTGAAAATGATATGTTGAACTACACTAGCCCAGTAGAAAAATCTATACTTACGTTATGTGAAAATGCGAAAAAACATGCACCAAAAGTGAGTGAAGTTCAATAAGCGAACACAAGAAAACAAGGTTTACCCCAACAAACAAGCGGGCTATGACCATAGGGTTCTAGACGTCTTATAAGTATTCCTAACTGTTCACACATCAAACTAGCAACATTAATAAACTTGCATCTGTATACCTCAACCAATAATCAATCCTCAATCATCTCATCGTTTCACGTATGATACAACAATCTTTCTCGCTTCCACCTCATTCATCATCAAACCCTTTCGCCATGAAACTTTCCCTTCTGATTTCAAAAAAAGAGAGTAAAGTATTACAAAATCAGATCAAACCCAATTTTTTCGAGCTTGAATACCGAAGTCCGTTGATTTGTGCCCAAATATCGAAAACCATTGATTTGCTCAAGAATATCAGAGGATTTTGTTATCAAAATCCTAATCAGACATTATTCCACATTTCATCATTTACGGTCTTCACATGTATCGCTCGTAGTCCGGTCATATCACCGAATAGTGATACCCGTTCATTTGCATGGTCTGGTCATATTATCGATTGGTTGCTTCGTTTGCTCCGATATAAGAGATAACACCCCAAACGTAGGGCCTAATACGTCAGTTGAAGCATGATAAACCGAAAACCTGGGATCGTACCCAAGGGACTAATTAATACGGCTTTACTGGATTTGTAGATGCAAGTAAGGGCTTTCGGCTTTTAGACAGCCAACTTGGTTTTACGTGCGAAGTGAAAATTAAAAGGGGCTAAATAGAAAGGCTAATAAACTAAAGTAAAAGACAGGTTAGGTCTAGGAATTATTAACACTCACGACTCAAGTTAAAACTGCATTTCTTCCCCAAATACGCAATTCAGGATACACAATTAAGGTTCCCGAATCGGAAAATATAATGGTTCTGTAGGGAGGTATTCCCGAGCACATACATTTAGTTGCCGATCACGTGATATTTAGGGAGCACATGGTAAGTATAAATAGGAGTTATCGCCGGGCAGTGTGGTGAACGTCGATAAGAACCAATGATATGGGAAGTCATTAATCCATGCAGTCTGTTCGGCTGATAAGGACAAAAGACATGAGAAGTCATTTGTCTAAATATAAATAATGGGGACCAGATACATGTAAGTCATTGGTCCGTGTGGGCTGTTCGGCAATGAGATAGCCGAATAGAAAAAGAAGTTGCCCTGAAATTCATGAGGCGGCAAGGACGCTCTAGAAGGTTCCGGAAACAGTAATATTCCATTAAAAAACGAGATCCCGAGAATGTAGGATCTAGCAAAGATACCCAATGAGAATGGGATGTTCGGCCAGTAATGGAAAAGAATCCTAAAAGGACTCTTTTCTAAATGAACTGATAAAGGAAACGAGAATCCTTGATATCCTGGGTTTCCTATACGAGTTGGGAATCATATGGCAATAGGGATGCTTGGGCGCCAAGCATACGAATGTCGATATAAACAGAGTAAATCTAGAGGTAAAAGGTACGCAATACATTGCTTTCTAATTGCTTTCCTACTGATAATTAGGGTTTGATTGTTAGTACGTGATACTAACTTTGGCATCGGAGGGCCTTTGCCACGAGAGCCAAAGGTGTACTCACCCCCTATCTATTTTGCAGATTAGGGTTCCAACGACGAATTAGAGTTCCGATGAAGAGGCACGAATAAGCCGTTGCAATCCAAATTGATCCGAAGCATCAATTGTTTTCATCCCCCTACAATTGGCGCCGTCTGTGGGAAAGAACAAACTTCTCTAAAAAAATAATCATGATGGAAGAAGATCCAGTTACTCCGTTTAGTCCAAAGGACCAGTTGGGTGGGAGAAGAGATAAATCCCCACCAGGCGCTCCGAGAAAGCCCACTGGTAGACATGACAGAGATAACTCCAAAGAAAAAAGAGACAAAACTGCTACTGGCTCCACGAGAAGGAGCAGGTCTCATCGAAGAGAAGAGTCAGTTACCCGTTCAAAGAGTATACACAATGAAGATGATGTCCTTGATAAAAAGAGAAGAGAAATCGAGGAGTATGCTCGTTTAATTAGAAAAAGAGAGTACAAGATACGGGAGTTGCAGCGGGTACGAGAACACCCAGAAGATTCTGGACTTTCTCGAAGGAATTCCCAGAAGGATGGACGGACTCTGGTAGTCCATAAGCAGGCTCATTCACATGGTAGAAGGAGTAGGAGTCCTAATAAAGGGCGTTATGAAGCTTCTCCACGAAAAAGGAGAAGAAGAAGTAAAAGCCGAACACCCAAGAGAATGTCTTCTTCACGAAAAAGGAGGAGCAGAGACCGAAGTTCTACCCCCGAAGAAGAAGAAACTAGGAAACACCATCGAGATAGGTACGAGAGACCTGATGCTGATTGGGTCAAGGCTACGGCCCACAAGTCAAAGGAGTTAGAGGATGGGACAGTGACTATATGAGAAGCAGCACGCAAGGCCCTAAGTAATATTGCAGCCTCCCCCTTTACAAAGAGGCTACAAGAGGTTAGGTTGCCGAGCAGAGTGAAGCACGGTGCGTTCGTACTTTATGAGACAAATACGGATCCCGTGGCTCACATACAGCATTATCAACAGGCTATGTTTATGCATGAAGGGGATGATGCCATCTTATGCAAGATATTCCCCTCCAGCCTTGGCAAGGTGGCTTTATTCTGGTTTCATAAACTGGCCCCACGATCCATACAAGGATGGAGGTAGTTGGCCGAGGAATTCACTGCTCGGTTCTTGACAAGCAGAAAAGCCCCAAAGACCTTTGAAAGTCTTTCCACCATGAAACAGGAGGAAAACGAACAGATCATGGACTATGCAAAGAAGTACTGGGAAACTTTCGACGAGATTGAAAGCTACAATGAGAAGTATGCAATTGCCACCTTCAAGACTAGTTTGCCTGTTCGGGGAGAGCTGCGTCACTCGTTGAATAAACACCCGGTAGCCACACTGGCCAAATTGATGGAACGGATAGAGCAACACGCCAGAATGGAGGATGACATACTCCGTGAGAATGGTAGGACGGTTAGAACAGCCAAAGGCACCTGCCAAAAAAATGGATAAGTCAGAGCCCAAGACTTATAGAGAGAGAAGGGAGTATGGGCAGGCTAAGAAAGAGCCGTACAAGGATAAGCAAGCTCCTGACCCTAAATCCTTCTTTTCTATCACTACAGTTTGGAAGGAGCCAATTTATAGGATTGTTTATCGAATAAAGAATTAGCCATATTTTAAATGGCCACCAAGTCTAGGCGGAGACAAAGATGCAAAACGTGCTACGAATCAGTACTGCAGTTACCATAAAGATTGGGGCCATATGACCGAGGATTGTGAGATGTACAAGAGGCACCTTGATGATTTGGTCTCTCGGGGCTATCTCAAGGAATTTATCCAAGAGGATCCAAAGAAGAAAGGGAAAGCTATGGAGTTGAGTTACGAGCAAAACCCTAAAGGCGTAATTCATATGATACATGGGTTGGCCACACCTTATACGAGGAATGAGGTTAGGCTATTGCAAAGGCAAGTTAAGCACGATCAGCATGTGATGCGATTGGAAAACAAGAGAGGGCGAGAGAATGATGTGTTGTCACGCCCTCGATTTTCAACATAAATATTAAAGGTTTTTCATAAATAAAAATCCTCACAATAATACAAATATTACCCAAAAGCCATTTCTAATCCCCTTGTTCGCAAATCATCTCCAAACTCCAAAGCATTTCCAAATTTACATCTTTGGCCCAACGGCCTAAAACCACCAGATCACGTTAAAAGAAAGTTAAGAGTTTACAGGGATCCTTCATTTAACCAAAAAAAAAATTAATAATAATAATAATAATAATAATAATAAGATTACAATTTCTTCATCCGGAGATAAAGTTTATAAGAGATGCAAAATTAACCCTCTGAAGTCACTTTCAAAATGTAAGATCACATGCAAGCACGGCAACCCATGTCACAGCCTCTGATTTGTACCTGAAAAATGATAGGTTGAGCTACACTAGCCCAGTAGAAAAATCTATGCTAACTTTATGTGTATACAAGAAGACAAGTGCGAAAAGAAGGAGATTCACGTCGATAGACAATAGCAATTAGAGCCAAATATGAATATACTACACAATCAAGATTTCTAATGAAGGAATTTCTCGCATTAACCCTCTTTTTCTCGTGCCACGTCTCATCATTTAACACATCCTTACAATTAGATTCCGTTTATAGCCTAACATGCGAATGCCTATACCGGTCTTCCTCAACGTGTCACACTACGGTAGGTCATCTATGCCTCTTTGGCAAACACTCTACCAAATGAGAAATCGAACGACAGATAATAATAAGAATAGCATACTTAAAATCCCACAGGAAACCTGTTACCACAAGTCACCATACACTACAATGATATCCCAAATTCTTAGTTCAATACAACCAACATTGCCCTTAGAGTCACCACGGCTTTCCTCGGGTCTTTTCTCTAAGTCGAACCGGAAGAGAGTCACCGTGGCTTTACCCAGGTCTATTCTCAAATCCGCAGAGCAGTTGGGTCACCACGGCTTTACCCGGGTCTATTCCCACTCTCACAGAGTAACAGGGTCACCACGGCTTTACCCGGGTCTATTCCCACATCTACGAGGCACTTGGGTCACCACGGCTTTACCCGGGTCTGTTCCCATAGTCACAATTACTCACAATGCAAACTTGTTGATACGACGTCATAACAGGGTCTAATGTACTGTAGTCATTAAGGGGGCAACACCCACATACCAACGAGTATAACAATCAACTCATCTTGCATTAACATAACTCATATCAACAATAAGTCGTCACATCACCATTTCTGACGTTAATTTACTGATTAACCATTTCACCTCGCATTTTCCATGATCATCATCATTTCACAATTATTGTTCACGTGTCATCGTACCACATTTCAACCAACACTCATCATAAATTCATAACTCAACGTTTGTGCAATATTTTAAGTCTATCGAATTCATTCTTAAGTTGAGGCAACTAACCACCCTCCACTTCTATAGTCTTAACTTTTTGTATACTTAACCTGTCAACATAATTTCAGTGGCAATTAAAAGATGACTTCAAAACCTCGAAATCGATATATCATACGCTCGAATTGGACATCGGACGGGGAAGTTATGGTCATTCGAAGTTGGGCAAAAATCCAGAAAATGACAGCAACAGCAGAAAACGAGGCAGCTGACACACCTTCACTCCTATGATCATAACTTTCTGTGTACTTAGAGTTTTAAGGTGATTTTGGTAGCCCTGGAAAGCTGACTTCAAGATCTCGAATTCGATATATAATTTGGGCGTTTTCAATATCGGACGAGGAAGTTATGACTGTTCGAAGTTGGAAAAAATCTCAGAAAAATGGGCAGCAGCAGAAAAACGGGACAGTAGCAGATTTTGGGGATTTCAAAGGAATTCAACAACAAATCTCAATACAATGATCAATAGCAAGTCTCAGACACTATATCAACTCATAAACACATAAAATTAGTTAGATTTTCCTACCTCAAGTATCAAAGCCGAACTCATGAGATCAAACAAAGCCCTAACCTCCAAAACTTCAAAATCAGCCGGTTCCTCCTTCCCTGAGCTTGACCCACGAAATTAAGGCTCAATAATGCATATAGAAGTTAAAATGGAGATGGGTTTGTGTAGGTTTCATGTTGTTTTGATGGGTTTTTGGTTGAGAGCAAAAGAGAGAGAGAGGGAGCCGAAGAGAGGGTTTCGGGAGAGAGTGGGGAGAACGAGAGATTGAGGTGTGTGTGTGTCCTGTGTTGAGATATAAGAATGGGGAAAACTATCCTCTACACACACATCCACCCATACACTCATGCATCTTACACTAGCACCCTTCCACTAACCTGCTATCACATTAACCCCAAAACAAATAATTACAACGCATATCACATTTGATCCATATTCTAACATTTTTATGAAACGTCAGGATTATATAATATATATTTTTTTAACGGGTCTCTACATGTGTGCAATGAGAGCATAGCATTCACTGATGATGACTTGGGAGAGGTCTAAATACCCCACAACGATGCATTGGTCGTAACCCTACGAGTTGGGGAATATGACATTGAGAGAATTCTAGTGGACTCAGGGAGTTGTACAGAGGTGTTGTACTACGATGCGTTCAAGAAGCTGGGACTGGCCCAAACAGACTTAGAGCAGTTTACAACACCTCTCATTGGGTTCGGTGCAGGAGCAGTCTGGCCTCTTGGAAAGGTAACGTTACCTGTTCGGGCTGGATCAGTGGTGTTAAGGACAGATTTCCTAGTAGTCGATGTCCCTTCTTCCTATAACGCGATTATAGGGAGGACATGGTTGCACAAGATGAGAGCAGTCTCCTCGACTTATCACCAGATGGTGAAGTTCCCAGGATCAAATGGGATTGAGGTACTTAGAGGCAACCAGAAAGTGGCCCAACAATGTTTGATTTCCATCATCAAAACAGCTCCAAAGGTCGACCATGTTCATACTTTAGAAGTACCAGATCAACCAACTATCGAGGATGTTGGAAGAACTCCGGCTGAAAAAGTGGTTGAAGGCTTGGAGAAGATTTAGATCAACGAGACTGATCCTAAAAGATATTTCTTAATTGGAGAATCATTACCAGCAGATGAAAAGGCTGAATCAATAAGATTTCTGAAGGAATATATTGATGTATTTGCATGGGTGCCAGAGGAAATGCCTGGGGTGGATGCAGGTGTGATCTGTCACCATTTAAACATTGATCCTCAGCACAAGCCGATCATTCAGAAAAAACGGAGGGCAGCCGTGCAGCATGTGGATGCAGTAATTGAGGAGGTCGATCGTTTACTAGAGGCTAAAGCAATACGTGAAGTCTACTACCCAGAGTGGTTATCCAACACCGTTGTGGTGAAGAAAAAGAATGGGAAATAGCGTGTCTGTGTAGACTTCATAGACCTAAACAAAGTGTGCCCTAAGGATAGTGTTCCTCTGCCCAGGATTGACCAATTGGTTGACGCAACCGCTGGTTACGAGCGAATGAGTTTTCTCGATGCATATCGAGGATATCATCAGATTGCTATGTTTAGACCTGATCAAGAGAAGACTTCATTTATTACACCACGAGGGTTGTACTGCTATAGTATTATGCCGTTTGGGCTGAAGAATGCTGGGGCAACATACCAAAAACTTGCAACCATCATGTTCAAGAAGCTTCTTGGAAAGACTATGGAAGTTTACATAGATGATATGGTAGTAAAGAGTCAAGAGAAACGGGGGCATATAGCTGATTTGAAAGAAATTTTTGAAATCTTGAGGAAATACAAACTGAAACTCAACGCTTCAAAATGTGCATTTGGAGTTGGATCGGGAAAGTTCCTGGGCCACTTGGTAACTATGAGAGGGATTGAGACTAACCTCGACCAAATTGCTGCTCTATAAAGGCTTCAGAGTCCCAAAACCACTAAGGAAGTCCAAAGGTTGACTGGAATGGCTGCAGCACTTAATAGGTTCATCAGCAGGTCAAGTGACAAGTGCAGACCCTTTTTTCAGTTACTGAAAAAGAGGGAGGGATTTGAATGGGGAGCAGAATGTGAATAAGTCTTCCACGACCTGAAGAAGTACCTGGCCGAACCCCCACTTTTGTTAACTCCACAGCCAGGTGAGTCTTTAATTTTGTACTTAGCTGTTTCCGAGCATGCAGTAAGTGCAGTCCTGTTAAGGGATTTGGAGATCGAACAAATCCCTATTTATTATGTTAGCAAGACATTGCTGGATGCAGAGACGAGATATCTGTCTTTAGAAAAACTTGTCCTGGCACTTAGGACAGCCACAAGGAAACTGCCACACTATTTCCAAAGCCACAAAGTTGTGGTTTACACTGAGTTTCCATTGAAATCACTGCTACGAAAAGCAAACTTCTCGGGAAGGATCTCGACGTGGTCCGTAGAGTTAAGTCAATACAACCTCGATTATCAGCCACGCACAGCAATCAAAGGCCAAGTGTTGACTGATTTTGTGGCAGAGTTTTCTCCCACTGTGGCTCCCCAACCTCCTACGAGAAAGGAACAGGTAACTAAGACAACATCCATGAAGGATCAACCCGCAACCGAACAGGATCCCATGGAATGGAAGCTATTCGTTGATGGATCAGCATGTAATACTGGTGCAGGAATTGGGATTGTCCTTTTTCTGATTGAACTATCTGTTCGGCTCGAATTCAGTGCATCGAATAATGTAACTAAGTATGAGGCACTGTTGGCTGGATTGAGGAGTGCAAAAATCCTAAAAGCAGAATGGGTTAGGGTGTATTGTGATTCACAGCTTGTGGTCAATCAATTGTCCGGTGAATATGAAACCCGAAGTGAAAAGATGGTGGCCTACGTACACGCAGCCAAGGACTTGCTTGATACCTTCGAAAGGGTATATGTTGAGCAGATAAGTTCTGGATAGAATGCACATACAGACTCATTAGCTTGGTTGGCTGCAGCTGTACCAACTGAGTTCAAAAGAAAGGTGACGGTAGAATATCTGAATGAGCCAAGCATTGGAAGGAGTGTAGACTTGGTCTTGGACGTGAACCAAGGACCAAGTTGGATGGACCCAATCATGGAGTTCTTACGAGATGAGATACTCCCTTCTGACAAAAAGGAGGCTCACAAGATAAGGATCAAATCTGCTAGGTTTTGGCTGTCCCCAGAGGGTAAGTTATACAGAAAATCCTTTACATGCCCATATTTGCTATGTATATATCCTGAGATGGTACAGAAGTTCTTTCATGAAATCCACGAGGGAACATGTGGGAGCCATGCTGGAGGAAGATCCATAGCCCACCGAGCAATTACCCAAGGTTACTGGTGGCCACACATGCAAGAAGATGCAAAGGTGTATGTGAAAATTTGTGAGAAGTGTCAAAAATTCTCACCAATGATTCAAACACCCGCCGAGGATCTGGTACCTTTGACAAGTCCTTGGCCGTTTGCTCAATGGGGGATGGACATCGTGGATCCACTACACAAAGCAACTGGGAATCGAAAATTCCTGCTTGTGGCAACTAACTATTTTACTAAGTGGATTGAGGCAGAACCACTGGCCAAAATCACTGAACCCATGATAGAAAGGTTTGTGTGGAAGAGCATTATCACTCGCTTTGGGGTCCCTTACTCATTGATCACAGACAATGGATCCCAATTTCAGAAGAAATTCAAGGTTTTTTGTGTCAAGTATGGAATACGAAATTATTATTCCACCCTAGCCTACCCTCAGAGTAATGGGCAAGCAGAGACGTCTAACAAAACTATCCTTGATGGGATCAAGAAAAGGCTGGACAAAGTCAAGGGAAAATGGCCTGATGAGATACCGTTAGTTTTGTGGGCTCACCGAACAACGCCTAGGAGGTCTACGGGAGAGACCCTCTATTCATTGGCATATGGAACACAGGCTGTCATACCTCTGGAAGTAGGTGTGCCGACCAACAAGACCGTTTTAGTTGAAAGTGGAGGTAATGATAGGGCCCTTGAAATCGAGCTTGATCTTGCCGTGGAGAGGAGAGAAAAGGCCTTGATCCATCTGGCTTCTTACCAAGAACAACTAATGAAAAGCTATAACAAACACGTTCATCCTCGAGAATTTGGTGTTGGGGACCTCGTGCTTCGAAAAGTACTCGGCAACACCAAGGTGGCCAACGAAGGCAAACTGGGGGCCAACTGGGAAGGCCCATATCGAGTAACCGAGATTGTAGGCATAAGAGCCTATAGATTGGCAGATCTGGATGGTAATCCAATTCCGAGGCCTTGGAATGTTCATAATCTACGAAAATTCTTTGTTTAGAAGTATTAAATTCTGTCTTAGATTTGCACTACGTGATTGTGTGGGAATTACGAATATAATTCCCTTGTTCTAGTTTTGTTATTTTAGCTGCAAGGGGTATGAATAACGCCCTCTTGAGTTTTACGGATTATGAATAAAATTACTTTTTGCAATATGAATATTGTTTTCAAAATACGAACTACGGCTTGGTTTCCCTCATTCGTATTGGGGAGTAGGGAACGGGCACTTATACACATCCGCACGTGAAACTAAACAAGTATGAATACACTTGTACGTCTTTTTAAGTACGTGACATTTAAAAGTTATAACAAGTATGAATACACTTGTACGTCTTTTTAAGTACGTGAAACTAAACAAGTTAAAACACAAGTATGAAACACTTGTATGATTATTAAAGTACGAGAAACTTACAAATGTTTGTATGAAAACACTTGAAAGATTTAAACATACAAGTATGAATACACTTGTATGTATTTTTTAAGTACGTGAAACTTAAGAAATACTTGTATAATTGTTTGTAAAAAAGTCTGTTAGAACATATTTTGAGTACGTGAAACTTACAACAGTTGAGTACGTGAAACTTAGCGAGTGCAAGTATGAAATACTTATGGTTTGCAATTCATTTCAAGTACGAGAAACTTAGAAGCATCCAAGTACGAAAAACTTAGAGGTATTCAAATACGATAGCGTGCTTGAACACTTGCAGAGCATACAAATACGAGTACTTTAAAGATTGTACAAGTTCATTCAGAATACAAGCAACTCGGAAAAAGAAAGTTTTTAAGTACGTGAAACTTGAATTCAGTACAAGAAATCATATTTGTAGGATTTGCTAAAATACGAAACACTTATGCAAACAAGCAAACCATATGATTAAAATGATCAAAAGTACGAAATACTTAGATTAAACTAGTTAGCATCCGAACAGATGCACAAAACAAGGGAAACCGAGCAAATGTATAATTATGCCACGAAAGGGCCGAATACCTGTGTTAAACAAAGTATTGATAGTTCTGATGCCTCACAGGGCCAAAATGCGCCTACAGTCACGCAGGACCAGCAACCAAATAGTTCATATACTTACCAAATTCAGTCCACATTCTGGACCACTGGAACGTTAGTGTTGATCTCAGTATCTGCACCATCTTCGATTGGATTCTCCTCCAGGATTATGGGTTCATTAACTGAATCACGAGCAGGAGGTAGGACGGTTTGAGATCCAGATGGAATATTTTCCTCTGTACCAGCAAAATCTTCAAGTTGCTGCTCCACATCATCTTTTAGGGGCACCTCTTGCTCTTGTGGAGCTGCAGCCCGGCTGCTTGGCAGATCATTATCAACCCAGAAAGGCGAATCCTCGGCAACCCCTAGTTTGGTTAGACAGGTCTCCCAGCTGGCAATCCAGATCTGATCCTGTAGAGCTGGCATCTGCTCGACATAACTCGTTGTTGTGGCATTAAAACCTTTTTGATAGCCGTCTTCATAGGAAGCTTTCTTGGTGCTGTCAATCTCAGATAAAGCCTGATTTAGGCTCTCTTCGGCAATCTCCAGTTTGCCCTTAGCACCATCAAAATCCGCCTTGGCTTTGTCTCTCTCCCTTTCAAGATGAGAAACTGTCCGAAGTAGTCGAGTGTTGTCATTTAACAATCTGATCCGTTCGGCCTAGGCTTCTTGATACTTTTGCCCCAGAGTGACCATCTTTTGAATGAACTAAAGCAGTACCAAAAAGAGTTGATGATCAAAAAATAAGATAATGTAAGACACATTTATTAGATTGGTAGAAGGAGGGTCGTTGTTATTACCTTAATACCACTAACGAGACCAGTGGCTACAAGACGGTCTGGTGCAGATTCGGATTCTTTCTGTATGTCGACTGGAAGTAGCAACCCTTGAGCTAGGGCAAGTGCTGTTTCAGACGAACTAGCGCTGTCCCCAACGTGAACAGGACGGTCACCCCTGGTAAATGGAGGAGTCTACGTCTGGGGAAGGATTTGGGTAGTTGGAGAAGTAGGGTGATGAGTTTCAGTGTCTGCTTGAGAAGCAGTGCCAGTTGGGTCCTCAGACCTTGGGCGTTTATCTCGATGAGCGTCACTGGCATCGAGAGCAGAATCCGCCCCACGGGTAGATGAAGTGGAGCGGGTAAAACCTCCTCTGTTACGACGGGGTACAGGAGGAGCGTTCCCTGTAGAAGCTACCCGACCAGATCCCCGTCCTTAAGAAGAGACGGTGAGAAGGGAGCTGAGGTTTAAGGGCTGACGTGTCATAGTGCTTGAGTTAGGAGGCGATGGAGAATAACTTGAAGAAAAGGATTGGCTAGTTACACGGCTGAGAACTGGCTGTTCGGATAGTGGTTGAGAGGCAGCCTGACTCAGTGAGGGTCTTCGAACTCTCACCCGAGGTAACGGAACGCCTTCTGAAATAGGGATCTCACCCAGTTGACCAGCTACTGTTACTCCAGCGTTAGCTCTTCTACTCCTCGGCTGGGGAGCAGTTGATGTAGAGGCAGCACTAGTGCTGGGGTGGGCAAGTCTTCTGTCTATAACACCTCTATAAGAGGGATCGTACCCCAAGAGCACGTCGGCGTTCCGACCCCGACCAGCTGCAGAGGTACCCGGTTCACCTGAATACTTTAAAACTTTGTTGATGTCTTCTGTTCGGACATTGCTCGGTACACGTCTGGGATGCTTGTTAGCGTTTTCGGCTGCAAGATCAAAATTGAAAAAAAAAATCAAAATTAGACACAAAGAAAAGCTACGAGAGAGCAGTAAACGAAAAATTGCACAAAACCAAAATGACGAGCATACGTGGGTATCCCCATATGTGGGGGCAGTGGAGGCCCACCACCTGACCATCCTCTCCTAGTGGCTCAAAGGCTTCAGTGACATAAAGGAAATCAATCTCATGATCCCGAGCAGAGTCTGGCAGGTTGAGCACGAGACGCTTTTCTGCCCTTCTAACTTTGAAATAGTAGGTATTGTATTCAGGGTTTAGTACAATACTGTACCACCACTGAATATCCCAAATTCCTAGCTAGGTCCCCAAAATCCTATTCAGAGCAACTACTCCCATTATCAGCCTAAACACATTTGTTGATACTTGCATAGGGGTGAGACGGTACCAGCTTAGGATCTGACGAAGTAGTGGATGAAGGGGAAAACGAACTCCGCTTTCGACAATAGCTACAATCGGGATACACATTCTATCCCATGAACCGCCATCCCTGTCTGCACCTAAAGGGGCGAGTTCGAGCCCCACGTTCTCAGGGACGTTATACTCTGTCCTAAACGCCGCCATAGCGGTAGTGGTATCGCAGAGCTTCCTAAATTTACTGGGTCTAGGAGGGTTATCATTATCATCCGCCATGGATATATTTGAAAGAGAAAGTAAAACTGGAAATAGGTACGATTGAAACCCTAGAAACGACCCACAAAAATCTCAGATGGAATCTAATGGAATGGAGGAGAAATCTTAGTAGGAAACCTAAGCAGAAGAAATGGAGTAAGAACGAGGATCTTACAAGAATACTGTGACGATTCCCTGGAATGCAATCGAATTTGCAGACAGCGGCGATGGCGGAAAGTTTAGAGAGAGAAAGACTGAAAGTTCGAGTTTTTTGGGTGAAAACCTAAAAGGAGCTCTTTCAGGGGTTTAAGAGCGAGAGACGGAGACGAAACGTCTCCTCTTACGCCGTTACAGATTAAAGGAACGGAAAGCAAAGTCCGTTCTGACGCCATTTCAAAGAACGTCAGTTCGAAATTAATGATAGGCATACGAAACGTGCCACGTGGAATCATTACCCCGAAATGGTATAATGACGGAGGCGCCAAAAGGCATCAATGAAATATTGAAATTATGACTGCACGAGATCAGAAGAGTCTGGTCTACATAAAATTTTGTTTCTAAGCTTCATATATTGCCCCCGAACAGTGGTAAATAGATGAAGCTGGGGAGCAATTGTAGGGAGTTATTCCCGAGCACATACATTTAGTTGCCGAACACGTGATATTTAGGGAGCACATGGTAAGTATAAACAGGAGTTATCGTCGGGCAGTGTGGTGAACGTCGATAAGAACCAATGATGTGGGAAGTCATTAATCCATGCAGTCTGTTCGGCTGATAAGGACAAAAGACATGAGAAGTCATTTGTCTAAATATAAATAATGAGGACCAGATACATGTAAGTCATTGGTCCGTGTGGGCTGTTCGGCAATGAGATAGCCGAATAGAGAAAGAAGTTGCCATGAAATTCATGAGGCGGCAGGGACGCTCTAGAAGGTTTCGAAAACAGTAATATTCGGTTAAAAAATGAGATCCCGAGAATGTAGGATCTGGCAAAGATACCCAATGAGCATGGGATGTTCGGCCAGTAATGGAAAAGAATCCTAAAAGGACTCTTTTCCAAATGAACTGATAAAGAAAACGAGAATCCTTGATATACTGGGTTTCTTATACGAGTTGGGAATCCTATGGCAATAGGGATGCTTGGGCGCAAAGCATACGAATGTCTATATAAACAGAGTAAATCTAGAGGTAAAAGGTACGCAATACATTGCTTTCTGATTGCTTTCCTACTGAGAATTAGGGTTTGATTGCTAGTACGTGATACTAACTTTGGCATCGGAGGGCCTTTGCCATGAGAGGCAAAGGTGCACTCACCCCATGTCTATTTTGCAGATTAGGGTTCCGACGACGAATTAGGGTTTCGGTGAAGAGGCATGAATAAGCCGTTGCAATCCAAATTGATCCGAAGCATCAATTGTTTTCATCCTCCTATAGGTTCGACCACCAAGCTAGCTCTAAGATCTATTTAGCAAATGTCTCGTGCGTCAGAGCCCCAAGTATCATGTGTGGTAGGTAGGCAATGCTCCTACCTACACATGATTAAGGAGATTAACACCTTAGAGATTTGACAAATAAATCCGAACTCCGCATCAATGATCGACTCCAAAGGTTTAAACTTTATGGTGAAAAACGCAATTCTACTTGAGCCATGAGGTGCTAATCACCCCATGACCTAATCTTGGTAAATTACTCACCCATATTTAGAGAGATAAGAGCAAGTGAAAATCTGCTTAACATAATGAAATAACAAGACTTGAAATAAACTAGAGATTAAGATAGATCGGGAGAAAATAAACAACTTTAATTAAAGCGACAATGTCAAAAACTAACAACTAAAGGCAGAAATTAAAATATTAAAAACTGAAAATGAAGAACACTCAAGAATAATTTGAATTGTAATGAAATCTAATCCTAGATCTAGAAAATTGTACTATTGAATCTATGCAACTTGGTTGTACAAAAATGACATAAGCTTTTCTATTCTGTAGATCCGCCCCTGGAATATTCCCAAGATTCTCAGAAAATCCACCTCTAAGCCCCCCGGCATCGATGGCAACGGCCTTAGAGTGCTCTATTATGGGGGTCGGCATCGATGTAACACAATACATCCCATCAATGCCGAGATGGTTAAGAGACTGGACCACTAAGGGGCTCGGCATCGATGGACCTTCTCCCTTGACATCGATGCCGAGCTCAATAGCTCGATGCTTGGCCGTCATCCTCTGCCTTGGCTGCCTGACTCTTGCTCGGGCAATTCTGCTTCTGCTCGGGCAATCGGGTCATTTTCAGGCCACGTCATGCCTTAAGCCTCGAAAACTCCCCTGGTTGGCAATTCACCTACAAAACATAACTAGAACACTCTACAAGCAAACAACGTTAACAATAACTAATTAGTAATTAAATTAAACTAAAATTAAACACTAGCGCACCCTACATTACATTCTCGGGTGCTTATCATTGGTCATGGTGATATCTGTTCATTTGTATTGTCCACAATATCAAAATATCATTCATTGTCCCATTTTCATAACAAACAAAGTGCCATATCGTACATCGACAAATACACACGCCCACACCATACCTCTGGATATGTTCTCGCATCCTACACAACATATTAACCACAAATAGTCTCTACTAAACCCAGTCTGCTAGTTCCTACGCTTAAATCCCATAGAACAAATACTCAAGAAATTTAGAGAAACCAATGAGACGAATCGCGAGGATACGAAACGACAAGCCGAAAATGAAACAATCATCTAGTTCACCATCACATTCAAAGTGTCCCGTGTTTTATAGTTAATAAGTCTTTTGTTCCAAGTGCACATTCCGGATATTTGGGACCCCGTTTATCCCCTGCCGGTCATCGCACCAATAGGTGGACCCGTTCCTTCCCTGCCGGTCATCGCACAAATAGGTGGACCCATTCATTCCGGGTATTTGGGATCCCGTTCATCCCCTACCGGTCACCACGCCAATTGACGGGCTCGTTCAAGTTTCCTTAAACCGTTTCTTTACTAATGTCATCGATTCTTATTACATCATCAAGTCACAAAGTTCATAACTTGCATTCGGTATTCGTGTGCTCCATTTCAATCATATTCCTCACATAAAGTGTCTTAAGTTCTTGGTTTGACATTCAGCAATCATATAAGTCAAGCTATCGTCATCTCGTTAAATATAAATTAACATCATTGAACTCATAAAGATACATATCACTGCTTATGGGAACGAGCCACAACATTTGAATACGAGAACAAGAGTTCGTACAAAATTTGCAATGGCTACGGGTAGGATCGAAAATGGACTATGGGTAGTGGGACAAATGTTCAGTTTCTGATCAGTGGCTACGGGTAGGACAAAAAATGGACTACGGGTAGCGCCTGAAAATTTCAACGTGATACACAGATTTCAAGGGCCAACAATACACTTCAAAACAACAACCAAACATTAGATTTAGGTACAAATTCAACTCATCAATGCATAGAACAAGTAAGAAATCCCTACCTCAAGGGTTTTGAGCAAAATCCGACCTTTTGACCAAGTCAACTGAGCTCCCACGAGGTCCGATCATGAATTTTCTTGGATATTCAGAAAGCCCGTGCTTCGTATAGCAACTTTAATTCTCAGACCTTGTCCGGAATCACACCCTAGGTAGATGAAATCGAAGAGAGAAAGAGAAGGGAGTTTTTCAGAGGAGAGGAGGAGAGAGAGAGAGAGAGAGCCGAGAGTGAGAAAGAGAGAATGAGAATATTTCTCCTCCTGGAGAAATAATAAAGGTGGGGGAGTAATCCCCTACTTCTCACACCACACACTCACGCGTGCACCTTTCGCACAATCACCCTTATATCATTCCACGAATACGCCACACCAAATATCTGTACCGTCTATCTCGACGTGTCGTACGTTTACAAAAGAAAAATACAACCTAAAAAATACGGGTCTCTACACAAACCCAGAATCCAAATCTTAGCCTCTCACTTTTATTATCTTTTCCATTAATCCTACTTTCACGTCTAACAAGTTAAATCTGCACCTCACAACCAACCCGGGAACCTATTTGTCCAATCTATCAATATAATAAAATATCACACAATTCCACATTTTTATGAAACATACTAACAGACTAGCAACAATTAATCGTGCGATAAAACAATCATGCAATAAAACTAATTGTGCAATAAAATTAATTATTCGGTACAACTAATCAGGTGATAAAACTTAGAACCGGGACTAATTAGTTTCGGGGCATAAAATATCATTTTAACATTCTTAAGTTTAACTTATAACATGATCAAACCCTAGGGGCCAACTATAATTATTCCCACAATATTCCAAGCAAAATGCAGTGGCTATTGCCATCCACAGTGGTATAATCAAATGCCAATTGTTTTTAAAGTTAACAATGTTGGTGCAAAAGATTACTCACAATGATATAATCAAACTTAGCAACATCTTTAGAAATAATCAAATTTTGGGTTTTGGATAATCAAAACTAACAATCTTTTTTAATAATCAAAATTTGTGGATCCTACACCACATAAGTTAACTAGTTCTAAAATTTGTATACACACGTGTTTTAACTAGTATTTTTTTCTTCCCTTCTTCGCCCACTCTTTTTTTTTTTTTGGTTAAAAAAATAAAATTGAAGAAAAAAAATTTTATGTAGTCAAGCTTTTTCGCTACTCTATATCTTTTTCACTTCGCCAACAAATTATTTCTTTTTCTTTTCCTCCAAAAGGAAAACTCATATCACTCGATCATCTACAATTCAATCCATCGTCACCGGATTAAGGTATTTCACTCTTCTTTCCTGTTTCTACTACCAACCCCCGAAAAAAAAAAAAGGAAAAAATCATAATAGGAGAGAAGGAAGTCATCGATTTTTTTTTCAAAATTAAGAGAGGGAATCGATATATTTTAACTCATAAGAAACGTAAATGGAGGGAAGTGAATGACGGGAAACAGGGAGGAGAGAGAATGAAATTGTAGTGGACCCCATATTTTGATTATGGACTAGAAATGACTATAGTGAAGCTTAACATTGTTAAGCTTAGCAACCTCTTAAGTGAATAATCAAAAGCTGATGTGTCAACTTTTGGTTATCCTTTTTTGATTATACCACTGTGGATGGCCTTACTTCCGAAATAAAACAGTGGGTCTCAGACCGAACTCGATCAGCGACGTTGGGTTCAAATACAATCATACCGAAACGCGAAACAATCAATACGGAATATAATATATATTTAGGGAGGTGAGTTCCGAACTACCTCTCGTTTGGCAAAAAGATTTTCGGAGAGGTTCCGTGGCGGTTCAGAGTGACGGCGGCGGGCTCAGTCGGAAGTTGGTAGTGCTACAGCTGTGGTGACCCAGCTGGTGCGGTGGAAAGAGGAGAATAAGGTGGCTACGGTGGTGATGGTGATGACCGGAGGTGGAGGAATTCGGTAGGGGTGGTGAACGGAGGAGATGGCAATGGGTTGGTGTAGTTCGGTTGGAGCTCGGCAATGGCGATAAGGAGGTGGTGGTGGGATGCTTCGGTGGTAATGGTGAGAGAAGGTGGTGACAATGGCAGAAATGGAATGGTTTTAAATGGGTTTTGGGTAAAACCTAAGGGTCATGTGGTTAATTTTGTGGTGTCGAATGGTGAGGGAATTGGGGAGTAAAGGGTGGGATTTTGTTCCTTCTATCGGCCGAACCAATTTTAAAAAAACGGAAAGGGTTTGGTTCTGATCAACACACGCACAAGGAAAATACTTGTCGGGTACGCGCGCACACGATCGATTACGAGAATAAAATTGGTGTGACAACATAAATAATTTTTTTTCGAACAAAATAATTATTATTTTTTGATAGTTATTACTCCCTCCATCCCTAAATAAGTGTCCGGCGCGCAAAACTAGGCCTTCAAAAAGATGCATTTGTTTCGTTAAAAAAATCAAATTTTTTCCACAAATCAATAGATAGCAATGAGTTCTATTAGATTGTGAAAAAAATTAAATTTTTTAATAAAAAATATGCATGTTTAGTAAAACCTAGTTTTGCGCGCCGAACACTTATTTAGGGACGGAGGGAGTATTATTTATTTAAAAAAAATATTGGGTCTTTACAGTGCCCGTGACAAAATTCGCCAAAAAAATAACCGGAAAGGACTTGATTTGAGTAGTTATTTATTGAACCGTTCAATAAAGTTCAATAAAAAATTGTCCGGATGAAACCCTTTCCGGTCATTTTTTTTGTTCATTTCTCATGGATATCCTTACAATCACATTCTGATTACATTGAGCGGTTCAGATCATCAAAATTCGATCGGAAACTTGGGGAGGGGGGGTTTAGAGGTTATTTTAGGGTCCCCAGAACTGCCCCGTGTATGTATTATAGGTAGAGATTTTTGAGAGTAAAAAATAATTTTGGGGTTCCTCTAGCCTAATTGAAGGATAATCACCCTAACTAATCCCAAAAATTCGGCAAAATCATTAATTCCAAAACTTCTGCAAAACCATGTAAAGAAAATAAATACTATTCAGCAATTGTGGGCTATGAAGCACAGACACGAATACGGACATGGGACACGACAATTCTAAATAAAATAGAGATATGAACATGGCGGAAGACACGTCACATGTATGAAAAAATAAAAGCATAAATGTATATAAAAAAAATTTATAGACCATTGTATATGAAAATTTTCACAAATTGTATTTCTTTTAAAGGCATAATTACAATTTAACCAAAATATTTTGAATAATTTTATATTAACCCCCAAAAATTAAAAAATATATATTTTGACCCCCAGATGTGTCCCCCCACGTGTTCCTTATCAAAAAATAATAAAAATTATTGGGCACACCACGTGGTGTGTCCAATATGTGCCCCCACCGTGTCTCTGTGTCCCCGTGTCCAATACGAGAATACAGCGCCCTTCTAGAGTGTTGGTGCTTCTTAGGTTGTGAGCACAATGTTCTAGTTTCTAAAAAAAATAAACAAATGATTGATCGTATTACTCACTTTGGATTAAATGCAGCAACCAGAAATAAGTCATGAGACAATTGTTAGCAATACAAACTACATTTTCTAGTAGCGAATTTCCAACTTATTGATTGAGTAGGTAATTTCATTTGAATACATAGTGCACACATAAAAGGTACCTTAATATTGTGAATAAGTAATAATAGCTTTAGGATGCCGAATGAATCAAAGGATAAGTCCCAACGGCTGGCAAGCAATACCGCTTAAATTGGTATGACGGCAAAAGGTGAAGAGTAAATCATCAAATTCTTGCAAAGGAACCACATGCAAGTGAAGACTATCCGGGTCTAACTGACAACTCTTGTAATCCTTGTTCACAAAGAGTAAGTTGCACATTTTCGTTGAAGTTACACTAACTTTTTTTCTGTAGATTTTGTTTGGGTATTGAGGCTTAGCGTTAGGTTCTGCTAAACTTGATGGAAAATCAAATATTGTGAGCGACTACCACACACAAAATGCTAAAAATTTGCACGAGAGCCAGAGCGTCTCTTTCAAAATGAGAAAGAAGGTCAATATTATAGCACTTGTAAATAACGAAGCCAACTGCATTTAAGTGAAATATCAAACCTCGTCTAAAATGAAGTGAAATATGACAAGAAACTCTTTAATATGCATCAAGTTATAGGGTTGCAAGATTGGCATACTGCGGAAAAAAAATAGATCCAAGGATATGATCTAGCAAGAGACATGTCCATGTTGTCTTTGATGAAACACTTGAAGAATACACAAAACACCGGAAAGTTAGAGAATGATATTCAGAGTCTCCATCATGAGTTGTTCAGGCTTTGCAAAATAAAGCACACAAAAGCATAACTAAATAATGACAAATAATGGTATGATCGTTCCGAAAGCTAGTGTGGTCCACTTCCAATACATTATTGAGTGCTAGGAAAGTCCCAAGTACGAGGGAAGTTAGTAGTGAGTGCCTCAAGAGAGGTGCCTTAGAGGGAAGTCGACCTTTCGAACAAGCCCCAGTACCACCAGAGAGGAAGAAAAATAAATACACAGCTGCACAGCATATAAGCTCAAGAAAAATGAAAGAAAATGTTAAAACGAAAATTCCAACAAAATGCGTCTGGCCAAGAAGACACCCATTCGTCACTTATCCAACGCAGAATAGGTTACCATATAAAATGGAAACTTCTGCAACACTTTCCCAAAGTATGCTTAAGGGGGATGTATTATCCTTAGTAGCAAGATCCTTCTAAAATGGGTGGGCTCCCAAGATGGAGCTCGAATCGGCACTCCTAAGATGGGAGCTTGACGGGAACTCGCTCTTGTAACGCCCCAAGTAGACCACTGGCCCAATATCTTGATTTTGATCCACAAGCCACACCACATGGCCCAAAAGCTTAAGCCCAAGGTACTAGTAGTAGCCCACAAGGTTTGTTATATGACTAAGGCCATCCATGTACACGACCATGTGGGCCTTGTTGTCTGGTTGGATTTGGTTATTGGTTTGATTAGTATCGGTGATTATAGTGCTCAACCCCTCGCGAGGGCATGAGCTATAAAGTCGGGGAGATTGTAACACTCCGTTCCACATCGGAAGTCTATATGGATGATCTTGGGCATATAACAAACCTTATGGGCTACTACTAGTACCTTGGGCTTAAACTTTTGGGCCATGTGGTGTGGCTTGTGGATCAAAATCAAGGTATTGGGCCAGTGGTCTACTTGGGGCTTTACAGCTCTCAACTAAGATGTGAGCTTATTGGGCGGTTAAGGTAACTATTCTCTTACCCTTAAGAAAGTTATGCCATTGTGAAAATAAAAATATGAAAATCTTATCACTCAAGAAGTTTTGCATACCAAGGGTTGCCCTAGTGGTAAAGGCGAATGATTGACTTTGGGAGAACTCTCCTTGGTCAAGGATTCGATTCCCCACCGGGTGAGTACCCTGATTGTAAGTGGAGGCCGTGACTGGTGTGGCTGCGCTAGTTCCCCCGAGGTTTGGGTTGCGCAGTTGGGTCCAATTGTGGCTCGACTGTAGGGCTATTCTTCGGTTATCAAAAAATATATATCTAACTTCCTATAAGTACCCTTTTAGATCATGAAAATTCTCATAAGTAATCACTTTTCCTTCAATGGTAAAGTGTTTAAAGATAACTTATATACGTATTTATATGAAATCTATATACGCTCCTTAGGTGCTCCTAACCTTAGGAGCTTATAGGTTCCGCTCCCACTTCATGCTACTAAGGTATTATCACACATGCCCCCATTACTGACTCTGAAATGAATGTTGTAATCTAAAATAAGCCACGACACAAACTACCTTTCCCATATTATTTTCAACTTAATTTGTTTTGATTGAGGACGTATTGTGATAGAAATAGATACTCCACAAAGTAAAAGGTATCTTCATATACTGTGAAAAGTAATACCAGTTTCTGGTAGGATCAATAAAAAATAATGAAGTTCCTGCAAAAAGAACACACGTAGTTAAAGATTATCCATGTAACAGGAATGACTCTTGTAGTCCTTTGTTTATAAGGATAAGTTGTATCGGCTCATTCACATCCTTATCATTACGTTCAGACGTAATTCAGCATTACTTATCGCTACCAGCCTACCACACACACAATGCCCCAATAAATTCATACAAGGGGCACCATATCTCTTTCAAATGCACTTGTAATGTAAGTCATCATGATAGTGTTAAGCATAAGTTTGTTTTCTATTGAATGGCATCTGAAATGTAGTAAAATATGAGAAGAGTCCTTATAAAATCTACAGCAACTTAAATATTTTTAACATTAACATACCATGAAAAGAAACGATCCAACATAGGTAACAAGAGGAACAACGTACTACGAGACGGTAGCAAGCATTGTCCATAATGTGTCCGATAAAAGCAAACAAAGTTTAAACTAAAATAACTGAGCAACTGGATAGTAGGAGAATGATCTAGAAAATATTTCTTATGTAGATAGCAACTGAGAAAAATTTAAAGGAAGCAAAAGTAAAACTAACCTATAGTAACAAGCCATGGCATAATCTATTCATAACCTGGTGTGCGCCAATTCCAATACATTGTTAACTCCAAGATCAGGCACTGGCACTAGAGAAGTCCCTAGTGCCACCACCAAGAAAGAAAAAGTAATACATGGCTTGTATAACAAAAATAAATTAAAGGAATTTTTTTAACTCGAATTCCAACAAAAAACATCTAGCCAAGAAGACTTCCTTTCTTAACATATTAAAGGTAGAATTGCTTCACTTTTAAAACTTATACAAGAAAAAAAAACTTCAAACAAGCAATCTGCATGACTAAACGCCAAACAAGTCCATCCTGGTTCTAAAGACCACAGAAATCTCCCCATGACTGAGGAAATATAAAATGTTCCAGCCATCTACAGCTACCATAAGCAATATTTAGTCTTTGCTAAAACATCTCAGTTCTAAAGTTACCTCTAAAGATGCTCTGATTATGTCCATAGTCCAATAGAAAAAAATAACATACTTTCTAATTATGTAACTGACTCCCAATTTGTAAGCAGAACTGCAACTCTCTCTCTCTCTCTCTCTCTCTCTCTCTCTCTCTCTGTGCGCGGTATTTGTATCGATGATAGCTACATATCTAGCACTAATAGTCTCAAACAACTAAATTATAGAGTTAATAACATTTTTTGACAAGGCCAAAACCAAAAAATTTACAGCCTAAAAAATGGCGATTTCTCAAGGTGATTTGGGCGATCGCTGCTCTAGATGAACCAGCGATTCCTCATGGCCGATGGTACGCTTTCTATAGCAGATGGGCTGGGATTCAAGGCCCTTGACTCCAATGAAATTCGAAGGAAGCAGAGGTCGGTCTCTGATTCTTCAGCATGCCCTCAATACCATTTGACATTACAAGGGAACCTCTCAAATTCTTCACCACAAGGGGTCGAAACACAAAGCCCTAAATCAATCAAGGTAACTAGTTCATCAAGGAAGTTACAGCAAGTTTTCTTTGAGAGGTTGATAATGGAAGCTGAGGAACGAGCGGCTCAAAGCACGGCTCTTCAGTTCAGTCGCCAACCAATCAAGGTAAAAAGCTCAAACCCTACAATTCTATATAATGCTAAAGGGAATCAGTATGTGGAAGGGGATCCTAATCTAGGGTATAGCCCCAGGTCCCTTCAACCTTGGTATACCTCAGATCTTTCTGCCGGCCTCTTTTATCACACAACACCCACTTTAGGGTTTGATCCCAAACCTGTTCCCACACTACTAGTGAATACTAGCCTTCTTCCACTTTCTCAAGTTCGTCCTACACCACCACAACACTGACAACCTATTAACAAACCTCACCCTCAACAACCCCACCATTGCCAAACCAACTTCAAACCCAGTGGAGGATTTAAACCTAAAAATTGGGCCTCACTGCTTTAGTCACAGAGTCCATCTATGGCCATGAAGCTTGAACATTTTCCAGACCTCCAACGAGGTAAGGAAGCCAAGGTGGAAATTGATATAGAATTGATAGAAGTAGGTCAATGGAACAGATACTTGATAGGCCATTTCCTCGATGGGAAAATGACATATCCCCTTATTGTATTCGCTGCTAGAAATCAATGGAAGGACATGTTTGTGGCTGTTAAACTAGACGTAGCTGGGTTCTACCTCTTTGAGTTCAAGAATGAGCAGGTTCTTGAAGGAGGGCCATATTTTCTCTCAAAAATACCTTGTACTAAAGGACTGGCATAGGATGATGAAGCCTGCCCAGGATTAGCCTACCAAAATCCCAGCTTGGGTGAAACTACATAATCTCCCTTTGAGCTATGGAATCAAAAGTGTCTAAGTAGACTAGCTAGCACAATTGGGAAGCCTTTGCATGTAGACCAAGCCACTGCTAAATTTGCTAAGCAGCCAGGCGTTCTCAACACTAAATCTACAAAGGCCAGAATTCACAATAAGATTAGTGCTGAGCAAGATCTTTCTGATGAAGTCACAGTTATTGTGGAAGAAGAGTCTGTGGTTGTACCCATCGAATACCAAGTCCTTCCACCCATGTGTACAATATGCCATGTTTTTGGTCAACACACAGTCAAGTGTGCTGAATCAACTCCTACATCCTCCATCCCTTAACAAACTGCCAAACAAGAGTGGATTCAAGTTCAGAATGGAAACCAAATAGCTATTCAGGGCCTTTTCAATCCAGGGCAGATTGTCTCCCATACTTCCATTCCTACCACTTCAGGGCCTCATCACCTCAGTGTGCCAATGGAAACAACTTAGGGCATCAACATCTCAGTGGAAGAGCTAGGTGATTTTGAAGATGAGCTCTTGGAGGTTCTAGAGGGAGTAGTAAGTAGCACAAGGGAGGCAGATACCTTAATCCAGCAACCAAGTGTAGCTGGGTCAATAGATAGGGGCTCCACAAACCCATCCACCTCTATTGGTCAAGTCATGGAATCAGGTATCACATCAGAGAAAGAGGCAAGCATCAGTACTCTACCAGATGACAGGCAACACCTTAAATCTAAGCCACCTAATACCAAAAGTGCAAACTTCAAGGAGAGGGCAACAGTTGATAATAAGTCACTCTCCAAATCTGCTTTAAAAAGAATGAAAAAGCAATTGAAGGAACAGCCACCTTGTTCTTTGATGAGTGGTAGACAGTAACCCACTTGTATCCTTTTGTCTCAGGGCATTATTAAATACTTACACTTTCTGCCATTTACTTCCTCATTCTGCTTAATTTTGTTTTATGTTTATGCAACCTCTTAATTTGGGATTTTGGAACATTATGGGTCTTAATGACCCAATCAAACAAAAAGAGGCTAAAACTTTTGTGAATCATAACAAACTCTCCCTTATGGGTTTGTTAGAGCATAAAATAAAGGAAGAGTTGGCTGCTAGAATAATAAAATATGTTTGTCCTCAATGGAATTTTGTGAGCAATTATCCCCAAGCTCCCATTGGCAGAATTCTAGTATGCTGGGATCCTACTATAGTTCAGGTTCAAGTACTTGACCAATCTGACCAATTCATTCATTGTGAAGTGCAATCCAAGGATGGAAGGGCACCCTTTATGGCAACCTTTGTGTATGGGGCTAACAATTATCGAGAGAGACAAGCACTTTGGTCTAGTCTCCATCATCTTAACCCCTCATTCCCTTGGATTGTGCTTGGAGACTTTAATGTCATTAGATTTCCCAATGAGAAGGTTGGGGGCTTTAATAACTAGCCCCCACATATGAATGAGTTTAATCAATGCCTGTATACCTTGGAACTTGATGATCTTAGGTATTCAGGGTGTTTCTACACTTGGGCCAACAAACAGGACCCACCTCATTTTGTCACCACCAAGTTGGATAGAGTACTAATGAATGAGCATTGGATGATAGCTTATAGTTGTTCTTATGCTCACTTCCCCACTCCTGGGGTATCTGACCACTCTCCTGCCTTTGTTTGCATCATTCCAAATACTAAGAAACCACTTAAACCCTTTAAGTTCTTTCATTTTCTAGCTGACCACCCGCAGTTTCTAACTGTGGTTCAAAAGGTTTGGAGGGGTGTGGTCATTAGAAACCCAATGTTCTGTGTCTGTGAGAAACTAAGGCCGTTACAAGCTGAGTTTAAGCAACTCAATAATAGGGAATTTAGTGATATCTCAAAGAGGGTGGTTGAATCTAGACAACTTCTAGAGTCACTTCAAAAAGATTTAGGTTCTCAACCCTCTAATCCCTCTGCTATGAGGCAGGAAAGGGCGGTCCATAAGCAATTCATCACCTTGTTAAGAGCTGAGGAAAGTCTGGCTAAGCAAAAGTCAAGAATCCAATGGCTTAAATTGGGTGACCAGTGCACCTCTTTTTTTTTTTAAATCTGTGAACAATATCCGTAATAGAAGCAAGATTACCAGTTTGGTCTTGGATGATGGGTCTCTCATTCATGAAAGCAAAGATATTAAATCTAGATTTGTTAGCTTCTACACTGATCTGCTTGGTACTGCTCACCCTACTGCTTACTAAGGCCTAGCTAGGGTCCATCAGGTGGTTAGGTAGAGATTAACAGATGGTCAAATGATGGTCATGGTTGTTGAGGTCACTGATCTTGAAATAAAAGACACCTTCTGGTCTCTTAATCCTACCAAAGCTCCTAGTCCTGATGGCTATAATGTTGGTTTCTTCAGGAAAGCATGGCCTATCATTGGTCATGAAGTCACTGCAACTGTTAAATCCTTTCTTAGGTCTGGTCAATTACTGAGGAAAGCAAATTCTACTATTGTAGCTCTCGTTCCTAAGGTCCCCAACCCATCAAAGGTGGGGGGACTTTAGACCCATCTTTTGCTGCAACACTGTTTACAAGTGTATCTCTAGAATTCTTGCCAAGAGAATACAGCTAGCACTTCCTACTTTAATTGATCCTGTACAATCAGGTTTTGTTAAAAGAAGAAGGATTACTGATAATATTAATATATTCCTGACACAAGAACTCATGAGAGGATACCATAAATCCTCCTCCTCTCCTAGGTGTGCCATGAAAGTGGATATCATGAAGGCATATGACAATGTGAGGTGGGAATTCCTTTGGGATGTCCTATCTGCCATGAACTTTCATCCTACCATGATCAAATGGCTACAAGCTTGTGTCACTACTGCAAATTACTCTCTTAGCATTAATGGGGAAACCACTGGTTATATTCTTGGGAAAAGAGGACTAAGACAAGGGGATCCATTGTCCTCTTACCTACTTGTCATTGTGATGGAGATTCTCACTTGTCTTCTTAGGGAGAAGTCACTTCTTCCTAATTTCCATTTCCATTGGAGATGTGGAAATACTTAACTTATCAATCTCTGCTTTGCTGATGATCTCATGATTTTTTGCAAAAGAGATCTCACTTCAGTCAATCACATTTAGGCTGCACTCACTGAATTCCAGGCGATGTCATGCCTGTCTCCTAGTAAAGGGAAAAGTAGCATTTATTTCTCTGGAGTAAACATAAGCTCTAGGCTAGCCATTTTGAATGTCCTAGGGTTTAAGGAAGGCACTTTGCCCGTTAAATATCTTGGAGTGCCTCTTATCTCTACTAAGCTTAAAGCCTCTGATTGTCAACGACTAGTGGATAGCATCACTGCTAAAACGAAGTCTTGGAGAAATAGAGATCTAACTTATTCAGGCAGAGTTAAGTTGATTAAGAATGTATTTTTCTCCATGCAAACCTATTGGTCCTCTTTATTTATCATCCCCCAAAAAGGTGATTAAAGAGGTAAGAGTCTATACTTACATTAAGAGAACTGGTGCTGAGGTTTCTTGGGAGCACTTGTGCTCTCCTAAGTAGGAAGGGGGTCTTGGATTCAAATCCATGCAAGTTTGGAACAAGGCTGCTATTGCCAAGCATATCTGGTTCCTGATTTCTGGGCGATGCAGTCCATGTGGTGTTAATGAGTTAAATCATACTTAATAAAAGGGAGAAACTTTTGGAATCTTAAAATTCCTTGGAATTGCACATGGGTTTGGAGGAAATTATTGAACCTAAGACCCTTGGTGCAACCATACTTTCTTAGTGTACTGGGTGATGGTTATTCCACTTCCTTGTGGTATGATAATTGGCGTCCACTTGGTCCTTTAATTGCAAAATTTGGCCCCAGGATTGCCCTTGATTCTAGGATACCTAAGGAGGCTATTGTGTCTCACAATTTCCAAAACTCAAGCTGGGCTTTTCCCATCACACAAACTCTTGAGCTCAATGAGGTAAGAAGAACCTTGCCACCTCTCATCCTCTCCAAATTGGAGGAGACAGATCACATGAGATGGACTCTCACCCCTATTGGTCAGTTCTCAATTGCATCTCTATGGAATAAATTGAGAACATCCTTCCCAACAGTTGTGTGGCATAAATTGGTATGGTTCCCAGCCCATATTCTAAAATTTAGCTTTATCACTTGGCTGGCTATTTAAACTAGGCTATCCACTGCTGATAGACTTGTCCTGTTTGGCATGAACCTCTCCCCTCAGTGTAGTTTTTGCCAGGGAAGTGAAATTCATGACCACCTTTTCTTTAATTGTGCATTCTCACAGCAGGTGTGGAACACCATGCTCTCCAAAATTCAAGTCTCTTGGCACTCTAGATCATGGCCTAAATGAGTCACTTTCCTCTCCAATGAAAAAGGCAAATCTTTTCAAGATGTTATTACAAAGCTGGTCTTTACAACTACTGTTTACCATGTTTGGATTGAGAGCAATGTGAGAAAATTTCAAGGTACAATTTTTTCTTGGGAGGTAGTTGCTCACAAAATTTACTCCATGGTGAGGGCAAGACTTTTATCATTACAAGCTCTGCCACCATTTCGAGCAAAGTGGATTGCACATGAATGGAACATGAGTGGGACTTAATTCTCTTGTTGTTTGTTGCCATAGTTGCCTTATTGGTTGTTACCATTGAATCAATGTCTGATGAACACAAGTTTCTAGTTGCACATGTTTAGCACAGGGTTGCATTTGATGAAGCATCCCGCTCATGGTGACTCAAGACAAAGTGTGCAAAATGGTCCTTCTCAAGAAAGCCAAATTTCTATTACTTCTATTTACCAGGTATTTATCTTATTTTTTGGTGGACTTTCTTGGAGCTTTGTGTGATCCCAATCTCTATAGTGTGATTCCTTGTAAGGTGTGTGCTAGTGCTTCATCATTTCTTTGAGAGAGGAGATAATAGGCAGTGGGGGCATATTGTGAGAACTAGTTAGGGAGTTGGTAGAGCCCTGCCCTAGCACATGAGTGAAAAGAAGAGTGGGAGCTGTGAGCTTTCTGAGGGTGTTGGAAGTGAGGACATAGTGCTAAGGGCAGCATTCTTATTCTTGAACTTGTGCTTGAATTTATTTACTTTATCATATGAGGTCTCCTTGTACTTAGGGCATTCTGCATCTGTTTACTGAATTGCTTGTCAATGTTGCTGGGCAGTGTATGCATTGGAAAGTGCATATGTGAATTGTTCTTTCTCAGTATTGTTGGTCATGTGTGGTACTAGATTTGGACAAGCTTTGACTATCATACTTTTCCTGTGCTGGAACTTACTTTAATTGAACATGAGAGGTGTCCTTGTCCTCAAAGCATACTGCATATGAGTTTTTGATTGCCAATGTTGTGGGCATCTGTATGCTTTGGAATGTGCTTTTGTGATGTTCAGGATTTGGCTACTATGAGTTGGTCCATTTTGTTCTCCTTTTTGCAGCGGTAGCTCATCTAGTTGTGTTCCCCTACAGTTGAGTTGGCTGCCTTGCATGTTTTGTACCTACCCTAGGGAGGTTGTCCCTTGGGCTGTTTAAGCCTTTCTAGGGGGCTTATCCCTAGCCTTCTTCTATTTCTTTTTGGTCTGTTTTGGGCCCGTGTTCACACATACTTGCTGCTGTAGCTGTTGTTCAATTTATGGGGATCAAGCTCAACTCTTGCTGCTATAGTTGCTGTTCAGAGCTGCTGCAGTTTGGGAGAATTTCATGACACAAATGGCACCCTTAATTGCACCCACAGTTATTCCAGAGCTGCTGCAATTGTAATCAGCATTGCTTGTTCTATTGCATCACTTTTGCCTGCTGTTGTCCAGTATTGTAACTGCCTTTTATGGCTGCTGCCTGTTATGGCTACCTGTAGCTGACTGTTCTGGCTATGTTCCCACGTCTGCTGCTATTCTGCTGACTGCTGCTGTTTTCTGTTAGGGCTGCTGTCTTCAATCCAAGTTGGTGTATCCTACAATTACAAACTACGGCTGCTGCTGCTGTTCTGATGTGTGCAATCCAGTAAATTGCAGTTCTGTTCTGCTGTTCGCTATAGCATTATCTGGGTTTCGTCCTTGCTCTGTAAGGTGTAGATCCAGGACATATGGAGGGGAGTCTATCCTCCTCACAGCCCTATGATATTTCTTTTTAATTTGTATAGTCTTATCGTGTCGTTTGTTTTCCTTCCCTCTTGGAAGATGGATTGAAAACAGCGTGCCTCATTTACCTTATGTAGTCATTTGGCTTAGGCAAATTTTCTGTTATTTTCTTTTCATTTTTCTTTTCTTTTCCTCTTGGGGTATGCTCTTTATAGGCTGTATATTCGATTAGCCTCTTTTTAAATTTCAAGTTGTTTTAACCCAAAAAAAATAAAATTTTTTTACAAAGGTATCCCTTTCTTGACACAAATAGACTAATGAATAGCTGAATTCAGCTCCAACAATAATCAAAAGCTTCTCAATACATAGGATGACAAGGATATATTACTAACTGGATTAGAAAACAAAGAGATTACTTGATGAAAACTGACCGTATCAATTTCAAGAACCAAGCCGCATACAACAGTTGTAGTTACCACCCACACCAACGCGCCTTAATTAGTTTCCAATAATCCTGCTTGAAGCAAACCAGGCACTCCAGCAATCTCACCAATACACGTGCATGAAATAAAATACAAATGTTGATAGTCAAAACCATAACAAGCACAATATTATCACCAAATCAAAAAATAATAATTTCTTTTCGATCATGCATTGAATTATAAGTCCAACAAAAATTAAAAGAATAGCAACAAGTGATCCACTTTCAAAGTTTTCAATTTGCCACCAAGGCACCAAAATCCAACTCAATTCTTACAACTTTCACCTACAATAGAAAAGTACAAGTTTTCATTTCCATTCGCCAAAAAAACACAGCAAAACATTTCTAGAGGAGAGTTTTAACATTTATCATTACATGCCCAATGTCAAAAATATATACATGCAGTCAAAAGGTAGCCTTCAAGGTGAAATATCACATAGATCAACTCGTCAAACCACAAAAGATATCTCCACCACTATGTGTCAGTGTCGATACAGCATAACCTTGCCCAACATGTTCGAAAATATGAATGCTCGTACCCAAATGCCCCTCTTTACTAAACTCGAATTTCATACTAGTTACACCCAATTTATAATGAATATAATCGAGCCTGAAAAGATGAAACCAAAGTTCTTCAAACGTAAAACAAGTCAAAACATTAAACTAAGTACAAGAAAATAAGAGCACATGAGACGGAGGTCCAAGTTATTATAGTTGGGTACCAATCCTAGGCGACTGATCAGGTCCCTACATCATCCAAATTAATGGGCTACTAACTCAAAGGCCTATGGGGCACCTTATCCCGCACGGGTTTATGGACTATACACCAACGGATAAATTCATTATCCATATATTTTCGGCTACACGAGTATAAAATGGCCAACTCAACTGCCAATACATGGCTCACTAGCCCAAATAACAAGTATCAAATCCCAAGTTAATTTCAATGAGTAAAAACAACGTGTGTCAACATAAATCTTAACCCTTATTTCCAAATCCAAGAAGCACTAAACATAGGAATATAAATGACTATACTTTATACAACCCCACTCTTCAACAACTTATCAATCATGTTAACAATAGATAAATCCATATCTCGAATAATAAAAAAAGAAAAAAAGAAAAAGAAAAAAAAAAGTGTGCTTCACAAAATACAAACAATTCATCCATGTACCCAAAACTAGTATCCATTATCAACCCAATTAAACATAACCCAATATTAGAAACCACAAATACCAAAGGCGTAATAATTCCCACCACACCCAATCAAACACTAGATCCATCAATTTCAATTTACAAGTAAAATATGTAGTTTACACAATCGCTCAAATTAGGGCTTTTTTTCATAGATCAACATAGTTAAACACATGAAAATAACTAATTCCCAAACACACTACTTGCATTTTTAAAGTAGCTCTACCTCAAATGTTTAGCACAAGAGAGATGAGTGAGATGATGAGGATTGAAACTCACAAGCTTGAAATCCCTTGATCCCTCCAAGTTTTACTAATGTAGATAGAAAATACCCAAGCAAAATTAAGGATGCAAGATGATTTCGGTTTGCTTGTATGTGTGTGTGAGAGAGAGTCTAGATTCTATCCTAATACTTGCATTTTATAAATTATTGCACTAAGGCCCCTCAAACTAACACTTAAAACAAGTAATTAGCTCTAAAAAAAACTCTAAAACTAATTACACAACACATGAGAGTCTCTCAAGTCTCAACATACTCGATCAAAGGCCTACGAATTCGAACATGGTCAAGTTAATGTCTACACATGTATATGCACAGCTATATCCACAAAACAAAACAAAAATCCATGGCTCATAAAATTCACAAGTATTTAAAATAACACATATCACATTAAGAAAATATTTAATAAATAAACTTAGACACGGGTCTCTACAATGAAATCCAAGTAAACCAAACAACTCCCAAAAACTCAATCTCTAATCAAGGATACGGTCAATGCATGATTGATAACACAAACGATAAGGAGATCCTCCAAGTATTCGTCATAGAGACATTCAATAAAACAACGCCACCCTCTTAAGATCCACATGTATCCAACATCAACAAAAGGAATCGGGAGAAAACATCAATGATGTGAAAAGTGGAGCTCAATAGAGTCATCCAATAAAGCAACATAGATATGAGGGGTGAGCCAAACAAAAGACCTACTTAGGGGAGCCATACTGAATGATATCAAGAGCTTCATTCCAATCCATGGGGCCATCTATCATCGCAATTGCTCAGGGAATGGAAGGCCTCCCATTTAATGCTCAGAATTGTGGTCCCAACAGTAGATAGACATACATGTTAGCATCCAAAAAAGGACAACAGATCAAGATGAATAACAGCTGTGGAAACAACCAAAATAAAGAGCACATAAATTGAACAAAATGCAGGAAATCTACAATACCTAGCAAAAACTGGCCCAGACACACACCATGAGACATCACCACTTTGTTCTGCTACCTCGAACCTCGAAATGATGCAACAGATACGTTGAAACGTCAACACTAAAATTGATTATCAATAAACAACAAGAAATAACTTTGTAGATCAAAATCCAAGAAAGCAAATCATTGTTTGCACGTAACTAACTTAAGACAATCGAGCCTATAATATCTGTAAAGCAATAATAAGCGAGACACATACAAGAATAAGGTAAAAAGAAACCATCCCTCACTTTTCAAACAAAGCAATAAAGATTTCCAGATTATTGCTCGAAAAAAAACTGGAGCAAGAAGCAGTTTTCTTATGGGAAACGAATATAAACGCATTGGAAGACATTAAAATTTAGACACAAAAAACAAATATCTAGATAATTAAATAAAACAGTTGAAGCAAAGGAAAAATTAAAAAAAAAAAAAAAAAGGGGGAGAGAGAAGAAGAAAAGAGAGCCACACCAAGCAAAGAGTACCCATAATAACTGGAAAGGAAAAATGACAGCACCAAAAAGAAACTAAAACTCGAGAAATTGTACTACTTTTATACTTCTATATTTTTTATAGCGCAATGGTCTGCTTCTCATTTGCCATAAGCCTGCTACCAGGAGTCGTGCAATGACTAAAAATCAAAGATATTACTGCTAGTTCAATTCATTAAAACCTCACACAACTCACAACACCAAATGGTGAGTTTAATAAGCCACGATGTATACAACTAAGGAGACGAAAAGCATGATGCAAGAAGGTATATTGAAAGGTACTTGTTTAGTTAGATGAATCCGAACGAAACACTCTACAGCCCGACCCTGATTTACCCTACAAAAAAGTCAAAATTATATTTTGGAAGACACTGTGAAAATGCCAAAACCCAACGACAACAATGGAATGAACTCAGGTGTTATTCGGAAAAGTCAGATAACATGAGACATAATTACAATGGAATGAACTCTCCATTCAAAAAATAAAGATATCTATCATGAATTCAGGTGTTATTCAACTCAAAATTACTCACTCACATAATGAACAAAGGTTGCATAAATTAAGGGGATGGAAGGACCATGGAGAAGCAAAATTCATACATACTTATCAATTCAATGAGATAACGGCCTGAAAAAAAAAAAAAAAAACCTTGGGTTAGACATACCAAAGGCAGGTACGTCAATTGACCACTCACCAAAACGTATGATTCTATTAGACTGCACCAGGCTGCACATTGAATGACTCAATATCCGGGGTGCAACGTTGGCTTGCTACAAAAAAAGTTCATACTATGTTACTCCTATGAGAAATATAGTGGTAGTAAAAAAAAAAGTTTCCCAAAAGTAAAATCATTGCCGAAAGAGTGAAGCGAATTGTTCTCCTGCGATATCTCCTTCAATATAAAAGAAACCCTCAAACTTCAATGGGAGATTAGTCAGTGATGGTCAAAGAGACTGAGCATATGCAATACAAAAAATAACATAACCCAATAAAACCCATTTAGACTGCATTTAGAATGCATTGCGCCATGAATTTAGGCATGGGTTATCCCTAATACAACCCAAAACACAACATTGCAGGCCTCATAAAATGCAAATATGAACTAATGAAACCAAATCTTACTTTGGGGTAGTTTTTATTTTACAGCAAAAGGGAAAGATAATAGAGAGAAAGGGAAGAAAAAATCTAAACCGGAAAAAACTTCCAATCGAAAAGGAAAATCTTCCAAAAACTGTGATGCTGTCTATGACTTGTGAATTGAATGGAGACTTAGTAGCTGCTTAAGAGGTCTCTGCAGTCGAACTTATCCAAGACTTACAGTTAGAGCTAAGCATTCCGCAATTTCTCATCAACGAAACTTCTCCTTACCAACTATTTGCATTATAACAAACTTCCCAATGAAAAGGATATATGTTTTTCCTATTAGCCGACTATTCAAACCTCCGATTCTATGATTAGAATTCTACAAAAACTAAAACAGAGGCCAAAGGGTGATTTTGGTGGACACATTACATGCATGAAAAGATCAATGAACCAGAAACCCAATGAAATTGATCAAATTACAAAATCCTTACCCTTTTGGTTAACCTATATTCTTCCTTGCACTAATTTCATAAAAGCCATTATGCAACTGAAAAAAGTTAGAATTTCCAAATAAAATCCACTCAAAAAGCACTAAAACTAGAAGAAGAAATAAAGGGAGTTCACATGCAAGAAGACCAGATTACCAATTCAGAAAAAACTTAACCAATTCGGGAAAAACAAATCCGACGATTACCTGCAAAGTTAGGTGACTTTGGTACGGGGTTTCCCCCTTTGATTCATGGCGCATTGGTGGGTGGGTGTGGCGAGAGAGCAGTGAGATTGGTGGATCGGCGTAGGGAGAGAGAGAAAGAGAGATTGTTGGTTTTTGGTGGACCACGGAGAAGAGAAATATGGGTGTGAATTTGGCAGAGAGAGAGAGAGAGAGACGGTTTGAAAGGGGTTTGGTCGATCTTTTTTTTTAATTCAGGGTTTGGTCTTTCAAGTTGACACTTTTGAGGGGGAAGTGAAGAAAGGGGGTTTGATCTTGGCCCTTGGCTTAAAACTCCAACTCAATCACAGCCCTTGGAAGGCCCAAAAAGTTAATTTGTGAGGGGGTATTTTGAAAACACCCCCCTCCCTTGTTATATTGATATTTTGAAAACACCCCCCTCCCTTGTTATATTGATATTTTGAAAACACCCCCCTCCCTTGTTATATTGATATTGATATCCAAACATTTCATACCATCCTCTCCAAATTTCTTTCGCAAATCGCAATTATGTTTTGAGACCTAAGATTTCCGAAATTCCACAACAGAAGAAGAGGTTAACCAGAGTGAGTATTTATCGTTTCATTTTATCATTGGGTCTCACGGCTTTTCCAAACATGTAATGTGGTGCATGTCTAAGTGATGGGAGTCACACCTGTCCCGTAAGTTTTCGATATTTGTCCGGTTCTAACGGAAATGGTAAAATAATAAATGAGTTTGGATAAGTGTTGGAAGAGTATCCATGTGTGACCTGTGTTTGACACAGATACGCTAACTTCTCTTGTGCTTTTCATGTCTTAAAATAGGCATCCACAATGCATTGCCAAAGAGTTTCTGCAGCAAAAATTTCTTGTATTTCTCTATATCCCCTCCATGAGGGAAACCAAACAATGCACTAAGAACATTTAAGTGTCAAAGCACAATAAATAAGGCTAGACGAGAAAGTAGCAATTGATTACGACACAATGGGGAAAATAATAAGGTGCTTAGAAGAAAAGCAGAGAGACACACCCAATTTCCCTAATGGGACACCTCAAAACAGCCCTTGCTTCTCCTGGCTTTCCCTATTTTCTTTTGTCCATCTGCTTGGTAGTCAATTTACAAAGAAGAGACTATGGATGTGGAAGTTAATACTATTCAGCAGTTGCGGGCACAATGTTCTAGTTTCTAAAAAAAAAGAAATCAAATGATTGATCGCATTACTCGCTTTGGATTAAATGAAGCAACCAAAAATAAGCCATGACACAATTGTTAGCAAAACAAACTACATTTTCTAGTAGCAAATTTCCATCTTTATCGATTGCGTAGGTAATTTCATTGGAATACATAGTGCACACATAAAAGGTACCTTAATACTGTGAATAAGTGATAATAGCTTTTGGATGCCGAATGAATCAAATGATAAGTCCCAATGGCTGGCAAGCAATGCCAACACCGCTAATATTTGGTATGATAGCAAAAGGTCAAGAGTAAATCATCAAATTCTTGCAATGGGGCACATGCAAGTGAAGACTACCCGGGTCTAACAGACAACTCTTGTAATCCTTGTTCACAAAGAGTAAGTTGTACCTTTTCATTAAGGTTTAAATACAGGGACACCCCTCAAACTATTCATGTTTGTCTCGCTACCCCTAACTCCGTTGGACGGAATGAATAAAAAGACCATTTTACCCTTATGTAAATATATCCACAACCCCATTCATTCCACACCTCTCTCTCTCTCTCTCTCTCTCTCTCTCTCTCTCTCTCTCTCTCTCTCTCTCAATTCAAATCCCCAGCAACCATCAACGCCACCCCACCCCACCCCAATCAAACGACCATGAACCCCCCACCACCACCACCACTGAACCAAGCCAATCCTCCATCACCCCTCCTTCTGCTCTGATTGTGTATCCAAGCACGCCACTGCTAGGATCCAATTCAACCCAACCACCGCTCGAACTCACCGATGTCGAGGCTGTCCTTCCGCCGAACATGGTGGCAAGGTGGGACGAGATGCTGTGCGAGGAGCTCATCCCGACATCAGACAAGTTTTACAGCCCGTTAAGGACTTCTCGGCTATGATGATGAGGGAAGAGGAGGAGGAGGTTGTGATCAGGGATTCCATCGGGGAGTGAAGGATTCGGTTACAGGGATTCCATATCCTCCATTTTTGTTGATTGATTGGTTGATTTTAGGGTTTATGATCTAGTTTTGGGGGGAAGGTATTTGGGATTTGTTGAAATTGGAGAGAGAGAGAGAGACTGAAATTGGAGTTAGAAGAGATGGTGACGACAGTGTTTGGTGGTGGCGGGTGGCGGTGGTGGTCGGGAAGTGGTGCAGAGAAGGTGGAGGTGGGAGAGAGAGACTGAAATTGGAATTAGAAGAGATGGTGACGGCAGCGTTTGGTGGTGGCGTGGTGGTCGGGAAGAAGAGTTCATGTGGTAGCCATTTCATTTGACAGCCATGGATGACGACTACGACGGTGGTTGTGGGTGGCGATGGGCCGACGGCAATTAAGGACGTGGTGGTGGTGGCCTGTGGGAGGCAGTTGTGGCGTATTTTAGTGTTAGGGTTTCATAGAGAAGGAGAGGGAGTACTAAGGACAATAAGGTGAGGGCAAAATTGGAACATTTTCTCACATTTCAAAAACATGAGAGCAAAATTCTAACAATTTTGGACGGAACAATGACGGAAGGGGTCCATAGGACAAAAAAACTTTTCTCAGGGGGGTGGACGTAGGCAAAATTCTATGAGGGGGTGAGCGAGACAAACAGAAATAGTTCGAGGGGTGTCTCGGTATTTAACCCTTTCATTAAAGCTACAAAACCTTTTTCTCTGTAGATTTTTGTTTGGGGATTGAGATATAGTGTTAGGTTCCGCTAAACTTGACGAAAAATCAAATATTGTGAGCGACTACCCCACGCAAAATGCTAAAATTCGTACGAGACCTAGAATGTCTCTTCAAAATGCAAAAGGAGCTCAATATTATAGTGCTTGTAAATAACCATGCCAAACTGCATTTTAACATGAAGTGATATATCAAACCTCCTCTAAAATGAAGTGAAATATGACAAGAAACTCTTTAATAAGCATCAACTTAAAGGGTTGCAAGATTGACATACTGTGGAAAGAATAGATCCAAGGATGGTATAGCAAGAGAAATGTCCATGTTGTCTCCGACGAAGCACTTGAAGAATATGCTGAACATTACAGTTAGAGAATGATATTTAGAATCTTCATGAGCTATTCATGCTGTGGAAAATAAAGCAAGCAAAAGCATAACTAAACAATGACATTCCAAAAGCTAGTGTGGGCCACTTCCATACATTGTTGACTGCTAGAGGAGTCCCAAATACGAGTAAAGTTAATAGTTAGTGCCTGAAGAGAGGTGGCTTAGAGGGAAGTTGAACCTTCGAACAAGCCCAGTACCACCAAAGAGGAACAAAATTAATACACAGCATATAAGCTCAAGAAAAATGAAAGTTAAACGAGAATTCCAACAAAATGCGTCTGGCCCAGAAGACACACCTTCGTCACTTATCCAGCTGTAACGCCCCTGAATTTTGGTCAATAAAAAATTTCGTTAAATATTTGAATTTTATTTGAATTACTTATTTTTTCTTGAGTGACTATATGATTTCTCATTTATTTCGTCGAAGTTAGATTTTTGTCTTGACTAAAAACCCGACGTGACCAATTTGGTTAGTTTCCAACCGACTAGTTGGAGGAACCGAGCAACCAACTTACCCAGTTACTCGATGAACCTTTTGGACCTTTTGAAACTTTTGAACCTTTGCTTTTATCCATTGGTCCATAATGGTTAGGGTAATTTTTGTCCATTGGATAATAAATCTTTTTATTATAAAAGTACATGTAGTCTTTTTTTAATATTATTTTAATAAAAAGGTACTTGTACTCCTTTTGTCCCTTGGTTATTAAAGGCAAGAAGAATTATTATCCATTGGGTAATAACCATTAGGGAAGTTAGTAACCCTTGGGTCATAACTCTTTTAACCAAATAAAGTACCGATGTGACTAGGGAACCTTTCAAATAAAGTTGATTTGACTTGTACTTTATTATTATTTTAATGGGGAGAATCCTAGTCTTTTTATTTAATTGGGGTACTTGGTACCACACCTATATTTAATATAAGGCTTTTGTCACATTTTTTTAAGGACCTTGATTATTTTAATATAAAAGTTTCCTAGCAGCTATTGTCCATTGGACAATAAAAGTTAGGGGATTTATTATCCATTGGGTAAAAGAATTATTCTTTCATCTAGTACAAGGGTTTTAATAAACTAGTCTTTTCTAAATTACCCATGTGATAAAGTACATATTATCTTATTATAAAAGTACTTTAGTAGCCTTGATAGCCCTTAAGGCCTAATATTCTCCTAAGTACTTTGTTATTATTTTATATTGGGGTTTTGTACCCAATTGGATTAATTTATTGGGGAGTTGATCTTCCTAGATTACAAAGTACCCTAGTTTATTTATTTTAACCAACATGTGCCTAATTGTATAGGATTTGATTTTGGAAAATCTTGTACTTTGTACCTTTCTTATTCTTTCTTGCATTTGTATACATATTTATACATGTGTGTGTGTGTACTTGAGAGAGAGAGAGAGAGAGGGAGAGAGAATGCCGAGAGAGAGAGAGAGAGGGAGAGAGAGAGAGAGGAAGGAAGAAAGAGAGAGATTTGATGTGTACCTTCCTTGATCTTTTTCATCTTGCAAATCCATGGGTGAACCTTCCTTCCTAGCTAAGAAACTAGCCCTCCATTAACCTCCATTGTACTCCTATTATTCTTTAACACAAAATCTTGTACCCTTGTCTCCAAATCTTCCAACAAATCTTCCATAATCCATCCAAGGTACACCATTTAGCCATGCAAGCCTAGGGTTAGCCTTTGACCTTCCATGAGTGCTTGCCATTTGTCAAATTTGAGGAAAAGAGAGAGAGAGGGGGCCGGCCTTGAGAGGAGAGGGAGAGCCCAAGATTTTTCCTATAAATAGGACCCCATTTCAAGCATTGAACTCACACCTTCTCATTGCTCTTCCTTCTCTCTAGAAATTGTGTTCTTTCTTTGTTCTTGCTTAGTTCTTCCTTGTTCTTGAGTTGTTCTTGTGTTCTTCAAGAAACTCAACCTAGGCCGCCACTAGACCGCCACTCGACCACCCTTCGATCCATAAAGTAGAGTAGTATTAGTCAAGATTAGGTTTCGAGGGAGACCTTTCTCTTTCGAAGCTACCGGAGGCATACCGTAGGACGTTACTCCGTCCGACCACCGACGTACTTTCCGACCGCCGACTAACCTTCCGTAGCCGACTACCGCCTAGAAGGATTGTAAGGAAAACCTTACTAACTCCCTATTTACTTACTTTGTATTTACTTACGTATTTAAGTTTAACGTTGTTATTTTTGAGTTGTTAAGAAAGAACGGTAGAATATCCTTATCTTCCACCCCATGTATATCGTAAGGAAACCCTTACTTACTTTGTATTTACTTACGTATTTAAGTTTAACGTTGTTATTTTTGAGTTGTTAAGAAAGAACGGTAGAATATCCTTATCTTCCACCCCATGTATATCGTAAGGAAACCCTTACTTACTTTGTATTTACTTACGTATTTAAGTTTAACGTTGTTATTTTTGAGTTGTTAAGAAAGAACGGTAGAATATCCTTATCTTCCACCCCATGTATATCGTAAGGAATACCTTACTCACTACGTATTTACTTACGTATTTAAGTTTAACGTTGTTATTTTGAATTGCTAAGATAGATCTTATCGTTTGATTAGAAGTATTTGTATTTTGATCTTTAAAAATGATGAATATATGAATTGCTTGTATTAATTGTGGTGTGATAAAGCATAAGTGATTTCACTCCAAAGACGTCCGTACATGTGGCGTTGTGCTTTGAATAAAGCATAAGTGATACACTCCAAAGGCGTCCGTACATGTGGCGTTATGCTATAAGTGATGATTTAGCATGTTAAGTAGTATAGAATTGGATGATCTTGCTAGTATGTTTCACGCTTACCGCGGAGTCTTCGTATGATAACGAGACACGAGAATCGAGAAAGTAGAAACATGACACCTAGGGTGTGGTTAAAGAAAGGAAATGTTTTTCAAGGAAGAAAATATTTTTGAAACTACATAATGACCGGTTTTGGGTGGCATTATGTGAGTTGTGTGTGCGTATTTTGAAAAGGGTGAAATGATTTGGAAAACTGCAATGTGGCCGGACATGGTAGCCCATTGTGTGGTGTGTATTTTGTGTGTGTGCCAATGGAAACCCGGCGCGGCGGAACCATTGTGAGGATACTTGGGAACCCGGCGCGGCGGAACCAAGGTTGGGTGTGTGCTTGGTTATCCGCGGTATGGAGCCAATGCAATTGTGTGCCAATGGGAACCCGGCGCGGCGGAACCATTGAGAGGATACTCAGGAACCCGGCGCGGCGGAACTGAGGTTGGGTGTGTAGCTTGGTTATCCGCGGTACGGAGCCAATGCAAATGATTTTGAAAGTTGGGTGTGTGCTTGGTTATCCGCGGTACGGAGCCAATACAAATGATTTTGAAAGTGTGTAGCTTGGTTATCCGCGGTACGGAGCCAATGCAAATGATTTTGAAAATGTGTGGCTTGGTTATCCGCGGTACGGAGCCAATGCAAATGATTTTGAATTCAAATGATTTTTGAAAGGTTGTTTTGTAAATGAAAGCGTTGACACGGTCTACGATGAGTCGCGTAGGAGAAACCCGAAAATCTTGGACACCAACGATAGATGATTATTGAATGTGGATGTGTCATTGTTAAACTGTGTATATATCTATCGTGTGGAAATTGATGTTTATTATAACTGTTGTTTGTAAGTTATGGGTTAGAGGGTAAGGATTTCCCTACTGAGCGTTGTAGCTCACGGTGTTGCCTGTTGGTGACCCTGACATATTATATTGGTGGTGACGCCGGTATAATGTGTCAGACCTTGTAGTTATTCAAGAAGAACAGTTCACCGTGGAAGCCTCTGGAGCTGAAGAGCTGGCTAGGATGAAGGAGCAAGAGGAGCTGTAGTTAGGAAAACTTAGAACCCCCCCTTCATTTGTGTAAATATTGAACTCTTAGTGAGAGATTGTTGTAATAAGAGCCAGACTCTATTTTGAGGTTTTCAATGAAATTATCCTTTTAACGTACCCAAAATTCGAGGCGTTACACCAGCGCAGAATTGATTACCATATAAAATGTATAAAATGGAAACTTCTGCAACACTTTCTCAAAGTACATTGAGGGGGAGGTAATGTTGTAATCTGAAATAGGTCACAACACAAACTACCTTTCTTACACTATTTTCAACTAAATTTGTGTCAATTGAGGACATAATGTCATATAAATAGATATTCCACAAAGTAAAAGCTACCTTCATATACTATGAACAGTGATAACAGCTTTTGGATGTTGAATGAATGAAAAGAGAAGGTCCCAATGGCAGGCAAGCATTGTCAACGCCGCCAATTCTGGTAGGACTGTAAAAGGCCAACAGAAAATAATGAAATTCTTGCAAAAAGGACATGTAGTTAAAGACTATCCAGGTAACACAGATGACTCTTGTAGTCCTTGTTTATAAGGAATAGGGTTGTTGCTACATGCTACGCATGATCGGTCATGCCCGTTGATTTGGAAACGGTAATTATGTTGTGAATATTGTCCTGTGCTTTTGCCTATGCCATGCATGCAATCTAAAGAAATATGTTGATTGATACCTGTAAATATTTACATTGGCGATATGGCAAAACTATACCAACCACCTGAATGGTAAACTCAAACAGAGGGGGCACCACCTCAAGGTCATTTTCCAAGAAAAAGCAGCAGCACACTTGAAAAGGAAGAGATTCGCTCTAGCACGGTGGTAACCAAACTACCTTTACTAAAGAGGATTTTAGACACGTCCATCTCACCTAACAAAATTCAGTTGGAATAAGTAAAATATTGTCAGAAACCTATTCATTAAATGAGTAACAAAGAATCAAATACATCAGAATCTATCCATCCAATTATTACAATGACTCCTCTAAGGCATTTTTTGATGCATCAAGTAATGGAGCACATGTTGAATATTGAGAAGTGCCTATCTGTTGCATGATGTTAGCATAACCTAGTTCAAAGTTTCATATCGTGCTTGGAGGGTTAAAATTGAATTTCCCGTGTCACCTGAGACTCAACAATGATGATAAGATGGAGATGTCGTGAGTGTTGTACAGGCAGTGGATGTCAATATTGAATGTGTGCACATATTTAATATGTGGACGACAATTTACTTTCCAACTCTTGCCCCAGATACTATTAGATTCCCTTCTAGAAGTAGAACTTATGGACATGGAGATGCTAGAAAGGAAAAGAAACTAAGAAAATAAGATGCATAAATATAAGTAGAGCATAGTTCATGTTGGAAATTATAAGTAATAACACAGAATCAACCTGCATATTAAAGGCAACCATTTGAGCTCCATGCATCCAACTGATTTGAGGCTTCCAATTGGAGGAGTTGAATCGAGTACCTTTAGGGTACAATCTCAGATCATTCTTCTGTGTGAACCTAGATTACAAAGAGCATCCAACGAAGATGGTCAGTGGGAATCCATGGTCAAATAAAAGAATAACCACAATCACCCTTCAAGTACATATAACGGCAAATCATATGGATGAATCTGATGAGTTCTACCTTACAACATCCACTCCATGTGCTCAGTAGCCTTTTCAAGCCCTTGTTTACTCAAACAAAGGTGTATGGGTTTATAATTTCGATTTTTAGTGCCTCCTTTAAGCCCCATTTAGGTCTTCCGCATGAACAACAATTAGTCGCTTGTATACAGGTGGTTCAAATGCATGTAAACTCTTATCATAGTTGTCATTATCTTCGTCATCCAGATTGTGGTTACTCTTACCATAGCAAACAAAGAGAAAGCTTCACCAAGTAAATATGCCAAGCCATTAGGGTTGGGAATAATTAGGTTGTGAGCCCAAGGCACTCCACATTTCATACAAAGCTCACCTTATCATTTTCTTGATCAGCTGTTGGGTTTGAGAGTTCCTTTCCCCATAGATCTTCAACGAAATCCTTTTACCTTGAAACTTTGAGCTTTAAGGTACTCTTTTGAAGGTTTTGTTAAACTTAAAAAGTGATATTTCAAGTCCTCTGGCAAGGAAAATTTTGTCAGTTCTGATTCAAGCACTACAAGAATTTTTGGATCTCCCAACGGTTTTTTAGTAACGGTTAAAAAAACCGTTGCTATAGATGGTGTCTAGCAACGGTTTTCCAAACGTTACTAGAAACAGGACTATAGCAACGGTTTTCATGCCACCGTTACTAGATTACAAGACTATAGCAACGGTTTTCCATAACCGTTACTAAAAATCGGACTATAAAGACGAAAAAATTGGCTTATTGGCTTATTTTTTGTCTTTATTCAAAAAAATTAAATTTTGATTGAAATTTTTTACTTTTTAGATTCCCCTTATCATAACGAAGCAATATTCCCAAAAAAATTGACGAGAAACTAACAAATGCAAAAAAAAATTGAATAAGGACAAAAAATAATCCGAACAAGCGTAGCTATCTTTACTATGTAAAAAATAGATGGTTCCAATCGAAAAAAAAAGTAGGTGTTTGTATAGTATAAACCGAATTTAAAAACTTGGATTAAGAATAAATTGATAAAACTCTAATGACATAAGTTAGCCCAACCGATTTGCATAGTATAAATATTAAAAGGCCTTCAATATTACACAAGTGCTGGGCTAGCCCAACTGGTTCGTAGTCGCGCGCGCATATGCGAGGTCCTGGGTTTGATTCCCAGGAGAAGCAAAATTATTGTGTTGCCTTCCATGCGCCACGTGGGTGACAGGTGGGGGGCCACGTCAGCACCACATGGCTGCCATGTCATTTTTTACCCCAGATTTTTTTTAAAAAAACTTGCCTTTAGCAACGGTTAAGAAACCGTTACTAAAAAATTACCCCAGATTTTAAAAAAAAATTGCCTTTAGCAACGGTTGTAACCGTTGCTAAAGAAACCGTTACTAAAAAAAAATCTGTACCAACGCTCGTCAAAACCGTTGCTATATGTCTACACCAACGGATATCTCGCAACGGTTTGGGCAACGGTTGGTGAACCATTGGTATTGCTTTTAGCAACGTTTTTTGTGTTTTTTAGTAACGCTTTTAACCATTGTTAGATCCCAATTTTTTTGTAGTGAAGGTGAAACATCTTTCCAAATGTTTGTGCGGGCATCTACAGGTAAAACATGAGCAATCAAAAAAAAAAGGAGATTAAAAATCTACAAAAATATGAATGAAGAACACCAACAAACAAAGCAAAATCACCTGAGCTTCTTTGGCCTGAAGATCTGGTGGGAGATGGTTTGCCAAGGTTACTATGACAGATATGGAGAAGCAGCAAAAGCATGCTCTTTGATCGATTTCAAACATTTAGGAGTTGTCTGTACTGATGAAAGTAGAAGTTCAATATGATAAAATCTTTTTCCACACACGTAGCGTCAAGCCAACAATTCTAGGATAGCAGCCTCTAGAAATTTGTGCCAGGAACCAGGTACAATAAGAAATGCCAAGGAAAACATTACGCCACAACCTAAGGCTTGGAAGGTTTTAGCCATACCTTCCATGAAGAACATGCACATCATCTTTCGTGGAATTGGGCCATATATCAAGCTCTATCACCTTTACACCTCTTTTCCATGCCTTTATGACTGGAACATCACTGCAAGCACTGCTGAGCTGGTTCCCGGTCAAATAAGAATTGTGCCCTTTGTAGATAAAGTAATGGGACAATGGAGCACTCATTTCATGGTGAACCTGAAATAGTTAACACATTGATTGTTAACCACAACAAGAATAATGGCATTCTGTTTATTTTGTTGCCAGTAAACAAGGCCACAATGATGGTATTCCAAAGAACACCAGGTAAAATTGAAACGTGAAGAAGCCATTATCGGGTAGCTTGATATATAGTTGGGTCATTTGTCTTATTTTCTTTACAACATAAGCGCATGGTATAATCAGTGTACAAACATGGTACCAGAAGTTTGATTCTATGTCATCCTTATCTCAAGCCTTGAAATCTGTTTCTATCTTCCACTGGATTCACATTTATGCGCTTATTTTGAGTGTTGGCATACCTTGTTCGTTGGTTGCCTCTCAAGCAAGACGGAGGCACAAAAGATGGAGTGTTAGCCTATAATATTTGTCACATATTTTCTAACCGCTTAAGCTTCTGGGACTATAACTGATCTAATACCCATGATCACCAAAAGGGTTTATTTCATCCCCTTAACCTGTTCGTGTTGATATTTCATGTATCATCACATTATCACAATTGAAATCAGCTTCATTACAAAAACTACATCAAATCAGATCACCAAAGAGACTTGCAAATCACTTGATAAGTCAAATGGATTTTGCAATTTTGCCAGGTTAAAGGCCATTAGCAAATAGAAAAACTACTCCAAATGGTTAAAAAGGTTGAGCGAAAAAACACCAGAACCAATCTTTGTCCTCATTCAAAGTCATCACCACCTATTGCACTTTCTTCCTCCCAACAGCTGTTATCTTTTGTACCTTTGAAAGAATGTTTCTCTCATCTTTCCTTTTATCATCACAATCTCAAAAACCCATCAGGAAAAAAAAGCACCTCTCTTCAAGAATTGTTGTCAAAGGAAGGATTCGACAAGGGAAAATTCCTCAAATCCTAGACAAGTAAGATTCAGAGACTGCGGCAAAAGACCAGAAAATAAGTCCAGTGCCTTGCCTATATACATTTGCCATTACAAGAGAAGTTTTGATAGCTCCAACCACAAGGCATTAAAGAGGATTTTACCAAATGGGTATTCAGTAACTTCATCCAACAGAAGGAGTTCATCATATTCTAAGAGTGTTGGTTCAAGGAAGGATGAACCAGCAATTGATGAAGTTACCATTAGAGCATTTCCATTTTGAGTGGCTAAATTGGAAGGTACTTAAAAGATGAAACTTTTCGCGAATCTGTTAAGAGAAAGTGCCATTCTTGTTTGTTGGAAAGAAGGAATAATGAGGATTTGGACAGTAAGAGTGAATTAATGATGAAGTCGTTGAGGAACTCAATTAGGCTTTTGAGCATTGTTTTTTATTCTACTTATGGGACACCGAATTCCCACTTCTCTGCTTGTGCACGCACAGCTTTACTTGTCAATAGTGTATAAGCTTGAGAAAAATGATAGGATTTCCTCAAGTCATTTGCTTAAAGTTTTCTGTGATTCGCCATTTATTGCCCGCCCAAACCCACTTGCTTCCTGAACTCTGGGAGCATTTATTTCTTCCCCGCCTTTTGCATATCAAGATTTGGTATAATAAAGAACAAGAGCTTCTACAAACTTTGAGTATTTTGATAAAGAAAAGAAGTTGAAGGTATTGAGCAAGGCTTATAATTATCAAATGGACATAGGAACTACTCAGTTTGCTTTGTACTATATGGAATGGCTTAAAGTTGGTGCTCAAGCCCCTCCTGTTCCTTTGCCTTTTGGAACCAGTTATGGATTCTCAAGGAGGAGATCAATGGATTCGTTCACTTCCAGTTCATCCATCAATAAATCGTTGTATGTTTTAAGATTGACTTGTTCTTATTACATCCAGATAGCATATGATTTTGAAAGATATAGAACTATGTTTGGCTCCACACGGGTTGATAGGAGATCTATGGAACTTGAAAATAGAAGTCGAGATTTTGAGGAAGCAGATCATCAAGCGTGTACACATGAAGATAATGCCAAGCAACATTGTTTTCCTAAAGTGTGTACCTATCTCGTCTCAAAATATTTAGTTTCGAAATGACTAAGGAATTATTACCCAGTTTTAACCTCTTTTCTAACCTTGACAGGATAGAAGTACTTCACATAGAAACCCGACACATAAGTCAGACTATTTTCGATTTTTTACCAGCAAAAGTGAACCAACACAATTCTTGGTGCATGACAATCATATGGGGATAAAATGACCTAATTTGACAATGAAAACCCATGCTCCTCCCAGTGATCTTAGAAGGGCAATAACGACAATTTGCTCCTCATAGAGCCTAACCAATTGTGAAATGGCAATTCGTGTGATCACCAAAACTTGGCTTGATTCACATGGAGATACCAGCATTGAGAAAACATTGTCAAATGCACAAATAACGAAGGGAATGCTACAAGTTTTGTTTATTTCCAATGATGATGACATTCTAGAATTGACTATCTCAATTTTAGCAGAATTTGTTATGAGGAATGATGTGAATAGGCACATAATACTGAATTCCAATCCGCAGCTTGGTATCTTCTTGAGACAACTGAAGAGTGGAAGTTTGTTTCTAAAAGCACCACCAGATCTCCTCCTCCTCCTCCTAGTAGGGAAAAAATTTTGGGTGCAAAATTCATAGGTAGTCATTGGTCTCAAGTACCCAAAAACATAGGCTAGGAAAATCCAACAAACAAATCTGAAGCCCCCAACTCATATCCTCTTTTGTCCACAATGGACCACTATAATTCCCATTTCTCCCAATTCTTTCCGCTTGTGGACACAGACCAAATCTATAGGCCTTGTTCTTTTTAGGGTCTTAAAACCCTTGGACACAGTTTTCAATAAATTTTCTCTATCTTTCTCTACTTATTACTCTCAAAAACCTCCCTTAAATCCCAAACCAAACAGGGTCATAATGACTCATATCCAGTTTTTCTCCCATTATTTCCTTGCCTTTTAAAAAATAGGTGAAACTCCAACTAATTCCTTCTTTGGTTGCTCAATAATAGCAAAGACAATTACACGAGGAAAATACCACACAATTTAATTCCACGAGTATTATCTCCGAACTTTCCAATTACACATGACTTGAAAGCCAGAAAACATAAAACAAAAATGTAATTTTATATCTGAGAGCCCATGGGGGGATTAAGATTGATGGAGAAGCAGAACTGATGGAAATCCTCAAGAGTGAGAGTGTGCCTGGTGAATTTGGCGATGTGGTGTCATTCTCAAAGGATCTGCTCCAGTATGCGCTCGGCATCGGCGGCCGTGGCTCCAGCGGTCGCTGCAGATGCCGTAATTTGGGCCCCACCCTCTGCATAGGTCATGAATGCCTCTTTAACGTTCGGTGGAACGAAGGAAAGGCATCGCCAGCTCCATTCAAATCTCGTGAAGCAAAAAATGTGAGCAAACAAATTAAAAACCAAGATGAACTCGCACAAGCACAAACAAGAAATCAAAACCCTAGGAAGAAATCAACTCACCCAATCGCAGAAGCAAAGGAACGGCAAATATGAATGGACCAAACTCGTCCGCAACACATCCCATCCAGGCTTGCACACAATAGACCAATGCACACTCATTGACTACCCAACACTATCACTTTTACGAGAAACACCCAGCAGAAGAAGATGAAAGCAGATGAAAGAACAAAGGCCAACAGGACAAGCCAGAAAATGGCATAAGTCTGGGAAGGCATAATGGTAATTGATGCAAATGCCACAAACTGACGGAATTACTCTTAGGAACAAACCTAAAGGACAACCAACCAAAGGACCCAATTGGAAAAATTGAAGCAAAAGTGCAGAGCGATGGAAATTAGTTTCTAATACCTTTACTTTGGTCTTTGGATAAGTTGTACCTACTCATTAAAACTACACATCCTTATCTTATCATTACGTTCAGACGTAATTCAGCATTCTCATCGCTAGAGTGCAATTTTGTTCACATCCTTAAAAGAAGGTGAACAATACCCTCCTTCCTATTGGTTGAAATAGTGTGGATTTCACCATAAAGTGATATCATGTTTACCATGCAATACACTTTTTGGTAAGCATGACATCACTTTGTGGTGGAATCCACACTATTTCAACCAATAGGAAGGAGGGTAATGTTCACCCTCCTCTTTTAAGGAGGGTGAACAAAACTCAACTCCTCATCGCTACCACACACACAATGCCACAATAAATTCATTCAAGGGGCATCATATCTCTTTCCAAATGCACCTGTAAAGTAAGTCATCATGATAGTCTTAGCCAATAACCAATGCAATATTGCATCTTAAGCATAAGTTTGTTTTCTATCGAATGGCATCTAAAATGTAGTAAAATATGAGAAGAGTCCCTATAAAATCTACAACAACTTAAATATTCGTAACATTAACATACCGTGAAAAGAAAAGATCCAACATAGGTAACAAGAGCAACAACGTATTGTGGGACAGTAGCAGGCATTGTCCATAATGTCTGCGATAAAAGTAAGCAAAATAACTGAGCAACTGGATAGAAGGAGAATGATCTAGAAAATATTCATCATGTGCAAAGCAACTAAGCAAAATTTTAAGGAAGCAAAAGCAAAACTAAACTACAATAACAAGCCAAGGTATATTCTATTCATAACCTGGTGTGCGCCACTTCCATTACATTGTTGACTCCTAAATAAGTCCCAAGTACTAGATAAGTACCTAGGGCCAGAGGAAAAGTAATACATAGCTTATAAATCAAAGACAAATTAAAGGAAATTTTTTAACTCGAATTCCAACAAAAAGCATCTGGCCAAGAAGACTTCCTTTCTTAACATATTCAGGGTAGAATTGCTTAGCTTAGCTTTTAAAACTTATACAGAAAAATGAACGGCTAGAAGAATTTCAAACAAGCAACCTGCATGACTAAAGGCCAGAGAAATCCATCGTGGTTGACTAAAGACCACAGAAATCACAACATGACGGGGGAAATATAGAATGTTCCAACCATCTACAGTTACCATAAGCATTATTTAGTCTTTGCTAAAACATCCCAGTTCTAAAGCTACCTCTAAAGATGCTCACATTATGTCCATAATCCAACAGAAAAAATAACATACTTTTCATATTATGTAACTGACTCCAAAATTGTAAGCAAAACTGCACATCTCTCTCTCTCTCTCTCTCTCTCTCTCTCTCTCTCTCTCTCTCTCTCTCTCTGTGTATTTGTACTGATAACAGCTACATATCTTGCACTAATAGTCTCAAAAAGCTAAACTACGGAGTTAATAACAATCTTTGACAAGGCCTAACAAAAAACTTTACAAGGGCATCCCTTTCTTGACACAAAATAGACTGATATATAGCTGAATTACGCTCTAACAGTAATCAGAACTCTCTCTCTCTCTCTCTCTCTCTCTCTCTCTCTCTCTCTGTATTTGTACTAAAGATAGCTGTATATCTTGCACAAAGAGACTCAAACAACTAAACTACTATGTTAATAACAATCTTTGACCAGGCCAAAACCAAAAACTTTACAAAGGCATCCCTTTCTTGACACTAATAGACTGACGTATAGCTGAATTAGACTCCAACAGTAATCAAAAAAAATTCACAACTTCTGCTTCATCTTTACATAGTTCTCCCCAATAATATTATGACTTTCTACACCAAGTATCTTGTGATCCTTATCATAAATACTATACAACTTCTCTATTCATGGAGGACAAGGATATTACTAACTGGATGAGAAAACAAAGAGATACTTGACAAAAAATGACCATATCAATTCCAAGAACTAAGCCGCAAACAGCAGTTGTTATTACCAACCACACCAATGCGCCTTAATCAATTTCCAAGAATCCTGCTTGAAGCGAACCAAGCACCGCAGCAATCTCACCAGCACACATCCATGAAATAAAATACAAATGATGATAATTAGAACCATAATATGCAAAAACGAGGAAATGAAGACAAGAACACATTACAAATGTGGCTCTAGATAGCCATCCAGAGACCCTTCATATGCAAGGCAAGATTACTTTTGATTACCGTCTCTGGTCCTTTGAGAATTAGATCCTACAAATTACAGCTTTGAATTACAATCGCAAAACACGACATATGACTACTATAGTTCAAGGTTAGACACAATCTGAAACATAAAATACAAGAAAAGCCAACCTGAGGATTATGAAATAATCAAAGGGAAAGAGGGTCTTTTAGGGCTTATGATGCTGTGTGTAGATGTAACAATGGAGATGATGAACGAGTATACAAACACGACAATGGCAGCATGGGCTAAATACGTCTACTCACAGCATCAAAAGCCCTAAGAGACCCTGACGGGCCTGACCCTCTTTTCCCTTCGATTATTTCATAACTACTCTATATAAAAAGGAATTCCTCCGGTTGGCTTTCGCTTGTATTTTATGTTCCGCTTTTGTCCTTCACTTTTCTTATCTCGCCATTCATTTCCTCTTTCACACATAACCACACTCTCAACTTAGTTGATGGATGCAAGATCATCTACTAATTCGTGTTGGCTCTATAACAATTGATGAAACAAGAAACCAATATAGAATTACGCATAAAATGGCCCAAGGCACCCAGTGGCTGCTCCAGGACTTTTGTCCAATGGGGCCATTTGATTTTCATAGCCGACCAAGTTGAATTGCATTACACCAACCCCTTCTTGTAAATTACTTCTTTTTTAAAAAAAATTGTTCACTTTCCAATCACGTTGAATTGCACTACAGCAACCCCTTCTTATAATTTACTTATAAATAAAATTGTTCACTTTTCACTCAATTCAACTTCTCCCAAATCTAATAAATAAATAAATAAATGAATAAGATAAAAAACTAAACCCTAAACCTCAATAATTTGTTTGCTTACCAAAATAAAGCACTAAACCATAAGGTTAGATTTACCTCAAATGATGAGAAAGGACAAGATTGAATCCAAGACTATTTTACGTATTTTTCGTTCAACTCGACGGGGTCACGTGTGATATCCAACCCATTATTTTCAATAATGAATCTAATATAATCCAATTTGATGGGATCAGCTAACCCCATATTCTAATAACTAGCAGCACTCCTGAGGGCACTTTATTAAATTATTTACACTAGAAATAAAAGACATCCATAAATGTATCAAATTCTATCCCCATGTTTTTACACATAGGGATTAGTAAAAAAACCTGACACTTCGACACACTCATACTAAAGTCTGCGGACCATCTACATAACTAAAGCTCTGCCACAAGAAACTAATAAAGTACTTAGATATAGATAATTAAATTAATATAATGACAGAAGGCCAAAAAAAACCAAGTAAGAAACTTACTTTCGTGAGTTTAATAAGACATTTGACAACCAAATCCAAGAACTTGGTATTTCTATAAGCCAAGGACTCTTTTGTCTCCGATGATGGCACTTCGAGGGGTCCAAGGGGCATAAAAGATTAATCAGGACAACAAAAAACAGTGTTCGTTCTGCATTGCAAAAGTGTGATCGATCTTATGCTTGAACAAACTGCAATGAACATTATGCCACAAAGACGATTCACGAAGCTATATTTACCAGGATTTTCAACATCAAAACATTCAATGCTTTTGAGAAGTTGGCCGCCATCATCCATGCGGGGAACCCTTTCATCCAAAAGCCAAAGCAAAAGCTCAGTGATGAGACTATTAAGGGTACTCTCCTTCACAGTATCTGCGTTTATTTTGAAATGTCTGAAACAAGTGCATAATAGTACAGGAGTCATGAACTCCGACAAAATACAGCACCCATGACAACTCTTTATTCTAAATTTCTCTCCATCTTATCCGCAATCAAATGAACTAAATAGCAGAATATGCAGATATACGACAATAAATTACCTGCATTAATGTGTTCAAAACATATTTACAAGACCTTGAAGAGGCTCCTCCAATACTAAAGTCAAATGCCTTGGCAACCTGCAGAAGAGATCATGCAGTATAATGCAATTTGACGTTGAGAGATGCAACATAAAGAAGCCAACCGAGTTGATATCAAAAAAGAAATGGCATAGAACATTGAACAATGATCACCTTATTAGCTAAGCATGAAACTAGTCTATCAGCATCTTTCACAATCGCAGTCTTGAACCAGCACATTGCAGATAAATTTCATACCTTCAACAGGCTGCGTAATAACCCAACACTCTAACCAAGGATACAGTCAATGTGTGATTGATAACATAAACGATAAGAAGATCCTCCAAGAATTTGTCATAGAGTTATGTATAATGGTATGTGTTCAAACCAAAGAATACCATACTTAAAGGGATTAAAAAAAGAAAAAAGAAATTGCTCAGGGAATGGAAAACCAGCGCTTAGTAAAGACATCCAATAAAGCAACAACGCCACCCTCCTAAGATCCACATATTCCTAACAAAAGGAATCAAGAGAAAACATGAATGATGTGAAAAATGAAGCTCAATAAAGCAACATAGATGTGAGGGGTGAGCTAAAAAACAAACCTGCTCAGGGGAGTCATGTTGAATGATATCAAAAAGCTTCGTTCCAGTCCATGGGGCCATCTACCATCGCAATGGCTCAGGGAATGCAAGGCCTCCCTATCTGAGTATCTGAAGCTCAGAATTAGATAGAAATACATGTTAGCATCCAAAATGGGACAACAAACGATGATGTTCATTCCGCATTGTCCTGCATTGGAAAAGTGCGATTGATCTATGATTGAACAGAGTGATTATTACCACTAGGTACAGAAAATAAAAAGCATTTTCCATTAAGGTAAGATAGAATACTTAATTACCACTAGGTCCACTTTTTACAAAATACATTTACCATTAATGGAAGTGCCACCCTAGGACACCTTAGGATTTTAGGGTACCCTAAACCTTAGGGTACCTTAAGGTTTTAGGATACCATAGAATTTTAGGGTGCCCTAGCGTTTAGGGTACCCTAGGGTTTATGTTTAGGCGCTTTCATAGAACCCTAGGGTTTAGGTTTAGGCACTTTCATCAGGGTTTTAGGGTGCACTGTCCTATCATAGGGTTTTAGCGATTTAGGCACTTTCATAGGGTACCCTAGGGTTTAGGCATTTTCATAGGATACCTTATGGTTTAGGCACTTTAATAGGGTACCCTAGGGTTTGGGCAGTTTCATAGGGTACCCTAGGATTTGGGCACTTTAAGAGTTTACAATTTTAGGTACTTTCATAGGGTTTTGGTGTTTCATTAATTGGAGGTGCCCTCGTGGGAAATAATTTTTATTTTCTGTACCTAGTGGTAAAAAGCCCTTGAACAGACTACAATGAACATTATGCCACAAATCATGAAGCAATATTTACTAGGATCTCAAACATCAAAACATTCGATGCTTTGAGAAGTTGGCTGCCATCCATGTGGGGAACCCTTTCATCTAAAAGCCAAAGCAAAAGCACAGTGTCAAGACTATTAAGGGTACTCTCCTTCACTGCATCTACAAGACGATTATTTTGAAATGTCTGCAACAAGTGCATAAGAGAACAGGAGTCATGCACTCGGGAAAATATAGCACCCATGACAACTCTCTAATCCAAATTTCTCTCCATCTCATCTGCAGTCAAATGTAACACTCCCTCCGTCCGGATTTAATAGTCCCTCGTTCAATTCTAACCAGATAAAAAATGAGTTATATCTTTAAATTGATAATGAATTTTATATCCAATATGGATCTTATTTGATAGATCTCAATTAGTTCTATAAGACAATGTTTTAAATATTACATAAAACATTATAAATTAAAAGATATAATCGATTGAAAAATGGCATGAACTCCAAAAAAATGACTATTAAATCCGGACAGGGGGAGTAAATAGCAGAATATGCAGATATAAGGATAAATTACCTACATAAATGTGTTCAGAACATATTTACAAGACCTTGAAGAGGTTCTTACAATACTAAAGTCAAATGTCTTGACAACCTGCAGCAGATATCATGCAGTTTAATGCGATTTTGACTTTGAGAGATGCAACATAAAGAAGCCAACCGAGTTGATATCAAATAAGAAACTGACACAACTAGGAACATTTATTAGCTAAGCATGAAACCAGTCTATCAGCATCTTTCACAATGTCATCCATCGCACAGTTTTCAGGCTTGTTGGTTGCTTGAACCAGCACGTTGTAGATGAATTTCATACCTTCAACAGACTGCATAATAAACTTAAAACATAAAAACTCGGGGTTGAGAGATAACAAGAAACAAAACTTAAAAGTGAAAAAACATGCTTCGAAAGACAAGCCACAATGAAATCCAAGTCACCCAAACAACTACGAAAAACGCAATATCTGATCAAGGATACAGTCAATGCATGATTGACAACATAAACGATAAGGAGACCCTCCAAGAATTTGTCAAAGAGTTTTGTATAATGGTATGTGTTTAGACCAAAGAATACCATACTTAAAGGGATAGAAAAAGAAATTGCTCGGGGAATGGAAAACCAAAGCTTAGTAAAGACATCCAATTAAGCAAAAACACCACCCTCTTAAGATCCAAATGTACCCAAGAAAAGGAATCAGAAGAAACATCAATGACGTGAAAAGTGGAGCTCAATGAAGTCATCCAACAAAGCAACATACATGTGAGGGGTGAGCCAAACAACAAACTTGCTCAGGGGAGCCATGCTAAATGATATAAAGAGCTTTATTCCAATCCATGGGGCCATCTGTCATCGCAATTACTCAGGGAATGGAAGGCCTCCCCATCAGAAGCTCAGAATTATGGTCCCTACAGTAGAGAGACATACATATTAGCATCCAAAATGGGACAATAGATCAAGATGAATAACAGCTGTGAAAATAACAAAAACAAAGAGCACATAAATTGAAAAACCAAAATGCAGGAAGCCCGCAGTACCAAGTAAAAACTTACCGCGAGACATCGCCACTTTGTTCTGCTACCTCGAACCTAGAAACGATGCAAAAGATATGTTCAAACATCAACACTATAATTGATTATGAGTAAACAACAAGACCTAACTTTGTAGATCAAAATCCAAGAAAGCACATCAATGTTTGAACGTAACTAACTTAAAGACAATTCAACCTAAAATATATGTAGCATGAGAAGAAAGTAAGAAAGTAATAATAAGAGAGAGACACATACAAGAATGAGGTTAAAAGCAAACCACACTTCACTTTTCAAACAAGGCAACAAAGATTCCCAGATTATTACTCGAAAAAGATAAGAGGAAGAAGAGATTAACACCATACTCTCCAAGTTTGACACCTCTTATACACATTTCTTTCGCAATTATGTTTTGAGACCTAAGATCTCCAAAATTCCACAATAGAAGAAGAGATTAACCAGAGTGAGTATTTAATGGTTTCATTTTATCATCGGGTCTCAAGGCTTTTCCAAATATGTAATGTGGTGCATGTCTAAGTGATAGGTGTCACGTCCTCGATTTTAAACATAATTATAAAGGATTTACATAATAAAAATACTCACAATATCCATACGGTAACCCAAAAGATCACTGTGTTCTCATTTCCTTAGTTAAGCTTCCAAGTTCACAAAGTTTCCAAAATATTACAATATAGGCTCAACGGCCCCAAATCAACATAAGTATCCAATGTCGAAAGAGGATTACGGGTTACAATATTCCAAATCAAAAGAATTACAATTTAAGTTACAAATACATCTTTCAAAATAGATTTACAAAGATGAATAAGTAACTCCTTCGGTTAGCTTTCAAAAATAATGTCCACACTCCAAGTACGCCAAGCAATGCAAGCTATGGTTCCGGGTTAGCACATGAAAATATTATAAGGCTTGAGCTACATAGCCCAGTAGAAAAGTCTATGCAAACTCTATATGCAAATGAGCGAGACGAATGAACGAATGATAAAAGATCACAAGACAACGGAGGAAGCACAATTTTCATGAACAAGTGTCCCAAAATCTCCAATTTTTTTCTTTTATTCAACCCATAAATCATACCCGTTCAATTCATGTCTCAACCTGTTGTGTCGTTTATGTGTCTGAGCCGAAGCTCCTGCCGGGCTAATTTTGGGACCCCGATATCCCCTGCCAAGCACCCACCTTGAAGGTCAGGCCTTGAGTGATCATTATGAGCATAAGCTCCAGCCAGGCTAATTATGGGACCCTGAAATCCTCTGCCAGGCACCCACCCGTCGATGGGCCCTGAATGTTCGCGCGTCGTTCACAAGTTCAAGTGTACCGTTCGAAAGAGTGTCGTGCAAGAAGTCCAAATTTATCACTTCACGGTCCTACCAATTTTGAACAATCTTGAGGCATGCCACGTTAAATAGGGAAACAAGTAAGACCACCTGATTTCTTATTATGTATGTATATAATAATATAAGTACCCTTAAATGGTCCAAGGCTTTGGAAAGAAAGAAAGAATGGGACTTCAAGTGTCTGGGAAATTTTTCACTTTTAACAGGTTACCTACCGGTAGGAAATGGGTACCTACTGGTACAAACTGGAAACAAAGGGGACGTAAATTTGGCTCGCAAGAATTCTAGCGGTAGGAGGAAAAATGGTACCGGTAGGAGTCCGAGAAAAATTAACAATTCTATCGGTAGGAAATAGCTTCTACCGGTACAAAATCAAAACAGTGGGTACACATTTTCACAACAACAAAGTTCTACCGGTAGAGGAAAATATCCTACCGGTAGGAATCCGAAATTTGGCGATTTTTCATCAGATAACAGATTTTGATCCAGACCAAACAACAACCAACACAAGCTCAAACAAAGCATGAAAATACTCAAATAAGACATAGGAGAACCCAAATAACATATAAAGAGAGGTAGAATTCCCTACCTCAAGTATCCAAACCGAAATCAAGAAGATTATGCAAACCCTAGCTTCCGGAGTCCAAATCAAGCAACAATACACCGAACCAAGCTTTGTCCAACGCGATACAAGCTCGAATATACTAGTAGATGATGGAGGTGAAGTAAATTGTTGGGGGTTTGAGTGGTTGAGTGAGAGAGTGAGGGAGATCGAGAAAGAGCTGTGAGAGATGAAAAGAAAATGGGAAAAAGTAAAAAAAAAAGTCCCCCAGAAGATATACACGACTCACACATGCACAATTACACTAGCACCCAATGTTTTCAACTTCTCACACTTTAACCCCCAACTACAATATTCTCATTAATCCACCACTTTTCCTTTTATAAAACAATAAAATTATAAAATGAATTTACGGGTCTCTACATCCTACCCTCCTTAAAGAAATTTCGTCCTCGAAATTTTTCATGCCAAAACTAGCTAACACACATATCACCTATGCATGCAAAACCTCAATCTCCAATATTATGCAACATGTTAAACATTAAAATACTTCAATCTCGAGTACTCACATTGGGTTACTCCGGGAATAAATGTGGATACTTCTTTCTAACCTCATCTTCTCGTTCCCATGTTTGATCCTCACTACCCTGACTTCTCCATAAGACTCGTACTAACGGTATCGTCTTACCCCTCAACACTTGATCGCGCAAATCTAGGATACGGACCGGTTCTTCCCCATAAGACTCATCGGCCTCTAACTCGAGTTCGGACCATTCTAACACATGCGACGGATCCGGTTTGTATTTCCTCAACATAGACACGTGAAACACATCATGTATGCCCGATAATCTCGGTGGCAACGCTAAACGATACGCAACCTCCCCAATTTTCTCAATAATGACGAACGGCCCGATATAACGCGGCGATAGCTTTCCCTTTTTCCCAAAACGAGATAAACCTCTACGCGGCGATACTTTGAGGAATACATGATCCCCCTCTTCAAATGACAACAGGCGACGACGACGATCGGCATAACTCTTTTGTCGGCTTTGCGCGGTCAGCAATCTTTGGCGAATCACCTTAACTTGTTCGGTCGTTCTCTCTTGAGCTTCCTTAAGGCGTTGACAAATTACTTTCAAGCTCTCGGAGGTCTCCTTAACCATATCCGGTCCTACAAGCGTAGCCTCTCCCAATTCAGTCCAACACACAGGCGATCGACACGGTCTTCCATACAAAGCCTCATACGGTGCCATTTCGATGCTAGATTGATAGCTATTGTTGTATGCGAACTCAACTAATGGCAAGTTGTCCTCCCAACTACCCCGGAAATCCATCACACAAGCCCAAAGCATGTCTTCCAAAATCTGAATCGTTCTCTCGGATTGCCCATCGGTTTGAGGATGATACGCGGTACGAAATAGAAGGTTATTTCCCAAAGCAGCTTGCAAACTCTGCCAAAAATGTGCGGTAAACCTCAGATCTCGATCGGACACGATGGATACGGGAATCCCATGAAGTCGAATGATCTCTCGAATATACAAATGGCTAAGCGCATCCACGGAATCGGTGACCTGAATGGGTAAGAAATGAGTTGTTTTAGTCAATCGATCCACAACTACCCAAATAGCATCATGCCCCCTTGGCGATCTCGGCAAGCCCGTAACAAAATCCATAGTCACATTTTCCCATTTCCACTCGGCCACTGGTAATGGTTACAACTCCCCTGCAGGTCGTTGATGTTCCGCTTTCACTTGTTGGCACGTGAGACACTTAGACACGAAACTCACAACGTCCCTCTTCATTCCGGACCACCAAAATTGTCTACGCAAGTCGTGATACATTTTCGTTCCCCCTGGGTGAACGGCTAACGGAGAATGATGAAACTCTCGTAAGATTTCTTCCCGATACGAAACGGGTACGAACAACTTCCCTTGATAGCGTAAGCCTCAGTCGGCGTGAATCATCCACCCTTCTTGAGCGTTTCCACTAAGGAATCTAGCCAAACCCAAGAAGCTTCGAATCTCGAATACATTCTTTGGTCACTGCCAATTCATAATCCACTCTATCTTTCCTGGATCAACAGACACTCCACCTTTCGAAATCACGTGACCCAAAAATTTAACTTCAGATAACCAAAACTCACACTTACTAAGTTTAATGTATAGCTGGTGCTCTCTCAAGAGTTCAAGAACGATGGTGAGATGGACTTGGTGTTCCTCCTCCGTAGGCGAATAGATCAAAATATCATCCACAAAGACGACAACGAAGCGATCAAGATAAGCACGGAAAATACGATTCATCAAGTCCATAAATGTAGCTGGAGCGTTCGTCAATCCGAAAGGCATAACAACGAACTCATAATGGCCATAACGAGTGCGGAAAGCTGTTTTAGGGATGTCCTCTCTACGAACCCTCAACTGATGATAACCGGACCTCAAGTCGATTTTAGAAAAACAAGTGGCACCCCGCAGTTGATCAAACAAATCATCGATTCTAGGCATAGGATACTTGTTCTTAATGGTGACTCGGTTTAGCTTACGATAGTCGATACACAAACGAAGTGAACCATCCTTCTTTTGGGCAAACAAAGCCGGTGCTCCCCACGGAGACGTACTTGGATGAATGAATCCTAAGTTCTCCAATTCTTGTAACTGAGTCTTTAGCTCTCTCAATCCGGCGGGTGCAAAACGATACGGAGGTACGGAGATAGGAGCGGTACCGGGAAGTAGATCAATGGTGAACTCAATCTCTCGTTTGGGAGGTAAACCTGGTAACTCTTCCGGAAACACATCCGGGAAGTCACAAACCACTAATGGTAACTCCCCACGCACGGAGGCATCCTCTTCTAACGTCAAACTTGCCAACAATGAATAAACCGATTCTAGCTCACGAGGACCACATAAATAAGGTTCCAATGGCTCCCGACGCTCCCCAAAGAATTCGAAACAAGGACCCTCGGGAGGACAAATACGAACTCGACGCTTGAAACAATCGATAGTAGCATGAAACGTGGACAACCAGTCCATCCCCAGGATAAGATCAAACCCCGACATTCCTAAAACGATGAAGTCGAACACGAAACGACGATCACGAATCACCAACTCACAATCTCGACAAATACGGTCAAGAGGTGTTCTACCCCCTAGAGGTGTTTCAACAAATAAAGGGGGACTAATATTTTCTGATTCCAATTCCAAGGTACACACAAATGATGCAGCAATGAAAGAATACGATGCTTCAGAATCAAAGAGGACTTTAGCAAAGGAGTTGAACAAAAGAAAAGTACCCCTCACAACAGAAGTTCTGGAGCCTGAGAAGTGGTAGGTGGGATAGCAGAAGTGATGTTGAAAACTTGTCCCTGTGTACCTTGGCCCTGCACAAAACCTCCCCTCTGAACGGAACCCTGAGAAGGCACGGAAGAATTCGCTCCCTTGTCAACCCCGGAACTCTGAACCGATGTCGTCTGCCGGAAGTAAGGCTGCTGCTGCCTCTGAGTACCCCTAAACGGCTGGCCCACATTACGCCCCGTTCCCGGCTGCTGCACGGAACCTGACTCACTGCGCGCTCCCGACCACTGAGGACAACTCCTTGCGAAATGATCCGCCTTACCACAGATATAACAAGTTTCCCCAAGGCGTGGACACTGAGCACGAACGTGTCCAGGTTGATTACACTTGTAGCACACAGGCGAAGGTCTAAACAGAACACCCCGAGCCCCCAAAGAAGAAGAAGATGGCCTAAAGTTCGACGAACTACCCTGCGGTATTTGAGATGGTTCCCTTGCCCTTTTCCTCCCTTGGCTTCCAAAGCTCCCCGATGAAGAACTCGTGTTCACCGTTGGTTGTCATGGTTCCCAAACTCCCCTATTACGTTGCGCCTCTTTCGGTATCTCAATGCTCCTCGCACACTCAACTACCTCGGCATATTTTGTCTTGTGTTGCACCATTACCATTCTCCTCACGGTATTATGTAGCCCTTTCTCAAAGCGCCTACATTTCCTCTCTTCCGTCGCCACCAACTCTGGCACAAAACGTGATAAGGATTGAAATTTTTGTGCGTACTCTGACACGGTCATGCTTCCTTGCTCTAACTTTTTGAATTGGTCCCTCAATTGCTCACGGCTAGTTTCTGGAAAATACTGCTCCTCAAATAACGCCTCAAATTCAGCCCATGTCAAATTCTCAACGTCTGGCTCATCTACTTGAGCCGCGGTTCTTACCGCTCTCCTTGCGTCTTTCCTGCTTTCAAGAACGGATTCCCACCATTCACCGGCCTCCCCAACTAGTTGCACCGCCACGATACCTACCCTGATGGTGTCTTCGGTGATATTGAGATCTCTAAAAAGCTTACGAATTTGAGCTAGCCAATGGTCAGCTACCAAAGGGTTGCTACCGGTTCCATCAAACACCGGTGGATTCCTACGGCTAAACTCTCGCATTGCCACCATAGCTCGATCCTCGACATTCTCTCTAGGAGCTTGGTTTAGAAGATTTGCAGCTGTAAGTGCTGCGATAAGATCCCTAGCAAACTGATTCTGAACAAGAGGTACTCCTGCACCTCGACCGGCCCCAGCCCCCGGGTTCCCACCTGGGTTCTCCCCATGCTGACTAACCTCGTCCTCAAGAGGTACCCCACGGCCTCGACCACCCCGGGTTCCAGCCCCTACTCGTCTGACACGCGTCTTCGGAGGCATCTTACTACACGATATACAAAAAGAAACTATTAATCACCATACTATTACTATGAAGTCAAAACCCCCGACTTCCCAACACATGTCAATAACGACTCTACGCCACTCTACAATATTGAAAAATGCAATGTCAAGTTGTCACATGAATGTTAGTCACACAAGCATGCACAAGTTATGTTAGAAGGCGCGAAATTTTGAACCCATGAGACGGAGCGTCTCCCCATGGTCTCTAGGTGTTCTAAACCTATGTTCTGATACCAAGTTGTCACGTCCTCGATTTTAAACATAATTATAAAGGATTTACATAATAAAAATACTCACAATATCCGTACGGTAACCCAAAAGATCACTGTGTTCTCATTTCCTTAGTTAAGCTTCCAAGTTCACAAAGTTTCCAAAATATTACAATATAGGCTCAATGGCCCCAAATCAACATAAGTATCAAATGTCGAAAGAGGATTACGGGTTACAATATTCCAAATCAAAAGAATTACAATTTAAGTTACAAATACATCTTTCAAAATAGATTTACAAAGATGAATAAGTAACTCCTTCGGTTAGCTTTCAAAAATAATGTCCACACTCCAAGTACGCCAAGCAATGCAAGCTATGGTTCCGGGTTAGCACCTGAAAATATTATAAGGCTTGAGCTACATAGCCCAGTAGAAAAGTCTACGCAAACTCTATATGCAAATGAGCGAGACGAATGAACGAATGATAAAAGATCACAAGACAACGGAGGAAGCACAATTTTCATGAACAAGTGTCCCAAAATCTCCAATTTTTTTCTTTTATTCAACCCATAAATCATACCTGTTCAATTCATGTCTCAACCTGTTGCGTCGTTTATGTGTCTGAGCCGAAGCTCTGCCGGGCTAATTTTGGGACCCCGATATCCCCTGCGAAGCACCCACCTTGAAGGTCAGGCCTTGAGTGATCATTATGAGCATAAGCTCTAGCCAGGCTAATTATGGGACCCTGAAATCCCCTGCAAGGCACCCACCTGTCGATGGGCCCTGAATGTTCGCGCGTTGTTCACAAGTTCAAGTGTACCGTTCGAAAGAGTGTCGTGCAAGAAGTCCAAATTTATCACTTCACGGTCCTACCAATTTTGAACAATCTTGATGCATGCCATGTTAAATAGGGAAACAAGTAAGACCACCTGATTTCTTATTATGTATGTATATAATAATATAAGTACCCTTAAATGGTCCAAGGCTTTGGAAAGAAAGAAAGAATGGGACTTCAAGTGTCTGGGAAATTTTTCACTTTTAACAGGTTACCTACCGGTAGGAAATGGGTACCTACCGGTACAAACTGGAAACAGAGGGGACGTAAATTTGGCTCGCAAGAATTCTACCGGTAGGAGGAAAAATGGTACCGGTAGGAGTCCGAGAAAAATTAACAATTCTACCGGTAGGAAATAGCTTCTACCGGTACAAAATCAAAACAGTGGGTACACATTTTCACAACAACAAAGTTCTACCGGTAGAGGAAAATATCCTACCGGTAGGAATCCGAAATTTGGCGATTTTTCATCAGATAACAGATTTTGATCCAGACCAAACAACAACCAACACAAGCTCAAACAAAGCATGGAAATACTCAAATAAGACATAGGAGAACCCAAATAACATATAAAGAGAGGTAGAATTCCCTACCTCAAGTATCCAAACCGAAATCAAGAAGATTATGCAAACCCTAGCTTCCGGAGTCCAAATCAAGCAACAATACACTGAACCAAGCTTTGTCCAACGCGATACAAGCTCGAATATACTAATAGATGATGGAGGTGAAGTAAATTGTTGGGGGTTTGAGTGGTTGAGTGAGAGAGTGAGGGAGATCGAGAGAGAGCTGTGAGAGATGAAAAGAAAATGGGAAAAAGTAAAAAAAAAAGTCCCCCAGAAGATATACACTACTCACACATGCACAATTACACTAGCACCCAATGTTTTCAACTTCTCACACTTTAACCCCCAACTACAATATTCCCATTAATCCACCACTTTTCCATTTATAAAACAATAAAATTATAAAATGAATTTACGGGTCTCTACAATAGGAGTCACACTTGTCCCAAAGTGTCAAGAGTATCCATGTGTGACATGTGTCCAACATGAAGACACCAATTTCTTTTGTGTTTCTCATGTCTTAAAATAGGCCATCTACAATGCATAGCCGAAGAGTTTTTGCAGCAAAAATTTCTTGTATTTCTCTATATCCCCTCCATTAGGAAAATCAAACAATGCACTAAAAACATTTAGTGTCAAAGCACAATAAATAAGGCTACACAAGAAAGCATCAATTGATTGAGACACAATGGGGAAAATAAGTTGCCCAGAAGAAAAGCAGAGAAACACCCATTTTCCCAATCAGAACGCCTCAAAACAGCCCTTGCTTCTCCATGCTTTCCTTCCTTTCTTTTGTCCATCTCTTAGGCCTGGCAAGATACAATATGATGAATGGAAAAATTAAAAACAAAACGAATACCATAAAAACTTTCACGAATACAATATAATGAATGAAGAAAATAGAAACATGTACTGACCTTCCACTTAAATCTACTAGTGTAAATGCACGGGTTGATGAATTTGTTAATATGATTTCGAGTGACCTTAGCTAACGGAATGCCCATGCCTGAAGGCCGTTGTGAACAAAATTTAACTTCACTAATACTGATCACATCCCAAAAATCCAAATGTCTTCACAAAATCCACATTATAAGTTTGAATTAGGAAAACATATATTTTATCTATACAACAAAGCAATATCGAAATGAAAAAAAAAAACTTCAAAATAAAAAAAGATTTGAGGTGGTTTCACTTCTACCTAATCAACTCGATATGAAAGAAGTTTGAGGTGGTTTCACTTCTATCTCAACAAGCTTTCGACGTTGCAAGGTTGGCCACTGCAACCTGTAAAAAGCAAGTATTGTTTTAGCTCACACATACCATTTCAAGCATCAAGTATTTTAGGGCTTTTCAGGCACGGGTCGAAGAACTCGTTATTCAATATGATTTCAAATGACCTTAGCTAGGTGTGGGCAAATAGATCGTGCCTAAAAGCACACACCAACATAATTTTATCACCACAAAAAACCAATTACTCTTTATACTATTGACTACATCGACATAAACTAACTCATCTTTTATTTGCTTGGGACACGAAAATTGGATAGCTATTTCTTATCAAAGAGGGAATGAATACAGAATTTGATTACCCAGCCATTTCTCCAGATTTTCGAACTCTAAGATCAAAACATCGCATACATGCGTATTGACTAATTGAAAAGGCAAACTATTCGGAAAATAGTTTTTCAACTCCAGTTCCCTTGAAAGAAGAGTATCAACAGGCGTAACTTGATACACCTTAATTGTATCAGACCAAAATTGGAATTGAATAATCTATTAATGTGAATGTTAGATGATTTCAAGTAAGAAAAAAAAACAGAGAGCCATCGGTTAGTATCAACCTTCAAATGCGTCAATGAATACAAAAATAGTTACAAATTGGTGGTCTTTTGGGTGTGCAACACATGGCCCATAAGTGGTGGGTCCATACAAAGAATATTAAGCCCTAATCTTTAATTTAAGTTCTGGAGATGGGACTTTTCATATTCGCATTCCAACATGTTCTAACACATACCATATAACCAATGCAGACATCTTGACATCAAAGACTGCAATACTAATATAAAACCATCATCTATGTTTTAACCATGGAAAACAAATATGCACTAACTTGATCGATACATAACAGTCAAATAATGTGTACTAACAGCCTTTAGTTTCGAAAGTAGTAAGATTTACTTTCATTTCAGAGGACTGAAATCCATAAAGCAACTGAAACTTAACACTCCATGCAAAGCAATCCAAACAGCCGTATTCACGACCCAGTTAATTGAGTTAAAAAAGATAATGAAAAGTCAGCAATACCTGGTATGCAACATCAAAAAAATACTCTTTCTTTTTAATCAGCAAGGATATGATAAACTCAAAACCAACAGCGGGAGGAGATAGAGAGCAATTCAGAACTCTCAAAGAAACACCAAACCTATGTGCTGGTGTTGGCCTAACAACTCACCCTCTGTTTATATAGAAAAGGGAAAAAGAAAATGAGAGAAAGACAATTGATGAATTCAAAATATTCGGAAGCAAAAATCACATACTTTTGCACCAACGCATACCTACTTCATCCAAAGAGCGTAATTGGGGGATGCCATTGGTCAAAATGACATCCTTTGGTTGCATGCTTGACCAGTCGGGTGTATTAAAATAAAGACGCGTCCCAAGCGTAGGACTCTCGACCGGTGTAGCACAATATCCGGAAGTACCGGAGTCGAACCACAGAAACGGACAGACGGTGCTGACTCAAAAGTGTTGAATTCTATTTTATCCTGGCTCTTAGGTAGCCACCCTTTGTTCAAAGAGTTTGATTAACTAACTAAATTACCCAACTAAATTAATGAAATAAAGATTTAAAAAGGAGAGTACAGCCGTGGGAACTCAGCGTCCGCAACTAGCCTAACCAATATTTACTCGGGCCACAATTATTCACTTTGTTGATTTTAGAATAGGAAAAAGGATCCCTAACAAATGCGCACCACCTGTCACCAGTATCCGTGCGCAATCGAATTCCGGCGATGCCTGGGTTTTGTTTGTTAGAAGAGTTTTCGTCTTCTAAAACTGCTTAAAGATTAAATTAATTCGACCCCGAGGTAAAACATTGATTAAACTAGCTACGAGACGCCTTTGCCCCGTGGCCGCACTCTACAGAACTACTCACTCATGATTCTATTAAACGCAGTAATAATTAAAACCCTAGATCTAAACATGCTTCGAACAATCGAAATAGAAATAAAAACACGATTCCACAGACTTACGGAAGAGCAATGGATTCGAAAACCGAAAAGGAACAAGAATTAACAACCGGAAATCTTGGAGAATTGAGAGTAAAACTTGAATCTGCAATAAAGAACTTAGAAAACAGCAGCCAAAAGTTAAGAAGCAAAGAAAAAACTAAAACATACGTATCTCAGTTGTTAACCTAGCTACTACTGTTAAGAGGGCTTTTATATTAACCCCTTAATTTGCAATTAAAATCCTAAAACAAATCGGAATCGGACCCTAAATGACCCAAAACGACACCGTTTGAATGTCCACTAATCCCCTCGGTAGCGCTACACCAAAACTGGTATAGCGCTCGCGAACGTCTTTGTGGCGTTGACTCCGTTGACTCAGCTTTGGCCGTTGTTCTCTTAACCTTTAGGTAGCGCTACACCAAAAAGGGTGTAGCGCTCGCCAACTCTCTGATCACTTTGTGCAACACGCTTTGCCACTTCTGAGCGCTGAACTCATTCCCCTGTAGCGCTCACAGAGATTCTGATCACTTCCTCTTGATTTCTACTTCAACACTTAGCCTCCAAAGCCTTCCTAGCGCTCTAACTCCATCATGGCCTTTCCGAATACTTCTCATTAGCGCTAAAACATCTCAATTTCCTGCAAATCAAGCTCAAACACAAAACCCAACCACGTGCACGCATTAAATGGAAAATGAGAATTAAATGCACGTCTAACGCGCTAATTTTCCTTATTTAGGCGCTTAAATTCATGAATTCCGCGCGCCTATCATTGCAGTCTTTTGTGACTTAGATTGGAAACAAAGAACCACCTTTCCTCTAACTAAAGTTTCATTTAGGGATCCAACATCACAACTTCAATTCAAAAGATAGTGGACTCTTAATATGGGATTTTATTTACCAAACGAAAAGAGAGAGATCATATAAATTTCAGTTTACGTAAGTCAAAAAGGGTTTTCACCTTGCACTATCTTCGTCTAAATCAGCAGATGTCATGTCTTCCCCATACACAATTGGGTAGAACTTGTTTATGCCGTTCCCCATATACAAAGCTTGACCCTGTGCAATAGAAAAAAACTAAATTTGGAAGTAGAATAGTCATAAAGAACTGGTTGGTGACTCACTTATCAAAGAAAAAAGAATACTCATAATCAACTAAGTCAAAAAGGTTTTTCACCTTGCACTATCTTCGTCTGAATCAGCAGATGCTACAGCTTCCCCAAACAAAATGGGGTAGAACTTGTTCATGTCGTTCCCCATATACAAAACTTGACCCTGTGCAATAGAAACAAACTAAAATGCAAGAAAAGACATATCAGATTGGGTTGGTTGGACTTCTCAATGCCACACTACAAAGAGCAAACTAAGGCCAATTCTTTTTATTATCACTCCTTATCATATCCTCCCAATTATGAATTAACTCAGGCAGTTAAATTAGATTCAAGTCTTCATGGCAAAGTCACTTACAGGCTTACAACTATAAAATCAAAGAAAAAGACCCCTGACCAATCGGCCACATCTAGGGAGATGGACGAACATACCTGACAGATCGGCCACCATTGATGGTGCTCGAAAAGAGAAGAAATCCCTTGGAGAGAGAAAAATCCTAACCTGAGAAGTACTCTTACCTATGACAACATGAATCAAGTACGTAATCGGTGTCTAACGGTCTATGCCATGGGAATGAACAAAACCTAGACTCGTAGTTTTTTAGTGAAAGATGCACACTGAGATTTCAAACCTTTTGGGGTGAAGAACTACATGCCATCGATTCGAACCCTGATTTATCAAAGGTGGGCGTGGTGAGAGCCTCGAATGGTGGTGGTTCCAGTGGTCACTCGTTGCGCCGATCAACAGTAGGTCAAGAAGAATACTCACTTATAGATGTTAGACTTCAAAGTAGTGGAAACCAATGAAATAAAGCAAAGATAGTACAAACAACTCAAAGACTCCCTCACCATTTCAAGGATCATTTACATTCAAACTCTTAAAGAGAAGCCAAACTAAGAAATAGGAGTATATCATGTCATCATGTCCAATCAAGTTTTAGTGATCAACTAAAAATAAACTTTTGCAACTGAAGAGTTCCATTATACCTTATCGTAACGCCAGCAGTTTCTGAAAACCCCACAAAAAACATGTACAAAAAAGTAATGAAGTATCTAAAAAAGTGTGTAGAAGTTAAATAAATCCTGAATGAAAAAAAAAAAAAAAACCTCGTCAAAAGTATGTCATATCCTCATCACCAACCTCGAGAATTTAAGTTCCCTGTAATATAACGAAGATGTAAGTAACGAAACAAATAACACACGGCCCACTTTGCTAGTCATGGTAATGTTAGAACTTGAACAAATAACACACGACCTAGTTTGCTCAAATTTTAAATTCTACATGAAAGGAGGAACCAGAACTAAAGATCGATCAGACCCAACCAATTACAATTAGGAATATAGAAAGCATGAAATAGAAAATTAAGATTAGGAATAATTGACACAAATAAATCACTAAAATCTAAACAAACAACCAATTTAGATGCTCAAACCAAGGGATTTCACCCATTTACCACATGAATTGATTCATTTAAATAGTGCGTCCATGCTTGTGAGTGTGAGAAAGAGAGTGTGACCTTCAGAATCACATAACTGTTCAAGAATTATCTGTACAAAGCAATTTCGGAAGGAATATGGAAATAAACTGAGGGATCTTCCACCATTTTTTCATAATCATTCATCTTTTTTGAACTCAAGCAACTCTGTCTTTCAACCTATTTTAATCAGACATGTCTTTCCACCTATTTTACCACATTGATATGGCCCCTTCCTTGGTAGGATAAAAGTGAACCTTAGAAATTAAACAATTTGAGCCATTACAAAAAGGAGAAAGAAAGGTCAGTCAAAAGGACAAAAAGAAAACAAAGCACAGAAAAAAAAATATAAGGAAGAAATTACAGGTTTGCATTCAAAAAATTAAAAAACTAAGTCACAGATTTTTTTCCCCCTTCCCTTTTTCTTCTTTAATCGAGAAAGGAAAAGAACTTGCGATGACCTATCACTCATCAAAAACTGGTTCTATGGCCGATCAATGTCCGAGCCTATCGGTCAGATGACAACTACTTCACTATTGGTCAGCCTCTAGTTTAGGGAACACAAAATGCAGATTGCAATGGAGAAAGACAACACACAGTCACAGGATCATTCCTTGAAAATCAATTTAAGAGACCCACCCATATGCAACATAAGTACTTAACCAAACAATAGATAAGCACGAACAATGCCACCGGTTAATTTCAAACCCTCCTAACTCGTCTAGTTTGAAAATTAGCTTTGCGTGAAGGGGGATAAAAATAGTGTTCTCTTTCCACTATTAACATCATTTGATTTTCAGAGAGAGGGGAGGGGAGGAGAGGAGAGGGAGGGAGGAGGCAAAGGTAGTATTCTCTTTCCCAATATTTTTTTCCCCCACTAAGCTTGGAGACAGTCCACCAAATTTCAATTATATTTTCCCAGTGTGCATTAATAAAATTCAGTTTTGTATTCTGAGTTTGATTTTCTCTAAATACCGAAAGAGAAGAAAACACCATCATCTAAAAACAAATATGACAGAGACACCTATTACCAAACAACATAGCACGATTTCAGAACATATAGCTTACATGTTCAATGACTGAAACAATGGCCACAATCAAATGTCCTTGATAAAGGGGAAAAAACTAAAACAAAGGGTGAGATTGGTGAACGCCTTACGTGCATGAAAGATCAAGAACCTAGAATCCCAGTGATTTCAAATCTACAAGCAAGGACAGGATTAGATCATTCAACACAAAAACCCCATTCCCCATTTGACTGAAGCACTAAAATTAGAAAAAAATAGGACTACATACATGCAAAGACAGGATTAGAGGCAAGTGAATAAAAGCCCTATTTAGAAGACAGGATTGAATAGATTCAAAGTTAAAAATTCTAATTACCTGCAGATTTAATGGCAACTTTGGTTGGTAGTGTCCCCTTTGATTCGTGGTGTCCCAATCAACTTCACTGGGTAAGAAATCGAATCAAATCCCAAAAAAAATATAGAAAATTGATATCTAGCTCAGAAATCGTACAGCAAGAACAAGGATCAGAAGATGGGAGAGATCGGTGAGAGAGAGGGAGACCGTGTGTGTGTGTGTGTGTGTGTGTGAGAGAAGAGAGAGAGAGAGAGAGACATGCCTTCAGTTTTGTGTGTTAAAACACCTTGGAGTCGCCGGAGGCGACAAACGGTATGAGCTTGGAATCGCCGGAGGCGGCGGACGGTATGAGCTCAGACGCGATCTTGGCCCGATACTCCTTGATGGCGGCGACATGGTCGGCATTGCCGCTGGACTCATCCTTCTACTACATGTAGACGTTAAGGGAGTGGGGGCTGCCTGCTATTGGGAGGGAGGAGGGTTGGGGGAGATCTGAGATGAGAGAGAGAGAGACCATATTTTGAAAACTGAAAATTTCTTCATGAGAGAGACTTTCCGTAAGTGCTCTGTTTTACCAACATTCATTACCAAAAATTCAAGGCATTCAATGGCAATCCTTACCAAAACTACATTTAGAATTCATTAAATCATTATCAAAATTGGAAAAAACTGAAAAAATAATGCCTGGTACCATTTAGGTGCCGTTCCGGTTTCTCCAAAAAGGAACTTTTAGAAAAGGAAGGTAATTTCAAGCTCAAAAATCATGTATTTACACAAATAATTTTCCTACCAATATGGATCTTGTTTGATAGATCTCATTGAGATCTTTAGATCTTTTAAACGGTGCAAAAAAAATTAATAAATTATTTTTCATTTTCATTATATTTGAGCTTGAAATTACCTTCTTTTTGAAAAAGAAGGTTTAAAAGGAAAGCAAAACGTAGCCTAGGTGGTGTTCCACTTTCTTAGAAAAGGAAGGTAATTACAATCTCAAAAATCATGTATTTACGTAAATAATTTTTCTACCAATATGGATCTTGTTTGATAGATCTCATTGAGATCTTTTAAACAGTGCAAAAAAAATCAAAAAATTATTTTTCATTTTCGTTATATTTGAGTTTGAAATTACCTTTTTTTTGAAAAGGAAGGTTTAGAAAGAAAGCGGAACGGGGCCTCATTCCAGAAAATGCAAAGTATTTACCAAAATGCCAATGGTTGAATAAAGGGCGGAGTTTTATGCAGAAAAATGTGTATTAAATCCAACGGCTAAGATTTATGGAGGGATTTTATGTGGGGCCCCACACCGTCGCAATTTGTTTATAGATCATCTAACATTATCAGCTTCCCAAAATATCTCCATATGTCATCACTTGCTAAAAAAGAATAAAACCACCCCCTGGTTAGACTTGTCAATGGATATCTTGTACAAAATGGCAGGTCTTGCCAAAATTAGTATGAACTTTTTTTTCTTACCAAGGGAACTATAACAAAAATATAAACAAACATAAAAGGAAATGCAAAATAATCCCTAGCATGGAGCCAAGTTTGAATCGAATTTAAAAGCTTCCAGTTCTATGTATCCAAGATAACCAAACGCCAAATCAGTCTACCGTAGAAAGTTATAACTCACCAAGAATCATATAACCAGTAGCCAAAGAATTTAAAGAAGCTTTCCAAATTTCATCATCTTGTTCTGGAGTTAAGCTTGCAACAACCTACAAGGATTTCAACTTTCCACTAACCTGCAGAAAAAAAAATTATTTAAAACAAAGTACGTTTCAATGAAAAACAAAAGATCAAATAGCATAACATATTCACCTCTGCTCCATGGCTATCAATCAAGAATCCAACAAGATCGACACTCTCAGTCCAGGTTCAGTTGTTTCTATAACGTAAACCCTCCAAGACATAAAGGCGATTCTTGCTGTAGATGAATGGCGAGAGGCAATTCGAGCTGGTATATATATATATATATATATACTAGTGAATGACCGTGCCTGAAGGCATGGCTCAAACGATCAGTACAAACAAATAAATAATGGACTCGTGTGCAATATATGAACCCATGCCCAATGAAACTAACTATGCAAAAAATAATAATTCAAGCATATTCCTTGACTTGTTCAATTTGAAGCAGCAAATAAAGACGGTCATGGATCATGCTAAAGCCAATTCTAAACCTTATCATCTAGCATGGCAATAAGAAGGTAAAAACCATATCCTCAAGCGTGGCAACTCCACAGACCACGGGAACAACACCCCATCTTGCTTCCATAGATGCCAGTTGTCCTTATTCTCATTCGCATCCCTAAATAAAATACTGTTCCAAAAAATGATAAGAGATGATCCATTTAGTTTATAACCCAACTCAAAAATCCAACTACGGAAGAATGAAATTCAAAACCAATACAGTAATTTCTCATGAAAATTAAAGATAGCATCCAAAAAAAAAACGAATCAGACCTGTCATTCCAGTAACTTGCATATAGAAAATAATAAAAAATATCTTCCAAAGTATGTCCATACAGCATTATGCAGAGAAGATAGAAAATACATTAGGCATAGTATATCAACCAAATGACCATAGAGAAATCTATACAAAATATTAAACACAATTAAAACTTTGTGGTAATACCCAAACTTGGAAATGCATATTTCCTGATAAATTTGCATTACTAAGTATGTGTGCTATGTGAATGTCCAACGATATATGTTGAACATTGATCTCATACCCATGAATGGAGTGTCAGACTTTGTATTACCAAGTATGTGTGCTATGTGAATGTCCAACGATATATGTTGAACACTGATCTCATACCCCTAAACGGAGTGTCGAACATAGGTACTTGGATATCATACGGATACATCCAACATTGCAATCAGCAAATCAACACTTAACACCAACATCAAATCTAAATGGAAATGTTTGTTAAAACCAACGGCTTGAATACTACTATTCACACTTCAAAAACTACAACATAATTCCCCTATCTAAACAAAAACCAATTACATGACGTTCATCTAACCATTCTAGACTAACAAAGAAAGTCAAGTTGGAGACATTGAGATGGAGTGACGGACAACACCGTAGCTTTAAAATATTTCCATTGAGTCTCCTATGGACCTTTAAAATATTTCCATTGAGTCTCCTATGGTCTTCCCAATCAAATGTAATGGGATTGCATGATGTACAAATCATAAGGATGTGATATTATACAAAATGATCAAATGTCTTTGTTACTAACCCGTCCCAGTATTAGTCTCACCTCATCAATCTTGGCCCAATAACACCTTTTTTCTCTTACTACCCCGTCCTGGTATTAGTCTCGTTCTAATTCCCATTAACCCCGTCCCAGTATCAATCTTGACCCTATAACTTCTCATTGATCTTTTATATATATGTGGGTATGAAAATCCCCTTTCAATTTTGCAAGCACCTCTCCCGTCAAATATCTTATCTTAACTACATAAAAGAAAATAGGCCAAAAGAAAATGCGATATTGAAAAGTTAGTTCACTCTAATTTCCTTACGATCTCAGCAAGTAAATCATAGTAATCAGACAAATAGCCACCAATAACCCTCGAGAACAGAAAGCACGACATCGATAAATTCCTTCTATTTCCTTGTAATTTCAGCAAGCAAGCATGGATACCAATCAAACAAATATCAAAACCTAACCATTAAGCACAAGGAATGTTGGAGCAGAAATTGCTTAGTACCAGAGGAAAATTTTCGAGCTATAGGCAAATTTTCTCTGCACGAGAATGAAAAGTACCAAATCAGTCTGCAAAATCAAAACAATGAACCCTAAGTCGACCACCCACCTTCACCCAACCCTAGCTTCACCAGACCATGGCACCATCCCTGGAAAACCCCAATGCGGTTGACGAAACTTTGAAACACAGATGTACAAAATTGAGAGAAAGACCAGATGAGGATGGAAAACATAAATCAAGCCCAAATTAAGCCGAATGAATCCTTAATTTCTAGTTTTATAACTCGAATGAAGCCCTATTCTTTGCAAATAGGTAAAAATGTACACAGAAGTGCAAGAAAGAGAAGGTTTCATACCTGCAGAGTTTGGTTCAGTGCTCTCTCTTCTTTTCGGAGGACAGCTTGCGGTTTGTAGTGAGGACGAGGAAGAGTGAGAAACGTAATGAAATGAGAATACCAAATCTGAAAAAAAAAAAAAAACTAGGGCTTTACTCATGGCTCTCCTTCGCATTTACTCGATATCTGAGCAAAAGAAACTAGGGCTTGGTCATACACGTAATCCAGAGCGCGCACAAAGAGAGAGAGAGAGGGAGAAGAGGAGAACAGCCAGAGCACTGGGTTTTTTCCTGGCTTTGAGCAGAAATTAGAGGGAGGGAGGGGGTCAAAGTTTTAACTTTTCACTCCGCGTGGCCCGGACTGAAATTTTACTTTTACTGGGATTTTTCTCAAACGCCAGGAAGAAAATGCTGAGAAAAGCCCTTTTTGTTGTAGTGACAAACACGTGATTCCGGCCTTGGCCACCGTCTTCAGCGGCAGGAAAACACGCATAGGGTTTTTTTCAATTTGTTTCTTAGGGAGCCTAATGTGTTGCTTTGTTCGTCCTCTAGTAGGTGAGCTTCACGTGCCAGCACGAGGTGTCTTGTGCCTAGTATTGGTAGGAGGTGTCCCATGCATGTTTGGAGTATTGGCACTGTAGCTGTAGATGTTTGTGCCTGTGATGTTATAGTAGTAGATTTTTATTTAGAGTGGAGTAATTTGCACGAGAGGTAGGACTAAAAAGCTTGCAAGCTAATTACACAAGGAATGGAAATTATAGAGAGGAAAAGATTTACTTATTGAAAGTAAGTCTAGGCAATTGTACGTCAGAGTTCAGAGTAAATTAGGCAGAGTTCAGAGTAAATTAGGCACAGACCAAGTACAACACAATTTATTGACACAAAATAAGAACATTGATCCTCGATATACAAATACATTATCTAGTCCAAGCGTTACTAAACTTCAAGCTCCGTCCAAAATAACATCGAGACCATTTGGAGAGAACATCTGCAAAGCACAAGATTCAACATCTCAAGCTTCATTGTGAACATGTAATTTAAACCTATTTTCAAAGGGAATGAAATGTGAAGATTTGACAAAAATGCTCCCCCAAAGATGATGTGTAAAACCAGCGAGGCAATCAACAACATGAGTTGGTAGTAAAGGCCAAATGGGGCACAAAATGAGAGCCCATTACGCTGAGAACAAACAAGTTCATCTTTTGAACTAAAAGTGTCAAAAACTATCAAAAAAATGTACATGAGGGTAACTATGGTCCTCAACTTGCAAAAACGTTACCATTCAACTGAACAATATAAGCAGTCATGAATAAATGCATATGTTTCTCTGCATCAAGAGATGAACTTGTTTCCTAATCAGGAGAAAACAAGAAGACATCGATTGTTTGTATTGTAAATAGCACAAAAGAAAAAACCTAATCAAGTTGCTTAGTTTTGTATTGAACATCCTAAGAGATCCATATGTCATGATAAACACCAACACAATAGCTGCATAAGTTTATCAAAATAGCAGCCTACCTCTTAAATATAGATACAAGGTTACGTAAAAGTTTTAAACAACTCTCACCACGATTGACACTCATACCAGGCTAATGACCATAAGTGTAGCTAAAAGAAACATCCTTGGGTCACCAATTCCGTTGATGATGTTTCTGTAGAAGCAAAAAAGCATTCAGTTAACATTAAAAGACCTGTGGAAATTTACTGAAGTATAGAACAAACCACCAAACATTGCAATGGGGAAAACCAACTTGTCAATTAACTCAATTTAAAAAATAAAAAAAAAGCCAAACTTAAATTATGTCTCTGTCGCAAGATAAGAAAACCCAAGTGACAACGAAGAATTCATTTGTTTTGTTTCCCTAATTTTTTCCTCTATAAATTTGTGCACAAATCCATGATTCAAACATAGCCTAAACATGGAAGTGAAAGACCATTTGTTCCCAGTAAAGAAAGAAAATAGGCTGCACTGATTCAAATCAATACCTTCCAAGTTCCAGTGACAGTTAGATCACTCACTCCTTAGGTCTGATGGTTTTGGGCGCTGATTTCTATGAATTTGTGGCTTCAATGAGCTTCTTCACTTATCTTTTCATCACTCATTCACCTTCTCAGACCTGTAAAAGAAAAAACATAACAAGCTACAGCTAAGGAAGTGGCATAGGCCATCGAAAATAGGTAATCACCTAAGATTATGATGATGCTTTTGGGAAAAGTTCTTTTAATGATCACTATTATAGTAACCACAAGCTTCAAACCTTTTCACTCAGAATAAGATATAACTTCTGCAATGCAGAATAGAAAGAAGAAAAAGATTCAAGATCAAACTCAAAACAGCATTAAATAACCATTACACAAAAGAATTTTATTTCCCCAAATGGATTCAGGTCTTAAATAGCGTTAGTCATAGTCAAACCGGTTCGCCTATTTTTAATTGATTTGTAGTTAATAGTGATGTGTATGTTGTATGCTAAGCCACGTGACTTGCATAAGGTAAGTCTTTAACACTGTAACCCCCCAAGGCGAACCTTTTTAAAGGTACTTGGGTATTTTCCTGAAACTTGAACACGGTTAATTAAAAAGGGGGCACAAATGAAAGCCAAACTTGTGTACTCCCAAACTTGCTCAACCCTCCCACTCCAGATGTATACCTTAACATTAGGTTAATAATGAACGTATTCACCATCTTTTCTAAATTAAAAAAAAAATTCATCTAACCTGTAACTTAACTACCAAAATATCCAGCCACAATCAATTCATAAGCCTACTTTACCAAACAATAGAACATACGATTGTCATGAAAAAGTCAGCTTACACACAGGAAATAAATTTATTGCACTTTTTTTTCTTTCTTGGAGAACATGGGAAATTAATAAATAAATAAACTTTTAACCTAAAGCCAATTAATTTGACCTACGACTTAAGCATTAGGTCAATGAATAGAACATGGAAAAAAAAAACCTTTTAATGAGAATAGGGTCGCATTCTTGTCTTGACAAATATTGCAATATTTTGTGGGATTAAGGTAAAAATGTAAGTATTTGTCAACTTTAGAGGGATTATGGTAAAAATAAATGGGATTTTAAAAGGGCTCAAGTAAGATAATACTGTTTTTGAAGGGGGGCACTCCTTCCAGCATCGTCTTATTCATTAAAATGTTAATTGTAATTTGGTTGGACAATTACTTTGGATTCATGTATCCTGTTGCATTTGATTGGAATGCTATTTTAAAGCCAAAGAGTGATTTATTTGAAAACATGCATTTGCAAAAAGAAAAAAAAGGCATTACCAGTAGCAACAACCACAAAAACACAACAAGGCATAATAGTTCCAACAAATGTCTCTATTAACAAAACAAGGTCATTCCTTAGGTTCAGCCATAATAGTACCACAAGCTAAAAAAGCCATCAATAGCCATCACAAAAGCAGAACAAGCATCAATAGCCATGCCAAACAAGGCACCAAAAGCCAGGGCAATACAAACCACCATAACAGTAGATAAAATTTGGTCTTAAACTTAGATAAAGACATTTAAAGATAGAAACTTAACGGACACCTCCCCTTTTAGCTGCACCTAACCTTTTAGTTAGCACCTTCGGAGCTCTTGTGACTGTGGGTGTGGGTTGTGATGGCTGACTGAATGTTGGTTGTGTGATTACCAGACTGCATTGCTTTTCTTTGGTTGCATCTTCACATTGCTTTTCTTTGGTTTCACCTCCCTTTTTACCAGATGGGCACGTCCTCACATTGTGCCCCTTTTTTCCCACATCTTCTACAGCTCAATTTCTTAAGATAACCTCCTCAATTTCTTGGTTCCATCTTCACTTTGAGCAAGTGGCTCATCTGCTTCCCTCCTCCTACAATTCTTGGGCCTCCCAAACTTTCTAGTGGAATGTGGTGGCTGAATTGGTGGTTTATCTATCTTCTCCCACATGTCCATTCCATTAATGGGGTATATCACATGCTTGTGGGTTTTGACGTATGTTTGCTTCTGGTAGTAGTCATGCACAATGCCTTGAACTTTCTATTTTGTTTCCCTAAAGACAGCAAGTGTATGTGCACAAGGGATGCCTGTCAAATATGTAATGAGTTTGATTAGAAGAGCATGAATAAATGTAAATTAAAATGAATAAATGTAACTGAAAATGTAACTTAGAATAGAAAAAGAATACCTGTCAACTCCCGTCTTCTACAAGAGTATGTTTGGGCATTCATGTCAATGCAGAACTATTCCAGGAAAACCCCCAACTTCAAATTGGTAGTCCCCAGTTAAGACAACAATGTACTCTTTGGACCTATCTAACCATGCCATTTCTCAACAGAAGCCCCCCTCCTCACTAAATGCCTTGTCAAATAAATCCTAATTCTCTCTAGCATGGTCAGAATTGGTTTGTCCCTAGCATCTAGTATGGCAACATTAAAAGACTCACATAGGTTATACAGGAGAATGTCACATTTGGGAGCCTCACTGAAATGAGACCTAGACCAGTGGTGGGCATCATGCTTAGCAAGCCACTTGAATGCTACCCCATCCTCTTTCTTGAACTCTTTCATTAGGCTTTTAAACCTCCCCATATAGGTAGCTCTAGCAAGACTCCACAACCTTTCTTTAACAGCTTGACCTGTATATTGCTGTGTAGATGCCTAACACAATGTCTGTGTTCCAAACAAGGCAACAAGTTACTGATTGCATTTATCAGCCCCTGCAAGGAATAGTAAAAGATCCATTTAGAGCAGTAGAAAACATTTATTTACAGCAGCAGTTTACAGCAGTAGAAAACATCCATTTACAGCAACATACCTTGTGCACTCAACAAACAAAGTTTGGGCATTCAACAGCAGTTTACAGCAGCAAGAAAGACAAACCAAAGCAAAAAAATAACAGTTTAGAGTGGCAGTAAACAGCAGAAAATAAGTTTGGATTTCATATTTGGTTACAAGTTTAAGCATAGAATAAGTTTGGGCAATCATGAATAAGTTTCATCACAGCACCAGCAGCATACCTTGTGCATTCAACAAACAAAATATATAAGTTTTTTAGAGCAAAGCAATAAGGGAATAGAAAGATTGAATACCAATGGAAATTAAAGTAACAGCAATATTGGAACTGAAATTTACATTTTGTTTATCTGAAATGATTGTGAATGTTGGTTCATTTGGTATCTCAAGATCATTCTTCAAATGCTCCAAGAACCAACTCCAACTTGCTTCATCTTAAACCTCAACCATTGCATAAGCCACTGGATATATCTGGTTATTCCCATCTATGGTAAACAATTGCCCTCCATGGGAACCTTTCAAATGATAACCATCTACTCCAATGATAGGCCTACAACCCTCAATGAACCCTTTCTTTAATGCAGCCCAGCAAATGCACATCCTTTCAAACTTATCAGTGGTTATTCCATCCATGAGGGCTTGATCTTGAACTCCTTAAAATAAGTGTTTATCAGCCAACTTGAATTCAGTAGGTTGTTAGTCCACATCCAGCCACAATCATGATTGAGGTTATATGTCTTAACCTACAGGGTTATCCTATCAGTTGTGATACTTGAGGCTAATATGAAAAATAACTGCACAAACCTTGGCATCATGCATAAACCGCTAAAACTGAAGCAAATAGCTGACACTTACTTTCTGAATTTCCTATTCCTGTTTTTATTCTGCCTTAGATACGAAAGAGTCCCAAATAAATTAATATGAGTGTATCAACGAATCGGCCCTATAACATTCCTTATATATGATTATGTGAAGATAAAAGTTGGAAGGAATCGCTATCCTCCCAAAAAAATTGAGAGAAAGGGAAAATAAAACAACTATGTAATAGCTCAAAATGGGAAACCAGTACACCCTTTACTTCTCTTTAACGAAACCAAATCGACTATTTCATCATTGATCTGTCAGCTCTCAGTTAGGGTTTTGGAATAGGTGTTTCTCTCTCTAAGTTTCACAAATGGAAAAAGAAATACAAAAGTAAGATGCACAAGTAAGATGCACAAGTACGCACAAATTAAGATGCACAACTAAACATTAGCAAAAGATGAAAATATCCAATAGCAAGTTAACTAAAAGAATCAATACCACACCTGAATAAGAAACAAGGACACGAGTGAAAGGTGGATAGCAGGCTAATAAAGTGTCCTCAATCAAAACTAACCACCAAGGAAGCTAGTAAATATTTTTCTATAACAGAATATGGAATCTATCATGAAACAACCAGGGAGACTTTAAATTCTAACGTTGCATGATGAAGTCAAAAGGTTTATGCATATCATGAATTTATTTACAAAAACACCATGTTGAGGATTTTTTTTCCCGTGGAAATTGAGAAGGAAAAGTAGAACACGTTCTGAAGAAATATTGAGGTTTCAGGTCCAATCCTGTCCCATAGCAGCACCAAAAGGAATTGAACTTCGTTCCTCATCCATGGCAACTTATGGCTTTGGAAACGCCATAGCCTAGTGAGAGCATGTAGATCATCACTCCGGGCTCTCTACCCCTTTGGATGCCCAGTATACCATCTGTGAGGGCTCTTTCATAGTACTCTACCACATCAAAAAATACAAAGTTGCCCTCATTAGGCATCAAGCACAAACTGCAGACACTCGAGCAAATATCTAACAGTTACTTTCTGAATTCCCTATTCATATTTTTATTTTCCTTTGTCTCTCTTTCTCTCAACATAAAATAATTACAGAAACACAATCGATACCCAAAGATAACATTCCTACAGTTCGTAACATGCATGAGCACCATCTGCTCACCAATGTAAGTGAAACCATCTACAATATATCAGGCAGAATATAAAAAATCTAACAACCATAAATAGAACCTCTCCATGAACTATGACTTTATCTTATTTGATTGCTTTGTCCAACGGACTCTATATCAGTACCACATGTGTATTATTAAGAGATAAATCATTTAATTTTAGGGCACAAAATTGAAAGCTAAGACTACCAACCACAAACCCAGGGAAAACCCTAAATCCAACCCAGAGTGTTTGCAATTGAACTAGTATAGAAACAAAACTAGAAACCCATAAAAAAAACACCCTCCACTTAAATCAGTGCACTAAACAAGACGCAATAAACACCAACAAAAAAAAAAATGGTATAAAACTTCAAGAAACAAAAATCGTACCTCACGCGATGAGCCACAGCGGCCGACGAAGCCGAGAGAGGAGAGCACGAACATGCAACAGGCGATCGAAATTTCCACCGGCAAGAAACCCCCAGTTCCCCGATGTCTCTTCTAATCGTCTAGAACCAACTACTCAGTAAGAACAAAAGAGAAAAGAAAAGAAAAAAATATACTCCGTATTAATTAAGAACAAAAGAAGAAAGAAAAGAAATATATATATATATATATATATATATATATATATATAAACGCAGAACAGAAGCATGACGTCAGCACCCCAAAACCTGGAAAGACGAAATTACCCTGAAGGGCATAATCAGAGGCTCTCCAATTGAGGGGCACAATTGCCATGCGGTGCAATTGGCTTTAACTTTTATTATTATTATATATTATATATTATATAGTTTTATTTTTATATATAAAGCTTTAAATTAGATATGAGAGAGAAAGAGAGACGTTGGGGTGTGACGTTTGGGGGCAATTAATGATGATCTCTATTTCTTAAACGAGTCCATCATGCATTTAATTTTGAATGGTTGGAAACACTCTCCTATAATTATATTCTGTAGTACTGTATGTATTATTACATCGTTGTGTAAGTTTTCACTGCTACCAACATCCCTTTAAAAATGTTTTATGTTTTTCATTATTGTTAACAGATAGAATCATGAACAAGCAATCTAGGGAGATCACCTTTTTTGTTAATAAAAAAAAATTCTTCGAGATCCACATTTTTAGTTTTTTAGTGTCGTCTTACCTAAATTATTTTTAACTTTGATCCACATTTTTACTCTTTCCTGATTTTCCTGATTTTTCTGGTTGAGACGAATAATTAGTCCTAAAATTTACGATGAAAAGCTAAAAAAATTACAAGAAGTAAATGATACCAGAAATTATCAAAAAATAGGGAGAATGAGTTGTCTTTGAAATGAAGAAAAAATGAGTCAAAAAATATTATTAACACAACAATACCACAATAAAGTTAGGAAGAACGAGGCCATAAAATTTTGGCATAAATAAAAATAATTTTGACGTTATCATTTAGCAAAAAAAAATTGTAGATATTGTTTCATTTTATCCCTTATAACTAAAGCACAAACTTAAACTGGTCTCAATAGCCCCCATAATTGAGGATCTCCAATTATTACACCTGCCATCTTGCAAAGTAACTTTCAAACAGGTATCCATTCCAAGTAAGGTTAAAGGTTTAAGAGCAATTTTGCACTAAACCAATATGAACATATCTATAATTACGCATATGAGCAAGTAAATCAGTTCGATCCATAAGATTTATTATCTTATCATTGGATTCCAAGCTTTTTGTTCGTTCAACAGTCTTTATTGCCATGCTACTTTTAAATTCAAACATCCCATGCCTATATATAACTGAATGGCGAACTGGAGGGATAGTCCAGTGATTTAATTGTTCTTGCACATCGGCATATTCTATTAATTCAGAATTCTTTATTCTTTCATTATCAGAACGAAATAATCCTCTTATAATGAGATAATTGTGTTAGTGCTCAAATAACCCAATTTATCATAATCCAGTCCTCTTTTTTTTTTAAATGAAAGAGAACATTCCTGATAGCACGTCTGTCAATGATTTACTGGAGCAAAGCCAAATTACCCTTCTCGGGTCCTCATGGCCGGACAAATCCGAACGCGACTTGGGTGACGTCCCACTACCATGAATGTTAGCTCTCATTTAAATTTTAGGTTAAGTTTTATTTTTAAAGGCTTTATCATGATATCATGGCTTATGCTTATACTAACAATTAATATTAAGCCATAATGGCTCTGATACCAAATATATGTATTTGAAAAGAAACAATACAAAGGATCGGAAAAGTACTGACCTTTTTATTAAAGGAAAGAGACTACAAAACTGTGGACATAATTGCCGGGTACACATGCTGGGCCCCATCGCACAAAAATCTCCACCGAAAGCTAAGAATCACTCTATTATTGAGTGCCTTAGAAACTACTCCACATAATTGAGTCTTCTGTTGAAACTTTGAATTTAAGCTTCCATCATTAAGACTTTAAGTAAAGGCAACCATTATTGATCCCGCTTTTCTTTGCCTTTCCGTGACTGAGTTGCCATGATTTCAACCATACTGTCCCAAAAGTCTCCCAATGTGGGTTCATTCTGATCCTCTTCATAAGGGTCCTGAGATTCACCAGCAAGACAAGTAAAGGATTATTGTCTGCCTCATTGCTTGTAGCCGATGTCATTGATGCATCATCTGCAACTTGATTAACTGTTTGTAGAAATTGATCCTTCATAAACTCCATTGTTTTGACGACAATTTCATCATCAGTTAAAGATGGATTTTTTGCTTTTATCTGAGCAAAAATTTCCAAAAAGGGATTCTTAATCGAGGGTTTTTCCCTCTGTTGGACTTGTTTTGCAAATTCTTGATTTTTCAACTTAATTGCCAACATTTGCTCCTCCATTTGAAGTCCTTTCCACCATTTGTGTTGGAAAAATCTTTCCAATATTGGAAAGCCAGATTTATCTGAGACAACGTGAATGTCCCATCTCCAGATCCACGGAGTTCCACAAGATGCCATGGCTTGAAGAAATAATTTTCCTTTTGGAATATTTGGTCCCCATAATTGAGACTGCAATTTCATAAAGGACTCCATTTCCTCTTGTAACTCTTGAGGCAAATAATTTGCATGTGGTCCAAATTTATTCCACCAAGAAATAAACCAATTTGGAAATTCATTCTGCCCAACAGATTGTGGACATATCTTGAAAAACCATGAATGTTTGTGTTTTGGATTTTGATAATAAAAAGCTTTTGTCCAAGCCTCAATATAATCCCAATAATTATATTGGACTGTTGATATTCCATGCTCATTTTTTATGGATAAAGTTTTTGCCCTTTGTGGGTGAATTCCCCATTTGTGTACTGGAATAACCATCTTTATTATGGTTTTGCTATAACTTATAGGCCCATTCTTTTGGCCTACTTCCTCAAAAGTATGAGTAAATTCCACAGATCTTGATTGAATCAGCATTCCCTCATAAAAAGATCGGTATTTGCCTTCAGGAACTGGATATCCCATTATATCCATATATCGTGACTTTATTTCCCACGGATCATCCTTCCATTGTTCATCCTAGGATTCCAGGATCATAATTGTCTCAGTTATTTCTGAGGTTCTAAAAACTTCTTTAGATTGAACTACCTCCGCCATTGAAGGTGATGATATTGAGGCTGAATTGACCTCCTGTAAAGATGGAAATTGTAATTTTTGGGCCTTCAAGTAGGCCTCCACATCTGCTTGGGTCACTCTTGAATGACCCCTGCCTCGAGGTGAATTCCCTCGACCAAGTCCTCTATTTGGTGGCCTGTTCATTCTACAAAATTAAGCAATAGACAAAATTGTTAACTCCGTTTGAAGCCTCTGTATGGATAACTGAAGCAACTCTATTTCCTAGTCTTCATCATCATCGGTGCCATATTGTTGATAATGCCGAAGCAGTGCTTCCCTGGCGTGTATCCATCTTATAAGATGGCTGCGATTATGCGGCCATTTTAATATTGTCATTTCAACATGAAGTGTTGAAAACAGCCCTTTGAAGTTTCAAATATTGCTGAAATATTATTCTTTGCAGAACAAAATTCTTGTGATTCATCCCTGTAAAAATTCTCGTGTAAGAAAATCAGGTAAAGAATTATTTTCTCCTTTGATATATTCAATATCAAAATCAAAAGCAGATAATTCAGACTGCCATCTGGCAAAAATTTGTTTTGAAGCAAGATTTTTAATATCCTGTTTCAGTACTTGTTTAGCTGCACTACAATCAACTCTAAGTAAAAATTGTTGATTGAGTAAATCATCTTGAAATTTATTTATGCATTTAATAATAGAAAGAATTTCTTTCTTTATGGTACTGTAATTAGTTTGTGCATTTTTAAACAAACCAGAAGTAAATCTTACCAATTCTTCTTTATTAGAATTGGTATTATATTGTTTCAAGATACCTCCATATCCTATATTCAAGGCATCTGTCTCCACAATTTTCTTCCATTTTGGATTAGCGATTGCTAAGCAAGGCAATTGTTTTGCTTTTAATTTTATTTTTTGAACAGCCCTAGTATGTTGTTCAGACCAAGGGGGAGGATTCTTTTTAAGTCTATCATATAAAGGTGCAGAATCCTATGCCAATTCTTTATAATAGTCTCCTATATAATTGAGACTCCCAAGAAATCTCTATAATTGGGTTTTGTCCTTAATTTCATCTGGGAATTTAGAAGCAAATTCTATACTCCTATCAATAGGGATGATCTTCCCTTGGTGAATATTGTGTCCTAAGAATCTAACCTTAGTTTGAAATAATTTCATCTTAGGAGCAAAAACAACCAAACCATTTCTTTTAATCACATCTTTGAAGACTCTAAGATGTTTAACATGCTGGTCTATGTTCTCAGAAAATATCAGAACATCATCAATATAACAAATTGCAAAATCAGCATATGCATAAAAAATATTATTCATAATATTTTGAAATTCTGAAGGTGCATTTTTCAGACCAAAAGGCATTACATTCCATTCATAATGACCAAAAGGAACAGCAAAAGCTGTCTTATAATGATCGGATTCCTGTATTTGAATTTGCCAGTATCTAGATTTCAAGTCAAATTTAGAAAAGATAACTGCTTTATTCAGTCGATCTAACAAATCTTTTTTATTAGGAATGAGATATCTAATCCACATTAAAACTTCATTTAATGGTTTATAATTAATAACCAATCTAGGAACACCTCGTTCTTTTTCAGCATTTTATTGACGTAAAAAGCTGTGCAACTCCAAGGAGAATAGCTTTTTCTAATTAACTGTTTTTTGAGTAAGCTATCAATCTCATTTTGACATAATTTCAAATATTCTTGTTTCATCTAAGAAGGTCTAACTTTTGTAGGAATTCTTTTTTCATCAAAACCCCTTTCATAAGGTAATGAAACAATATATTTTTTCCTATCCCAAAAAGCATTAGGGATATCACTACATATTTCTTGTTTGAAATTATTCTCTATTTGAGAAATTTTCTCTTTCAAAAAAGGTTTCTGTAACATTTCTTCGACATTTATTATTTGAATTTCTTTTTTAAGAAAATTTATCTGTTTATCTTTATGAGATATTTTTCTCATAATATCATTTATTTCTTTGTAAACAGGTGAGGAGACAAATTCGAAAAATATTTCATGACCATCTACCTGAGCGGTTATGCCAGCAGTACTGGTCTTCATTGGCAGCAACATCGCCAAGAAAGGAGTTCCAAGAATTAACTACTGTTGAAGATTCCTTATGCAAAGAAAAGTTGTTTCTAAGCAAACACCTTTATTACAGATATAAACATTATTGAGTTTGTATTTGATTATCATTTTTGCTCCACTAGCATTAGTGAGGCTTTGAGAAGTTTTCTCAAAATATTGAGTTGGAACTATTCCTTCTTGAATACAATTCATGTCAGCACCACTATCTACCAGTGCAATAATATTATTAATTGTATATTCTCTATGGATCACCAAATTAACCTTTATGTGCCATTTTTGGTAAACCACTTTATTAATGGAATTCAAATAGGCCAAATCATTAACTTTGCTTGATTCACCTTTATTTTCCAAGACAACCAATCTTGTCTTTATATCGTAGAATTCCTGAGCAGCTTTATTTTGAAAAGTTTTTAACAACTTAATTTTTGCTTTTAGAGTGTTGATTTCACTCTTTAATTCAGGAATAGTAACAGGTTTAAAATTATCCACCTATTCTAATCTGTCAAGCACAATCTTCAAACTGTAATTTTCATTAGGAAGCTGGGGTTTTTCTTCCTCTTCTTCTGTCATTGAAGATATACAGGTTTCTATGATTCTCATTTTAAGCTGAGGATCTTCAATTTGATCAATAACTTCCTCTTCTGAAGTAGAAGAGGTATCTTCATTTTCAGGGAGATCATTAATCTGATCTTCTAAATCAGAATCACTAGAGTCAATTAAAAGTTTGTAAATGGTCTGTTTTAACCCTTCATCTAATTGAAGTTCTTCTAATTTCTTTTTTGTCTTGCCTTTATTTGCATAGTGTCCTATTTTGCCACATTTAAAACATTTGGCAGTGATTTTCTTATCACTCTTTTTATTCTTCTGCTTCTTAGCAGTACTCTTTGTATTTTTTGAGCTGGATTGCTCATTTTTATCCTTCTGGTTCTTTTTGCCGTACTTCTTTTTAGAATATTTTCGAGTAGTCTTATTACTACTCTTATTCTTTTGAGGTTTTGAATATTGGGGTAAATCATAACCAAATTGATCACAAAACTGTCCTAACTCTTGTTTCCCAATTCGGTTTTGTTTTTTCAATTGGTTATGCAACTTTATGTCATTACATAAAGTCAATCCTTCCTGTATTATTATGGATATAAGCTGTCCATAAGTATATCTATCATAGTTAATAGTTAAACCATTATTTTGGTCTCGCAATTTTTTTCTTATCTTCTCTGCAAAGAAATAAGGTAATCTATCAACAAATTTTGACTTCCAATGCTCACTATTAGCATCAATTCTTTGCATTACTTTGGCAAGAAACACATCTTTATACCAACGAAAATGAGTTAACGTTGGACATTTTAGGTTTTGAAGTAGTTCCCTACTTCTTTCACGTTGGTTATCCCAATGACCAACAAAATGTAAAATTGTTGACTAGACAAGAGTGTAAACCGCATCTTGTTTTACCTCACCAGCTTCATTAGTTTTTACTGCATTTAATATTTCTTGTCGCTGGTTTGTGGTCAGAACATTGTCCCACCAACCTTTAATCATACCAGTAAATCCAACTGTGATCCAACTAGCAACCTCTTTATCTTCATTTTTATTATTAGTACATATTGTGCTATACATCATCATTTGATGTACTACACCAAAAATTTGATATTCAGTCATACCATCTATGTTCCATTCATAGATAGTCCTACCACTATAAGACATCTGTTTTTGAAAACCAGATTCTTCATATAACATATCTTGAGGAGTTGGTCTAGGATAATAATATCTATCGGCTCCTCCATAAGGAAATTTCTGGGGATATTGGATTTTACTAATAGTCTCATGCTGAGACTAAAGAAAAGAATTTTCTATTTCTACAACTTCTTGTTGTGACATTTCTTGCTCTTCTGTAAGAGCATTAAGGGTTAGGCCCTTAAATCTCTTCTGTAATTTTTTGAGTAAATCAGAATTTTTATTAGGATCAGTAAGATTAAAACCAGTTATTGGTAATGGTGGCCGAATATTTGATGGTGAAATACCATGTTTAATTTCTTCCCTAGTTTGAGCTAATTGCTCTTCCATTCTAATCAACTGATCACCGATTGTGTTAAGACAAGCATTAGTATGATTATTTTGTTTATAAACTTTTCCATTTGGATCTGTGCTTTTAAGTTTGACAAAAGCAGCAGTTTCCAATGGTGAATCAGACTCATAATTACCCTATATTGACAAAGGTATTGTTGGAGGATGTACTGCTCGAATAATAGTTCCCGACATAGACCTCCAATTCCTATGATAATCTTGTATTACATTTATGGACCTATCAAATTCTGTCCAATATCTACCATAAAACCATTGAGTAAAAGGTATAATTTTTTGTTGGCATTCAAGCCAATCATAAAATTCCTTTTTGAATTTTTGTAATTGATCAGGATCATATTTAGCAAAATACCAACTCCTAAATTCCTAGTATTTAGGTTGTTGGAATTCTTTATTAATCTATCTTCTAAGCTCAGGCCCTATTATCATTATTAATAGTAAATGCCATTTCACTAGCAGTATGTGATTCTACTGTATTATTTTGAGTATAAACTCCATGTGGTATTTGGTTTTGGGATATTCTTATTCCAACTAAATTCTCATCCTCAACCGGGTGATGAGATTCTGGGATTTCAGATGTCGAATGTCGACTACTATTTGGAATACTAATTCTATAGGGAGTTTGATTATTTCTAGAACTCAAACTTCTAGTAAATCCACTAGTCTGTGAATTCGTAAAATTTAAGAAAACAGTCTCATCATTATCTTGAACTATTTGTTCAATTCTATTAATAATCGGTCTAGAAGGGACAGCATTAGGTATAGTCCAACTGTCAGGGAAGGTAATTTCCTCCCAATTAATCAATCTATTAGTAGCAATATTAGATGTCAACATATTAGATTCAATTAAAACAGTCTGATCAGCAGGATGCATCATACGCACCCTAGGATTTATTGTATTCATAACTTTATAATAAATTCTGTAAATCACAGCAATAACTTCAGATCCAAGCAAAAAATCATAACCTCTAGTCTGGATTCTACAATTCAAAGCTTCTCCTATGTTTCTCAGGCCCTATTATCATTATTAATAGTAAATGCCATTTCACTAGCAGTAGGTGATTCTACTGTATTATTTTGAGTAATTTTTAAGAACAAACTACATCAGCATTAGCAATAAAGAACAAAAACCTACTACATTTCTTACCATTTGAAAATAAATATTTAAAATACTTTCAATTAGCAAGGGCAAATGTGACACTATAAAAATCTAGTACTATTACAATTAATACAAGTGGGTGAGAACTCTACATTGGAGAACTCTACATTTATACCAATGGTATTTTGCAAACTTCTTAACTTATTTAATGCTTTTAAACTTGTGCCCCAGTGGCATCAATTAGCATTTGCCATTTGAAAATACTGAAGATGTGGTATTGGAGGAGATAGCCCGTGTTATGAACATGGTGGTACTACTCCGGGGTTTTTTTTTAATCGAAGAAAGAGAGAAGGGAAAGTGGGTGAGAGAAGGGGAAAGGGTAATAATGTCTCTATACTTAAAATAAGTGAGCATGTGACTTGCATGTATCCCTTTCCATCCAAATCGTAACAGAATGCTAACATAAATGAGTTGGGAATAGATTTTCAATAGTTAGAGGGGGTTAAGTGTCCAATTTTGTAATTATAGGAGATTAAGTGTTTCAGGGTGTTAGTTATAGGGGGTTAGCTGTAATTTATCCTAACAATAAAAAGATTAAATATAAACATTTGAAGAATTCCATACAAGTGCATGGTCTAGTATAGTGGTAAAGTGTCTCCTATTCGTTAGGGTTTGAATTCTCTACCACTCATATGTTTTTTGTTTCCAAACTCTCTCTTTCTTGTTTTTTGCATAAGTTCTCATAAGATTTGTAATTTTTCCACTAATTGAAAAAGAATATGACTCATTTGGACAATAAATTTTTCCGTGACCCATTCAAATACATAATTTTCTTTATAGAATAATTTATTAATGTGGCTTGACTAAGTATTTACGGGTAGGCAATAAAAACTAATACTTTGTACAAATGCTATAAAAAATGCAAATTAGAGAATGGTAAGCGACCAAGAAAAGTTACTATCGTAATGTCTTGTATTTGCATACCTTAAAAGAGGTGCAACAAACCTTTATTTCTTTGTCAATAAAAAAAGTCCACAACAAAATTTAGGATTTTTATTGGATGGTGCTACTCCCGCATCTGAATCTTGGCTCTACCACTGCTATCCACACAGATTTTCTCTGCATATATCAGGATGTGGGACCCACGTCGGGTCCCACACAAAGTCACTAATGATCTGAATCATTCATTAAATTTAAAACATTTTTTCAAGTGCCCTCGCAAAAATTAGCTCAATCCAATCATCTAATTTTCATTCAGATTTTAGATCCCTACCATCTGAATAAAAAAGTTAGAAGATTGGATTGAGTGTTAACAGATATCAGATTGAGCTGATTTTAGGGGCTCTACTAAAAATATTTTAAATTTTATGATTGACTCGGATCGTTTGTTATTTGTGCGGGACTTAGCATAAGCCCCAAATCGTGATCTATGCATAATTTGTGAACAACTGTTAAATGATTTAAATTTTTATTGAATTCAATTTAATGAGTATTCTTGGATTCATGTTAAATGTTTTAAATTTGTCATTCGTGCGAAATGATGGATCTAAAATGTAAAAGTTATGACAAAAATAATCAAAGATGAAAAATTAACAAGCACTTACCGGCGATATATATGTACTAGGAATTGTCCGTACCTAAAGATACGGTGCAACTTAATAGCGAATTTGCAACTATCCAAAATTATTTTCCACCAATTTCACATTTGCTAGAAAGCTATCACGTAATAAACATGAATTTTCACTATGAAAACGACCTTTATCAAACACCATGTGCAAGCGTGGAGCGATAGTAACATTGAGCTAGTATATATAATAACAAATACAAATGGAAGGTGAGTTCTCAATATAGCTCCATTTAACTCAATGTGGAAGCTTTCGAATTTCAGATCGAATTCCAAGCTCTTATAGAATCCCACATGTCACGTCTCAAATCTGGGAGCATGATCAGCCGTGAACTATGTAACAATCATGGAATACGAAGCCTCATTAAAAATATTTTTAGCGACTTCAAACAAATAAAGTAAAATTTGAATATTTTATTAAAGCAAATGTGCAAACCCTTAACCAATATTTTTGTCGAACAAGATGGGCACAATATCCGATATTCTCCAACTCCAAATTTCACAATGAATTGCCAATAAATAAAAGTGTGGAAGCTATTTGACATGAGAAAAGAAACAAAAATGCAAATGCCCTAGAGGTCCCAACAATACCACAGAGCCCACTACAATGCTCCAAACTTGAAAAAAAATGTGGCATAAATCCGTCAGTTGAAAGCTCAATGAGTAGTTAAGCATGCTAAGGGTACAAAGTGGCATATGTATAAACGAACGATAACGATGGCTCCAAAAAAAATAGTTTCAAATTAATAAGGGAGGTCGATGGTTCAACGAATACTATCAACAAACCAAACATTGAACAAAGAGATCAACAACTCAACCAATAGTATCCACAAGATGAATAACGGATTAATGAATAACAACAACAATAATTGAATCACATTATTAATCCTTTTCACCAAACAGTGTGCCCAATAATATCATAAAGATGAGCAACAATAATATGAGAATCCAAACCAAATTGAGAACCACAATTACCATTACCAATTATCAATGGCCAAATATTTTCTTAGGGCTTCGCCCGTTGGATCTAACATCGTACTTAGAGTCACCACGGTTTTACCAAGGTCTTTTTCCTAAGTCGATCCGGAAGAGAGTCACCATGGCTTTACCCAAGTCTTTTCCCTAATCCGTTGAGCATTAGAGTTAGGGGTGTGCAAAAAAACCGAGCCCCGACGGACCCGACCCGAAGGGTTTCGAGCGGGGCCGAACATGTGGTTCGGTCGGGTACGGGTACATTTTTTCCAAAAAATCAGTTTTCGGTTCGGGGCTCGGGTTGCTGTTTTTTCTTACCCGACCCGACCAACCCGACCAAAAAGGTAACGAATTCATATAGTTTACTTCGGTTTTGGTCGGACCCGCCCGACCAAAATCCGACCCGACCAAAAAATCGGTTACGCAGACGGGTATCCCCCCTCCTTCGGTTCGGGTTCGGGTCCCCAAAAATCGATAACCGACCAGTCGGGTTCGGGTCCGAACCCGACCCATCTGACCCGTGCCCACCCCTAATTAGAGTCATCACAATTTTACCCGGGTCTTTTTCCTAATGGCCATAGTCACCCCAACTTTACCCAAGTCTTTTCCCTTTTCCCTGGACTTTCACAAATATAAACATGGTCCTAAGCACAAAAGAACGACGACAAACCGGAGTCACCTGCACTAAGAATATTCTCCGTGCCGCTGCATAATCTCAACAATATTATAGAGTCAACAGATCGACAACAATAAAATTAAGCGCAATCAATCAATTGGAAATTTTATCAATGAATCTTGTATGCCAATGGGTACGTCAACATCATTTAACATGAGGCCAACAAATAACAATAATATTTATCGGATCACAACAAATAACATGTCAAGGATAAATAGGCTCAAGAGAATTTTAAAAGAATGGATCACATTTTTAACCACTCACCTCAATCGAAATGATAGATCGCAAAATGCAATGCTCGAGTGTTGTCTAGTCGGAATAAAAAGAATGAAAGTACTAAAATCAGTTTCTTGAAAAACTACTAATGTGAACTCTCCTATAATTAATTAGACTCCATTAACCTGATCATTTCCACACTACAATACCACCAGGCACCAGGCTCCAGCTTCTCTCAAAATCACACACAGCACACATGCATACACACAACCATTACACTTGCACATCCCTCTCTCTCTCTCTCACCACCAACCGAAACCCCAGTTGAGATTAAATGTATAGAAAACTTATAGGGATGCTCTCTGCCACATGAGATTAAAAAGCTCACATTGGAGATGCTCCTTTTAGCCTAATTTTTTTTTTACAATTCCTTGACACTGTTTTTTTTTTAAATTTCTATTAGACTAGAATATAATATTACATCTTCTGGAGTTTCATTATGTTGAAATGACTAGATCGTCAAACAAGAATTGAAAAAATATAAAATTATGAATAAGTCTAGAGCCCTGGAAATGAACTCATGCCCCAACCCATGACAGCTAATGTGGACTGGGCCCCACGTCAGTTTTAAGTTAAAAAAAAAAACTAAAATCAAAATCGAAAAAGACACGTTCATCTATAGAGAAAGAGAGAGAGAGGGAGGAGGACGCCGACGACCAGACCAGCACACCACCGCGTCCGCCACCGGCGACCACTACCGCGACCGCCACCACCACCGGCGACCTTCCCTCCACCGAACGGCACCACCACCAGTGGCGATTTTTGCCTTCACGACTTCCGACGCGAGCACGCACAACCAAGGTCTCTCTCTCTCTGTTCGTTGCTTTGTTCATCTTTCTCTGTTATTTTTTGTTTGTTGATTTCTTTAGTGGTTTCTGATGCAGTGGCCATAGAAGAGTGCTACTTTAAGCATTTTAAGCCTAGAGTGGCAAAACTAGTGAATATTCACTAATTGGCAAAATCAGTGAATATTCACTGATTTCTCTCTCAAAAGGAATCTAGTGAATATTTACTGATACTTGGTTTTTTTTTTTGTTATTATTCGGAATTTTTCTATTTTTTGTAATTTTCACCTTTAATTGATTTGGCTTCCATTTTGGACGAATCAATTAGGTATTTTTTTTCCATTTTTGGTAATTTTTACTTTTGATTGATTCGGCTTCTGTTTTGGACGAATCAACTAGGATTAGGATTTTTTTTCCGCACTATTTAATAAATTGTAACCCTTCAGGGCACGATAGTTGTTGATTATTATCGAATAAAATCAGAGTCAGAGAACGTTTTCTCTAACTTATATCGTTTGTGTAAATCTTTGTTGCACGTTCTTTTCTGTGGTTCATACACGCGCTGCATCAGTTGGTATCAAAGCCCAAGTTTCGATCTCAACTATGGCTACGAGATGTGCTGGAAGTCAAGGGGGACGGAGCAATCGTACGGCTTTTGTGGAGGACGTTTATGAAAGCGATGACGTCGCGCAGGAAGCACGAATAGAGGTGTGATTTCAACAGCTTGAGCAGCGGACAGCGGACGCGATTGGCGCCCTAGCCAACCAAATCACTGCCTTGTCTGTTGGGGGAAATCCACCTCGCCATCACCCGTATGATCGGCAACCTCAGGAAGAGGACAAGAATTCTGATGGTGAAGAGGCTGACAACCCTTTCGCGGTAGGGGCAACTAGTGTCGGGAAAACTGGCGGTGGGGACTACTATCAACCAAAGGGAAGAAGCCTGGGTTACAGGGAGTTCATGGTTGACCCCCGTGATAACCGACAATGGAAAGCCGGCTTGAAGATCGATCTACCTGAGTTTAAAGGGGGTTCGATGCCGGAGGAATTCCTTGATTGGGTCACTGCCATTGAAGAGATTTTAGAGTTTAAATAGGTTCCGAAAGACAAGCGGGTGTCGCTAGTCGCTACCAGATTCAGGGGTAAGGCAGCGGCATGGTGGCAGCAACTCAAACTATCTCGAATGAGGCAGGGTAAAGACAAGATTAGTTCGTGGGAGAAATTGAAGAAAAAGATGCAGGTGGCATTTCTTCCTCACAACTATTCCCGTCTAATGTATCAAAGGTTGCAGAACCTCCATCAAAATGTGCGTTCTATGGATGACTATACCATGGAGTTCCATCAGTTGGTTGCTCGAAATGACCTGGCTGAAACAGAGGAGCTGTTGGTTGCAAGGTATGCGGGAGGATTACGTAAGCAATTTCAGTTTACTTTGAATATGTTTGACTTGTGCTCTGTTTCAGATGCCCATCAGAGGGCATTACAATTGGAGCGGCAGGCTAACCGCAGGCTCGCGCAGATTCCTTGGGGTGTTGTTACTCAACCCTTGGCCAGCCCTGCCCCAGTGAAACCCACTAGTACCCTACCACCACCAGTCCCACCGGCAAACAAAGTGAGCATTTCGGGGACAAAGTGCTTTAAGTGTGGAGAGTCTAGTCATTGAGCCTTTGAGTGTAGGAAGGGCGATCGACCAGGAAAAGCTTTGTTTGTGGACACTAACGGAATTGTCAATGACCACTGTGAATCATATGAGCAAGATGCAGTGTTTGACGAACCATATCACTCAGTCCACCCAGACGTCGATGTGGCGGAGGTTATGGGGGATACTGGGCCTTTACTAATGGTTCGGAGGTTATGTTATGCACCTCGTGACGCTGGGGCTGATTCATGGCTCCGCAGCAATGTGTTCCAATCCACTTGCACCATCGGGGGCAAGGTGTGTCGATTTGTGATCGACTCTGGGAGTTGTGAGAATGTGGTGGCAGAGGAGGCGGTCCAGAAGTTGGGATTAAAGACAGAGGCTCATCCTAACCCCTACAAGCTGTCATGGTTGAAGAAAGGTAATGAAGTTAAAGTTTCTAAGAGATGTTTAGTAGCCTTTTCAGTTGGTACAAAATATAGGGACAAGATTTGGTGTGATGTGTTGGCAATGGATGCATGTCACCTACTGTTGGGGCGACCCTGGCAGTTTGACCGCAAGGTTATGCATGATGGTGGTACCAACACGTACTCTCTGTCATTCAGTGGTATGAAGATTGTATTGTTGCCTTCCAAGGAGGTTGTACCCATACCACACAATGGGGAGGGTACCACTCTTCTGACAAAAGCAAAATTCGAAGAGGAGTTTACAACCAGCAAAGTGATGTTTGTGTTGATTGCTAAAGAGGGTTCACAAGTCCAGACAAATCAGGAAGTTCCAGCAGTCATTGAGCCTCTTCTGGAGGAATTTTGAGATGTGTTCCCGGCTAAGCTACCTGATGATCTACCACTATTGCGGGACATTCAGCACCAGATTGACTTGGTGCCTAGTTACAGCTTACCAAATCGGCCTCATTATCGGATGAGCCCGAAAGAGCATGAAGAGTTGAGGCGTCAAGTGGAGGAATTACTGGCTAAGGGCTTTATTCGAGAAAGCCTTAGTCCTTGTGCTGTCCCTGCGTTGTTGACCCCAAAAAAAGATGGCACTTGCAGGATGTGCGTTGACAGTAGAGCCATCAACAAGATTACAGTGAAGTACCGCTTTCCGATACCAAGGCTAGATGACCTACTGGATCAGCTGGGGGGAGCACAGATTTTTACTAAGCTAGATATGAAAAGCGGTTACCATCAGCTTAGGATCAGGTCAGGGGATAAGTGGAAGACAGCCTTCAAAACTAGAGAGGGATTTGTACGAATGGTTGGTGATGCCATTCGGCCTGTCCAATGCACCAAGCACTTTCATGCGAGTCATGAACCAAGCCCTTCGTCCATTCATTGGTAAATTTGTCATAGTTTATTTTAATGATATCTTGGTATATAGTGCCACTCCTGACTTGCACTTGCAGCATCTACGGAAAGTTCTCACTGTATTAAGAGCGGAGAAGTTATTTGGGGCTATCAAGAAGTTCGTTTTCATGACAGATTCCGTACTTTTCCTTGGATATGTTGTATCCAAGGATGGAATTTCTGTGGACGAGTCCAAGGTTAAGGCAATTCGGCTGTGGCCCCAACCGCAGACCTTGTTTGATATTCGGAGTTTCCATGGCCTGATGGCTTTCTATCGTCGTTTCATACCTAATTTCAGTACTATCATGGCTCCTTTAACAGATTGTATGAAAGGTGGCAGGTTTACATGGAGTGATCAAGCCTCTCGATCATTCCAACTAATCAAGCAGAAGTTGACTACAGCTCTGATTTTGTCTTACCGGACTTTTCGCAGCCCTTCAAGTTACATTGTGATGCTTCAAAGGTAGGGATTAGGGCTGTCCTTAGTCAGAATTCCAAGCTAGTGGCCTATTTCAGTGAGAAGTTGAATGGGGCAAAACTAAATTATAGCACCTATGACGAGGAGTTCTATGCATTGGTCCAAGCCCTAAAGCACTGGTATCACTATCTCATTCATAGTGATTTTGTCTTGTACTCTGATCACGAGGCATTGAAGCACCTTAATTCACAAGATAAGCTATCCAGTAAACATGCCAAGTAGGCCGCGTACGTCCAGTAGTTCTCATTCTCCATCAAGCACAAGTTGGGGGCTTTGAATAGGGTCGCTGATGCCCTCAGTTGCCGTGCCAACTTCCTTACTCTTATGCGGGCCAAGGTAATCAGTTTTGATGCGTTTCGAGAATTGTTAGCAGCTGATCCGTATTTCTTTATTGTGCTTGAGGAGATCGCAGGTGGGGGTCAATCTGAGTTTCATGTGCAAAAGGTGTTTCTGTTCAAAGGAAACTTGTTGTGTGTTCCGGACTCTAGCCTCCGTTTGAAAATTATTTAGGAATTGCACAATGAGGGGCACGTGGGCTGTGATAAGACACTTGCACTGGTGTCTGGGTCCTATTTCTGGCCGACTCTGCGGCGGGATGTTTGCAGATTTGTAGAGAGGTGTCACATTTGTCAAGTGTCCAAGGGATCAGCCACTAATGCGGGTTTGTACATGCCATTGCCCATTCCTTCTCAGCCTTGGGCCGACATCAGTATGGATTTTGTGGTGGGGTTACCACGTATGCAACATGGTCATGATGCTATTTTCGTCGTAGTCGACCGGTTCTCCAAGATGACCCATTTTATTGCTTGCAAGACGACCACAGATGTTGTCAAAGTAGCCCCGTCATACTTCATAGAGGTTTATCGCTTACACAGGCTGCCTTCTTCAATCGTTTCTGATCGGGACACTCGGTTGCTAAGTCACTTTTGGAGGACTTTGTGGAGGTTGGCCTGCACCGCTCTCAATTTCAGTACGACTTACCACACTCAAATCGATGGCCAGACTGAGGTGGTGAACCATTCCTTGGGCAATCTACTTCGTAGCTTGGTGGAAGACCATCTCAAGAGTTGGGACCAGAAGTTGTGTCAAGCTGAGTTTGCTTTTAAGCACTCCGTTAACCGTAGCACTAGACTTTCCCCTTTCCAGGTTGTCTATGGCTTTAACCCGTGAACTCCGCTTGACCTAGCTCCTGTTCCTGACCCAAAGCAAGTGCATGGGAAGGCTAAAGAGTTCATCACATGTCTGCAACAGGTTCATAAGGATACTGAGCAGCGCCTGGTGGAGTTCGAGGTTGGGGACTTTGTGTATGCCATCCTCACTAAAGATCGGTATACTGCCCATGAGTACAACAAGCTTGCTGCTCGGAAGGTTGGACCTTTAGAAATCATCGAAAAAATCAGTCCAAATGCGTACCGTTTGAAGCTTCCTAGCCGTGTTCGCACTGCTGATGTGTTTAATGTCAAGCACTTGATCCCATTCCGAGGGGATAGTTCTGATGATGAAGCAAATTCGATGGCAAATTTCTTTTTAGAGGGGGAGGATGATGCAGTGGCCATAGAAGAGTGCTACTTTAAACATTTTAAGCCTAGAGTGGCAAAACTAGTGAATATTCACTAATTGGCAAAATCAGTGAATATTCACTGATTTCCCTCTCAAAAGGAATCTAGTGAATATTCACTGATACTTGGTCTTTTTTTTTGTTATTATTCGAAATTTTTCTGTTTTTGGTAATTTTTACCTTTAATTGATTTGGCTTCCGTTTTGGACGAATCAATTAGGTACTTTTTTCCATTTTTGGTAATTTTTACTTTTGATTGATTCGGCTTCTGTTTTGGATGAATCAACTAGGATTAGGGTTTTTTTCTGCACTATTTAATAAGTTGTAATCCTTCAGGGCACGGCAGTTGTTGATTATTATCGAATATAATCAAAGTCAGAGAACGTTTTCTCTAACTTATATCGTTTGTGTAAATCTTTGTTGCACGTTCTTTTCTGTGGTTCATACATGCGCTGCATCAGTTTCCCAAGATTGTGCCCAGGTCGAGCCTAGTTTTAATTGAAAGTTAGGGTTTTAGTTCCTTTGCTTTTCCTTATTTCGTTTATGCTTGGAATTGAAACATAAGATTTTTGATATGTTCAGTTTTTGCGTGAATCTGTTGACTACATGGTAAAAATGTGAAACCAAAAGCTTAATCTGTTAGAGTTTTGCAAGATTCCATTTTAGTGTAGATTGTGTAATTTTCAATGTCAGCCGTGAAAGTTAAAATTCATAGGACTTGTAGGCCAGGTTGAATTGCTTGGAGTCATATAATGAGGAGATATGTGTCTCACTAGACTATTAGTGAGTGGATTGGCAATACTTGATTCCCAAGGTGTTGTTTTCTTCATATTTGCGGGACTGGTTGCAAAACAGATATGTGATTTCTCCACCAGTTGTTGCATTCAGACGTTAGAAATGCAGTGGCTTGTAGTCCTACCCATGCTTAATCGATCAAACAGGCCCCTATGACATTAAAGTTGGCCTTTCATGTTGCATTAGACAAATTCCATTCAGAGTGCATTTTGACTAATATTGCTGGTGAAGCCAGAAGAACGATTACAGGTGCACATCCACATAAAAGAATGATTACGGAAACAAACTACACTTGTTATCGGTCCATACTTCCAGTTCACTGTATGTTTTCATGTTAGTTATTAGAATTGTATTTTCCTTTTGGAGACATGTTTATATACTATTTAGGGTGCACCATCTTAGAGACGTTGGTAGCCTTAAATTGAAGACACATTTGGCCTAACTGATGTTTGTTTTAACAAGTGCTGGAATTGGCCGAAAACGTAGCGAGGGACAATAAGAAGACCTGTATCATGCTGCAACACATTCATGGTGCAGCTATTTTGGTGTGATGGTGATGAGATGTTTTTTGATCATGGCCTAAAATGATCTGCCACTGTGAAGATCCTAATGATGCTTCAAACATCTTCTAATGTCGATGCCGACGATGACGAGGATGAGGACGGAGAGGAGACTGGTAGCGAGTAGGAGGATGATGAAGAAGACGAGGAGAATGAGGAGGATGATAGTGAGGGTGGTAGTAGTAGTTCTTTTTCTTTTCTTTTCTTTTTTGTTTACAGCTTAGGGGAGAGGATAAATGTAATGCCCGTATAATGGTTTTTGTATTCGGAAGACTATGTATTACACTCATCATTCTAGTGAATGCCATAGTTTGCTCTATTTATTTTTTGTTGCTTTCGTGGTTTTCTGAAGACAGTGCTTGGTTTTCTTTGTTGTTTCAAAACTTTAAACTTTAATGTGCTTGATGATTTTATGACTTTGGCTTTGTGAATGGTAATTAGGATGATAAATGCCCGGTGTGGGCTTGTGCATAACATGTTGTTCTTGTTGTACTGAACGAGACGCGAGACGTCAGGTTAGGACTAAAAATATGGGAGTGCTGCCCAAATTTTACTAAAAACTACCTTGTGTCCACAAGTGTCCCCTTTTGCCAGCTCTAGGCATTATCATGAACTTGGCATTGGCACCAACTTTATGTCAATCAGCAAACAACTTAGTCTCATAGAAACTACAGGATCAACATGAAATTTGCAGAGGACAAAAAAACTTGTATTGCATTTGCTAGAAAATGCATAGAAATGTTTACACTATTTTGTAGCTACGGTAATGAGCAACTTTTGCTAAAAATGTAACAGCAAGCCAAACTGCTTTGACCTATACTTTTCCGCATATGCTAATTACATTTAGACACTTGCATTGGTGTGTATGTTGTCGAAAAAGAGGGCCAAAAGGTAACAAAAATACTTAAGTGAGTTTGAAATCCTAACTTTTTGATGACGAGGAGAAAAAGGAGCCGTGTCTGACACGTGTCCGATACGGAAACAGACACGACACAAGGACATTCCAGAAACTCAATTTCCAACACTCCAGAAACTAAAAGTGAAACTCAATTTTCAGCACCTAATCATGAAGTGTTACCAACATTGAAACTCAAAACTGAAATGATAGAAAATGGAGCAAACGGCATGCCATACTTGTTTACCAAGTATGTTGTGTCAAATGTCACAACATCGCCAAACTCCTTGCATGCTGCCCTACTCCTTGCATCAGCCCAAAATACATTCCTTAGTAGTCCTTCATCATCCAAATCCATGGCAAAAAATAAGTCAAAATTGTCAGCTTTCATCTTCATGAAATAACTATACATCTCCTCAACATCTCCTTCAACAAGTAATTTATATATCGCTCAGTATCCACAAAAAATTTCAGCAATCCTTCTGATTATATTGAAGGTTATCATGTCTCCCCCCCACGCCCCCCCCCCCCCCCCCCCCCCGCCTTGAATTTGAAGTGAGGCATAAGTCTTATGCAACAGAATCGCGGCTTTATCATTCAATATGAGCTTTCTTTTCACTTGTTCATCAAGAACCCTATTGCTTTTATAAAACTTGGACTTTCTCGGGCTATGTTCATGATTGTGCTCCAAGGCAACCCAATTTAACATCCACTTTCCATTCAGGTATAGATCAAAATTAAGGCGAGCTGGACAATCAAATTTTTGTTTGTGGCCTTGGTTTGACCGGATTGGCTATTCTCACCCTCGCCTTTCCACCGTGACTACATTCAAAAGTTACATGCCTCAAGGTTTCATCTCTTCCCTTGTTGTGACATTTTTTTGTCACACCAAACCCATTTTCTTTAGCATATCTTGAGTGATATAGATAGCTTCATTTGGTGTGTCGAACATCATTCCCACCTTTGGTTGCTCAACTGTTACTTCAAAATTTTCTGTTAACTCATTTCCATTCACATTGGTACCTATCTTAACACTCTTTTTTTCTAAAGAACCACTCGATACCTCTTCGTCATCTTCATTGTGTACACTCCATACCTCCTCTTCATTAGTATCTATCTCATCTTGATTCAACGATCGAGGAGGCATTGTCGACGGAACAGACTCCGATAACATCAAAGATGTAGGAAATGGCAACGGAAACCTACATGTTTAAGAATAAAAATATTATGACATGAGCTTATCATGGCAAACCGCAATATCATTGCATACCAAATATCAAGTGTAAAAGCCACTATCCCAAAATTATGACATGAGCTTATCTTGGCAAACCACAATATCAATCCAGTGGGATATATGCATATGAACAATCAATTCATGTTAGTGTAGCTCCAAATGTCAATCAAAAAATGAGTAGAACAAATGCCAAGATATTATCATATATATACTTTCAATACCTAATTCATGGTCAGGATCTCATAGTTACAACAATAATTGTTAATTAAGTTGAATTGTTTATCTTGTACAGCCCGCTTAGGAGTATAATTGAAGGAGTGTCTCCTATAATTTGCAGATAAAAATTTAACTCATTCTAAAATTCGCACTACTACAAAAATAGAAAAAGACCTCGGTTATTTGGTGTGATCTTTCACTTTTAATCTCGCATTCAAAACCGTGGTCTATCAAGGTGTAACTAAAAGTCTCTATCTTTTGACTACATGATAAAAACCGTGATTAAAACTCATTAATACCGTGACTAAAAACATAAAAACTGTGATTAAAAAAGACAAAACCGTGACCTTTAATAGCTTAACATCTCAGTTTCATTATAAAACCGTGGTTGTTTAAAGAGTAATAATCTCAGTTTTTGAAAAAATCGAGATTGAAAGTGGCATTTTCCTAAAGGAAAAAATTCCCCTTTATCTATCCTGTTGGGTATTGAACCTAAGTCTCTTGAGTTTTGCATAGAAGCTTCAACTAACTACACCACACACACTTTTCAATATATAATTGAAATATTTAATATATAACATATGCGTTTAACATTAAAATATATTTCGAACATCATTTTGAACCTTCAAATATTAAAATTAGAAATTTTGATAAACATGAAAGTTGTAGCCCTTTGTGTTATTGTTCAAACCCAATTTGAATTATCTCAATTAATGGAGTTTTGAGCATAGAGTTGTACTCGAAATACATTTGGCGATGAAACGCAACTTTCATAAATTTCACCACCAAAGGTATCCATTTTGTGACGAAATATGTTTTCATCGCCGAAAGTACCCCATTTTTTGACGAAATATTTTTTTGTAGAATGATTGAGAGTGACATTTATTTAGGGGTATTGCGCGCGTAGTCGATTAAGGGGTAAGCGACTTTCAACTTTTCTTATATAAGAGCTTTCATCTCAAGTCTAAAAAAAATGTGATGTATTCTCTAACTTACGATCTCAGTTTCTAGATAATTGAGATTAAATGTTCTTTTTATCTCAGCTTTTCAAAAACGAGATCTATTCTTTAAGTTACAATCTCACTTTTAGATTATTGAGATTAAAAAAAAATTTCATCTCAGTTTTTTGAGAATGAGATCTATTCTTGAAGTTATAATCTCACTTTTTAGATTACTGAGATTAAAAAATCTTTCCATCTCAGTTTTTTCGTATAACTGAGATTAAAACTATAGTCCATAACATTTTATTACGTTTTTACAAAAAGTGAGATCTTTTTAGTTTTTGGACCGTGATCTTTATACCATTTTGTAGTAGTGTCGGTCTAGAAAAGTTTCTAATTTATTTGGAATAACTTGTTTCCAGTTGATTTCGGCAGAGGCAATGTAGTTACGATGAAAATGGGAGGACCAAAATGCCTGCTGAGTAAATTTGTACATGTGGTTCAATTTGGATTCAAAACTCTGACTTTCAATTGAAATCTCATCTTTCAATTCCAAGCAGAAACGAATCAGGAAAAGCAAAGAAACCAAAACCCTAACTTTCAATTGAAAGAGAGACGAACAAAATAACGAACAGAGAGAGACCTTGGCGGTGTGTAGTCGCGAAGGAGAAATTCGTCCGAAGTCACTGGTGCGCTAGTTTTCGCAACGGGTCGGTCACCGGTGGTGCTCATGGTCGCCGAAGTGGAGGTGACGCTGGTGGCCACCGGTGGTGGTGGTGAGGCTGGTGGTCGACAATGGTGGAGGTGTGGTTGGTGGTCGGGCTCCATCTTCTCTTCTATCTCACTGTTTTGTTTTTGCACGAGACAATTTTTTTAAGGGCCGATTCAAAATTTCACTACTTTTATTTTATTTTATTTTATTTTTTAAACTTGAGCTGACGTCAGCTATTCTGGGTTGGGGCAAGGGTGGGTTTCTTGGTACCTAGACTTATTGTAAAATTATAGACTGAAGATGACAAAAGTTGAGATAAGATGATGAAGAAGAAGAAATAAACAGTTTTTTCGGTGACAAGACTGTCTTTTGGGGTCTATTTCGTCGTCTTGTATAAATTTTTCCCAACTTTGATCTATTTTTTTTTATACTTTTTCAATTTCTTTCATCGATACAAACAATATGATACATAAATTTGACCCAAATTTAGTAAAAATTACAATGAAATAAATAAAAAGACCATGACAAAAATTCCCAAAAAAAATTAGTTCAAAGGAAAACTGAACACCACTCTAGAGTCTAGAAACAAGTCGTTCCACATCTAGGTCTATCAGCTTTGGACACAATTGTTTATTGCATTCTAACAACATTTTTGCCTTTACTTTCTATCAATTGACCATTTTTTAACCATCATGAAAATGCTAAAAATAGTTCAATGGGCTGTCATCAAGGTTTAAAAGTGCATTGAAATGTGTGAAAAGTGTATAAAAGTTTGTGAAAATGTATTAAAAAGTGCAAAAGGTGCGTTAAAGTCTCTTTTTTCTACGTATCTTTTTCTTAGCTTATTGACAACCGTTAGATCTATGCCACTAATAAAGCTATTACTAAAACTATACCATTAAGCTATTACTAAATTTGTGCTTTGATTTTGGTTTGTCCATTAGAGCGATTCATAACAAATGAAGCGTTTACTCATTCAAACCAAAATTTGAATAGAATGTTGAGTAAAGGCCAGAGATGATCATTCAGAAGAAAAACACAAGTACATCTCTAATAGTTTGAGGCTATTTTATGCAATTTCTTTTTACATGTTCATAAAATTTATTAAATTTTGACAAAATTGTTATAATGGTGTCCAAACCATTTTTTTTACCGTAATGTATTGCCACCATTAAATCACTTGAATTATTTCATAGATACTCAAATATAAAAATAAAAATAAAAAAACACCACACAAATGTTATCTAACAATATATGACATTATGACTTTACCATTTCTTGACTTGCTAAATGGTCGATCACCGGATGATAAATCTTAATATTGTCGATGAACAAAAGTTCGACTTGTGAGTTGTGATGTGATTTGTCTTCGTTTGTTTGTTTGGACGTAAAATATTTTTCGGTAAAATATTTTACCTATTTTCCGGTATTTAGTTGTGTAAAAAATGAGGAAAACATTTTACATGTAAAATATTTTTCATCAATTGGATGAAAATGACTTATCCTTACATCTTCCGTAAGTTATTTTCCGAAACCGCTGTCTTCTATTGCAATTCTCACTGCTTAGTTTCTTCAATCGTCAATTCTGCTCTCTCTCTCTCTCTCTCTCTCTCTCTCTCTCTCTCTCTCTCTCTCTCTCTCTCTCTCTCTCTCTCTCTCTCTCTCTCTCTCTCTCTCTCTCCCCCCCCCATACACTATTTTGTTGATTTTTGAAAATATTTTCAAAAGTCAACTAAATACCGATAATAAAAGTTTAAAATTTGTTTTCTGAAAAAATATTTTTCATTGTAAAACATTTTACATCGAAACAAACGGATCAGTTATTAAGAATGTTGTAAAAGAATTGTGTTCCAAACTTTGCACAAAGAAGAAAAAAGAAGCAATGGAGGAAGATGTGCTGTTGAAATCCACTTTACACGTTACAGCCCTTTGTGCTTGTGAGAGAGCAATGGGGGAAAAATAAATCCCATTTAGTACTTTTCTGAATAGCAAAAACAGCACAGGACAGGATGGAATCTATCTATCTATCTATTAATATATTATAGAAATTTGTTAGTGTCATTCTTCAAACTTCAAATACTAATTTTCTAGATTTTTTATTTTTACTTGTATAAAAATAGAGAAAGAGAAACGTGTGAAGGAGAGAGAGGGATGTAGGGAGGTGAGAGAGAGGCGTAGGGAAGGGGTGAGTGAATATGGGAGAGAGAATTTAGGAAAATAGGTAGTCGAGTTTTCATAAACAAAAAAAATAAAAATAAAAATATATTTTTAATTTTTTTTTGTTTGTTTAATTCATAAAAGTAGATATAAGTGTTCCAGTGCAATGAGTGCATACATTGAACAAGCGAGATATCAACTAGCGTTGTTCCCGTTCAATACACAGAGTCGAAAAAAATACAAATGTGATCATTTTTTGTCCCGTTTATCGAACGGATCCAACACTAATTTCATTAATGAGAATGGATGTGAAAATACTCAATCCGTCATGTATCTTCCTTTCTCACCATTATAAAGAAATTGATTTACTGATTTAGAGATACACAAAGATATGTATATAATCCAAAAAATGGTAGTGTAACGCCCCGATTTTCGAAAACATCTAGTAAATCTTTTTCAAATGATTTAATAATATTAAAAATGAAAATAACTTTTAAAGACAGTTTATCAGTTGAAGTCTTAAAAATTCAAATAAAGATAACAACATTTAAGTCTTACAAAAGATGCAACATTAGTCTCTTAAGATTACTCCCTCTGTCTCTTTTTAAATGTCATACTTCGTAACTCCAACTTATTAAAAAAACATCATCATTATACCTTTCACATCAATTTTTTCCTCCACTTTTCCTACTTACCCATCATCATTACACTTTTTACTCACTAACTTTTCAAAATGGAATATACTTTTAAGGACAAAATAGACAATGTACCAATTTTTACCCACTAACTTTACCAAATGGACCCTTATTAAGGGACAGCCCAAAATGAAATACTGGAATATAATAAGGGGACGGAGGGAGTACAATACTTGAAAGTTTGAGTGCAATACTTCAAATTAAAATCAGGCTTTCTACTGGTAATTAACCCAAGGCTTGACAAACTCCCCTTTCTGGACCGGGAAGTCTTCAGTGGGGTATGAGTCCTCTAGTGGAAAAAATTTTCAGTGCCGAGCGAGTACCACGTAATGCCCGCTTGCGCATCCGAGCTGTCCATTGAGTGTTTGAATGGCTCAGATTTGGAGAGAGAAAGTGTTGTATGAGAGGAGAGAGAGGATTTCAATCCGAGCAATCCAAAAATGTATCGGACAGCTCGGATGCGCCAAGCGGGTACCATGTAGGATATACCCACTCAGCACTGAAAAATCACTCCCTCTAGTTGGGCATATTGCTCTTCAATATCTCCTTCAAGACCTAGCGTGGAAACACCGTGAGTCGACACTCCGTAGATAAATCCTACCCTACCAACCCCTTACTTTATAACTAGCAGGGATGATATAGCAACTAAAATAAAAGAAGTGCAGTAATATAATACGTCATCCTTTTCTTACTATCCTTTAACCTTACGTGTAATCTAAGATCTTTTCTACCAGATCTATCCTCTCTAACCACTAGTGATAATCGTCCCATGGGTTCACTTCCTCTTATTTGTCCTGCACCGGGGTCCTAAGTGAATGAACCCAAGTTTACGTACCTAGCTTGGATTCACCTATGACCATGACAGGTAGTTTATCATGCCATTCCAGGACTAGGGCTCACGTAGCAATGCTACTATTCTCACTTCCGCAGGGTATTGTACTGTATCCGAGGCCCTTTACCGTTCCCCAAATATTGTACCTAGGGGGTCCTTTACCGTCCCCAAACTCTTCAACCTACTTTACCATTTCATCATTTACTTATTATCGTCTATGTGATCACTGCTCGCAACCATCCCATGTACCTAAGTCCAAACTAGCATGTTCAATTGTAGCAAAAATTCACATAATTCCTTAGTTCAAGATCATATCATAACATAATTAACAGAATAACATCATAACATTTAATGTGTGCAATAAAGTGCATGTGATGAAATTATATTCAATAAGTCTTATTGTAAGCGAATAACTCTACATTTGTAATTTTTTTTATCTTATTTAATAGTGTTTGGAATTATTCTTATATTAAATTTAGTTTTAGTAAACTCATTTACTTTTTGTTAAAAAAAATTTAATGAACGATTTTCTTATCATCGAAACACAATAAAATAAAATAATAATTGTTATGCTTTTAAGAACATTTGTAGCATCTACTCAACATATTATAAGGTGTTTACTGTGCTGTAATCAGACTAGATTTTCTTTTCTTTTTTTTTATCCAAATACGTTTCTACTTTAGACAACTCATGTAGGTCTTTTCTTTTTACAACATTTTATTGTTATTAGCAGTAGGAGAAGTAACCAAAACACAGTCACTTGGGTCAAAATCATACGGGGGGTTTGACTGTAAAAGGAGCACCACTAATAATTACGTAGTACTTTACTGGCCGAAGTATAACCTTTTAAAAGACAAAGGGGAAATCTGTAAGTTAGCTACCAATCTTTTAAAAACAAACGGCTATGAACAATATAAATGCAGAGAAAATGAGTTTCGGCCATTTTTGGAAAATTTGATCCACGGGCTCGATTCCTTTCACCTCCAAACGTAAAAATTAACACATTAACACATTAATATTCTTAGGGACAGGTAGGATAGAAATTAATCTACCTTGAACTCGGTCAGAAATTACGGTGAACGGTTTCGGTGGATTTTCGGCGCGATTGGAGAAGACAACCGGGACGGAAGGCTTGGGATGATTGGAAATAGGTTCTGAGATGCTTGAGAGTATGTTAGCAGATGGGTAGCTCGAATTTGTGTTCAGATTAGTGTAGGGCCGAAACCCACTTTTACTTTCTCTCTCTAAACCTCCATTACTGGAGTGAAGTTTTCTCTCTTTCTTTCTTGTTTCTAGGGGCAGCAGAGGGTCTACGTGTATGCTGTGATTTTCGGATGGAGAGAGAGAGAGAGAGGTATTTATAGAGGAAGTGGAGGGAGCTAGAGGGAGAGGGAGAGAGGTGGTGGTGATGGGAGGAGCCGGCTATGGAGGGGAGGTGGCGGCTAGCTAGGTGGTGGCAGTAGCATAGTTTTAAATCGCGGTATCGGTCGCCGTCGCGGTATCGGTCGCGGTATATCGGTATCGGGACATATCGGTGATACGTCGCGGGAATTGGGTGTCGCGGTCGTGAATTTTTAAAAATCGTCAGCAACATGTATAAAACTTGAAAAATATACTTTTGCCCCAAACATTGGCTTAAATTATCACATTTTAATTAATTTAAGACATGTAATAGCTCATTCTCTTCATGTGAAATATCCGATAATTTATCAAAACTCGCAAGTCAATAAGATTTTACAAATATGAGAAAAATGCAACATTATAAGTTTCGATATAATTGACATAAACAGCAAAAAAAAATGAAGACATTAAAATAAACACACCATAGAGGTTTTACATTACATAATCGCTAGGAGCTCTGTTTTTTGGTTTTTTCTTTTTTTTTTTTTTTCAGAACCGATACGTATCGGCCGTACCGGTCCAAATATCGGTTACAGACCGATACGTATCGGGAACCGGCCGATACGCCTGTGAATTTCAATCTCACCGATATATCGGCCTATATCCGAACCGGGAGTCGAAAATTCCGGTACGTATCGGCCGATATTTAAAACTATGGGCAGTAGCAGCTGGATTCGGGGAGAAAAATGGGAACCATTGGGTATTAAGGTGTTGTCAAGTGGAGAGGAAAATAGAGAGATGGCAGGTGGTGGTTCGGCTGTCATGGGGGAGGGAGGAGTAGGGTGGTAATTAGTGGTGGTAGGGTGATGTTCGGCGGGAATCCGGGGGAGAAAGAGAGAGAGAGTCGGCTGGAAATGTGAGAAACATATCCCTTAATTCCAGGGAAATCACATGTTGTACATGAGAGGTGGTAGGGTGAAGCGGGCTCCATCAAAGGAGTGTTGCTTAGATATGTCACATTCAATATGCCTCTAGCATTTTTAGTTGTACATACGCATATATATACGTATGAAATTCAATAATAAAATTTACCTAATGCAATACATAACTAGTTAGTTAACTGGCGCTACTATTCGTAGCCCTCTATTTATTCTCATATCCCGTTAAAAATTTCTAATTATACTCGACAATTAGTTACCGAAATTGAGATATATTTTTAGCATTCAATTACCGAAATATAATATTTTTTTCAACAGATGTTTACCGAAAATACATGTTCGGCAGTTGTTTACCGAAAGTTGAACATATTTTCGATATATAATTACCGAAATATAATCTTGTTTTCAACAGCAATTTACCGAAATGTTATTTATGATTTTCAACAACCATTTACCGAAATGTAGTGGACTACGGAAGAAAATAAAGGGTTGCGAATAGCGGCGCCCTAGTTAACTTTATTAAAGAAACAATGTTTATTTTTATTTTTTTTAGTTAAAATTATAGTAAATTTTAATTCATTAAAATTTTCAGGTCATTACAGTTAGTATATTAAAAAATGCATTTGGCTTTTCAATAGTTCCAATTTGAATTGGGGGGAGCAACCGCATATTGGTAGGTTATTTTATTTGGGCGTAAGGACATGATATTAATAAAATATCGTAAGCGTTATTTATCTAAAAACCCATCGAAGTATATTTATTTTTCACAGTCATTCCCTCCACGAATTTCGCCTACGACTAAACCCTTTCATTAAAATTTATTTTTCTCTTAAACCCCTTCCATTAGTCTTCCGTTTAGATCCATTAATTTTTTCACCTAAGTTTTATAAAAAGTGGTGCAATCTTCCAATATTCCCCCACACCTTATCGGTACCGTTCTCCCACCATTTTCTCTCAGTCCCACCATTGATTACATCTCCGGCGAAACTCCCAATTCCGCATATATGAAGTTTTTTCAAGTAAATGCAAACCACAAAAAAACTAGCAAATTCTCCAACTTTTTCTCATACCCACCGTTAAAAAGATGATTTGTTAATAACACGAAATTCTTAATTAGGTTCTTGATTCTTCTTACTGATATACTTAATCCAAAACCCACGTTTTGTTATCCGTATTCGATGCTCTTTCGAAGGCTCTGCACCTCTCTTACTCAATTCAACCTAAACCCATCTCTTTTCCACTCTAAACCCGCAAACCCATTTCGTGTTTTCCTCTCAAACCCCAAATATCTCAACCCAAACACCTTCAAAACCCTATTTCAGGCCTTAAATAGATCCAATTGCAAAACGGGTGATGCCCAGCAGCCGGCGGCAGTGTCAATTCATGACCGTAGCCGGCCGAACGGGCCAAACTGTACCGAGCACTTAAAGCTTCAGTTGGGTCAACACCAAACCCAAACCTTTGATCATACTGATTAGAGGGCCTGGGGTGGGTAAAGATGAAGTGATCAAGAGGTTGAGGGAGTTAGAGAGGAGATTCATTTTGTGGTGACGGGTACAAGCCGAGCGAAGACGAAGAGGAGCGTCGGCGGGGGGAGTAGGTCTCTGTTCGCTGAGTATATATACAAAAGGGTAAAATGGTCTTTTTGTTCATTCTGTCAACAGAGTTTGCAAAAAGTAAACTTTAATGAAGGGATTTGGCCGTAGGCGAAATTCGTAGAGAGGATGACAGTGAAAAATAAGTATACTTTGAGGGGTGTCTAGGTAAATAACTCATATCGTAATTGTCATTTGTATCATAATTGTATGTTATCATAACTTAATTCTAAAAATTACTTATTAAAAAAAAAAAAGTAACTCTAAAAATCTGTTTTCCGAAAAAAAATAGAGGTTATCTTTCGAGAATTGTCATTTCAAATTCTTTCACACATGATTCTTGTTTTTCTTTCCTTTTGGCAATTAGTATGAAATTCTGACGAGATAATCGAACATAAGTACAGTTAGATTCATCAAACGAGTCTAGGTGCACGCAAGCTAGACCATACATCCGGCTATAAAAAAATAAAAATAAAAATCATCACACAAAGGTTTGACAAGTATTCTAACTCATTCCTGGACAAGCCGTATATTACATAAGGGTTAATCTTTTAAAGCTTGTACAATTGTACAAACAAACAAGTAAATATTCCTGGAACTTAGGAATAATGTAAGAAAAGGAGTTTCAATCATATCCATGCTAGACTAGGCAGATATCCTCTGGCATTAGAATGAACTGCATATACAGAGCAAAAACTGCCATCCATGGAAGCATCTCAAAGCTAGAGGGACATTCTGAACTACCTTCTACAAAACAAAACTCTCCACTATGAACAAAATGAGAAGAGAAACGAGGAAGAGTGTACCTGAGAGACCACACCCTATTCGCACTTGATAGACCTGTATATGTGGCGAACAAAGAGCAAAGCAGCACGGAAACCAACAGCCCCCAGCATGAGGAAGAAACCATAGCAAATGCAAGCCATGTATCCAAAGAAAAATGAAATTTGCATGAAACCGGACATGTCGGATCTCGCATGGTAGTAATACAGGCAGTAGCCATAAATAAATATGCCAGTTGATCCACCACAAAGAAAAGACCTGTGGCAAATCGAACACGCAAATTAGTCTCACTTCAGACATAATATCTCGCGTAAAGTGTATTCCAAGTTTTTCCGAACTTAAATCACCGAAAACAAAGGATACTGTGCTTCTAGTTGATTAAAGCCATCTGAACTTAAGCACGTGTAAAACAAGAAAGAGGGCAGTCAACAAGAAAGTTAGATCCTGACTCGCAGACTGAATAGCATGAACTAGAAATAATTTCTTTTTCACATTTCCAAATTTCCATGGAAAAGAAGTTACACAAGCTAGAAATACAATAGGAGCCAAATAGTACGACCCATTCTCATGAGAAAAACATTCTCTTACTTGTAAAACAAAATAAAGAATCAAATAATAATGATCTATATATACTCCAGAACCTCTCCTCTTTAGTGGTGTCAAACGGTTGGGTTTTAAATGTTTGATGATCAAGAGGACTAAAAAAATAGTCGCTGGGTGCAAAACTAAACATTACTAAAAGTCTAAAACATTTTGGTTTTGATGGACAGATGGATGGATGAATGTTTGATGTTTTCATTTTGGATGTTATTTGATGTTTTGTTCTACTTATGTTGTTCCTCACACTCAAACTTCAGGAGGGGGGAATATTTAAAACAAAACCCGACTAATCTCTAGGCGCCGACTAATCGGCCTAGGCTCTAGCACCTCTCCACCGCCTGACTAGCACCTAGTGCCTTTTACAGCCATGATTTATGTTGAGTCAAACTGGGTTAGGACCCATTATGACCCTTCTCATAAGTGGGATGGGTTAGAGTGAATTTAGACTGGATGGGTTTAAGTGGATTCATGAAATGGATCAAATATTGCCACCCGTACTCCTCTTTCATCCTAAGTTCCTAACCAAACTCCTTAAAAGATTATAACTATGTTCTCTTTCCTTCAGTTTTAAGCACTCTCCAGCCAAACCAAAGGAGGCCATGAGGGATTTTATTTTCTCTAGCCAGGCAAAGTCACCTCATGGACTGAAGAGTGAAGACAGGTATATGAACATACAAGCTAAAATTTTGAAACCTAGTATTCCCCCACTCATGAAAACCTGGTACCCCAGGTCATCTCAATATGTTTGGAGAAGACTAGGGGTACACACAGATTTATCATGACAGAAGCCATATGTCATGGATTTTAAACTGACATAACATTGTTCTTCAGTCTGTTATCAGAAATCGATTCGTAATAAACTCAAGGAGCACAAAACAAAACGGTTCTATATACCCTGTGCAAATATAATTTTCCTATCAACAACAGCTGACAGAAAAGCACAAGAGACCGTCAACAGACTCAACTCAATGTAAACACCTGATCAGTTGAGAAAGGACTAGCAAGTCAAGACTAGCAGAAAAAGTATAGCATCTAGATTTCCTGCAGGATATCCAATTAGTTGGAGGAAAATAGAATGTACTCCAACAAACAAAAGAGTGCGCACCATTGACCAGCTTCTACAACCAACTATGCAAGTACTAGCTTTAAAATGAGTCATCCATAAATGCAAGTACTAAGGAACATCAGCAGGGCAAAAGCATAATAATATAGCAGGAATGGCCGTGTTACTTGAGAAATCAACAAGAATAAGCTGAAACATACTCCATGAGCGTATAAGAACCCTAGTTTACCTCCACCACCATCCATGATCTTCGGCAGCAAGCTGAAAGTACGTCAATGCAACAGTAATGAAAGCAGTCACGATCAGAAGGATAATGAAGACAATAAACAGGATGCTGTATATCGTGTAAATCCTGTGACCCCACACGCTAGCAAATATGTAGTACAGTTCAATGTATATGGCACTGAAAGGCAAAAACCCTGCCATTGCCATTTGAGGTATGGTACTCCTGTACCAAGGCAATTGTGGAATCTCTCTAGGATACTTTGTGGTGCGGCATGGAGCTTGGAACTCAGCTTTGCTATTTTTCCCAGCAATCCCACCCAACACAAGCAAGGGCGACGTGACTAATGCCCATATGAGGACTATAACGACAATCGTCCCAAATGGAAGTGCTGCAGTAGAACTATAGGAAATTGCAACAGTATTAAGGAAGCAGAATGTGAGAAACAAAGGTCCACAGAAAAGGCATCCCGTTAGCAATAAATTCCTCACCTGTCAAAGAAGATATTTAAAATTTTAAACCTAATCAGTCCACCACTTTTCAGTTTTCACTTTACAAAATTATCAAATTTAATCCAAAATGCTTCAGATGAGAGCCATCAGCACTTACCCAGTTGGTCCCTTCAAGCTGAAAATAGTAAGAGGTTGCTGTATATCCTGCAATACCTGAAGTGCATGCATATATGACCACCAATGCAGTAAATACAGCACCTCGGTTGTAAGGGTAAAATACACCCACCAGTGCAAGCAAGAAAATAAATATCGTCCTGAAGATGAAGGTAAAGGCAACATTAAATAAGTCAAATAAAAAGTTTGTATGTAGGATATAATTGGCTTGCGATTTGTGGAAATACTTACAAAGTAAACAGCTGGGTGCCAGATCCTAGGGCTGCAGAAAACAATGACTTGTGTTTCGGGAACCGAAACACATCACCGTGAATGTACTTCCATCCAGTCTCCTCTTGGTCATCATCTGTTTCCTCGTCATGTGCATACCTTTGAAGGAAATAAAAGAACACTGGATAAATGAAATTCATCATTTAAATTCAACAATGATTACATAACCTCAAATGCATAACTATTACTCACTTCATAAAATCATTCTTAAGGACCCGCATGAGAATTGTTGCAAGGAAACCAGTTAAGAGGAGCACCGTGACACAAGAGTTTATGATTGAAAACCAATGGATCTCCAAATGATGTGGTAAAGAAGAAGTCTGTGAGAATTTATCCATCCTATTCTCAAACGGGGTATCTGTTTCCCTCCATTTGACTGTATACGTGAACTCTGCATCAACTTCCTTGTCCTCCGTCAGGTCAACAACAGAATGAGGATCCATTCGAGCATTGACCTCAATCACACGGTCCACATTGTACAGTATATCAAAATGGATATGCTTGAAAAGGAAGTATTTGTAGTCACTTGGGTCAGATTTGCCTTCCCTATCAACCTTGCCTACGAAACCCCAAATGGGTAAGTCATCGTAGTACATTTGGAAGTAATGATCTTTCCTTACTGCAGTTCGGAACTGAGCTACTTCTTCTGTCGTCAGCTTCTTTTTGCAAACAACTTCAGAGTCTTTATCAGCTAAGAAGTCAAGTGTATAAGGTGCACTGATAAGGCGATCCCCATTCAACACCTCACCCAGGGCTTCCTTCTTCTCTTTCACATGAGCTGCCATTGCAATCACTCAAAGCTTAATAAACGTAAGAAATTAAAGGTCCATTCTTGCTATGTCACATTGTTTCTGAAATTGCATAGTAACTAATTTAGTTATGCTCAAATTACGTCGACAGAAAATATTTCCAGCTTAATGATAAAACTTGATAGACTCCATAGTGTTTTACCACAAGCCACTTGATGAGGCATGTAAACTCTCAAAAGGGAAATAAGATCCATCAAACTTTTCATGAGACAAATCGAACTTGCATCAGAAACTGACTTATTTATTTTGACTCATTTGTAAACTTCATCACTCATCTCCATTTGCTTTGCATAATAAATGCAATTACATACACAAAATTTCACATGCCTATACCATTCCACAAGTACTCAGTTATTATTCTTTTTCGAGATAGATTGAAAAGAAAATTTCATAACTGTTTAAGCGGGTGCATGCAGAAACCCGAGAGTAGTTTGGGTTATGGACAAACCGAGTAGCTAGGGCAGTCAGCAGCACGAGGACTGCATCCAGCAGCCTCTGGCCATTGGTCATGCCATGAATTCTCAATAACCCTCCACAACTTGTACATGGTGCAATATTGAAGAATAAAAACACTGAGGAAATATTGTAAGTGAAGAGAAGAACCTGGTAAACAGAAGGGAAGGTCGAAATATCGGTACGTTTCGCTGTAACCAAAAAACATATGCAACAAAATTAGCAAAAATGTAAGATGTGACCAAAATCAGATACGTATAAAACAGCAACCAAAGCTGTTGACTACGAAAACAGACACATTGACAAGATTTCACAAATATCTCACAGTGCACGTAGCCCCATGTCAAGCATTCACATACATCTACAACGACAATAATCTCTACAAAGAGTAAAATGTGATCTTAATTACTCCCATGTCCCATATTCTTTACAAAAAAACGTGCAATCTTCGGCTCAAAAAATAAAGTGCTTTCATGCACAAATTTTTAAATTTATCGACACCAAATTAAAGAACTAATTGAACTATTTGCGGACTTTAATATAGTGTCAAAAAATTTTAAAAAATTATGCAAGAAAGTACTTTTATGTTTTTATCCAAAAATTACGTCTTCTAATAGAGACCCAACAATATAGGACGGAAGGAACAATGCATTTGCGTATCATGATCTACAGATCCATCACTGATCAAAAAAGGCACCACAACATACGCACAAACAATAACCGAAGATATAAAAACTGATTGAATCATATAATGAGTGAGAGACGGAGCGAGACGGGGTGATATTGATCAAAAGATGAAGGTAAAAAGAAGCATGTACGTGTAAATACATTATGCATTATATTTAGAGAGAGAGAGAGAGAGTACCTGGGGTTGTGGAAGGGACCGACCTTGTTGGCGTAGAGAGGGACAGGGTCGCCGCGGTTGTAGCGATGATCGGAGGCGTCTGATCTCACTTGGCTCCCTAGACACGTCGCAATAATGGCGATGACGAGGAACTCCAGAGCCAGAGGTTTCTTCATTGTCCCCTGCTTTACCAGAGAGAGAGAGAGAGAGAGAGAGAGAGAGTTCTAATGCTCAGAAGTCAGAACGCATGGGGCAATGAAGAATAGATGGCAAGGGAGCAGAGAACAAACAGAAATATTTCTAATTTCGCATCACAGTTGTTTCCCTTTCTGGGTTCACGAGACGAGACGAAGCTCAGGTCACGTGACAAGCAACACCCCATTTAAAAGCCTTATATATATACTAGTGTAATGCACGTGCTTCGCACGTTTTCGCGTGCTCATTTGTTGATTTGTTATTTGCTAGTTTTTTTTCGTTCTCGTAGTGGTTCTTAATAGCGAAATATTGAGGTGTTATTGTAGGAGAAATTATGTTAATTTTTTCTATGATCTTAAGCTTCTAAGAAGAGAAAGTCAGAAGCAAGTAAGAAAAGAAAACATTTTGCAATTCGTGGCTTTGTTTTGGTAGAAGTAGCACATCGTAGTATCTGATATCAGCTACTACTTGATTGATGTCTTAGCAAGCAGTTGTTGGTAGACATGTGTCTCAAATAATGCAGGGGCATCATTCCCTCCATCACCCACCATGGCTGTTGGAGCTTCTTTCTAAAAGTTAGATATGATTTGTGCCTTGTCTTTGGGAAGTAGACCGTCATGCACTACGCCCATCGCACCCGCTAGCTGTTCAAAACAACTCATCTCCTCTCTTAGCAATTTATAAAAACACGAAGAAAAATCAATGTTTGGAAGCAGCAATGCAGTCAGGAATATTTTGTTCGGAGTAGACAACTATTAAATCAATCTAAATGGGGGCATATATGCTATTTTGGAGGATATAACCTGTAATAAAAATTAAAATATGTAGACCAAAGTGCAGATTTAGAAAAATTTTGTGGGGACGTTGTCCCCCCTAGTGGCTTGCTGCAATTTGCCACTGCTTGCAAAATAGTAGTACTATCTTGTACGCCAGCCAAATTTTGAAATTTCAGGGCTGACCCTTCTCCTGTTTTTGTGCTTCTATGCTGCCTTGTGGCTATCTAAGGTCAGCATTACAGTTTTGATGTTCATTGACTTCAGCTCGTTGATCGATTCTCTTACACCAATTCGACAACTATCAGAGAGGCTAAAAATTCCAGCTGGAGCCGCTCCCAAGAATATGTAACCGACGGACTTTCCTTCACCACAGTGACCTATGCTTGGAGCTGAAAATAGTTTGAAATGAGTCTAATGATAAGGCCGAATAAGACAAAGAAAAAGACGCAGCAGCAAATGCAGTAAGATTGGAGTCCACCAACAATTTCATATTAAAAATAGAGCAAATTTCACTTTGATTGCTTGTGCGCTTTGGTCCACAAAACATGCAGCATTATGTGCTAGTTTCAAAATGTTGTGAAGGTAATCCTCCTTGAGCACTAATCACAACGGGGCAATCGAAGTTTACCCCTCAAAATAAAATACTCCCCCAGAGATAACACTTTCAATTGCATTACTGTAAATCTTGTTGTTTCAGAATAAGATTGAAATTATGGGTGAAGCTCTTCACCTGTCACACACTTGGCTCTCAATGCAATTTTTTGGTTTCCAACATAGACATCCTTCCCATCAATTTTCCCATGAACCCCTTCTCCTCGAAAATTTTCAAATTCTTCCATTCTTTCAGGTTTCCCCTCGATAGAAAGCGTCTGTGCATAGTCAATAAGTGAAGCCAGCCAGCCACCATTGGATGACTTGATTTGCTCTCGATGCTTGAAACCCTTCAAAATAACAGATATGTTAGATTTTAGCATCCAGTAATGCATTACAAACTTTGTGATAGTCTGAAGTCCGAATTATTTCCTTTCTCAAAACTACGGGGTATCCTTTTTCCTTTTCGGCTATAATCTATTTAATGAAGTACTAATAGTAATTACCAGTAAAGCAATGTGTTCAATGAAACTTCATTGGACACCGAATGAAAATCTGTGACCACGAATTCTCCTCTTGTAATTGTACCAGTTTTGTCGAAAGCCAAGATCTTCATCTTAGAGAGAGTTTCAAGATATTATCCCCCTATGATTAAAAGCCCAGAGGTTGTTGGCTTTGAAAGTGTGCAGAAAGTGGCTACTGGTGTGGAGAGGATAAGTGCACACGAATAGGCACTTACCAGAACCACCAACGCCAAGTGAAGCCAGTGCCTTTTATTGTCAAGTCTTAGAACAAATGGAACTGCTGCCAGACCAGCTGATACAATAATGACGACTGCAATGCAATACAAGAAATTGCCACAAAAAAATCACAAGAAGAAACAGAGAAAATATTGGATGCACTCAAAGAAAGAAGATAATCATAAACCAGAGAGTAGAATATGGATTACAGACAGCTCGGAAAAAGGACAGGTAAAACGAAACATGCCCGATTCGGTACCTTTCTTTGAATACAGGTTTGCAGAACAAGTTTCAGAACTACTTTTTAAAACAAAAATCCCAATATCTTTTGATCTTATGTATTTGAAAAATTCTAACATTCGCCCGGGAAAAAGGTTTCAGAAACTGTTTGCCAAACAAGGTAACAAAAAGGATCCTTTATTCAAGCTCATAAAGTTTGGCACTTTGTTATTTCTCTCCTCAGTTCCATCTGAAGTCATGCCAGTATTTCCAAAAACAAACAAATTCATAAGCACTGTCTAAGAATACTTGAGCAAATCAACCAATATTTCTGCATAGCTTAACAGAAATGTATGCTCTTTAGCAGAAATTTACCAAGGCACTTTACAAAGCAAGCTCTGCTAGAGTACTTTTTATTCCACAAAAGACAGCAGGCCATGGCTTTATTACTTACTGTAAAGCACGGACAAAGTTCTGGTTAATATACATCAATCCCCAAACAAAATACGCATAGACAAGTTCTACATGAGTGAGCATTGTTTGCCAAAATACATTTGTACTGTGCATTTTCATTTCTCTACAGAGAGAGAGAAAGAGAGAACATAGTTGCAGAAAAGGTTCAGCCTGCACATGTGTTTGGAAACTTACAGGGTTCAATCTTCAATCCTAGGGGAAAAACCCCCTCCTTACATAGCCTTTGTCGACTTACCTCATCCAGTAATTTTGAACCCGGGAGTGGGCAACTGCCCAAAAAGGAGTGATTGGTGTATTCCGCCAACAATGGGAATTCACTGACGATGGAAGATTGGGCAATGTACTGAGATCACATGAATCGCGAAGGCCATCATATCCCAATGAGAATTCATCTATGGCCTCTCCATTGCTATAATCCAAGTCATGATGAGAAGATATGTCTTCAATGTTTTTCATATCTTTTAGTAACAAGGCATGACTATGAGAATTTTCGGAAACCGGTGACTTTCCATAGGGTGGAAAGAAAGTAATATTGGATTTAGGTGATGGGAGGCATCTTCGGGGTAGAGAACCGGGATTTTGACGCATCCTTTCGATGGCTAGATGGTTAAAACAAGAATGACGTTAGAATTTATCTAGTAGATACAAAATAATCAAGGAACCAGATTGAGAGCAATCTTACTCAGAGAACTGGAATGATGGTGTCAGAGGTGTCAAGTTGTGAGGATCACACATCTCAGTTTGCAATAAACCATCTTGGCAATAAACCATCTTGGCTTGCAAACATCTCCAACTTATCCTCAAATGAGCTTTCGAGTATGAACACGTCCTCAGTCATGCCATAGTCTGGAAAAGAAAAAAATTCAAAAACAAATTGACAGAATCCTGTATGAATAAAAGGAAAATTTTGAAATAATTTTCAACAAGGATAAACTTACAACAGAAATGCGTGTGAAACTGTGAATTTAATTCTTAGTTGAATACATTATTGGGAGTTAGTCAATCCTATTCCAATGACTTACAAACGTAACATCTGGAGCAAATATGGTCTGAAAACTGTTTTCCCTAAATCAGGGAATCAAATCGGATTCGAAATTGGAAATTGATCAATAAACTTAGAGTAGAACTGCGGTTGAATTAATTTCTTAGCTGAATACATCAGAGAGTTATAGCATTCCTATTCCACTGACTTTCAAATGTAAGATCTGTAAAAATGATGGTCTGGAAAACTCTTTTCCCTAAATCACGGAATCGAAACAGAATCGAAACTGGAAATAAATCCATACTTTACCTCTTCTCACACCTCCTCTTTGATTGTAGCACGGGCGGAATGCGGTGAAGCAATAACTGATCTCGCATCTCCTTTAAAGACGTCCACCGCCGGAGCAACAGTATCGTCATGATGAATTAGCAAAAATAATTGGGCTCAACAGGTATAGAAATTCAGTGAATTACGGAACCGAAATACCAAAAGCAAAGCCTGCCTCTCGTTCAAAGACGGCATCAAGCATAACAAGTACAAGAATTCGGCGCCGATGAAACCAAAAAAACCAAAAAAAAAAGGGTACAAGAATCCGGCGAAATCAGCAAATAGAGTACCAATTTTAAGCGTGAAAACCGAACGACCGACCATGTCTCTGTCACTTCTCTCACAATTGAGCGTTTGTAAGAAGACGGCGTCAAGCGTACAAGAACTCGGCGTAATCACCAAATAGAGTACCAATTTTATGTGTGAAAACCGGATGACCGTCTATGTCTCTATCGCTTCCCTCACGATCGAGCATTTGCAAGAATAAAGTAAGATACCTAACCTACCCATACACAAACACCTGCAGGACCAAACAGAAAGGGAAAGCTCGGAGGGCATTAATGTAAATTCACACAATGTCTTGGCTTACCCACCTAGGATCTTTTATTACAAGTATATTTATATATATATATTACCTACACCTCTTTTTTTTTATTTAATCTATAAAAAACCTGGAAAGCTAGAACTTGTCATTTTGTAATCAAAAAATACTTTTGAGCATAATTTTTTAACTTTTTCCAAAAGAAAAATGAATTTTAAATTAGAGCCAAAATATTTCAAAATTTATGAAATAAAACTGGTTTACTTCTTATCAAGAAATAACATAAGTATCCTAATGCACTATCATTTGAGAACAAAATGAGTGATACATATATGCACATATTGGTATGATTGTAAAGTATAATTAAAAATCTAACCAAACCAAATTGAGCCAACTAAAAGTTTGGTTTTTTCCGTAAGAGCTTGATTTTTTTGGTTATTTAAGCCAATTTCAATAAAGTTTTCAAAAAATTCACAGTGGCTTGGCTCGGCTAATAACGCCACTCATTCGTAATTACAGTTTCAGGCCTTGTTTGATTCTATTTATGGCTGCATTCAATTACCACAAACAGCAATGCTAGAGTCCTCGAAAAGTTTCTCCAAAAATATTCTCGAGAGAAAAATCAATGGTTTAGAAAAATAAATAAAGTTTTCAAAAAATGCTCCGAAAATGTTTGGGTTCTATACATCAAATTAGGGCTATAAACGAGTTGAGCCGGGATTTGTCGAGCTCGAACTCAGCTAAAACTTGAGCTCAAGTTCGACTTAAAGCCTTAATGAGCCGAGCTTAATCGTTAACTAAACGAGCCTCTTTAATCGAACCATGCCTCTTTTAATTGAGCCGAACTTTTGTCGAACAAGCCAAACCAAGCGTTAATGAGCCGAGCTTGAGCTCGGCTCAGTTCATTTACAACCCTAAATCAAAGTGAAGCTCAATCATTAATTTCACTTTCGGGACAATTTTTGGAGAACTTTTCGGGGACCATAGAATTATTGTCACCAGAAAATGTTCGAAAAATAAAATAGAAGAAGTGCTTTTATTAATCTCCATACTAGTAGCAGTTCACTTTACGCTATGAAATAATTGCAAAACACGTAAAATGTTGGAGTACTACTTTCTCCCAAATATATCAGGAAAAATCACCGGAATGGGTCACTTTAGGCCTAATTTGCTTAAGTAGCTAGTGCGATGGAAGTTGCCTTTTATGGACTAAAGACTCAGAAATTCGGACCATGGACCCACGAATTCCGAAAACTGAAATTGAGTCAATTTTGGTAGGACTATAGGAGTACTTATGGTTGTGCGTTTCTGGATCTCTTTTCACAAGAAAATTCTCTCCATCTCAAAACTAACAAAACACATTCAAGGCAACGCAAATCACTAATCTCAAAAGAACCCAGTTGCAGAAACCCGTGTAGAATCAGAATTCTTACAGTCTCTCTACCTGTTATATGACTAAAATTATGGTGCAAAACGAGGACGGAACGCCGCTCAAAGAAGTGGTCCGCTACTCGCACTTGATAGAGCCATATATATGACGAACAAAGAGCAAGGAAGCACGGAAACCAATTGTCCCAAGCATTAGGAAAATGCCATAGCAGATGCAACCCATGTAACCGAAGAAGAATGAAGTTTGGAGGAAACCAGACATATCCGACCTTCGATAGTAATAGTACAAGCAATAGCCATAGATAAACAAGCCAGTTGAGCCACCACAAAAGAATGACCTGTGGAATGAGGTGGCACAGTGGCAAGAATCACAGTTAAGGCGGCTAGAGTAAACAGCATCTCACACAAAGTGATACTACAGTAAAAATATAGGATGACTAGCATAATACAGATATAAAAAAAAAAAAAAGCACTAGCATAATATAATAGTATAAAAAAACAGAACCCCTGATTCAGCTAGAAACTAGTTATGGAAGAGTTTCATGATGGTAAATGGAAATAGCAACAGATTTGATCACTGTAAGGAGATTCAGTACGAGTTATAAACAACAAAAAGACTATCCAAGAGTACACAATTTTTGGCAATCATAATGGAAACCTTATAAGAATCTATATGAAGCAACTACAACAGCTATGAGCCCTTTAACCTGGAATGAAAGATAGGCAAAATTCCTTTAACCTTGAAAACCTCACCAAACACTTCATTGTATCCTCCATCAGTTCGAAAAAAGGCAAGCTCGGGGATGGTCCACATTGCAACTTGATCGCTGATGTAGGGATTGACCATTACAAGTGAAAAAAGAAAAGACCATGTGGGATATGAATGGCTGGAAAGTAATTCGCAGTTACTCTACCATACGATTCTGCTACTAAAAAACAAAAAATGGCATCGTTATATGTGTATCATCCAAAGACCCATTCGTTACAATTTGTGCTTTCGCAAACTAGGGCGTATTAAATTTGATAGAAGGAGCATTTTCTAAGAGAAACAAGCTCTTGAGATTTCAGAGAGAGAAATGATGATTGAGCATGTCATATAACTCTAAAGAAGCCTGGCTGCTAAGGCAATTTCCAGAGAGAAGAAAGAGAGTGCTTAGTCGTTTGCAACTCCAAAGGCATGGCCAAGTGACAGGTATAGCATGTTTAGGACTGTTTAGTGGACCATGCGACAGACAACATCACAACACATCTCCTTCTCACTAAGACCAGCTTTAGCATATGAATCATAAGGGGGAAAGTGCCTAGACTCATGAGAGGAAAAAAGGCTCGCCAATACGAACCAAGCCATGATGACAAAGGCCTTGTGAATGGCTAAAATGGAGATAAAACTCTGAATAGAAGGATCATTAGACCAAGCACCAATGTTCATCAGGCTCTAACATTTGTCGGCCACCCCAGAATATGAGAGTGCGACATAGGGGATGGAGGCATGTCATTGATTTTGGAGACACATACCAAGTCTTTAGCCTCACATTTGGATGGAAAGGGCCTAACCTAGAGAACTACCAAATTGGGGGTACACGCTGTAATAATAAACCCATGTATCCATGTACTTGCCAACAAGTGGGTTCTCGGACAATGTCAATCATTCATGCTGCCATAGAGTGATATGCCCATAAGAAGCAAACACTACATTGCAGTTTTTGGGCTTAACATTACAACAAATTTTTGTTCCTAGGGGTTATTCAATGACACCAAGGAATCCACAAAGAGGTAAGACAAGAACAATGAAAAAAGCTTTTTACCCACACTACTAGAAAAGAATCAATAAATATCACCTTAGCAAAGCTATGAATTGTACTCAAGCGCTACCCCAATTCTATAATAGTATTTCAAGATGATCCAAGTAGAATCCAACATCATGGATACCCACGTAACTCCTACTGTCAAACTTGGTTTGTCAATTACGTGAATTAATCAGCTTCTTCAAATAACCAGTATCATCTAGCTACCTTACAATACATGGACTAATTATAACAATTCATGCAGCTAAAGAGAAACAGATATGCAGAAGAAAACTATGCTGCACACCTACACTTAAAAGCAAAACTTTGAACTCAAGAGAGTTGGAGTATAATATAGAAGTTGACCAAACTTTAAAAAAACCAACATAATGAAGGCAAAAAACGCATGCGAGAAGACTATACCTCCACCACCATTCATGATCTTCAGCAGCAAGCTGAAAGTACGTCAAGGCCACAGTCACGAAAACAGTTATGATGACGAGAATTATGAAGACAATGAGCAAAATACCATATATGGTGTAAATCCGGTGACCCCATATGCTAGCCAACAAATAGTAAGTCTCGACGTAGATAACACCAAAGGGCAATATCCCCGCCACTGCCATCTGGGGTAAAGTACCCCTGTACCAGCGAAGAGTTGGAATCTCTCTGGGACACTTGGTGGTTCTGCACGGAGCTTGTAAATCGGACCCACTATTTCTCCCAGCAATTCCACCAAACAAAAGCAACGGTGATGCTCCAAACAGCCATATAGACAACAATAACAGAATCGTCCCTAGTGGAAGGGCTGCATTCACTCTGTACGTGATAGCAACAAAATTTAGGAAGCAGAATGCAAGGAGGAATGGCCCTCCAAAAACACATCCTGTCAGCAGTATGTTCCTTACCTGTCACAGCGAAAGGTTGAATTTTTCTAATGAGTCCACATGGCTTACTTTCAATAAGCATAATCAAATTCAAAGTAAAAAACACGTAAAGAACTCCCTAAACACACCCAGTTGGTCCCTTCAAGCTGGTAATACAAAGAAACTGCTGTATAGCCTGCAATAACAGACGTAATTGCATAGACAAACACCAGCGCAGTGAATAGTGTTCCTCGGCTATATGGTTGAAATACTCCAACTACTCCTAGCATTATAATGAATATCGAACTGCATGGAGCAATAGAAATTGCATACAAAATATCAGATAATTTGCAACGTGCCAAATTGAACTCCATGTTCACGGAAAAAACAACAAAAAACAGTTGCAAAGAGAAACTTACAGAACGAATAATTGGGTGCCAGAACCAATGGCTGCAGCAAACAAAGACTTGTGCTTTGGATACCGAAAAACATCACCATGGATGCTTTTCCATCCTCTTTCTTCTTGATTATCAAACAACTCCTCATCACTCGCATACCTTCCAAAAAGTGAATAGATTTACATAACATTCAAAGTAAACAAAACATACTACAAAAAAATACAATGGACGAGTGGCATTCATTTTTATATTAACGCTTACTTATTAATATCCTTCTCGAGGACTCGCACATAAAACGTCAGCAAACAACCAAGTACGATGAGAACTGTCAAACACGAGTTCATAACTGCAAACCAGTGGACTCTCCGGTAATGCGGCAGTGTAGAAGACCAAAGGTATTTATCTATCCTCTTCTCAAACAGGTTGTCTGTTTCCTTCCATCTCACTGTGTATGTGAACTCCACGTCAACTTCCCCGTCTTCCATTAGGTCCACCACAGAATTTGGGTCTGTTCTAAGAGTGATCTCAATCACATGTCCCTTATTGTAGAGGATCTCAAATTCAAGATGACTATAAAGGTGGTATTGTTCGACTATACCACCATCATAATGCTTGTCTTCAACCTTTCCAATGAAAGCCCAAATTGGCAAGTCATCGTAGTACATTTGAAAGTAATAGTCACGCACAACTGCAGCTCGGAACTGAGAAACTTCTTCTTTTGTCAGTTTCTTTTTACATGCAACTTCAGACTCCTTCTCAACTAGAAAATCGAGTTTATATGCAGTAGAAACAAGACGATAACCATTCAATACCTCACCTAAAGATTCTTTCTTCTGTTCCACCTGATCTGGCAATGAGGTGGCCACATAAAAAGAAAAATAAGATATGGTTAATAGAGACACCTAAAGAGCAGCAACTAAAGCTTTCATGTAAAAAATGAAGATGAAAACCTGGTGAACAGTAGGGAAGATCGTTATAAGCATATGTTTCACTGAAAACAAAGAAAGGCAAAAACAAGAATAGTATTAGAAACCTGGTAAAAAGGATTCAATCTAAGGAAACAAGAAAATATGTATTAGGCTAGGATCTTGTGCTATCAACCAGACTTTCCCAAATGAAGCAATAAGCAAAGCTATTCCTACATTAAAACTTTGCTACATATCTCATAAGTCATAATGTGATGTGGTAATATTCAGTGTCGTCACATACATTGAGAAATACAGGAAGTACACAATCAAACATTAGTACGGCCACGTTGACATAAAGCATGCACTATCAAGAAAATAGCAATGGCATAGGATGAGAAGTAGATCACTTTGAGAGGATTCATGATCAAACATGATAATTATTAGGAGTTGGCTAAACAACTCTGGTAATAAGATCAACAATAGTACTTACACAAGGAAGCAAATAAAAGGTTGAAGCAACATACCGAACGATCCATACCCCATAAACTCCATATGTATGGAAGGATCAAGGAGTGAAGCATTTACCTAGGATTATGAAATGGACCTGCCTTGTTTGCATAAAGAGGGATTGTGTCTCCGGCTTTGTACTGATGGTTTGACCCAGCTGATCTCACTTGACTTGCACAAAACATTATGAGAAAAGCAACAAGACAAATTGCTGAGCATTGAGCCATTCTCCTAGCCCTTTAACAGAAGAACATAATCAAATTCCATGAAACAGACTATCGAAAAAGGCGACATGACTACATCAAATTGATGGTAGAGTATACAGAGACAAAAATCAAGAAATATTGACTTCATGCCTCTGGCAGAGTCTGCAAGGTTGTGTGCACGAACTTTCAAGGATCATTCCACAATGGTAAGGACATTTTTTATTAGATCATTACCTTTTTGTATCTTCGTTTGGGAATCTCGAACAATGCTTTCCGCTGTTTCCAATAGACCAAGATAAGTAAATGGCCTTGTACAAGAAGCAAAAAAGAAAAAGACGGTGGACGTTTTGACATAGATAGTGCTTGCAAGAATATTACAGGTGGAGATATTGGTGAAATGAGAAGGAAGTACAGGGTGGTAGCAGCATCATAATGGGGTGTTCAAAGAATGACATTGTCACTGTGCAGAGAATTGGATTGGAGGGGATCAGTGGCGGACGCAGATTTGTGCATAGTAGAGGCCCAAATCACATGTATTTCAATTTAGATCATAAAAATATATATTTCGTACATATATATTGCTACTTGCGACATCCAAGGAAGAGACAAGATTATGTGTATTTACATAGCCACCATTCAATTTTTTAAAGCAACCCAAAAATGATTGATAACTTGATATTTAAGGAATTTTTTCCACAAACACATACGAACTTTAAGAAATTTTCACTCAAGAGACTTGTAGGAGCCAATCCCGTAGAATTAATTTAAATTAATGTAAGAACTAGTATAGTACATTGTAATTTTGGAGTTGAGGAGTACGTTGTAACATTTGGAGTTGAGGAGGAGCTGGGCACCCCCAGGCACCCACTTATGTCCACCACTGGTGGTGATAACAAACTCAGAATCTTGATTGCTTAAGTAAACCAAACTTTGAACAAATCATAGCTAAATGTAAGCCTTTTGCAAGGATATTAGAATTTACAGGAAATAGAAATTCAATGATAACAGTGATAGTATTTTTTGTGAAGATCCACAAGTTGTGTGATGATAAATGAGGTGGGAAGAACGAAAAGTGGGCAACAAGTCCAAATCCACGTTCAAACAGCAACAATAAAGAGCTACTGATATCCAAGACCATGATGGCTACCATCAGTAAATTAGTCAATCTATTCAGTCAATAATCGCAAATGCTAGGTTAGACAAGGGTGGACCAAGGGGGTGCAATCTGGGGCCCGGGTACCCTCACACCTCCCAACTATCCCATTTTTCTACTACATTTTGGGTTTTGTATGTAAAAATTGTGAAGGAACATCCTCTTAAAATTGTGTTATTATTATATATAAGGATAATATTTTATTGTTAATGTTGTTACATTTTCATATTAAATGAAGTATATTAATTAATCTAATATCATTAACGTAAGAGTTCAGTACATTAAAGTAAAGTCTTTAACTGAAGTCTAATTAATGTGTTAAGTTATGCATATACGTAGTTAGTTGGGTTTCTACCTAAGGACTATTTAAGGGTCTTATTTAGGTGTTTCTAAGGCAAGTAAGTGGAGTAGTAAAAAAACAAAGGGAAAAACTATTTTCACTATTTCGGGCAAAGAAAGGTGTTTTTATTCAGTGGAGCTTTGGGCTCACACCACTGGTGCAGAGTGTGTGAGAGTCATACAACTTGAGTGTTGGGCTGATGTATCCTAGGGGAGAATAGTTGTTGTCTGCTGCATTGGTTGTTTGGGTTTCACCCACCGCAGAGGCTATATCTCCTTAAAGAAAGCGAGATACCCGCGCCTCAGCCATTCTGGTATTGTTTTGAATTTATTAAATATATAATTTGACAGCACTGGCGATCTCAACAAGCCCTTCAGGTTCAAGGGAGCCCATTTCAAGAGGTGGAAAGGAAAAGTTCTTTTCTACCTAAGCCTTCTCAAGGTTGCCTACATTCTCACCGGGAAAAATCCGAACAAGGTCAATGTCGACAAGATGAACGACGAAGAATACGAAGCTCATCAAGAGCAGGTGGAGAAGTACAACACAGATGAGTACAAGTGTTGGTATTATCTCTTGAATTGCCTTGCTGATCACTTTTATGATTACTATGATACAACTTACTCTTCTGCCAAGAAAAATTGGAAAGCTTTACAGAGCAAGTATGATACTGAAGAGGCAGGAGCAAAGAAGCATGCAGCTAGCCGATTTTTTCGCTTTCAAATGGTGGATGGAAAATCGGTGGTGGAGCAAGCTCAAGATTTCCAGATGATAGTGGCAAAGATGACATCCGAAGGCATCAAGATTGGGGACAATCTTGTGGTAGCAGGCTTCATTGATAAATTACCGCCGTATTGGAGGGAATTTCAAAAGACAATGCGCCATAAGCAAAAAGAGACGTCCCTAGAGACCTTGATCACTCACATACGTGTGGAGGAGGAGGCTAGAGGCCAAGATGCACTATTAACACAAGAAGGTATTGGGCATTCCACAAAGGTAAATTATATTTCTGCGAGTAACCATAACCAACCCAAATATCAGTCTCCTAAGAATGCTTATATGCAGCCTCACAAAAAGATTTATAAAAAAAATGGAAAATCTCACAACAAAGGATTTCATAAAACCTTTAACCAAGGACCCCCTTTGGAAAATCAACAAAACAATGGATGCTTTGTCTGTGGCAAAAGTGGGCATATTGCTCGAATTTGCAAATTTCGAAAACGTGATCCTATTCCACAGGCAAACGTTATTCAGGAGCCATTTATGGCAATGATTATAGACATTTGCATTGTTCAATATGTGGAAGGGTGGTGGGCAGACTCTGGTGCTAATAGGCATGTCTACTATGACAAGACTTGGTTCAAAGTGTATACTCCCGTTAATGAAGAAAAGACGGTTATGCTAGGTGACTCTAGCAAAACAAAAGTGCTTGGGAGTGGTGAGGTTGATTTGAAGTTTACCTCTGGACAAGTGTTGACTTTAAAAGATGTTCTATACACACCGTCCATGAGGAAAAATCTGGTGTCAAGTTATCTTTTAAACAAGGTTGGCTTCAAGCAAACTATGGAATCTGATCAGTATGTGATAACTAAAAAGGGAACTTTTGTGGGTAAAGGTTATGCATGTGATGGAATGTTCAAGCTAAATGTTGAAATTAATAAAGCATCTACAAGTTCTATTTACATGATGTCTTCATTTTATTTCTGGCATGCTCGCTTGTGTCATATCAATAGTAGATATGTGGGAATCATGAGTGGTCTTGGATTAATTCCCAAATTAACACAAGTGTTTAATAAGTGTGAAACTTCCAGTCAAGCGAAGATTACAAAATGACCTCATAAAAGTGTTCAAAAAACGACTGAATTGTTAGAGTTAATTCACACTGATTTATGTGAATTTGAAGGAATTTTAACCCGTGGTGGGAATAGATATTTTATCACTTTTATTGACGATTTTTCAAAATATACTACTGTATATTTGATAAAACATAAAAGTGATGCATTTGAGAAATTCAAAGAGTTTCTTCAAGAAGTTGAAAATCAATTCGAAAAGAAGATTAAGAGAATTAGAAGTGATAAAGGTCGAGAATATGTATCTTTTGGCTTTGACTCGTTTGTTCAATCACTGGGAATTATCCATGAGATTACACCACCATATTCACCTCAATCAAATGGTGTAGCTGAAAGAAAAAATAGACCGTTGATTGGGTTGACTAATGTCATGCTTATTGATTCAAGTGCCCCATCGAATCTTTGGGGTGAGGCAGTTTTAACAGCTTGTTATGTGTTAAACAGAGTACCACATAAAAAAACAAAACTCATACCTTATCAGGTGTGGAAGGGGCATAAGCCAAATTTGGGACATTTGAGAGTTGGGGTTGTCTAGCTTTCATAAGGCTTACAGACCCTAACATACCAAAATTGGGTGTAAGAACTACCACCTGTGCTTTTTTAGGATATGTGGTAAATAGTACAGCCTATAAATTTTTTGATATAAAAAATAATGTCATGATTGAATCAGGTGACGCTACTTTTCATGAAGAAAAATCTGCTTTTAAATCAAGAAATAGTGGGGGTCAAGTTTTCTCAGAAAACATTTTGTCCGGACCTAGTTCTTCTACTCCTCTTGTTCAAAGTCAAGTGAATACGGAAGCTGAACTTAGAAGGAGTAAAAGAGCTAGAGTTGAGAAAGATTTTGGCCTTGACTTTCATGTTTATAATGTGAATGATACTCCTATTTCTTTTCAAGAAGCCTTATCGTCACCTGATGCTATATTTTGGAAAGAGGCTATAAATGATGAGATGGATTCACTAACTTCTAATAAAACATGGAAATTAGTAGATTTACCACCGGGTTGTAAATCTATTGGATGTAAATGGGTCCTTCGAAAAAAGCTTAAACCGGATGGGTCGATTGATAAGTATAAAGCAAGACTAGTTGCAAAGGGTTTTAAACAACAAGTTGATCTTGACTTTTTTGACACATTTTCTCCGGTTACACGTGTGGCATCCATTAGATTGTTAATTGCAGTGGCTGCAATTTGTGATTTGAAAATTCATCAAATGGATGTAAAAACAGCTTTTTTAAATGGGGATCTAGATGAGGAAATTTATATGGACCAACCCGAGGGCTTTGTGGAGCGCGGACTAGAAAGCAAGGTGTGTAAATTAACAAAGTCCCTCTATGGCTTAAAGCAGGCTCCTAAGCAATGGCATGAAAAATTTGATTCCTGCATGATTAAGAATGGTTATAAAACTAATGAGAGTGATAAGTGCATCTACTATAAAACATGTGAGACTTCACATGTGATTATCAGTCTTTATGTAGATGATCTTTTGATATTTGGCTCTAATATGCATATTATTAATGAGACCAAAAATATGCTTAATAACAAATTTGATATGAAAGATCTTGGAGAAGCCAATTTTATTTTGGGTATAAAGATTACTAAAACAAGTGAAGGAATTTCTCTTGACCAGTCGCATTATGTTGAGAAAATTTTAAAGAAGTATAACTATCTTGATTGCAAGCATGTTGTTACTCCTTTTGATGCTAGTGTGCATCTTTTTCCTGTTCAAGATGATAATGAGGTGATAAATCAAAAGGAATATGCTAGCATGATTGGTAGCTTGAGATATGCGACTGATTGTACTAGACCTGACATTGCTTACACAGTTGGAGTACTTAGTAGGTTTACTAGCAAGCCAAGTAGTGATCATTGGCATGCTATGGAAAGAGTAATGAGATACTTATCTGGTACCAGAGCCTATGGCTTATTTTATAAAAAGTATCCTGCTGTACTTGAGGGGTATAGTGATGCCGATTGGAATACCTTGTCAGGTGATTCTTTCTCTACTACAGGTTACATTTTTACTTTGGGAGGTGGTGCTATATGCTGGAAGTTGAAAAAGCAAACAATTATTGCTAATTCGACTATGGAAGCTGAACTTATAGCTTTATCTTCAGCAAGTGAGGAGGCGAATTGGTTACGAGATTTGTTGCATGAAATCCCTTGTTGGGAAAAAACAATTCCTCTTGTGTTAATTAGGTGTGATAGCACTACTGCAATTGGTATGGTAAATAATCGTTACTACAATGGTAAATCCAGACCCATACGAAGGAAACACAGTATTGTGAGATCCTATTTGAGTAGTGGCATCATAAATGTGGATTACATTAAATCTTGTGATAATTTTGCAAATCCATTAACCAAGGCCTTGACAAGAGAAAGGGTTTGGAGTACATCGAGGAGGATGGGGCTGAAGCCCATACAATCATGAATCACGTATGAGGATACCCAACCTGGGGACCAGAGATCCTGTAACCAGGTTCAATGGGAAGAACAAATCATATGGTGATCGTAAGAAATGCACTGATGTTATTTTTGTCCATCCCTAAGATGTAAGTGCATTTATCCTGTAAGGTTGAAGGGTTGAGTTTTTAAACTCTTAATGAAAGTCTGTAGCTCGTATGAGTGGGGTGTTAGTATTACAGGAGCACTCTTGACAGATTTCACCTATGTAAGCGTGGGAGTGGGGCCGCTTCCTATGAGATTAGGGCTATCTCAAATACGCTTATGAAAACTAGGATCAGCGCAAGGCTGTAAAGCGCTAGCTAATAAAGCTCATGTCAACAACTGAGTTATTATGTGTGAGCAGCAATTCTTTATTTCCCCTAAGCAGTCATAGTTCAATGCTGAGCAAACTACTGACTCTGGATTAGAGGTTACTGTTTCACTACTGGAGGTTCAATGCAGAGCACACCTTCATGATGCGTAATAATTCCTCTTTGCCCGGTAATATATTTTTACTTTATTTAATATTCAAATGAGTGGGGGATTGTTGTTACATTTTCATATTAAATGAAGTATATTAATTAATCTAATATCATTAACGTAAGAGTTTAGTACATTAGAGTAAAGTCTTTAACTAAAGTCTAATTAATGTGTTAAGTTATGCATATACGTAGTTAGTTGGGTTTCTACCTAAGGACTATTTAAGGGTCTTATTTATTTGTTTCTAAGGCAAGTAAGTGGAGTAGTAAAAAAACAAAGGGAAAAACTATTTTCATTTCGGGCAAAGAAAGGTGTTTTTATTCAGTGGAGCTTTGGGCTCACACCACTGGTGCAGAGTGTGTGAGAGCCATACAACTTGAGTGTTGGGTTGATGTATCCTAGGGGAGAATAATTGTTGTCTGCTGCATCGGTTGTTTGGGCTTCACCCACCGCAGAGGCTATATCTCCTTAAAGAAAGTGAGATACCCGCGCCTCAGCCATTCTGGTATTGTTCTGAATTTATTAAATATATAATCTGCGGTAATGTCACCAACAGTTAATAATATATGTATACATTTCCTTCATTTATGCCATTTGGTCCCTCGCAATTAGAAGAATCCTTGGTCCACCACTGGCTAGTTAATTCATGGAATTCACACAACATAAGCCGATAAATTGTTCTTACATCACATCTAAGAATGAAAATTCGGGTTCAGTACACACAAACTACTTGTACAACTCTCACTCTTTGTACTGATTTACTAATCAACACACAAAAACAAGCATTAAGAAGTCAATAAATTGCAGGAAAGAAAGACGAACCAGTTTGGTACTATATGTTTATATGTACACACACACACAGAGGAGGAGGAGGAGGAGGAGGAAGAAGAAGAAGACCTGTTGACTTGTCGTTTCGGCAATCGGATTGCCTAGTTCCGGGGTACCTTGTTGGTAGAGAGAGTGAGAGTAGTGGTAGTAGTCTAGTCAATGATCTGCGTTCTATATAATACGTCGGATTCATACTAGGAGAAGTTCGAATAGGTCTCTGTTTTTTGTCCGTTTTTTTCATTTTTTTTTTAATCGAAAGCAGGGTCGGCTATGAGCTAAGGCCTAAGAGGCCGGAGCCTTAAGCTCCAAAAAATGTGTAAAAACTAAGACCTCCTATTATCTTGGGTACCTATTATATATGTTCAATCTTTTTAGGTATAGCAATACTAAAGGCCCATTTTAATACCCAAACCACCTATTTTACACTTAAGAGACACAGGCTCAATGGTTGGGCCCAACCTGACTTGCTCGATCAAAGGAAACGAAAAAGGAAAAAGAAAATGCAGATCACGGACGGTTGTCTTCATGTAGAGCCCCTTGGAAAATAATTTCATGTGGTGAGTTCCTATATAAGTTTTATGCATATTCTACCATTAACAGCTCTAATCTCCTGAACACACAATAAAATGGAATAAGATGAATTAGAGATCAAAGAAGAGAAAACAGGATCAAAAATTAGTATTTGTATGGGTTTTTTCCTTGTCGAATACATTCATTTGGCTTTGAAAAAATCATTTAACTACTTGTTATTTTATTGTCGTAAATTTTATTAAGGGCCTCATTATCTACGTCAGTCTTAGGCCCCTAAAATCTCAGAGCCGGCCCTGATCGAAAGACCACACCAGTTTATTAATGTAGCCACGCAGCATCAATAAATAATTCAATTACGAAGCAAAGCCATACAATGGTGTCTGTTATGTAATTAAATACTTCAATATGAAGCCATTACATAAGCAAGAGCCACTATTTGTTTCACACTGAAAAATACAAGGATTGACAAACGTGGAACACATGTCCAGACGTCTCGAGATGACGGAGTTCCATACAAAAAATAGTAGAAAAAACGGGTGGAAATCAGTCAAACATGGGCCAAGCCTAGTCCGAGGCAAGAAGACGACTAGAACCACAACGACAGAGCCACCGAGAGCCACCCCTGGAAGCCGCCATCACCGAACTCCAGCCATACCTCCAACCACCACCTAAAAAAAAAAACAGACAAAAAAAAAAAAAAAAAAGAACCGCTGCACACCACTAACTACACGCCATCTCCTCCACTTAACAAATCCAAACCAAACCTAGCAAAACCCTACCAAAAAAACGTAGATCTACTGGATTCCAGATCGTCGGCACACACGAGGACAAACACCTAGCCGTTAGGCACGAAATCAGAGACCCCCAGAAGTGGTTCCTAGCGGCGATAGGCCTCGCATCCCGCCACCATCACCCACCGTCACGCCTAGCCGTTAAGCACAAAACCGAAACCCCCTAAATGTGAATACCGACAACCGAACAATGGTGGTGGAGGGCAGAGATGGGAGGAGATGCACGGACACGGGTGCACGAGGAAAGGGAGGAAGGAGAGGGACAAGGAGGCGCAGAGGGAGGAGGCACCTCTCCCTAGGCGAAAGAAGCTGTTGCGTAGCCCTAACTGGTAAAAAGTTTAGAGTTTAGAGAGAGATCGTTTTTTCCAAGTATTAATTGCAATTCTTTTGACCTTCGAGTTTGGTTTTCATACCAAGTTGGTCCAATCGATAATGTCTGTCAACCAAACTCGATGGAAAAAAATCAAATTGAGGGCAGACGTCATCAATTGGACCAAATTGGTACAAACTGCAACATCCAAACTACTATCAACATGATTTTTTTCGTCCAATTTGACAGACAGAAGTTATCAATTGGACAAATTTAGTAAGAAAACCAAACTTGAAAGTCAAAAGAATTGTAATTGATACTTGAAGGACGAAAAAGAGACTCGGATGAAACTATGATGATCCTTAATTTCTGCTTCTTCTTCTTTTTTTAAAGAATGAGGTGTCTCATAATTACAGAAAGTCTCCTGGTAGTTTCTTAAACTATACTTTCTTCCCCTAGTTTTTACGACAATGAAGATGAGTCTAGACAAACTTTTAACTGATTTTTTGGATCTTTTTCGAAGTTTTATATGAACTTCTTTCAGTTTTGGTCTGTGTTTCTATATTTTTCCGATTTCTCTCGTCGGGACAAAAAAAATGATTTAAGACTTTAAGCTAAATCTTACAGAGAAATAACCGAAAGGACTGCAAAAAATAAAAAAATGCAAAGACCAAATTCACCCTTACTAGATGTTAAGTGCGTGCAGCACTGCCAATTGGCAAATGCCAACAATATTACCCATTAGATATTACCGAAGATGTATGCAATGTAATTGGTGATTTACGGGCCAGTCTAGTTTAGGAGGAGGTCCAATTCCCTTGGAGTACAGGCCCTACGCCCTAGTAGAAAAAGTACGGGTTAGGATTTCTAATTTTTTGTTCTAAAATTGCCTCTCCTCCCTGAATCTGAAACACATCTCTATCTCCGTCTGTATCTCTTTCCCCACCTTCTCCACTCCTTCAACGCAGCCGACGTTGACGATGACTTCTTCTCGCTCGATTCACCTCCGGAGGACTTCTCGCTCTTCTTTGACCCATTCCTTCGGTGCCGGTGACTCTTCTCCATGAGATCTCGCAAAATAGATCGCCGATGATAAACCAACGGCAATAGCTCCAAACTCTAATTGTTCACGACAGCGACAGCGATGTAGAGAAGTTGAGAATGCGTGGAACTGGTCGGAGGGACACCAAACCTGGACTGCGGTGAACGTCGACTCTACTGCTGATGAGGAAACGAACGGTGCCGATGGAGGGTCGTCGAAGCAATCGACGACGTAAATCTCGAAGGAGATGGAAGAGGTGAATTGGTTTTGTTTGTCTGTTTTCACTTAGTAACGCACATGAAGTATTCGATGAAATGTTTGAGTGGAACTTTAGGTGTTCAAAGCTGGTGAATTTCATTAATTGTCTAGTTGTATGGTTATTTCTAAAAAAGCTGTTTTGTTGTGTTTTGAAACTCAGTAAAAATGCTGTTTTAGTTGTCTAGTAAAATTCATGAATTCAAAATTCCAGAATTAGTGAAATTTGCGAGTTCAAAAGGTAGTGAAATTCACAAGCTCCAAGTTAGTTAAATTCACGACCTCAAAGTTAGTGAAATTTATGATATTGAAAGCTAGTGAAATTCACGAGATTCAAATTAGTGAAATTCATGAGGTTAGAACTCGTGAAATTCAAAGTTCAAAAGGTAGTGAAATTCATGAGCAACTCCAAGTTAGTAAATTCACGAGATTGGTTCTCGTAAAATTCAAAAGCTCCAAGTCGCTGGTTGGAAAAGTCGCCAGTTAGTTAATTCATTAGTTTTGAATTAATAAAATATTTTTGCCGATAAAAAAATTAATGAAATTTGAGAAGTAGTGAATTATTGAAATTAGTAAAATTTAGTGAAATTTGAGAAGTAATGAATTTTACTAATTTTTCAAAGTAGTGAAATTCCTCCTGAAAAAGTCACCGGCCGGAGTGGTCGCCGGTCGGAAGTGGTTGTAGAGTGGAGGTGGGAGGGGGTGATGAAAACTTCTAAAAGATGATAGTGTGAAATTATATTTATTTGAAGGTAAAAGAGTAATCTTCATACGAGGTTGTGTAAATAAAAATTGAGTTCATCCTTAATGGGAATTAAGTACTAGTTTTCTAGACCCGTAGGTAATTTGTTGTTCATATTTTTATCCATAGAAGAATTTTTTTTATATATCACGAGAATAAAAGTGTGTAATATTTATTGTTGCTTGCATCCACAGGCGGCTTTGCCTTTTTCTTTTTGATAATCAAAAGGGTGGGAAGGGGCAACCAGTGTAGTAACTCCCCCTTGGGCATGACCATAAAGGTACCCTACCCGCCAATGGAATGTCCGGTTTGAACCATAGCTACAGTCCGTGAGAACAGGCCGTCATCACAGCACCACCTGGTGCACAACTGTAAGAAATCCCCTTCTTCGATCCATAAACGGGTTCGAAATAAAGCCTATTAATGGCACTACCAGGTACTAGCACAAATGTGCCTCCTAGGGCTCAAACCGGCACAGGTGTTAAAGAGAGGTGGTGACTCCCACCAACTGGACTACCACCTAGATGGTAGGCGGCTTTGCCTTTTGGCAAGCAAAGTATGGGGCTGTTTTTTTTTTGTTTTTTTTTTATCCACAGTATGGGGTTGTTGGGGTTGTTTGTTGGGAGATTATTTGGTTGGATAAGCAATATTTTTGAATGAATAATCTTCTCCCCACCTAATTTGGGTTTATTTTATAATTTAGAGTCCAACCCCAAAAAGTAGGTTAGGACTTAATTTAGTCATGACAAATATATTTCTTCTTTATTTCAGTCTTTTTTTTTTACTTTTCATGCATTTTTATTATTTTGCCCATTATTCTTAACTTTTTGTGTACATGTCCATATTTAGTAAAAATTTATATTTTTAGAATCAACTCTTGATCCATATTATTTCGGACAAAAATACCCTTGGTTCTGTGAACTGTTATGAGAATTGCCAATTCTCATAGCCTGTTAACATAATATTTTGGACAAAAATATCTCCGTTAGTTTTTTGAACCAAAAAACTAAAAGAAAACACGATTTAACATATTATTTTGGACAAAAATACTCCTGAACTATGGCTATTATAGCTATGAGAACTGGGGCTATGAGAACTATATTTTTAGAATCAATTCCTGAATCATATTATTTCGAACAAAAATACCCTTGGATATGTGAACTGGCTATGAGAACTACCAAGTCTCATAGTGAGCAATTCTCATAGAGAAGAAAACTGGCTATGTGAACTGAGTTATGAGAACTGGTTATGTGAATTGCCAATTCTCATAACTAGTTCTATGAAAACTGCTAGTTTTCATAGTCAGTTCTATGAGAAGTGATTGTTCTCATAGAGAACTAACTTTGTGAATTGGTTATAAGAACTGAACTATGTGAACTGAAAAATACACAGTTTACATAGTCTTACCACACACTAAAATACACAATTCTCAAATATAAAGTTATCATAGAAACTACATGGTTCTAATTGACAGTTCTCATAGAAAAATACGCAATTATCGTAGAAAAATACATAGTTCTCATGAACAACACACAGTTCTCATAGAAAAATACACAGTTCTTATAGAAAATACACACACGAACAAAAATTGAACAAAAATAAAAAAAGGTAATCAAATTCAAATATAGCTATAAATATTCTCACCGCCATATTTTAAAAAAGTAATCAAAGTAAAAAAGTAAGAGTTCACATAGGAAATAACTTAATTTAGAATTGAATTTTTAACTGTCAAGTCTTATAGTCAGTCTATGAGAACTACTCAGTTCTCATAGAACTGGCTATGTGAACTGCGTTATGAGAACTAGCTATGTGAACTGATTATGTGAAATGAAAAGTAAAAAATTCACATATTCTTATCACACACTAAAATACACAGTTCTTATAAAAAAAAATATAGTTCTCATAGAAAATACACGGTTCTAATAAACAGTTCTCATGGATAATATACAGTTCTCATAGAAAAATACTCAGTTCTTATAGACAGTTCTCATTAACAACAAACAGTTCTCATAGAAAATACACACACGAACAAAAATTGAACAAAAACAGAAAAAGGTAATCAAAATACACAGTTCTCATACAAAATAGACAGTTCTTGTAGAAAAAATACAAAGTTCTCATAGAAAAAATACAATTCTCATAGACAGTTCTCATAAAAAATATACAAGTCTCATATAAAATACATAGTTCTCATAGAAATTATACAATTCTCATAAAAAAAAATACACAGTTTATATATATATATATATAGGTTCATTCAGTTTCAAGAAAGTATTTATCAACAAAATCATATCTGCTCCTAAACAACAAAATTGGATTAAACAACAAAGCCAAAATCATATCCATTCATTTGAGATCTAACAACAAAATTGGATCAGCGCAAGGATTGAAACAATTCAAAGAGATCTGTTGTTCAAAAAAAAAATTACAAAGAGAATTCCAATCAATTAAAATCGAGTCAAAACGAGATTTGATAAATCGAGATCGATACTTATCAAAATCGAGTCAAAAAAAGATTTGATAAATCGAGATCGATACTTATCAAAATCAAGTCTCCCGATGCTGGCAACACTTTCAAAACTCCAGTAAATTCAGATCTAGACTCGAGGAGCTTCAGTTGGCGATCATGGTCTCGTTGACCTCCGTCGGTGATGTCGCGGAAGAGGACCGGGTGTGGTGGTGGCGGCACGACATTGTCGAAGAGGAGATGACGGTGGCGGCGGTGGTCGAGTCGGAGCTATAACTGTCTGTTGAAATGCAATTTGAAATTGTCGCGTCGTCGTCGTGGTTGCTGGATTTATCAGTTGAGACACAATATCGAATCTAATTGAAAGCAATTGCCGTCGTCAGCGATGATGGTGTTAGTTGTAGACGTGACTGGGTTTGAGCAGTGAGATCTAATGGATTTGATCGGGGTTGGGTAAAGGAACAGGAGCATCAAATTAGGGAGAGAGAGATAGGGGTTTATTGTCTTCAGAGAGAGAGAGGAGGAGGAATGGCGAGATGGAGTTGACGATGCAAAATAAAAAGGGCAAAAAAGTCATGAGAATAACATATCCAAGCCATCCAGCTTCGGGAAAATATTTTAGGGTTAGGATCAAACCAAACCTAAAAACTAGGACCGCCCTCTAATTATCTATTATTTTATTTTACTTCGCACGAGAATACAAGGGAATTGAAGAACTAATTCTTTTAGTCCCCCATGGTATTGGTAATCCCCCTAAGAGCATCCACAATGTAATAATTAAAACCAAAAGGTTGCTAAAGTTAGTAATATTTGCTCAAAAAAATGCTCACATTGTAATAACCAAACTTAGTAGCCTCTTAGCAACTCATCAAATTTTGGCATTTAAATAATCAAAATTAGCAACCTTTTTGCCAATAATCAAATTTAATGGTCCCTACATTTTCTCAATCAAGTACATCCATCATTACATAAAAACCTTCTCTCTCAACAATGTTTCCAAAAAATTATTTTTAAAAACTGTTTTTTTTCCAGAAACTTTTAAAAAAAAATTATAAGTGTTTTTATAAATAAAAAAAACGGATTCTAAAAAAAAAAAAACTGTTTTTTTTTTCACTAAACTATTTTCTTAAAAAAAACTGTTATTTTTTTTCAAAAAGAGTATTCAAATTATTGTCAAAAAATTTAGTTTTTAGAATTTTGTAGTTTAAAAAGGTGATGTGGCAAGTTTTGGTTATCCAATTTTGATTATTACATTGTGAACCTCTACATTGCTATTTGCTAACTTTAGCAATGTCTTAAATGGATAATCAAAAGATGATGTGGCAACTTTTGGTTATCCAATTTTGATTATTATATTGCGGATGCTCTAATGAGGGTATTCACATGCCTATGGGACTAAAACCTTGTTTGATAAGTGAGTTGGAGGGTGGGATAGGATTACTAATCCAATGGGTCCCCTAATTCTATGTTGTTGTTATTATTATTATTTTTTTGATCAGCCCCTAATTCTATGTTTGATTACACAAAATGGGATGGGATTAGTAATCTCATGGAATGGGCAATCCCCTCACTAGGGAGGATTAGCAATACCTTGGGGGACTATGTATTAACAATCCTATCCCATGAAATTAAATTATACTGACCCAATTATCCTTGGTCATTTGGATAAATTATGCAATTACCCTTGGAATCTCACCTGACCAAAAAACCACCGGAAATTACCATTGATGTAATGGGTATGATATTGGCTGTAAAAATTAGATTATCAATGCATAGTCCATTTTTTAAGAGTGAGTTAAAAACATCCATTATTTTCCTACTTTTTTGCGCAACAGTGATTTTTTTTCATGTTTTCTAATTTTTTTGTTTTGTTCCACTTCCTTTTTTCTTCGTGATATTTTTGGAACTTGTAAAACCCAAAAAGACAAACGGAATGAAAAAAAAAGGCATAATAAATTTAATTAGTAACTTGAATTATTTGTGTGGAACTCAACAGTAGATTCCACAAATCTAGTTGTGCGCCGTCAGTGCATGGTGTTGGGTAGCCATAATTCTGTTGGACCTGAATGTAGTATAAAATTGTACATCAGTTGTATTTTCAATCCGTGTTAATTGTATTTTCACAAAATGTTGAGTATAGTTTAAAAAAAAAGAGCGAAGAAAGACTAAAAAAATAGGACATTTTAATTGTATTTTATCTTTTACTTCATTGAGAGCAAAAATTAAAGAAAATTATTGTTTTAATCCAATCTAATCGTGTCCTAACAAACATGGTATTAACAATTTCATCATTCTATATTTTTTTTGGGTAAGTATTCCATTGTTTATTGCTTAAAAAATAAATTAGGTAAAATTTTGGAAATTACGCATGAACAAGGGTAATGTTGGAACATCAATCTTCCAATCCTATCCTACGCATGGGAAACAAACATAATATTACTAATCTCATCTCCTTACGAATCCCACTTCATAATCTCATCTCCTTACGAATCTCATCCCAATCTCGTCTCCTTACTAATCCTATATAATCCAACACATTTATCAACACAAGGCCTAAATAGTCCACCCCTTTATTGTGAAAATAAAGAATTAGTAATCCATTGGGATTATTAATCCAATCCCAAGGCCAGAAGAAGTTAACAAACAGGACTTAATCAATTTCTTAAATTCATCAAAACAAAAGGATTAAATTTGTACTCAATGAAGCTGATATTTTTTTTTTTTGCCAATATTGTATACATCAGCAGAAGTTGACGAAGTATTAGTATGTTAGTTAACAGGAGGTCCAGAGACTATCACCCCAAATTCGCCTCCAGTAGGGCTTGAACCTCTGGCTCCATAGTATGGAGGCAGGGTGAGACAACCAACTTCACTATGAAGGGTTTCTCACCCACCCACTGAGTAGGATCAGAGTTTCGGATCAACGTTTGAATTTTAAACCTACCCAAACCCGAGAGCCATTATTGTTATTGCAACCCGTTCGAAGCAGGCCCTTAAAATTGTATGCTTATGCGATATCAGCTCCAGGTAGGCCCAAATTATTGTCACCCTTTTTTTTCTGTAATTTCTAGGGGTTCTTACTAACGGGCCCAATTTTGTCACATCCTACCTGTCCAAGCCAATTATGTATCAAGCTCATTCCACATAAGCCCTATTTTAAATAAACTATCAAAAATACCCTCATATATAGGGTTTAGACTGAAATGGTTCAGCTTTTAGTATAAGAGCATCTCCAAGAGGCTCGCTTAGAGCTCCGGCGAGATCTAACTGGCGAGAAAGGCCTCATTTTCCCGTTCCTAGCAGCCTCGGTTGGGTCTTGCCAGTTGAGCCCCTCGCTCGACCACCTCGCCCAACCCAGCGCGTACAGAAGGCTCGCTTCAGCCCCTCTCCCTGAAAACAAATTGGCGACAGCCTCCTACGAGTCAGATCTGCTTGCTTCGGCGAAGGTAAAAAAAAAAACCCCCTCATCTCACAGTCGCCCTCCTCTCTCTCTCTCACGGATATGGCTGTTGTTTTGGTCATCGCCATCATTGGCCGTCATTGGCTGTGGCCAGATCCGAGCAAAACCCTTGCCCTTCTTGGCCGCCATTTATATATATATATATATATGTGTGTGTGTGTGTGTGTGTGTGTGTGTGTGTGTGTGTGTGTGCGCGCGCTATGTGTGTTGTGTGTATATATATGGATCTCATTTTTTGACTTTCGAGCAAAACCCTTGCCCTTCTCTCTAGGTTTGTTGATTTATGAGCAGTGAAAGAGAGAGAGGGGTGGGTATAGCAGGCAGTGGTTGCTATGGAGGTGCCAGAGATGGTGGTGGCGGTGAAGAAGACGCCATCGTCTGTCACCTGTTTCTTTTTTGTTTTGTATTAATTTTTTTTTTTAATATTTGTAGCTCAAATGCCTTGGCTGCTGGAAACCTCAACCATTTGGAGGCTAGCTAAACTAGTTTTTGAGGTAATTCCTTGCTTAAATGGCTAGAATCAGTTTGAATTTGTTGGAGATGCTCTAAGAAACACGCTGCTTATCAAAAAAACAAAAAAGAAACACGCCGATCTCATCGTCTTCTCACAACCCCTGTAATGCCCCGATTTTTTAACACGTTAATTAATTCATTTTCAACTTATTTAATAATTCATAATATTGATATATAAGAAATGAAATTTTATTAAACAGAGTTTAGCAGCGGAAACATCAAATACCAAATTCAAACATACATAATTATCTTACAAACCAACAAAATGAAATAGAGTTTGATAAATGTGATAACACTTATGAAAACTCAAATAAAAGTACGTCAAATTAACAGAGCTTCTAAGGGTATGGCCTCTAAGGCTCAACAAACTCCCCTTCCTCAGCTAGGAGGTCTTCACCCTAGTATGGATCGTCTTGCAGCGGATTCTATTCTTTGATCTCATGATTACCTGGCATGAAATGCCAGCCCAGTGGCACTATAATGAGTTTTGAAACTCAGGAAATAATCTCAACCTTACTAACCCCTTACCTTAACAATATAATAATTCATAATACATAGAAGGTACTAATTAACAACACATCGTCATTTTTTTTACTATCCATCGACTTACATGAAATCTAAGGATCTTCTCCACAAGGTCCTTTCCTCCCACATCCATCAACTTTGACCGTCCCATGGAATAACTCTCCATGACAACTCAACATTAGAGGTTGCACTATCTTATTGTCAGGATCTTTTACGGTCTCTCAACTCTACATGCTAGGTACTATACCATACCCCTACTCTACACACTGGGTACTATACCTAGGGCTGCTCAAAAAATCCGGTGAACCGTGAAACCGGTCCGGACCGAACCAATCCGTACCTTTTGGATTTTGTCCGTGGATTAATGATCCAGACACAGATTGAAAATTTAGAAAATCGTGACTCGTGGTTTGGTCCACAGATTTTTATTATGAAACCGCGGATTAACCGAATCGGACCGTGAGATATTTATTTTATAATATATATATATATATACACACACACACAGTGCTTTTCATATCCGGTCACCCGGATTTTAGTATGGTCCGGATTTGGGTCTTGGCCGTTGGATCTCTTCCATCCAATCCAACGGCTGTGGAAATAAAAGGGAAGTAAAAAGGGTTTTCCCCACTCCACCCCCCTTCAGCCCCTTTCGTTCTCGCCAGAGAAGAGAAAAAAGAGGCGACTGTGTACCATCGACCCACGCGAAGACGACGACTATATACGAACGACGGCCCAAGGTGTCTCCCTCTCTCTCTCATTCTCGTCCTCTCTCTCGGTCTCTCTCTCTCTCGTACTCTCATTCATGTGATTTTTGAACTGATTTTTCTGATTTTTTGTGTGGTTTCAATCAATCTCGGAATGGCCGACGACGAACGATCAGAGCTACGATCAGCCCTAAGGTCTCTCACTTTCTCTCTCATTCTCTCTCTCGTTCTCTATTATAATCGAAACCCTAACAGTATATCTTCGATTTTCGAAACCCTAAATGAGGAATAGAGGCTGATTTTTGTGATTTGTTTGTGTGGTGATTTCTTTCGATCTCGGGATGGCTGATTTCTACTGATTGAATGATTTTCGAAACCCTAACAGTATGATATCCGATTTGGGGCATTTATGGTCCGGATTTGTGTCTGAGCCATTGGATTTTCTTATGATCAGTTGCTATTTGGATTGATTTTCGTGTGTGACTTATGCTGATTTTGGCCAGAGAATTTTGAAGTGGGGCTTGGTTGGTGTTATCAGTGTATCATTTAGAACTGTGATCTGTATATCAGTTCTTTTCAGTTCCAGTCGCCCGGATTTTATTATGGTCCGGATTTTTTATGAGTTTGGCTATGATGAAAATTTTCTGAGCCATTGGGAGAGTTTTTGCCCCTATTTCCAGATTTGTTTGGCCCTATTTATTGACTATGATGATAAATTAACATGGAATGTGTACTTGGGCCTGGAAACATTAGATGGTCAATTGGCAACTAATGTTGCCGCCTTTGTGCCTAAAAAATGTGGTGTTGTGAACATTTCATTTATCTGAGTCACTTTATTTGGCTATGATGAAAAATTTCTGAGCCATTGGGAAAGTTTGCCCCTATTTCTAGATTTGTTTGGCCCTATTTGTTGGCTTTGATGATAAATTAACATGGAATGTGTACTTAGGCCTGGAAACATTAGATGGTCAGCTTGGCAACTAATGTTGCCGCCTTAGTGCCTTAAAAATGTGGTGTCGTGAATATTTCATCTATTTGGCTATGATGAAAATTATCTGAACCAAAACTACCTATCTAAATTGAAAAGTTATAAGTTACTTGTAGTTGTGGCTGTGTTGGACATTAGGGCTGATCGTAGCTCTGATCGTTCGTTGTCTTTGTTTTCAACTTCAGCTTGGGTCGTTCGTGTACAGTCGCCTCCGTTTCTCTTTCTCCCTCTCACTCTCCTGCAGTAAAACGAAACGAAGAAATGGGGCTGGAGGGCTGGGAAATCCCTTTTATTACCCTTTTATTTCCACAGCCGTTGGATCTCCTCCATCCAATCCAACGGCAAAGACACAAATCCAGACCATAAGAAAATCCCAGCGACTGGACATGAAAAGAACTGTATATATAATGTGTACTAAGGCTTGGAAACATTAGATGGTCAACTTGGCAACTAATGTTGCCGCCTTAGTGCCTTAAAAAAGTGGTGTCTTGAACATTCGATTTATTTGAGCCACTTTATTTGGCTATGATGAAAATTTTCTGAGCCAAACACTACCTCCCTAAATTTGTTATATTATTTCTAGTTTTTAGCTGTGTTGGACATTTGTGTGAGTGTGTGTAGACATTGTGTGAGTGTCTGCAGTAATCGTGTTAAAACAGTCATGTCCAGTTCAAGCAACAGGAGTACCATTCAATCTCGTCACCCTACATTTCAAAACAAGACATGTTGGTGTGGGTTGAGAGCTGCTGTGTATATTTCAGAGTCAGAAAAGAATCCTGGAAGGCTCTACTATAAGTGTCTAAAGGATGCAAAGGATAAAGACAAATGCGAGTACTAGGACTGGTGCTATCAAATTGGGTATCATGAACCCAGCCCACATGTTGCACCAGAGGTGAAAGTAGTAAAGAATGATGTACGTGTTGAAGTCATGGAAGTCACCGTTGCTAATTTAAAGCACATGCTGATTGTCTTTCAATTCTTAAGTGGGCTAGCCTTGGTAGTGGCTATCATTGCACTTCTTAAGTGAATGTAATATATATTCGTTCGTAGTTGTTGTAACCGGTAGTTTAAAACTTTAGTTCTCAAAATGTATTGTATGTTTTGACTGTGATGGCAAATATTGTATTTGTTGTAGTCGTTGGTTTTTTTTGTTGTAATTCACCAGCAATTGGTTGCTTTCTTTTTACTAGTCAATTTCAGGGTCGTTGTAAAGGCTGCTATGGCTGGTTTTGTGCATCAGATTCTAGTAGCATGTTGGTACTCAGAAACATTCTAGTGTGAGCTACCAAATTCTTCAGATTCTAGTAGCATGTTTTCATCTAATTCATCAATACCAAAAACTCAAACTACCAAGCATGAGAATGAGATTTCTATACCAGAGCAGCCATTTATCCGCAATCCTGCCCCTTTTAGAATAGACAATTGAGGAGTAATCGCTACTCAAGAGCCCTCCCAGTCAAATGGATAGAGAGTAAAAATGGCAAGGCAATACCTTAGGCTAGTAGAAAGACAAAATTGGTTCATACTTGAAATTCATTTCAGACAAATGAATATATTTTTTTTTCCCAAATTAAAAAAACATCCCACCTTACCACCATGAAATAATTTGAGACTCATGAACAATTAATTAATTGGAATCCTTTCGTGCACCAGTTGAGATTGTTATCCTTTATAATGAGGGTTAATTGTAGGCAGCAATTTTTCTCAATTCCATTTTGCATAAAGATTGCAGATTAATAATGGGTTTTTTTTTCCCTCGGCGTAAGTCAATTTTGCATAAAGATTGTAGTCCTCGTTCTATGTAGACATCTGAAATCGTCTTTTAGTTTATTTGTTTCAACTTTCACTCTCTTCTCTTCAACTGATCTCTTTGCCACATTCCATTTCCAGGAGGCAACTATTGACTTAAAATTCAGTATACGTTTACTATATACTGGTACTGTGGTGCACATCTGTGTTTGTCGTCCCGTAAACGACTAAAATGGATTATAAAATTCGGTCTTACATAAAAATCTGATTGTGAGTTGATACCCTTAATTGAGCAATGTTTTAATGTAAAAATAGGGGCAATGTTTTTACTGTAGACCACATGAAAAGCAAGCTACACTACTCAGACAATACAACCATACACTATGTAGAACTTCAGGAGCTACATAAGATGCATTTCCCACAATATCATTCAGTCGTTCATCTGCAAAGAAATCTTACAAAATCAGATCCCAATCCAAATTTCTAATAGCTGGAAACGATATGTTTTGGAAACAATAAGAACAATTTTGGCCATCTTCTGGCTGCTTCTTTTCGATCCATTATTCAATCATCGCTCCAATAGATCTATTTGAATCACTAATCCATCCTGCAACCCAAAAAAGATAATAACATGAATAGATGAAACAAAACACAAGCACAAGTAAAGAATTAAACATAGATGTGCCACAAACACTTACATTCATCGTCATCGTCATCGTCCTCGGCATCACTCAACCTAACATCTTGTGAAGACCTAATAAAATAAGACAACAATTAAAGATGTATTCCGTGTATAAACTATAAAATTCATAGTACAAATTAACATCCACTTACATGTTTATAAGCTTTGGACAATTCCTTTTGTCATGTGACTGCCCCGTTAACCCACAACTATTACATTTCCTCATCTTCTTGATGGCCTTCTCTTTTCCTCCTTTCAAATGCTTACCATAACCCTTTGCCCTTACTTGTAGTGGTTCTTTCAAACTATGTTGGCTTCCAAGAGAAGAAGGCACTTGGATACAACTTGTTGAAGCCAATTGGATAGAACTCGGTGAACCATCTTTGCGAGCACTCCTCATCAATGCAATCTTCTTTTGACTAGATTCCAAAGCTTCTCGCACAACTTCACTTTCTTCTTCATCTAAGACAGCCTCATCGCTAACTGTACAAGCAAGTTGGAAGAGCCCTTGTCGCCTCACAAGAAGTGAACTGTTACATATTTCTCTCACATCACTACCTAAGTCATCCATCACCCTGCCCGCTTTTGCTGTCTTTGTCCACCTCTGCAAGATATATTCAGTAGGGAGTTCCCTAATTTGCATTCGAAACAGGTATGCCAACAAGTGCCGACAAGGAATTCCATCAAATTCAAACATTTTACAACTACAACTGACACGGTTTGATGACTTGTCCACCGAAATCTCACGAATTCTCGCACCTTCCATTTCTTCTCTCTGAACATTCCACAAACACTGATGTTCATTCTCGCGTATGAACGTAACCACATATGCATTAATTTGAAAGATTTCCTCTTGAAACCTCTCAAATATGCTCCATGTATATATTTCACTCATTCTCTTTTCCATTGCCCACGAGGTTTTCAACTGAGGCTTCTCATTTACATCTTTATGGTCCAAATCCAATTCATTATGTCAGACTTTGGCAAGTGCCCTATTGAATCGCGTCACAAAATCCATCATTGAATTTTCTTTGGACACATACCTCTTGAAAAACGAATGAGAAATTTCAGCTCGTTGACTACTAGTCATATGGGCAGAAAACATGTGGTTCGTATATGCGGGAACCCATCTATCACGAATTTCATACATGTCCTGCAACCATTTATTACTAGACAACTTAGAGTTTCCTACAATACTTGCCCATCTTGCATCGAACTCTCAAAGTGTTTCAGAATTCCATATACAATTCTGCAACTCATCATAATGTTCCTTATACAACAGTGCACCCATTTTTTCAGAAAATTTGCTCACAATGTGCCAAATACAATATCGATGAAACGTATTTGGAATAGTAGAAGCAATTGCTCTTGTCATCGCCGGATCTTAATCAGTTATGATCAATTTGGGTGGTCCACCTGGCATCGCTTTTAACCATTCATTGAAGAGCCACACAAACGAATCAATTTTTTCATCACTCAAGAATGCACACCCAAGAAGTGTTGTCTGTCTGTGGTGGTTGACCCCCAATATAGGTACAAATATCAAGGAATATTTGTTTGTGTAGTGCGTAGTATCAAAAACTACCACGTCCCCAAAATATTGATATGACTTTCTAGAGGTGGCATCTGCCCAAAAACAATGAGTCATTCTATCTTTTTCATCTCTCTCGAATGTGAACCTAAAGCCCGGATTCTTTTGTTGTTCCATCTCGAAGTGCTCATACAACATATTCGCGTCATGACCATGTACTACATTCTTCCTATCTCTTTTATCATTGTAAAGATCTCGTGGTAAAAATCCAACATTTTCAAGTTGGCAAGTTGGCAAGCTTGCAACTCAAAAATACTCATTTGTTGGCAAGTTGGTGCATTAGCAGCTGATAATTGTTCCGTTAAAGCTTTTTGTGCAGCTGATACTCGACGATAAGGTTTTAACAAATGCACCTTCTTGGCGTTGTAAGCTCATGGTTATGACTCTCGACAAATTTTGACACAACAAACACTTCAACTTTTCTCGCGACAGCAAGTTTTGCACCACATTTGTCTTTAGTTAAACCCCGACGCCGTTTAGTAGCCTTAGAATTTCTCCTCTCCCCTTCTTTAAAACAAACGTACTCCTTCCTCATTACTTTACCATTCTCACCCAATCTACTAGAATTGATTCGGACACTAAATCCAGCTTGTCTAGCATACTCGTTGTAAAATTCCCAAACGTCGTCTAATTTGAGAAATTGTTGGTCAATTTTCGGTATCACTTCATTTTTAACTTGAGAAGTGTAAATTTGTTGACAAGAATTCACAGATGATTGACACGGTTGGGATGGTGATGGTGATACTGCTATGTCATCCAAAGATTGCATTCTAAAAATCAAAATATAAAACAATTACTAACATGCAAACAAACATTTACAACAAATACCAATCTATGTGTCTCCCTTTATGCTATAATATGCAACAAATATTAGGGAGAGGGAGAGAGATACCTCGGTGGTGGTGCTCGAAACAAGGGAGTTGGATCAACATTGGTTCGACCTTGTTCTTCCATTCTATCAAATTGTCAGCTACTTTGGGTAACCTACCAATGGAAGCCAATGGCAGACATTAACTCAAAGATTACAATATATATATATATATCAATTTAATTGCCCTACCATAAATACTAGAATTTTCCCCTTTCTTTGAGATCAAATAGTACAAATAGTAACCAGTTTAATTGCCCTAGCACCAATTATTATCTTTGATTCATATAAACCAGTTCCAACTTCCAACATCAACGAGGACATCTCTAGAAACATTTTTTTTCCCATATTGCAAAAATAGATTCATTCGCTCGTATATCCGAGAATATGCAAAAAAATCACAGAGAACAAGAATGAGAGAGAGAGACCTTAGGGTTGATATCGGCTTTGGATTTTCGCCTCTGTGTACAAATCACAGAAATTAGCCCAAATCATTAGGGTTTCGATTCTAATAGAGAACGAGAGAGAGAGAGAATGAGAAAGAAAGTGAAAGACCTTAGGGCTGATCGTAGCTCCGATCGTAGCTCTGATCATTCGTCGTCGGCCATTCCAAGATCGATTGAAACCACACAAAAAATCAGAAAAATCAGTTCAAAAATCACATGAATGAGAGTGAGAGAAAGAGAGACCGAGAGAGAGGAAGAGAACGAGAGAGAGAGACACCTAGGGCCGTCGTTCGTATACAGTCGTCATCTTCGCGTGGGTCGGTGGTACATAGTCGCCTCTTTTTTCTCTTCTCTGGCGAGAACGAAAGGGGCTGAAAGGGGGTCGAGTGGGGAAATCCCTTTTTACTTCCCTTTTATTTCCACAGCCGTTGGATTGGATGGAAGAGATCCAACGACCAAGACACAAATCCGGACCATACTAAAATCCGGGTGACCGGATATGAAAAACACTGTATATATATATATATATATGTGTGTGTGTGTGTGTGTGTGTGTGTGTACTTATATAATAAATTGTTAGTAATGTTAACACTTTTTTCCGCCAATTTTAGTATTTTATCTTAATAATGGGATAGAATGTAGATGTACATAAAATATAACGAGTAAATCGTAGTTTTTTCGTATAAATTACGGGTAACTCTAGTTGAGTTTCAGTAGTTTGTTTCTTTTCCGATTCTTTTATGTTATGTAATGTACTATAATAATACAATCCTACTAGTGTTTTAGATTCTTTTGAATTTGATTTCTAAAGTAAGCCTTTGGTAGTTTATATAACACGTACTTTCTGGTGGTGTTAAACTTAATTCTGAATGTAACCTTCTTCCCTTTTATTGTGGGATATATGTTTGAGCTTTATTTTTGCTAAAATCCATGGACAAAACTGTAACCGATCCGCGAGTCACGAATTGGATGGGAACCGGACTGTAGGACTTTTGGTCCGGACACGGATTTCATTTTGTAAAAACCTTGACTAGCGGTTCGGTCCTCGGATTCCTAGAAATCCAAACCGAATCAGACCGCGAGCAGCCCTAACTATACCGTATTCAAAGATCCTTTACTGTTTCCCAAAATACTGTACCTGAAGTCCTTTACCGTCATTCACACACACACTAGGTACTGTACCGCATTTAGGATCTTTTACCGTATCCCAAATCCTATACCCGGAGTCCTTTATCATCCTCCACACACACATTGGGTACTGTATTGCATTTAGGATCCTTTATCATATCCCAAATCCTGTACCCAGAGTCCTTTACCGTACTCGGGGTCCTTTACCGGCACCTAACACCCTCATTCAACTTTACCATTTTATCCATTACTTAACCACATCTATGTGTTCACTACTTGAAACCACCCCATGAATCTAAATCCATTCTAGCACATACAACATGATACAATCAACAACAACTCAAACACGATACATTTCAATGAGACAATAATATAACAATTGATAGGTGCAATTAATTAAACACAAAAGGGATTTGGATTGAGCCGATGCCTTTTCGAATATTTGAATTTTATTGAACAAGAATATAATCTTATTAACTTTGAGGATTTCTGTTAGCATTTTTGTAATCCTTAGGTTTAATCGGTATATAGTACATCTAAAGGCTTCAATGTACGAATTAATGAACTTAGAATTCAAAATGTATTATCCTACTTCCTTGGCGTCAAACTGTGAATTAGTACGTTCCAAAACTCATTTTGACAACTTAGTAATCTGAAGACTTTTGAATAATGTTTTTATTTATATTATTAATATGCTAATTTAATAACCTAGTTACTTATTGTACTTCTACTTATGCATACAAAAATATACTTAATGGTTAAGCAATAAAAATATCTATCCTTTACTTCATTCATAACTAGTTAGGTTTAATATTATTTATCATAAAATTATCTTATATCCATTTAACATAACAAACAACAGTAATGGATCATAAAATATTTTGAGTATTTTCGGATATCAATATATTACATAAAGTGTATTAATCTTTAGAACGAACATCTTCTTAGAGTTGTATCGTAAACTTGACACACCTAGAGGCACTCACTGTATTTTTTTATTGACATGCTATTAATATAATCGGTCAAAATCACATACTTCAGTAATCTGGTGGCTGTGCAACTTGTATTTGTTGTTGTGGCTGAAATATAATATTGAATAACCCCAGGGGGTAAACTGTGATTTAGGAATCTTCATCTTTTAAAACTCGACGGCGACACAGTAGCCTCCTCAGAATAAAAAAAAGAAGAAGAGGGTTTCGTCCCACTCGACGCCGAATTCGTAATTCCAAGCCTTAAACTAACACATGAGAAAGGTTTAGGTGTGATTTTGTTTAACAACTAGTTTAGAAACCACCTCGTTTCATTTACTATTCTTTGCCAAGATTACCGGAGGTAGCACCGGTTTCGACCACGCGACACCGGAATCAATTTCTTTTCATTCTGAAATAATAAAATCAATACGTATACACATAATATACTTAGGAGGGAGTAGGGAAGCGATTATTCTACCTTTCCTCCGGTCGATAAGCAAGTAAACGGAATTGACAGAAGAGAAAAAAAAAAACGGAAGTTGGAGAAGACGAAGAGCGGAGTGGCTTCTGGACTGCCTTGGGTTTTTATTTTAGAAACCTCAGGATGTGGGTTTGTATACAGAAGTGAGAGAGAGAGAGAGATAGAGTGCAATTATAGAAGTAGTAGGAGTGTGGAATGATAAGAGTAAATATGATGGAGTGTGAGAGGGAAGTGAGGAAGAGAGGAATTTAGGAGAGATAAGGGAGAGGGGCTGCCAAGAGTGGTGAGAGGAAATCCCATAAATTATAGGATGGAAAAAACGTTAGGGTGTGGATGAGTTATTTAGGAGAGAATACAAGATAAGTATGAATGCATACATATATATGTAAGGTTTAGTAATTATCTTGTATAAATACTTATGGCTAATTTTAATTATACATTTAATCATGTATTCATATTAATGAACCTAATTAATTAACAAATTAAAAATTAACATTTCAAACATTTTATTTATCTAAAAATTTAGGAATGTTACAACCCCACCTCCACCTTCGATCACCCCCGCAGCCCCACCTCCACCACATCGTCTCTTTCACTTCGTCGTGCCTCTTCCTTCGCTCCGTCGGGGCATCGATTTACATATTCCGATCTTCTAAATTTCACTACCCGCTATCGGCCCCACCGATCTAGCCGAACGAACCATCGCCGTCGTCGCCGTTGTAGAAATAGAACTCGACGCCTTCTGCATCAGTAGATCCTCTACCGGTCAAAGACCACCGCCTAGATCGTAAGCCTCTTTCTGCAAGGTAGGGTTTTCAAGCTCGATTTTAAATCTGGATATTTCAGCGCCTCTTGCCCCTCGATGCTAAAGTTTGTGCCGCCAAAGGTGAAAGAAGAGAAGAGGTATGACTGTGTTTCATATCAAGGTCGAGTAAAAGAGTGGTGAATCTGGTGATGATGTAGGAAAGAGTTAGAACAATGTATTGGTTTTTGTCGTTATGTTTTAAAAGAATTATGAATTAACATTTCAGTTGTGTTTATATGTGAAAATTGATGTGGATTTGAAGTTTTTGGGTGTTTAATTGGACTCCCGAGGTTCTTGTATTCAATTTTTACCGTAACATCAGGAAAGAAACACAGGTGGAAAGAAGCACAGGTTTGGCTACAACAATTCACACCAAGAATTATGAGGTCTGAATTCTGGAAAAAAAAAGTGTAAAATCTGCAAATACGTGTAAATTCTCTGGGTGTGAATAGTGTAGTTGGGGTGTGAATTCTGCAGGAAGGTGTAAATAATGCAGACTGTAGACATTGTGTGAATTTTGGGTGTGAACTCTACGTGTAAAGGGGTGTGAATTCACACACCCCAAGAATTCACGCCCATAAAAGATTTGCAAAAGAGTAAAATAAAAATTCTGCAAAAGGAAAAAATAGAAAAAGCATCTTTAAAAAGAGGCTGAATGAGATAGTTCTACAAAAAAGAGTTTGCATGGAACTCCAAATAAAAAATAGGACTAGCTAGGAATTTCCCTAATTTCTTCTAAACTTTAGGGCTCATCCGACCCGACCCGATTGGCAGTCCTCCGGCTTTAATAGGGTAAATTGGTCGGTTTATTACTGGGTGGGCGCCTGTGGCAGTCTCTCTTCCCCTGGCCCTGTTCGACCTTTGCAATCGCAGCTAGCGTTTGTGTATATATTTATCTACAGTTGATATATATACAGAAGTGCATCAGGGTGGGGCTGGAGCAAAGAGAAATCAAAGGGATTTGCTTGGTGCAGGAGATGGGAGACGAGGTTGAGAGGAGGAAAGAGGACGACGCAGTGTGTGTACTGAGGGGGGATGATGAAAGAGAAAAAGACGATGACCACTCGCTGGTTCCCCTACTTCCTGGGATCCCATTAGCCCCTTCAAGTCGAGATCCAAAACCACCCAGGGTTATCTTTGTGCTAGAGAAAGCTTCTCTGGCTCCTGCTTATGTTGGCAGGGTAAGAAAGCTTGTACTACTTCCAATATTTTCTCTTGCCAGAATTTTTTGTGTTATCTAAATTTGTTTGCCTTTTTTTTTTTTGTCCTCCTTATTTGCATACATATCACGTTCTACAGAGCTACCAAATTCTAAATCCAGATGAGCATGCTGATTTCCTACGGAAAAAGAACATGAATCCTTATGATCACAGGCCTGATATCATTCACGAGGTGAATAACTATCCTTTTGTTGATTAAATCCTTTTTACTGGTGTTTGAACTTCAGTTAATTGACAAACCTTCGTACAGATTGTCAGGTTTTTTCAGTTCTAATACTTAGGCCTGGGGAGAGAAACAGGCACACAATCTTTTGCATACCTATTTTATTAAAATCATTTTGCATTTGTTTTTACTAAGTATTAGAAATTGAGTTGTAGTAGTAGTAGGAGACTAGGAGTTGGTTAGATAGTGGGATAATTACCCTATTTTGTAGGGTAATGTGTACTAGTGGGTATCAATCTTTCTTGTATAAATATGACGTTTTTGAATCAACAAAGGACGAGTTGAATATTGTTAGAAGTCTTCAATTGTGAAGAAAGAGGTCAGGTTCTCCTCAATTTGAGCCAGTTGAAGGTCTTACCTGCTCGAAGTGTCACACGTCTCTCCTTTTGTTATATTTTTTTTCTTGCCTTGTTTAAAAGAAGGTTTGTTAACAAAAAGAAAATAGTCGGCAGTTGTCTTTATTTTTCTATCTTGGTTTGTGAGGACCTTGGGGACATCTGGTGTAGGGCTGCAAATGGACCGAGCTGTTCACGAGCACCTCAGGGCTCGGGTCGGCTCGTTAGTAAATGAGCTCGAGTTTTAAGCTCGTTTAGTAAACGAGCCAAGCTCGACCTCGATTATTTGACCTCGACTCGACTCAGGCCAACCTTGAGCTAGACTAGGTTTGAAGAGCCGAGGTCGAACACGCCAAAGCTTGGCTTGGCTGGGCTCGGTTGCAACCCTAATCGGGTGTAATTTCTTTGGGAAAAATCCTTTGCCTACTTACCGTATGCTATCTCTCATTGTAATATTAAGATACGATTGGGTCTCACTGTCATCACTTTGTCATATAACACAACACTTCAAAGTTCAAACACACTTTTAGCAACACGACTGGAGAGGGCCTTAGACAAACTGGCAAGTGGCAAGAAATTTGACACTTAGACCATCAAGTATTGGTCGTTATGTACCTTTTGCTGGAGCCACTATTTGCATGACATGAAGTGTTTGAACCATTCTATACTTTACACTTACAATGTGAGGTATTTAAACTCAAGTATTTTTCTGGTATCAACATTTTCAGTTCTTTTGGGATCTCAAGATCGCCCAAGCTAGGAATGGGTATCCTATTTAGATAGCCATTATGTACCAGTCACTGGGCCACGAGCTACGAACGTCAAAATTAGATAATTTTTGGTGTCATTTCGATTTATGAAGCCTTATGGAGAAAGTTTTGGCTCCAGGTCATTGCAGCATGAAAATTAATTTTGTTGGTAAGTCAAAATAACATTTCCGCTAAAACAAAGTAGAACAATTAACAGATGTATGTACCTCTGGTAGAACTACACAGCTATCAAATAAACTGAAATCCAGAGAAAACAAAAAGGAACCATTTGGCCAAAGCATCCTATCTGATACAGAAGTAATGCTAAAGTAATACCCGGGGAGAAGTTCCAATCTAAATGCAAACAATTACTAGGACTGAAATTCTGTGTTTTTTTGTTATTCATGCTCATGTTTGTCTTTTCGTGCAAATCTTACATATGTTCAGGCTCTCCTTCAAATTATGGGTAGTCGACTTTGCATGGCTGGTGGTGTACAAGCGATTTATATCAAAACTGTTCAAGGGGTTCTCATTAAGGTTGAGCCACATACGCACATTCCAAAAACCTTGGGGCCGTTTTGTGCCATGATGTGTGAGTTTCCCTCTGTTGAATGATATCAGCCTTCTCATTCTCCAACGTGCACCGATTTGCTTTCATTTTTGTTTCATCTGTGCTACTATCTTCCCTCTTTTACAGCACAATTACTGCAGAAGTTGAGTATTAAAGCAAGGGGTAAGGGTGAGAAACTTCTGCGTCTTGTTGAGAACCCTGTGACCAAGTATTTACCTTTAAATTCCCATGTAATAGGTGAGCCATTGAAATTATATGTTTATATCCATTCTCTGTGGAACTATTTGAATGACATGAAGCAATGGTGTTCCTTAGGTCTTTCATTTAGTTCAAAGAAGGCCGTACGCATACGGGATTACATTGGTAATATTAACAATGATCAAAGTCTTGTTTTCGTGGTATGTATATAAATACTATCGGCTTTCACGCATTGAGTTAGATTTCATATTTTCTTTTGTAAACTGTATCTCATTGGAAATTTTCAACCAGGTTGGTGCAATGGCTCATGGTAAAATTGATTGTGACTACATCAACGATTTTGTGTCAGGTTATTTCCATCAGAATGGTCATTCTTAATTGTTTTCAGCCTTGGTACCATTCCATTCCATGCATCTATTAGTCAATTGAGATGTTTCTGTGCTTCACCAGTGGCTGGTAAATAATTTATGCTTATAACATAGTAGTTGTCCACTTGTCCCCACATGCTTCTCAAGTTTATCTTAAATGGCATGGATTTCGGCTGATTTGTGATATCTGATCTGTCATACGAGAATCTTATGCCACAAAAACTGTTCTCGTGTGATTATCATCTCAGCACATTAGGTTTTCTTCTCTTCTCAGTTTTTGTTATTTTTAATTGGCTAAGAAATGGAAGCCAGTTTGGAGCAAACAGGGAACCTGGGTTTCTTCCCTGGCCTTCCTTGTTTGAAGATCTTTGCCTGGCTGAGCATAGTAGATTAGGTTGCACTCAGAGGTGTGCGATTGTGACATGGTTTTTGTTATTTTTAATTGGCTGAGAAACGAAAGCCAGTTTGGATTAAACGGGAGAATCTCGGTTTCTTTCCCTGGCCTTCCTTGTTTGAAGATCTTTGCCTGGCTGAGCATGGTAGATTAGTTTGCTCTCAGAGGGGAGCGATTGTGAAGCCAACTGGCGCAAGTTGAAACAACATAATGGAAGCCGTGGGAGACAGATTAAATCGATTCAACCAACATTTTGTCCTATGGGAAAAGCAAACCTACGGTTGATCCATCAACATGGTTTAGCTGGCTGGTTACACTGCACTCTAATTGACATGTCATATGAGATAAGTTACTTCTTGTAATTGCAATTACGGAAAGGCCTCTTTTACAGCTCATCAAAACTGCTGCAACATCGCAAGAGAATCAGGGGTTCACTAAAATGACTAAATGGAATTAAATGCAAAGTTGGACATTCCAGTCCATGTGCTTCGATTTAGAACATCCATACTGGTGGTGCAATTAAGGGGAAGGTTATTTGAGTGGCCACCCTACTAAACATTACGATAATTCAGGAGTTTAAATGGCCTGGTTGTACGTGGCACGGAGTCACAAACACGGACACGGGACAGGGGATTTTTAAAAATGGGGACACCAACATGGCAGGGGACATGGAAATAAATAATATTCATTTGATACCGTTGGAAACATAGTTGTATGTAGATAGCATCATATATACATCATACTGCATTTTTAACCCAAAAAATTGTAGTAATGCACATTTAACCCAACAAAACTTTTAAAAAATGCATATTTACCCCTGCTGTGTCCCCATACGTATCCCTCCCCATGAAAAGTTTTAATTAAGTTTAATGGACACGCCACGTGGCGTATCCTTGGCGTGTCGGATATGGATACAGCAACTTCTAGGAGTGCCAGTGCTTCATAGGCTTTGTTACAATCTACCCATGATCTACCAAAGGTTCAGCATTGGAATTATCCCTATGTCAGGTTGGATGAAGAAAGGGCACTTAGCTCTGGCCAATGCAATATCTACTGCTTAGTCTTCCTATAGTCTTTTTTTGACGGCAAAATTAGTCTTCTTATAGCCGATCTGCCATCAGACCATTCACTATTGCTTTGATCATCCGACTGCTTCAATCAAAGCATTTTGTTTTAATTTTCCTCGGTCGCCGTCTGGTGCTTCTACTGAACTATTTCTGGAGTCCTTCAGAATTCCCTCCGAAATTCCTTTTGGATTTCAGTCTTTGAAAGAATAAAGCGGTACTTTTTCCAACCCATTCTGTTTTCCATAGTACCCCAGTGTCTTTGATTCTTAACTCTTTTGAGTCTGGACTTCAATGAAACCAGCAAACCAACCATTGTTAATTTGATTTTTGGGAGACGCTCAAGTACCTTGGCTTTTGATTATTTGGTCACATTGGAGTTATTTCGTGTCATCTCTTTCATTTTGTAATCATCAAAAACGTATTCTAGTCATCAAGTATAATTGAGGAATTGATGCTTCTCCACAGTCCACTCTACTTTGTAACACTTTTGTGACCCTTTCCTTTTTCTTTTTTCCCATTTTTTTTTTTTTTCAACCGAGGTCTTTTTACCTTGTTATGGAGTTGCAGTAGCTTCGGATAAAGTTTTTGGAGGCCATTGTTAAAGTCAGTGTCTCCTGATGTGGATATTTATTGTTGAGGCATTCTGGACAATTTATTATGGTCTCAGTCTGTAGAAGTTAGAAAATGGTTGCTTTTTAGGGTTATTGATGTATTACACTCTTGTCCTCTATGTCTTTGCCTTTGCAGTCTCTGGCCTTCCATTGAGCGCTGCAGTATGTTTGAGACGTATATGCATTGCCGTGGAGAGACAACGGAAGATCCTGTGAAATGGTGTCATTGTTTAGGAACACCTGTTCAAGGTTTATAAGTTATCATGCAGCTTGTGGCCTTCCATTATGTCATGGGGTTTGTGTGTGTCGTTTTTTCAATCTACACTTTTTTACTTGGAAGGGTTTTTTTTTTTTCAATCATTATGGCGTTAGCTAATTTATGTTGGGCCTAGAGTTGTGTAAGACATAGTTGCCATTGCTTCTTTTTACGTTGCAAATTCAATCTGCAGTTTCAGGAATTTAGATGTACGATATTTGTAGCGGAGATAATTTCTTGAATGATCGTGCTAAATCCATGTGGGCTAGAATAATGTTGATTCGTACAAGGTTGGGACTATGCATGGTCCATGCCGTCAGAAAATACACTTGGCCATCAAGAGATTTTGTTAACGAATAAAAAAGTGCAGTTATACACTTCGACATTTTAGTAACTGAACGGACTGTTGTTACTATAAGAGCTGGCCCTATATACATATTTGGGGAATTGATTTCCGCACTCCCCTTTTTTACCATTCACTCTCTTTTCGTTTTCATTTATGTGGATTTTCTACATTACCCCTTGATATGTGAAACAATGAACTAATGAAATGGTAAAATGATAATTTCATGTGAATAAAAACAAAAATAGGAGTGCGGAAGGTAAAAAGGGGAGTGTGAAAATCGCTATCCTATATGTATCTATGTTTTTTAGCATTAGTGCTAATCAGCAATTGCTCTGCTGTCGAAATAGTTCACCCTCACTTTGTTCACCCTCGGCGAGGGTATGCTCATTTCGTGTCTCAATTTGCTGATTGAAATCGTTCAATTTTTCCAAATTCATTTGTTAGGAGATCATGATAATATTTAGCTCAATCGAATATCGGTAAGTGCTTCATCTAGGAGTTTGTGCACTTGTCAATATCCGGTTAAGGCTATATTTTTGCTTAGTCTCCTACTAACAAATGAATCCAAATAAAATGAGCAGTTTCAATTATTGTAGTAAGACATGAAATGAGCATATTCTCGCGAGGGTGAATGAAACAAGTTTCAAAATAAGTGTTGCGTCTGTCTTTTCTTCGCCTTAGGTCTATCATTGTATTGAAAGGCGATCCTTGCTGAACTCACATGAATGTGTGTGTAAAGAAAGTGACTTTGTCCTGCAGGATTAAGTCACTAATGATGCATGTCCCTCAAGAACGAGAATGGTGGCCCCTTTCGGCTAGGGGACATCGTCGGAGAACAATGTGAGGACAGGGTGAGTGAGAACCTTCCATTGGTTACACTTGGTTCTATATTTAGATATGGAGATGGATCTAGATAGAGATCTCTATCTCTGTCTATTTCTCTATCGAAAGATAGATGTATTGATAGACGGATATTGATCCGGTTTCAAATCTATGAATAAAAGAGATCCCTAGCCTAAATATCCATTTGAGAAAATAGATGAATAAATGGGACGGAGCCAACAAGCTCCAAGCCTCCAATGACATGACTCTTTACGGACAGAGTGGATTGTGCTCTTTTGGTTCCCCTAAAGGACTAGTCAATGCATTCTCCATACTTACGTCGACTTTCAACGGAATGAACTTTAAAGTTAAAACTGATAAAATTCCATTTAAGATCAACAATGTCACAGAAAAGATCAGCGATAAAAAAAAGTCACTAGAAAGATTATGAACATACTACTCCCTCCGTCCTTATTTGATTGTCCACTACGGTTTTACGTGCATTTTCAACGACTTATATCTCTCAACGTATATTGCTAAAAATATGCAATTTGGATCTTGTTTGATAGTTCTCAATTTTTTCTATAAAACAATGATTTCAAATATATAAAATATAATATACATCGAGAGACATAAGTCGTTGAAAATGCACGCAAAATCATAGTGAACAATTAAATAAGGATGGAGGGAGTAATTACTAACTTAGCAAAACATGACTACTAAAATTTAATTGGTAATTTTATCTATAAAAAAAACTATAGAAACAAGTTTAAATAACAACTAATTGAAAAAACTCATTTTAGATTTTCACTTTAGGTTCCCAATTATTTAGTTTAAACAATATCAATTTAAAAATACTTGCATATGATTCATATTTCCGAATACTGCATTCACATGTACGTGAAACACATGGTCGGATATTGCACTATTTCCTAACAAAGAAAGGAACAAAAATAATTTAAAAATAGCCTGAGTCAGAAAAATTATTTGTACTGAAAATCGTATGTATCCAACTCGTGCCATTTCAGTCGCAATGCATAGTGATTGGATCAAACACCAATTAACAAACTTAATCGCAACATTTCACATACTTTGATGAGAAGGGAAGCTTTGTTTGGAACTTATGGAATAGAAGGGAAGAGAAGGAACAATTAAAAAATTTCCTTCTCTCTTGTTTGGATTCTTACAGAATGAGGAGGAAAAATGACAGAATAAATTCAACTTTTGGCATATTTCTCTCAAATTTTCTCTCTGCGTTCTCTCTTAATTATTTTTCTTTTTCCTTTCCACAAGTTCCAAACAAAGTGTAAAGGTAAAAGAAAAAAATAAATCAACAATTGTGTGTATATGCTTTATGCTACCCAAAAAACCAAAATTCAGAAGGGAAAAAAAAAAACACATGATCTAAAGTGCAAAAAGTATCTATCCAAACAAGCCCTAAATCAGTTAATTTTTTCTTTTGAACTTCTTTTCAAAAATACTTTTAATTTGGGGTTAATTTTCTTTTACTTCGGACGAGAAAACGAGGGAATTGAAGACTAATTATTTTATTCAATTTCTTAAATCCATCAAAACAAAAAGGTTTAAATTTGTACTCAACGAAGCTGATTAAAAGTGAGGTTATTATTTTTATTATTTTTTGAATCGATTCAATCCATTAAACATGGAGAGCCCGAAGGCAAAAACAGATGTCCTCACTAAGAGTGAACCAAAACTATCTAAACCTAGACGCAAGGCACCAACTACTGAAGCAGGCTGGCAATTACGTCGGTACATAAGAACCCGTCTCAGCATACATAGTAGAGTATCCAAATAGACACCTAGCTCAAATCCACAATCAGCCGAAGAGGAAACCCCGACAAGTAAGAAGTCCAGACAAGCTCAACATCGGCACACCCATATCAGAAAGCACGCCCACGCCGACGAGTAACCACTGACGAGCGAACCCCAAAAACAAGGTTAGGACCACATCGGTGTGAGCCTTGTTGACACTTCAGGCTCTAGCCGGCGACCGCTAGCCAAACGGCGAACTTGCAAGACCACAGCGAAGCACCGAAGATCACACCCGAACGCCAAAACTCCCAACTACAGCCCAATCACGCTACCGAAGCTGTCGGCACAACCCAGTCACACAAAGAGGCCCCAACGCAGCTGAAAACTCTAGCCTAACAAGCAAATCCTAATCTAAAAGAGATTATTCACCCACTACCAATATCCACCGGATCTAAAAAACCTAGACCGGTACAGACTAGACTGGACTGGACTGGGGATCGAGACCAGCCGGTAAAACACCAAGCCAAACAGCCGGCAAAGAAGAAAAGGAACAAAAAAAAAAAACAAACCCTAACCCCACTGATCATTGATCAACTATTGAGTAGGATCAGAGTTTCGGATCAACATTTGGATTTCAGGCCTACCCGAACCCGAGAGCCATTATTGCAACCCGTTCCAATATACAACTACTCCACTACTACAGGAGTAGAGTATCTTTCGAATCATGCCCCAGTCGAGGGTCAACATTTGTATGCGATATACTCCTACCACTATCAGCTCCAGGTAGGCCCAAATTATTCTCGCCCTTTTTCTCTCTTCATTTCTTAACTTTTTGTCTCCTTCATTAATTCAAGGATTCAAAAGCGATTCTCATCCACAAAAATGATGCAGAGGAGGAGGCCCACTGTTGTCTTCTTTCTCGAGTCAATTCCATTTCAACCAGAAGATGACTTTCCTGGGGTAATTACTACTAATTAAATTAAATAAATACTTATCCTCCAACCCCACCCCTATTAAATGAACAGTAACATTTATTGTTGTTTATTCGTTACTTTCTCTCTCTTCTTTAATTAATCATTTTTTTTTAATCTACTTCTTTAATCAATTAATTATGGATACATATAAATCTTGCTCTGTGGTGGTTTAGGGTTTTGAGATTTATCCCCTGATTTAGGGTTTTGAGGCGTCCTTAGTAATTTAGGTTTTTGTGACGGTAGGGTTTTGTTAAAAGGGGTTTGAAAGGTGCTTTAGGGTTTTGAGAGGATATCCGTTCCTATCCATTCTTAGGATGGCTGATTAAACATTCAGTCGAGGGTCAACCGAGCCATTCGTGAACTCGTTACGAGGCTTGAATCCGTAGAGACTCGTTCAAGTTCGATTCGTTTACTATATAAACTGAACCTAAGCCACAATTTTAGTCTTGTTTAAATTTAATAAATGAGGCTGAAACTGAACCTGCTGTTATTCGGCTTGATAAGGATTGCAAACATGGAGTGTGTGTACGTATGTATGTATGTCATGAGAATTTCATATGTAAACTTCAATACATATATGTACACAATGAAAGTGTTTATAACTTGCACTTGTATAAGCTTTTATAAACTTATATTTTTATAATCATAAATGGAAACTGATTTTCGCGCTCCATTTTTACTGATGGCGCTCCACTTTTTTAAGTGAAGTTATTAGTAATTTCATAAACAAAGTAGAGCACCATTAGTAAAAAGTGAAGCGCGAATATCAAAATCCTATTTGTATGAACTTTAATTTATGTACCATTTTAGTATGGCTGGATTGAATAGTTGAGGCCGTGGATCTGAACCAATTTTTTTTAAAATCGGAATTGTTATTTGGTAATCTACCATCATTCGAAGTACATATCAACATCCACGTTATCACACCCGTCCTTGATTAGAAACTTAAAATGAGAATCCATGAAAAGTACTGGTTAAATCATCGGGATGCAAGTGATCCTTTGATGCAAACTTTTTGGTCCAGTCCAAGAGGAGCCGTTTCCTTTGAGATGTGTTTACTAGTTTGGTTTTTCTCTTTCCAGAACTCTAGGTGGTGGTTTTGCCCTGCCTCCTTGGCTGGTTTCAAAAATTGATTGGAATTTAAGACTAAGAACAATATTTAAAAAAAGAAAAATTGACCAGACGCAACTTTTCGAATTGCTTTTATAAAGATAACATGTATTCATTTTCGAATTGGTTCTATATTTTCTTTTATCTTCTAATTTCTTTTGCCTTTGATTTGCGTTTATTTCAAAATGAAAATCAAGCGGAAGTCAACAGACAGTTTTGAGGGCTAGGGTTGGGTAGCATAGCAGATGCATTTTCTCCTTAATTTGTGTCTTAAGCAATCCCTGGATGCATCGTTGTCATGTGATTGCACCGTTTGCCATTTCAGGAACTTGTAGTTATGGGGAACGCTAATCACATTCTGAAAAACCTTTTGGTAGGCACATCTTGAAACATGATTTACCTAGATTTCCAAACGGTGATTATTGTTTTGGTAATTAAAAAATTATTGGAAGAATCCAGCAAAACAAGGAAGTCATACCTTCCTATCTTTATCTTTATCTTTACTATACTTTAAAAAGTGGGAAGATACGAAAGTGTTTCCCACACTTTGTTACTCCAGAAATACCCCTAATAAACAAATGAAATTATAAAAAAAAAGTGAAGAATTGCAATGTTTTACCCTAAAAGGTATCTTTTGGGAAAAGATAATTGTAATGCTTGGGCTAACAAGTGTTACTTAAAAAGACACATTTATTAGGAAAAGTCATGATGGTTGATGAAAATATGTGTGAACAATTATAAATAGGTGAATTTGTAGTTGGGTATTTGGGTTTCATACTTTCGTACATTTCCCCAATGATAAGAGAGAACATTTGTGGTGCCATTTTTACTGTGCTACAAGTAATAAGGCCATTAATTGTCTCATTCTACCATCGAGATTCTTTGCCACAAAACAATTGATACTTTATTTTGGGTAAGCAACTACTTATGTGATTCTTGGATACATACAAATACAAGATTCCAATAGTAGTTTTTCCTGTATTCTCTATGTCTCTATGTACCTCTCACGTGCATTAGACGTGCACCTTTACTGGTTACAAAGAAACAAACAAGAAAACAAGAATTACCACAAAGAAGCCTACCAATACAACACACTAGAAACTAGAGTATTTAGGAGTGATTTGCCAAGATAAACAAGGCTGAATAAGCTCCTTAACCCTATTGATGCCATTAGATGGATAGGGAATGGAAGACCCAAGTATACCATGAAAGTATTCGACTACAATCTCCTTGACTTCCTTCATGCCTCACCCCTTCAGAATCATTAATACTATATAGGAGCTTGTTCCTTGCCCTGTAAGCAGCCACCTTTTTGTGAAAATATAAGGCTTTGTTTGGTTTTTAGGGAAAGTGATGGAAAGAAAATGAGAGGGGAAATGGGGGAAAATGGGGAAAAAAAATTACTATTCACAAAACTTGAATTCTTTTATTTTCTGTCCTCTTTCTCTCCAATCCAAACAATTGGAGGGAAAATTAACTTTCCTTTTTTTCTCTCACTTTCCCTAAGTTCCAAACGAAGCCTAAGTATTCTGGTCCCCCACTTTACCCTATTTACCTAGGCTTTCCGCGTATAGAAAGCCTCCTCAGCAAATAGAAGATCAGAATAAGTCGATAGGGCTTGTTTTTCAGCAGAGATAAGAGCAGAAGGAACAAGGCTTGATTGAATATCCACCTAAATTTTTTAAAGGTTTTCATTAGCTTTGAGAACCCTGTCAGAATTATTACCAAATGTTGAGGAGTTAAGTGCCTTGAGCTCAGCTTTAGGGGCTTTTAGCTTAGAGAAAAGCTGGTGCATGGCTTGTCCCCTCATGGTAGATTGCCAATCTTTTGAAACAATACTTTCAAAACTAGAATGTTTTGCCCAGAAGTTAAAGAACTTGAAAGGCTTATAGCCTGAGGGGGGTTTGGCTTTAACCATAACAAGACCTGGAGCCCTTTTACCAGGAGGAAGGAAGTTGCTTCGGAGTTAGGAAAGGAAATCAGCCATGGCCCTTGTACCAAAACCCTATCCAACTAACTACAGATCAAACCATTTCATGCTTAGTATTCCAGTATTAAAGGAGCCCTTATAAGAAAGATAAATATTTCCAAAGTATCTAGGCAGTCATTAAAATTTTGAGTAGCACTCGTGTCAATGCCAATACCCCCTTTCTTTTCATCTACATGCTTAACGTCATTGAGGTCACCAAGAAGGACCCATGGTTCACTACTAGCAATAGGTAAAGAGGCTAGATCAGACCACAACTGAGCTCTAGCACCCCTTCTATTTGCCCCATAAACCACTGAAACGGTGAGATTTATGTACCCTGAGCTGTTTATGACCAACTTTAACTGTTACGACTTGCTCTGCGGAGTTAATCAACTGGACATTGTGAACAATTCCAAAACAATATAATCCATGCATATCACTAGTATGGTAGTTCCCATGAAATTTCATTGCTGTAGAGATACTACTGCATGTGGAGGAGAAACTGACCCTCCTTACCTTTGTTTCCACCAGACTAAGGAAGTCCACTTTATACTCTGACAAAAACCTAGAAACAGCCCGCTGCTTTGAGGGATGGTTAACACCCCTGATGTTCCATGTAGCTAAACTCATAATCTAAACCTTGTGGCAGGTTTACGAGCTCTACCTGGAACAACTACTTTTTTGACCTTACTATTAGATATATTTGTAGACACCTGAGCATGGCCTTTAGGAGCCTGAAGATTTCCTTTTGGTGACCTTGGTTGCTTTGAGATGTAGCGGGTGAGGAATATCCTCACTTGCATTACTATCATCATTATCATAATCATCATGGTTCTCTTTATCTTGATCAGATTCAGAGGCTGCTTCAGTGCATACAAACTGCTAAAACATTGACTGGTTAGGAGTAGCTATATTATTTCCATGCTTATGCATAGTTGGTTTTGAAGCTTCGGCCTTAGGATCTGTGGCACTCACAGCTACAGGATCTTGCCCATTAGGGGTTGGAGTAGAAGTAAGAGCTGCATCTTTGGGTCTTAAAATTTCCTCCACCACAGTGTTATTTTCTTGGGCAATATGCATAGACCTTGCATCGGCCAGAACAACATCAGAGCGAATGAATCGGTGAATATTTCAATTCAAAGTCCCATAAATTTTCCCGACAGTCAAACTAATGAACTTAAAATCGAAAGGGATTGAAGTTTTTGCAAGAGAAAATGTTGAAAAATTGGTTAGTTTGCTATAAAAAGTGTTTTGCATGAACAATTTGAAAAGTCATTATTTATAGGATGTTTATTGCTTCAAAAGTACAAATTTAATAAATTGACGTATGTAGCGTATCAAGGTTTTCATTTCCTGTAGTATACGTTCTGCATTCTGTTTATACAAATTCACATGAACACAATAGTTGTTGTCTGTCACATGCTGGCATGGTGGTTTTGCTAATGGTCATGGCTGCTAATGATTTGTTTGTGGTTTTTGTCTTTCCAACAAAAAGAGTTTTGAGGTTGATTAGCCACAAATTAGTTTTGAACTTCTTTCCATTTCCAATGGTAAGTTGGTGTTGCTCACTCCATGGGGAGGAAGTGCCAAACATGGCATAATCTCCAAACAGCAATATCTGTATTTATGTTTCTATAAAAGATTATTATCTGGTAGCTCAAGCTAACAACCTAGCATTCTCCAACCTCACATCACAACATGGGTATAGCATGGTGGTGATGACCTTTTAAAATTTCGCTTGACACGTAGCAGCCTCTTTGAAAATTTCTTCCAGGTTTTGAATCCAATCACTCTAATGCAGAATTCATGTCCTTTTTACATCTATGCAGATTGTTCCTTTACGGCCAAATCTGGAGAATCTAACTGCTGTATATCTCCCGGTTTGTAATTAGATTCGGCTTAGTCAATTTTATTATAGTTGATATAACTATTCCTCAGGTGCATACTTATTATTCTTAAACAATTAATTTATAGTGGTAAGATTAGAAAACTTGACTTCCTCTTAAATTTGGATGTTGAGGTCAGAATCACATGGAAATAAATGAAACAGTCACCTAGCAATTGGAGTCTTTTTTCCTAAATTTGACTTAAGATGCTCAGATCGGAAATTTTGACTATCGAGATGAAGGAATAAAATTATACTGGAGAACAAGTTTCTCCCATTGAAATTGCCATCTCCACGAGGATGATGAACATGATGAACTCATTGAGCCCACATTGATAGCTCACAAATATCTCCAAGTTATCTACACCTTACAAGCTCTTCACATTGAGCTATGCACTCATTGCAGTACTGAATAAATCTCTGCACTCACTGTTGCACTCTTCCACCTCCACTTGAACACCTATTTTCATTGCAAACTGAGTGAAAATATCAAACAAAGAGAACTACGATGTGCCTAAAGGAACAAACCTTTTTCTGGTGCCTTACAAGTTACAATACAAGGTAGCATTCAGTCCAGTATTTTAGTGGTTTTTTTTTTTTTTTTAAAGTTCCAACAATGAAGAATTATGATCTTTTTATTGTGCAACTACCTCTCTTTGATGATTATTACCCCAAGGGTATCCCTGTAGAATTAATATTGCTTGATAATCAGAAAGGCCCCTTGTGCTGGTAATTTTGTATATCATTTATGGTTCACCAAGGGAATCCATTAGAAATTGTCTGCTTTGAGTTTTTTTGCTTTGAGTTAACCACACTTGTTATGCTATCAGGCACTGCAAGCTATTCTAGACAGCCCTCTTAACGCCAGTGGCATGGTACAAGCTGTTTATATCAATTTTGGGCGTCCGGGCATTTATGAAATCAGGCCCCAAGCAGACTTTATCAAGGATTCTGCACCTACAGCATTTGAGAATGTGGTCGGTAAGTAAAATTTGTTTTCTTCCTAACCCTATTTGAATGCACCTAGCAATACATACATTGTTCATCACTCATGCCAAGTTGACAAGGTGCAGGTGGGCTATTCCAAACTGGAAGGATTCTACGTATTGACACAGCTGAAGAACTTATGCTACGGATTCCAGATGTGCCCACCGTAATTGCTCGCATTCAGGAAGACTATATGAAAATAGGTTAGTATTTGATTTTAGAGGATTGTCTTCTTTTCATGCGAAACTTATGGATTATTAATAAGGGGTGCTTGCGGTGTAGGTTGCTTGTCCGGTGCTGGTGCTGGTGCTTTAGATGGAACTAATCTCCAAGAATATCTTACTGCCTCTAGCAATGATCAGTCATATTTCTTTGTGGTATGTGAGGGGTTTCAATGGGGTTTCATTATTGCCATCGATCCTCCGTTGTTTTTTAAATCTTACATTCCTATTTCCCACCCGCAAAAGTGTATACTAGCATTATTTTTCTTTGAATCCTTTATTCCCGTAATGAATTGCACTAGTGTCCCCTAGTATTTGAAAAAATCAGACTAACCACTCTTATAAGCCTCAAAAGGAACAAATACAAATACAGCCCTTTAATCTCATCACTTCAGGTACTGAAAGCTTGTTTTAGTGGACTTTTGTTTTCTTTTTCGATTAACATGATAATTTTTTTTATATTCATACATGATTAATTTAGGAAAATGATATTGGCACTTCAAAAATTGATGCAGGCACTCCAAAAACAAAGCAAAATGGCTTTGGAATTACACTGATTTTAGAGCGCTTGTATTAATTTTTGGAATGCCAATATTATTTCTCTTAATTTATAAGTAGGCTTTTGATTGGTTGATTTTTATGTCATATCTACTGTTAATATGGTTTTCTTGAAAGTTAGAATCTGTTTTCCTGATTTAATTGTTAGGGCCTTTAATATACTCTTTTGATTTTTCGAAAAATGTTTTCATTGGATATTAATATTATGGCTCTATTGGAAACCAAATCTTTTTTTTTTTTTGATCAGACAAAAAGGCCCTCAGGGCTACAACTCAGAATTAAAAGCATCTGCATACAGCAAAGAAAATAAAGCAATGGGGGGACTAGAAACCCAGTCAGGTTGAAGATGGCCTTTCGATGCCCATGCTGCCACTTGGTGAGCAATCTTGTTGCCAGATCTCTTCACCCATTCCATCTTCAAGTTCTTCTGCTTCGTCAGCCTCCTTATGTCCATTACTACTTCAAAAACTTCCCATGGGGGCACAAGTTCTGAGACACTGAGTTCAATGGCCCTCCTGTTGTCCGATTCAACTATGACCTGGCTAACTTTTAGGCCTTCAACCATGTGACATGCCCTCCTGATCGCTTCTAGCTCTCCATGTAAAACTGAGTAGACTGAGAAGGTAGCGGTCGAACCATCAATCAGCTCACCTACTTCATTACAAACCACCATTGCTGCTGTAGCTTTTTCACTATCCAGGGGAATTGCGACATCACAGTTAATTTTCAGGCTACCAGGGATTGGTTTTCTCCAGGCCGGATTGGCAGAAGGGGGAGCATCAGTGTGTTCCAAAACCTCTCTCTGAATAACCGAGATTAATCCAAATTCAGATTGAGCTTTGGAAGCTCTAACCACAGTAGACAGGGGGTTTACCTCTTGATGATTGAACACGAAGTCGTTTCTTTCCTTCCAAATGTGCCAAGCTTGGAACGCCACTTTACTTATTACCTCTGATGCTTCTTTGAGACTGGAGCTCTTGTCTATGATACTAGAAGACCAAATCAACATAGAAGGGCATTTCTCAGGGGATACCTTAGAGATCAAGTTGCTACCAAACCAAACTGGTCTAGTCCAAGCACACTGGGTTAGCATATGTTCCACTGATTCCACGCAATCGTTACAGAGAGGACATGTGGGGGATTGAGCACACCTCCTTCTGAAAAGATTTTCCTTGGTAGCCAAACCATTTTTACATACTCTCCACCAAAAATTTCTAACTTTAGGGGGGACATTCAGCTTCCAAATGAGTTTCCAAAGGTGTTTATTGGGTTTAAAGGACGATTCTGGCTTGTCAATATAGATCTCTTTGATTTTCAGAGCAACTCTATATCCAGATTTCACCGTGTATGTACCTTGGGAATTATAGTGCCAAATCAGTCTATCCCTGCGAGGGATTGATGGTAAAGCAATCTTCACTATGGCATTTACCTCATCATCTGAAATGACCCTTCTAAGTTTGTTCACATCCCAACCTTGCATCCCTAGCCTTATAACTTCTGAGACTTTCTGAATTTGACATCCGTGAGGCTTTGGCGTGTTTATTTTGAAATTCTGAATCGAAGGAACCCATTTATCTTCCCAAAAGTTGATTTCATGACCTCCACTCACCTGCCACCTCAACCCTTTACAAAGAACCTCCCTTCCTTTTAGGATGCTGGTCCAAGCCCAAGAGGCCTTTTTTCCTCTAACGGCTGTCAAGAAATTCGAGTTGGGGAAGTAAAGACCTTTCATCATCTTTGCCCAATAAGAATTAGGATTCATCAAGAGTCTCCAAGCCTGTTTTGCCAGGAGAGCCTCATTGAAAGCCCTGAAATCACGAAAACCCATTCCTCCTTCCTCTTTTGGAGCAATCATCCTGTCCCAACTGGCCCAAAAAATCCCTCTATTCTCCGGATCACCTTTCCACCAGTAATTCCTTATCAACGAGTTCAATTTATTCACCGTCTTCTGAGGGAACCAAAAGCAAGCCATAGCATACGTGGGGATGGCTTGAGCCACATCTTTGATCATAACTTCCTTTCCTGAATGAGAGATGATTCTTTGTTTCCATCCTTGCAACTTCTTCAGAGTTTTCTCCACCAAAAAAGATAATTCCTCAGCTTTTGATCTTCCCCATAAGGAGGGGAGCCCCAAATATTTCGCGTCATCTTTGAGAGGAGGGATGTTTAGGAAGGAGCAAATAAGCTGTTTGTCGATGGGGTTCAGATTGGAGGAGAAAAATATTCCAGACTTATCCAGGTTCACTGATTGTCCCGATGCCTTTCCATATGTATCCAAGATCTTCATAAGGGACTGGCACTCGGGCAATTCAGCTTTTGCAAATAAGAGAGCATCGTCCGCAAAAAAGATATGTGACAAGGAAGGGCATTGTTGACCTAAATGAACTCCTGAAAGGTTTCTGGACTGGACAGATTGGGTAAGGAGGTTAGAGAGGACATCTTTTACAAGTAAGAAGAGATAGGGTGATAGAGGGTCCCCTTGCCGGAGTCCTCTTCGAGGAGACACTTTTGCCTTGACTTCACCATTCACACTTACCCCAAAGCTCACTGTAGTTACACACTGCATAACCCATTGAATCCACACCCGATTAAAGCCCATTTTTTCCAGTACTACTTGCAGAAAGTCCCACTCAACTCGATCGTAGGCTTTGTTGAAGTCCAGTTTGACGGCCATGTATCCCCCATAACCATTCTTCTTTCTCCTGAGGTGGTGGAAAGCTTCGTGGGCCACGATAATATTGTCTTGGATAAGTCTGCCAGGGACAAAAGCAGATTGGTTTGGTGTGATAATATCCCTCAGGATACTTTTTAGACGATTAGCAAGAATTTTCGTGATGATTTTCAAGATGAAGTTACACAGGGCAATAGGTCTAAATTGGGCAAGAGTTTCAGGAGAATGAAGTTTTGGAATTAGAACGAGATGGGTATAGTTAAATTCCTTGAGGAGGTACCCATTGGCAAAAAAACTCTCAACCGCTTCGCATACATCCTTCTCAATAATCCCCCAATACTTTTTGTAGAAGAAACCAGGGAAGCCATCAGGCCCAGGTGATTTCAAAGCCCCAAGTTGGTCCTTAGCCATCAAGATTTCCCCTTTCGAGATCGCCTTGGTGAGTTTATGATTCATTGAATCTGTGATTTTCCTGTGGACTCCTACCAGTGCTGCAGTAAAGTCTCTGTCTCCTGAGGCTTCAAAAAGGTTCGAGAAGAACTCACCCAAGTGTTTGTTGATCGCAGTCTCCTCCTTCAGCCAAATACCTCTTCCATCTTTAATAGTGCACAACTGATTTCTCTGTCTTCTTTGTATCAGGGTAGCATGGAAGAACGCAGTGTTCTTATCCCCAAATTTTAACCAATTGACTCGTGACCTCTGATGGACATACATCTCCTCTCTCAACATCGTAATCTCCAGCTCTTTTGCGAAATCTTGTTCCTGAGAGAAGCCTTCCTGACTATAAGGAAGGCTTTGGATAATTCGGATTTTCTCTGTAAGGTCCTCAATTCTCTTCTTGTTGTTCCCAAAAGTTTTCTTACTCCATTCTTGTAGACTCTTCTGACATGATCTCAATTTGGTTCTCAGCGAGTACATAGCTGACCCAGGAGTAGAAGTATCCCAAGCACTTGCTATCACTCTTGAGCATTCTTCACTTGTTGCCCACATGCTTTCAAACTTAAACTGGTAGGGAACTTTCTTCAAGTTGTTGCTTAGTTTGATCAGCAGGGGGCAGTGATCGGACCCCATTTTTACCTCATGGAAAACCTGAGCTGTTGGCCAAAGCAACCTCCAGGACGCTGAAGCCATAGCCCTGTCAAGTCTTTCGCGGATGTTGTTGATACCCCCTTGGTTGTTACTCCAAGTAAATGCTGGACCTTTAAATTCCAAGTCCATCCACCCACAGTCCGAAATGAGCTCCTGGAACAGTTCAATTCTCCTTCCCCTATATTCGTTGCCCCCTTCCTTTTCCCACGTAGAAGCCACTTCATTGAAATCTCCCACACAAAGCCAAGGATAGTGATTCTCCCTAGCCACAGCTCTCAATTGATTCCAAAAGAAAATACGCTCCCTAGGGGTAGGAGGGGCGTAAATGAACGTAGTCAGCCAAGGATCCCCCACCGAATTCCATTTCATAATGCACCTTATCATGTTTTTGGATTTTGACCGAATCTCCACATCCACTTCCTCCTTCCACCACAAAGCTAGACCCCCCGACAAACCCTCTGGATCGACATAACAGCTTCCCTGGAACTGGAGCCGTTTCTTTATTCTTTCTAGGGTATCCCTCTTATTTTTGGTTTCCATGAGGAATACCACTAGAGGACGATGGGTTGTACACAACCCTCGTAAGATCTGGAACGTTAGGGGTCGTCCTATCCCCTGAACGTTCCAGCTGAGCATCACCATTGGGGCTGTGGCTGATTGGGGCCAGCCGCCACAGCCCTATTTTGATCCCCTTCATCAGACTTAGGGGTTGAGGAAACAGAATCACTTTGGAATACCTGGACATCCACCAGTTGCTCCTCCTCCACATATGGCAAGGCTTTCTTGAATCTTCGTACCGGGGTTGATTTTTTCCCCCTGTTACCTCGAAGGCTTTGGCTCCCCCTCCCTCTGCTGACAGGGAGGCGCGAAGAGAGGGCAGGAGATGGGATAGAGGGGACGAGGAAAGGAGTGTCTGGGAGAGATGGTACATTCGCCTTCAGCTGGATGAGGTGACCTGATTTCTTGGAGTTCTGGGGAGGTTCATCATCCTCTCTCTCCTTACGTTTGAGGGACAGGAATCTATCGAATACAGAAGATAGGGCAATTTCCATAGGGGCTTTTGGGCTTAGAGGGGTTTTAATTATGTCCCCATCTTGGGCCACCTCCAAAGAAAGGAATTTCTGGGTTTCTACATGAGGGCTTCTCTGAAAGGCTCATGGGCTATCAGGTTCCTCCACAAAATAAGGGGTCTTAACAAGAGAAGGGGTGGGCCTGGGTTCCCGAGCAGAGAGGTCCGAAATAACAAAAGAAGAAGGCCCAATAGGAATTATGGGAGGGATAGATTGGGAAAATACCTCATCAGGATCTCGAATATTCTCCTCAGGACAGCTGTGGCTCTCAGCGATAGGCACGTGTCCCTCTTGACGTGCTCCTCCTTTGTCGCTGACATTCATCCTTTCTCGTACGATTGCATTATCTGGAGTGTCCTCTAGCCACCTTTCCACCCGCTCCTGCCACGCGCCACCATCCTGGCCTCCCTCCCGGCTTAGTTGAACGCCTGGTTTTGGATAAGCCGCGATTTCCGGCGGCCTGACTCCGTAGTTGATAACATTGATGGGAGAAATCTCTGCTCTTAGCCCACAGTCAAAAGCTTTGGAAAGGGTGGCCCCTGTTTCCTTCCATTTACATTCCGGTATCGAGTGACCAATTCTTCCACATTCGAAACAATATTCAGATAAACCCTCGTATTTAAATGGTACCCATAAGTCTTCCATGTTGCTCCTCTTGAGGAAGAAGCCCTTCTTCAAGGGTTTGTTGATGTCTATCCAAACTCTGAGCCTAAGACATTTAACACTATTTCTCCAGTTGTTGGGATCTTGAATAGAGATGAGATCCCCTATAGATTTAGCAATGATTTCCCACTAGCTTCGTTCTGATACCCCAGAGGAAGCCCAGGGATTTGCACCCAAAATGGGCTGAAGGAGAAATCCAGCTCATCCACTGCTCTGTTTGAGTCCCATTTTCGAAGGATCAAGAGATACCCCATAACTGACCAAGGGCCTTGGCTAATAACCCTGCACAAATCATCCTCGGACTGGAAATGAAATGCGTAGATGTTATTTCCCAGGGCAGAGATGGAGAAGCTGTCTTCCGTTCTCCAAGCTTTGTTGATGACATTCTGAACCCCAACCTTGTTCAAGGTTTTGAACGTTATAATTTTGCCCACCAAAGAGTGCTTTGATTTCGAAGAGCTATCATCGAAGCACTGGTCCAAAGAGATGTACTCGGGTTCTTCCATAAGGATAAAGAAACTGGAAGGGGCGATCAAAGGGAAAAAAAAGGGGAAAAAGAGAAGGGGGATGAGGGGGTGTAGGGGGAGAGAAAGGAGAAGGAAGAAAAGGCAGGGGAGGGGAGGAAGGAAATGCAGAGGAGTGAGGTGAGTTGGAAAAAGGGGATGAAGAGAGACTCCACAGGAGGAGAAAAACCCTATCGGGGGAGAACTCTCATTCTAGAGAGAGAGGCTCCCATTCTAGAGAGAGAACCAACTAAATCTATCTCTAGAACTTACGAAATACGATCTGAATACAAGATAAATTATCTTGACTGGGGTAAAACGTATATAGGACGATAAGTAATGGGGCAAAATATAGATTACCTCCTTGTGGTTAAGGCATTTGGCACATCACCTCCCTCACATTCTGAAATAACCCATTTACCTCCTCATGGTTTCGGACTAAAGTGCAACTCTAACACCGTTAACGGAAGATGTTAAATGACTGTGATACCCTCTGTCTTTTTTTCTCTCATCCCAATCCATCTTTCCGTGGAAATTCCGTCGGTGTTCAAGGATTGCCATGGTGATGTGCTCTTTGCAACGGTGAATCAGTACACGATCTGCCGAAATCAGCTCTGAATTGCAATAATTTTTTTCCTATATTTTTTCCAGTAAACGAAATGCGGATTCCTCGATTCTTTTGTCATTTTGAGTCCATGGGACCAGCTTAATGTTTCCCATTCAAAACATCCAACACCTCATAAACCCATCTAAACTTTTGAACTATTTACCTGTAACCCTACCTCTTGGCCCAACTAAAACAAATAGTATCACCCTTACATTATGTATTTTGTGAATTTGCAAAGGGATTGGTATAAATTTATAAATTTGTTGGTAGATAGGATATGGGCCTTGAACGCCGGCACACACACACACAGAGAGAGAGAGAGAGAGAGAGAGAGAGAGAGAGAGAGAGAGAGAGAGAGAGCTGACTGAAGACGAAGACCACGAATCCATGATGAAGCACAAATTGGCTGCATAATTGTGTTCAATTTGTTGGATTAGGCGCAAGCAGAGCTTGATTTTGGGCAGGGTTTGGAAGTGGTGGCGCCTAAAGAGGAAGAAGAAGGGTGATGCTTGCTTTGTTTGGATTGCTTTTTTGAAAAAAAAAATTCTCAAACGTAAAAAATACTTATTATTCTTATTTTTAATCATTAATTACTCCTATCTTTAATCATTATTATCATTTTTCTCTCTATCTCTCTCCAATCAGTACCTCTACTTCTAATTATTACTCTCATTTCTTTCTCTACTCATAATCTTACAAAATTTCTCAAAAATTCATTCAAACACAACAGTTGTCTTTTAACATAATGTTCAACTTTATTTATTTGTCTTTCTCAAACCAACTCTCATAATAGGCGTGTGAACTACACCTTCCGTCAATTTAGAAGGAAAAGATAACAGTAGCACTTTAGTTCAAAACCATGAGGAAGTGAATTGATCATTTCAAAATGTGAGGGAGGTGATGTCCCAAAGGCCTAAAACACAATGAGATAATCTATATTTTGCCCTAAGTAATATGTAGCCCCGGATATTGAATTATATGCCAGCCACTAATTTGTTTTGGCGCTTGGGAAATGAAAAGAGAGTTCAATCAACAGAGAAAATACGAACAACTGATGGGAGGAGGAGATTCACACACAATATCAAATACTCTTTTACTGATGATGCTCGCTGACTATACAAAGATTCACACTTCTCACGTCTCTTTCTCTTGCTCACTCAACTCCAATACTTGCTTCATTACACACACACACACACTTATATAAGGAAATAGACAGGGGCGGAGTCAGAGATTTGGATTACAATGAATCTTCAAATCAAATACAATCACATAACTACATAGTCAACATATGTGGCTTATCCACAAAGCCTCTAAACCAACGGTAGAAACACATGTTATTCATTCCTAAATCAAGCTAACAATATTTCAACAACTAGACCTTCAAGTGGCTTACTCTTGGCCCACCAACAAAGCAAGCATCATTGTCACCGAGAAGACAACTAGGTAACTAACTTAAGAATTGAGGCTGACATATGCTCCATTGGAACTTACGCAGGTTGGAAACTTTGCTGACAAAGAGATCGATCATCACATAGAGGATTACGTTAAAGGTAACTTTGAATTACTATGATAAGTTGCTTACTAAGATGTACATTTAGAAATGCAGTCGGGATTTCTTTCTAGACGTACGGTACCTCTAATTGTTCCTTTCCATGTTCATCTTTGGCATGATGAGGTTCAAATATCTATTTTTAAGAACTCAATTAACTAGGTCTCGATTAAATTCGAAGAAATGACATTCACATTACTGGCACAACACTCACAGAGCATTCAGGATTTCCAGATTGTTGGTAAAAAGGCATCCAAAAATAGTACTCTTTTTTTTTAGTTTAATTCAACTACATAGTAGCTCTAACTCACATATATGTTGGGTGTCAAGAGAGTTTGTGAAGTGTTGTGGAGTTTTTTTTTTCCTCTCCAACTTATAAATGACATTGGAAACCTGTGCTTAGTATGCCAACCGCCAAAAACAGTGCTGCTCTGTTTTCAGGTTGTAATTCTTTATTCTGCGTTGATTCCATAGAGTTCTGAAAGTTCCTTGTGGTAATTCTTCTGGAAAATTTTGTCACCTAAATGCTCACTTTATTTGTCATCTTTCATGGTTGTGTTTGTAGTTAGCCAGTTGGACTTGAATGCTAATGCTGAGCTACGCGCGGTTGTGAATGCACTGCAAGCTAAATGGGGTGTTCTCTGAGAACCCGAAATTACCTGTGACTATGTTGAATTACCCATTGAATAGACAGCGTGACATCTAATTTGGTTACTGTGATACTGCTTGATAGAAAACTGAGAGTAGTAGTCTTTTTTACTGTGATGCAGCAGGTGCTTGCTAGTCACTACAGGCATGCTTATACATTGTCCTGAAAGGGATTGGAATCAACTTTGCGCTGTTTAGAAACAATTTGCAGTGTTTTCAATTCCCTTTGGAATGAGAGCATTGTACTAGCAACATCTGATCTATTAGTATGTTCTATTGGTACAATTTGAGTTTGATTTGACCAATGTTTCTAAAGTTGTGATGGAGTACTATGTTAAGGCCGTGAAATTCTTTATTGGGACTTGACTAAACACTAAACAGACACACTCATAGAGGAAGCTTCATCAAAATCTCTTTCTTTCTTTTTTGAATAAAGACGAAAATAAGACAATTTTTAGTTTTCCAAGTTGAGTCAAACCAATAATCTACAAAAATTTAACACTAAACTAAAAAAGGCAAATTTTTTTTAAATAAAGACAAGATAAATAAGCCAATTGGCTTATTTAGCCAAAAGACTACCTATCGAGGTGGTTCAACATTAACTACCCTATATATTGTTTGGGGGTGAATTAGTTTATTTTGACTTATCCCAGACTGTGCTAAATTTTACGCCATTTTATTTTTTATGGTTGATTGAGGGTATTGTTTGTCTATCACTTCGATAGGTTTAGATTGACTTATGAAAATAGTGCTCTGTTTGATTTGCAGTATTTTTGAATAAAATTTTCATAATGATGAAAAACCAAACCCGATTGACATAAAATACTAGGAGTTGAATTTGACAAAAAGCACTTATTTTATTTTAAAAGGAGACAAATGTTAACCAACATTATGACAATGCCACAACCTATGCTCATAAAGAGTTTTGAGGAATAATTTTGAAAGTAACAATTCTTCGTAGTACCATATACGAATTAGAAAATTAGAGATTAGTCCTCATTTTTAGGTTCGATTTAATCCCAACCCTAAATATTATTCCCAAACCTACGTAGGCTTGGTTATGTTGAATAATTATTTTTTTGCCCGTCCAACCCAGATCTCTTCTTTTCTCCTCACTTGCTCTTTCTGCAACCATACTCCATCACTCGCTCTCTCTCCTCTGCTTATATCTATCTGCTTTGTAACAAGATCTGTAATTCCACGTGAGAGATTCACCGGAAAGCCACTGCACTCTCCGATTTGTCTCATGAGCTCTGGTCATCATCAATAACGACGGCGAGCAAGCTCTCTGCACCGACACTCCCTCAACCGAATCTATCGAGGGCTCAGCCTGTCGAGGCAGAGCCGGTCGCCGGCGATGTTCTTAGTTTTTCCTGGACGGGGATGGAGAGAAAGACTGGTGGTGGAGTCGCCGATTGGTTTATGCGCCGATGCTGGAGGAAGTCGGTGTTGGCAGAGTGCTCCAGCGAATATATACAGTTGTGGAAATGGCGTCGGCAGAGAGGAGGTGGAAATGGTGTAAACTATTCAGGTTTTTAATAATTTTAGAAACCTCCCCAAGTTCCTCGTCTTTCCTGCCGTTAGCGGTGGCTGTGGACATGCCGTGGATCGGGAAGTTGAATTTGCAAGGAATTTGAACCAGTTTAGTTTACTAATGACCATGGTCAGTAGCATCTTTCCTTTTTTTTATTTTTTCTTGTTACCACGGCAACTGAAATTATCGCTTAGGGGGTCGTGATGCAGTTTTAAACAAATTTTAATACTTTGTAAGAGATACTTGACACTTGAGGTGTATTGTGGGGGTAATGTTAGTGTGGCGAGACTACGAGAATTGTGTATTTTTCTATAAAAATTGTGTATTGCTTATGACAATTGTCTATGAGAATTGTGTATTTTTTATCATTTAAACTGTTTATGAGAATTGTGTATTTTCTATGAAAAATATGTATTTTTCATTTGAACTGTCTATGAGAACCGTGTATTTTTTATGAAAACTATGTATTTTCAATTTGATCTGTCTAAGAGAAATGTGTATTTTTTGTTTTTGTACATGTGTATTTTCTACGAGAACTGTATGTTATTCATGAAAACTTTTTATGAGAACTGCGTATTTTTCTTTGAGAATTGTATATTGTCCATGAGAACTGTCTATTAGAACCGAATATTTTCTATAAGAACTATATATTTTGTTATGAGAACTGTGTATTTTAGTGTGTGGTAAAATTATGTAAATTGTGTATTTTTCAGTTTACATAACCAATTCACATAGTATAGCTCTCATAACTAGTTCATAAACCTAGTTCTCTATGAAAACAGTCAGTTCTCATAGCCAATTCTCATAGAACTGACTATGAGAATTGGCAGTTCACATAGCCAATACTGAACAATTCTCATAAAACTGACTATGAGACTTTGCAGTTAAAAATTCAATCCTAAATCAATTTATTTTCTATGTGAACTATTACTTTTTTACTTTGATTACTTTTTTAAGACATGGCGGTGAGAACATTTATAACTATATTTGATTTTGATTATCTTTTTATTTTTGTTCAATTTTTATTCGTGTGTATATTTTCTATGAGAACTGTATATTTTTCTATGAGAACTGTGTATTTTTCTATGGGAACTGTCTATTAGAACTGTGTTTTTTTATGAGAACTATATATTTTTTTATGAGAATCGTGTATTTTAAGTGTATAATAAGACTATGTGAAGTGTGTATTTTTCAGTTTATATAACCAGTCACAGTCCAATTCTCATAACTAGTTCACAAAACTAGTTCTCTATGAGAACAGTAGCTTCTCATAGCCAATTCTCATAGAACTGATTATGAAAACTAACAATTCTCATAGAATTGACTATGAGAATTGGCAGTTCACATAACCAGTTCTCATTACTCAGCTCACATAATCAGTTCTCTGTGAGAATTGAGCAATTCTCATAGAACTGACTATGAGACTTGGCAGTTCTCATAGCTAGTTCACATAGCCAAGAGTATTTTTGTCCGAAATAATATGATTCAGGAATTGATTTTAAAAATATAGCTTTTATAGCCTCAGTTCTCATAGCCATAGTTCAGGGGTATTTTTGTCCAAATTAATATGTTAACTCGTTATGAGAATTGACAGTTCTCATAGTCAGTTCACATAACCAAGGGTATTTTTGTCCAAAATAATATGGGTCAGGAGTTGATTCTGAAAATATAAATTTTCCTAAAAATGTACATGTACACAAAAAGCTAAGAAAAATGGGCAAAATAGTAAAAATACATGAAAAGTCAAGAAAAAAGACTGAAATAAAGAAGAAATATTTTTGTCAGGACTAAATTAAGTCCAAACCTACTTTTTAGGGTTGGCCTCTAAATCCCTCTATACGAATAACTACCCTATACACCCAACCCCATCGGTTTCACCTTCTACAACTCTTTCTCCTCCATATGTTTTGGGCTTTCTGGGCAAACTTTTTTCGATGGAAACGAATTTTCGGTGTTTGGTACCCAATTAAATAAAAGTCAAGGACAAGACATTAACAGAAAATCAATCGAAAGAGCCGGAAAATGACTTCCACATTTTTAAGGCTTAAAAAATTTTCCAGACTCCAGAGTGAGCATGATCAAGCTGCCTCATCCGACCAACAGCTTTCAATTTCATCGTCTCTCTCTCATTATCTCCCTCACGTCTCTCTCATTCTCTCTAGTTATATGTACGCTAGTTATATGGTCGTACAGAAAACTTTGTAAGGACCTTAAGTGAGGTCCTTAAGCGCGGATCTCCTTTTTCCGATCAAATTTCGATGATTTGAACTATTCAATGTGTTCAATACGTGATTTAAAGAGTCCTCAATGAGAAATCAGCAAAAAAAATGACCGAAAAGTACTTGATCTGAGTATTTTTTATTGAACCATTCAATGAAAACTGCTCAGATGAAGCACTTTCCCGGTCATATGTTTTGTTGATTTCTAGAGGGGACCCTTAAAATCTCTTTCTGATCAAATTGAACGGTTCGGATCATCAAAATTCGATCGAAATCTATGAGTTCCACACTTAAGCTAAGTAAGGGGTCCCTCACAAGAAGCTACCTGTATATTCGTATATGTATATCCACACATTGGCAATTTGCAATCTGCCCATATTGGTCCATTTATAACCCAGCCAATCCTCCCATATTGTATAATGGGTTCATATGAGTCCATATGAACCCATATTTACATATGTTTAGATGGGTTTAAATTTAAATATGGGCTTAGAATTAAAGAGGCTTACTTCTAACCAAGGTTCCGTGTCATGACCCAAACCCATGGGTTAAAGGTCTAATGACTGGCCAGTGAGTCTATGTCACCCTTGCCTATCGTAATCAGTCAGTTTAGGGAATTCATAAAATCCTCTCACCAAAATAGTTTTCCTCAAGAAATTTAGTAAGCTGAGGAAGCACAATTTCAATAATTCCAACATATTCCAGAGTTCTATGTGCGGAAATAAATATAATTGCTTAACAATACCAATACAAATAACCATAGTATAACTTGTCCAACCGATTCTTAAAATAAAAGACTACAAATTTTAGCAGTTCTATGTTCACATCAGAAACGGTACTTCTATATACACAAAAGAATTGATCACTAAAAAAAAACTTCGGCTTGAGAGCAAAGCCAAGTCCATCTATAGCTGCAGACCTAAAAAGTATGTTTTTTGAAAAACTCCCTAAGCTAAAGCTCGTATGAAACATGGCATATCCAATAAACATGTTAAATCATGGATACAACTAACATCTTATAAAAAGTGTAGTCATACTCTTCAGTTCCAAACATATAAAATGTACTTCTTTTCAAAGATAATCAAATCTTAAGTCCGCAATAAAATGAATTTAAGTCTTTCAATAGACTTATGCTAAAGTAATAATTCTCAGTCATCAGTTCATTCACAGAATGAAATCCAACTTTTTAGGATAAAGCAGAAAACCATCATGATATTGAAAATATCACATTTCATAATACTCGTCGATTTCACACATTTTTCATGAACAAGTTTCAACAAGAATCTAGAGGAGCGACCTCTAAAGTATAAAAAGAAATGACATCAAACCATCAGGATACCTGGTCAATATCCCCCAATCTTATAGCTCCAAATCCACTTTGTTTGTTTAAAGTCCTTAAGCACGAACGCTTGTTTAGATGTATCGACAGAAAAATATACATTTCATCAAGTCATTTAACAAGTTTCATAAATATCCATGATTCTACTTAGAAAAAATTTCTAAGATATTTCAACAACAATGAAACATTTAACAACACATGTAAACAAGACATGCATGTTTCACCTTGTTCCTGAAGATATAGCTAATCTCTACTCGAGTCTTCACATGCCTCTTACTAACAATCACATGGCCCTAAAGAAAATGCCATGAACATCGAAGTATAAATACAAATAATACACGAAGTCCAAACATACAGTGCAATTCTAGTCATCTAAGTCATGGCTTATAGCCGATCTATTACTAGGGGTAAGACGGTCATTTTATGTTCTAGAGTCGATCTATCCAAGCGCTATGAACTCAGATCTCTCATCTTATCAAATCTGGTCCAAAAATCATAAATTACTCAAAACTCAAGCATAAAACTCAGTTTTAAAACGGTTATGACTAAAAAGGTCATTTTAGCACACATAGAATCCCAAGGGCAAAATAGTCATTTTAAATCTCTTAACTACAAAGTGTAAAATTTAAGTATCCTAATTATTCAAAAATTACAATCCTATAATTTTACAAAAATCAATAAGAATTTATACAAAGTCTATTTTTTGGCGTAGAAACGCAATACAGTGGATCAGAGGTCCAACAACCTATAATGGTAAAATAGTAAGCACAATTCCACCTTAAGATCACATGGAATTTCTGGGTAAAAACTTAGTTTTGTCATAAACTCTCAAAAACCTATGCATGCAAGGTACTATAAAAAATAAAAACAATACTTTGTTTATTTACTAAAATCTGTCACCCTTTCTTTCAAAAATCATAATTTATTCATATAAGGTCCAAAAATACTCAAACTAGCACCCAAACTTGCGTAACATCCATGTGTATCTACTGTAAAAATTGAAAGATTAGTTATCAACCAAATATTCTCCAGATTTTGAAAGAACAAGCTATTCTACAGAAAAACAGGACAGCCAAACATGTTTTAGTTGAAAATCCGTAACTAATTCATATCAACTCCAAAAATGTTGAAACAAACTCTTAAAGTTTTGTAACGTAAATTATTATTCTCAGTAAAAATATTAGATTCATAACTTAAGATAGATAGTTCCCAGAAATTAAAAAAAGATGGCTCTGCCCAGATTTCAAAACATGTGTATCAGTCCATATTTCGAAAATCGTAACTATTTCTGTGTTGATCAGTTTTGCATGTTCTTGGTATCAAAATCTTCTTCTTTAAACTTACTTTAAAAGTTATGAGGACTTCAAAAATCGAATCATAGCAGAAGAATTCTCAAAATACGAATTTCTCAGAGGGTAATAATCTGTCTCCAGAAATTGGAGTGGTTTCTCTTAATCTTTTGATGTTAATCAACTCCTAACACCTTAAAACCTTACACATCTGTTAAAAATATGATAATAGGTGTCCAAAATCAGAGGTTTATAGCTTCCTAATAAAAGTTATTCACATAAAAAGGGCTAAAGAAACAATTACCTAGTTGATCTTGAAAGAGAAATCATGTCTAAGAACTTGGAGGGTGCTAGCTAGAAGTTTCTTCTTCTTCTTCTTCTTCTTCTTCTTCTTCTTCTCTCCTCTCTCTCTCTCTCTCTCTCTCTCTCTCTCTCTCTCTCTCTCTCTCTCTCTTCATCCCAATCTCCTCTCTCTCTTTCTATATCTAATCTCCCAAGAGAGTAATACACTAGTATATCTATAATTATGAGTTAAAGTAAAAAGAAAATATACTAACTATTCTAGGGCCACCAAGCCATAACACTTGTCACCTAGCCATGTTAGTGGGCTTGCTAAGTGTTGGCTTGGTCTTGACACCTAGCCATGCACGCATGGCTAGTTTTGAAGTGCGACTTGCGTGCGGCTCGAAAAATTATACGAGTTTCAGATTTAGAAAAATATGAAATTTGCACAGTACCCTAAATAAATTATTCTAAGAATAACCCCATTCTCGTAATTTCAAAAAAAAATCTAGAACACAGAGATTTGAAAATGTCTGGCCAATTGACTTGAAAAATGTGTCTGTGACCCCGTCTGCGACCAATAATTAAAGAAGTTAGTGACGAATTATCATCGTACTAATATTATTTTTAATGTGAGGGCTCTCACATTCTGTACTGGCCGATACGTACCAGTTTGCCGTAAAAACGGTATGCCAACACTACCGGCCATTCTGGGAAATACTGGCTGAGATGGTGTTACTGGAGATTTCACCCGGTATTTTGCAGAACCTCAAAGACAACTCGAATAGAGGAATAGAAGACGATCGGACGAGAACCTGCGATTGAGAGCAGGTAGATCTGGATTAGGGACTTGAAAAGAGCGCCTCGCGGAAGGACGTGGGGAAGAGTCTGAAAAGAGAGACGCGCTGGTGGAGAAATGAGATGAGATCGCCTGAAGAGAGAGAGAGAGAGAGAGGGGAGCAGGAGTTACATGAGTGCCGGATATAGCCATGGTCGGTGGGAAGACAAGACGGTGGGGCTAGGGTTTGGAAGTCACCTCAATATCACAAAAAATGAAAATAAAAGAGAAGGAAAATGAGAGGGAAATAGGAGGAAAAATTTACTATTTACTACACTTGAAATTCTTATTTTCTTTACTCTTTCTCTCCCAATCAAACAATGGAAAGGACATTTTTAAAATTTCCTTTCTTTTCCTTTTCTTTCTATGGGTTCCAAACAGAGCCTTAGTTATATTTTAGTGGACGAGAAGTTCTTTTTTAGTTATGAGAGTGGAGTATATTATTTTTTTTAGATTTGATGAGAATTATATAATAACAATTTAATTTTTATTGTGGTTTGAAAGTTTATGTTATGATGAATTGAATAATATGAGAAAAATTATGAATTTATAACTATATATATTGGTAATCGTGCTAAATTTAAAACGGTAACCGATATTTGACCGGTACCGATACGTGTCGTATCAGTAGAAAAATCGGTACCCTGACCGAAAGGATATTCAAAACCTTGCTTCAAACACCATGATCTTCCTTCCGGGCCCATCCAATCGACCCGATTGCCATTATTGTAAATATTGCAACCCATTACAATGTACAGTATATCAGCTCCAAGTGGGCCCTAGTTCCCAAATTATTCTCCCCATGTCCATTGGGCTCACCCAACCTGACTCGATGGACAGTCTAGACTATCTAGCTTTAAGGGAAAATGACAGCTCAGGACGTGTTTTGATAATTAATATCCGCCAAGGACATGTTAAAAATATTTGTTAATGCTGAAAATGCCCTTTGAGGGTATTAATTATCAAACATGTCCTTGGCCGTCATTTTCCCTAGCTTTAATAGGGTATAAATTGGTCCTATTTTTTGGGCGTCAGTGGCAGTCTCTTCCCTCTGCTGTCTGTTCCCCCTGGCCCTGTTCGACCTTTGCAATCCCAGCTCCTCCGCCAAAATTTTACGCCAAATTCAAGTACCCTTTTGGTTTTTCTGTTGATTTTTAATCGATAAAAAGTGAAAACTCACCAACACAACACGTATCCCTCCTCTTTCTAAACTAGAGCTACAGTACAGTAGTACTCTTCGGCCCATTTGGATGGATAATTTATTTTGGGTGAATATAGAATGAGGGTAGCTCTCACATCGGGAGTTTGGGTTTGGGTATATGTGTTTAAAGGGTTCACTCTACTTCTCCCTAGTCAACAATTGCCTAGGTGAGTTAGTAGGTGAAATTACTCTCTTGACCTTCATAAAAAAAAAAACTAAGTCATGCCTACTCGTTGTGGTGGTGACCGACCTTTGGTGTAGGCCCCTTGGGCTCGCCTGTCGTAGTGCAGCGATTCTCGGCGAGGCTCGTGAGCCTGCGTCAGTTGGGTTGGCTCCGACATCGGGAGTTTATGGGTTTGGGTGTGTATATTTAAAAGGTTCACTCTACTTCTTCCTAGTTAGCAATTGCCTAGGTGAGTTAGTTGGGTTTGCGTATGTGTATTTAAAGGGTTCATTCTACTTTTCCCTAGTTAACAATTGGCTAGGTGAGTTGGTAGGTGAAATTACCCTTCCTCTTGACCAAAAAGGAATGAGAGTGGATATGTAATGAGAGGTGATATGTTAAAAATGATGGCCCCACCTCTTAAGAATTATGGATTTGTAATGAGGTGTTTGGATGATTTTTGAGAAGAAATATATACAATGTGGATATGATGGGATTAGATGTTGAATGACTAAATTGCCCCCACTTAGACGTTTAAATGATCAAAATTCAGTTACTTAATTATACTTAAAGTAAATACATATTTATCATTAATTATGGGATAAAATAAGTCCATTTTATTTTACAAATGTTTAAACCATATTATTTATTATAAAAAATATTATTTTCCAAATTTTTTTTAAAAAACGTAATAAAAAAGTAAATTTTTTTAATAAAAAGAATTACAATTCACATACACAGTTATGGGCCTTACATGGCTAAAAATACAATTCACTTATATCCCATGGGCCCATCATATATACGTGAGATATACACAATACTTCCTTTATCGTTTCCACTTTCTCCTCCAAAAAAAAACCAGAGGTACAACTCCTTCCTTCTTGCCGACGTGAACGACGACACAATCCCGTTCTTCTCCGACGCGGACGAGCTTTGTGAGGTAACCCCCCCTCCCTCTCTCTCTCTGCTTCTTCTTGATAAAGCACTGTGTGGGGGGTGAGGGTGGATTTGGAGGGGTAAAAGAGTCCCAAATCCCCCGGATTTGCTAACGACAAGGATGAGGCTCCGCTTGGCAAATCCACCCAAAACACTGTTGAAGGTGAATTTGTAGTCCCAACAGTGTTTTAATCCACCCTCCCAAAAATGCAACCAAAGACCGGATATGAGTGGGACCAGGAGATGAAATCCGGGCGGCTCCATATCCGGCCTCCAAATCCAGCATCCAAACAGGGCCCTATATTCCTCTTCAATACTAGCGTTTGTATCTATCTGGATTCTGGGTTGTGGTGTTACAGCAAAGATGCTAAGGCGCTGCTCAGCAGGGACGAAGCGAAAGAGGAAAGGAAAAACTACAGTTTCGAAGCAGGAGGACGAGGGAGACGTGAACCATGAAACGAGGAGCCCGAAAGAGGATCAAGGAGACCCATCGGTACATGAACGAGTTCCACCACTTCCCTCGAATCCCACAATCAATGGGAAGGCTATATTCATTGTCGAGAATGCTGCTCTCAACAAGGGTTTTGTCAAGAAGGTATATCGCTGTTTATTCGGTTATGTTGATGCTTATACTTGCCCACGACATACAAATGCGGACACCACCTTTTCTAATTCCTGTTCGGAGTTCATGTTGGAATTCTGGCAAAATGTACAGAATCTCGTCGCGCTACTCGTTAACTTAGCGATAAGGGTCTGTTTTCTTTACAATTTTCACAGGCTGGAGGAGCTGTGAGTTTAAATGACCAAGAATTACCGGGGAAGGGAAACCTGGGAAAGGATAGAGGGAGGGAGACCTCCCACTCCTACAACGGCCAACGGGCGAGGCCCCTTCTCCTGCTTTGAGTATTCATGTTAATTTTTGAATCAATGAGCGTGTGTAGAATTTTTTGAGCTATTGCCTTTCACTATCTATTTAATTTTTGAATTCAATAAATATTAGTATGAGTTAATTTTGATCCATATTTGCGAGTTGACTTGGTGAGGGGAGATAAACTATTTTGTGGACTCACGAATAGATTTTGAGTGTCATTGAAATTTCTATAACTTAGTCTAAAATCTAAATCTATTAGCTACATTGTGATTTTAACTTTTTTGTCGAAAGTGTTTGAATGATGACAAGAGAGAATCGGGAACGAACTAGAACCAGAACCAAACCAGTATTGGGGTTTGGTTCTTGTTAGGTTCTACATAATAATGGTTAGGTTTTGATTTTCAATTCCTTGGAATTCGGAATGGTTTGGTTACTAGATTTATACAAACCGGACCAATCTGAAACATGTGCAACCTTAGTAACACCAATGGACAAAGTTAAATCCCCCTCTTAATAGTAATATAGAATAAACGTGGAAGACACCAAGCCTAGTCTCTCTCTTAATGATATCGGATTGATTTTAACTTTGTTTTCTAATTTATTTTTTTTAGTTTTTTTCTCTTTGGTGATTCCAAGTGGAGGTTTTTAAAAAAAAAAATTGATGTGCTGTGAAACATTGTTTTTCTTTTCAATGTTTTAGAGGTGGAAGATTCTGAATACTGAAGAGGACATCAATTTTCTCCTTAGACAGAAGAAGAATCTTGGTGATTACAGATCCGACATTGTGTACAAGGTTGGTGGATGTTTGTTCCATGTTTCAAGATTCAACTCCTAAGTTTCTATTTCTTCATAATATGTGAAAACAAAGAATGTGGGTTTGCTTGTTTTGACCTACCGAATCTGTGCTCGTGCGCAAAAACATTATAATAAAAATTGTATGATATGTTTTCACCCGTACTGGGTATGCATGTAGCTGTACCATACAGGTACTCATATGGCTACAATTTTGAGATACCTGTGCTTCATGGATCTTTGGAGTTTGGAGTTCCAAACTTCCAATGCTTTACAAACTCAAGCGTGGGTTCTCCTTCAACTCCCTGTCTTTTGGAAGCTCTTCTCTTTGCTTTTTAGTTATGTTTTTTTTAATGAGTTTGAGCAAATGGGCAATCTTCTGTCCATGAGGGTGTATCAAAAACACCCCAAGGATCTTCTTGCTAGCCCTCCTGATGGGTTTGCACGTTTATTTTATATAATGGGGAACTTTTTGTATGAGTATATTAAGGGAGGAAAAGGAGGGATGTTTTCTTTTTCTTTTCTACATAATGGGGTCCTTATGCCTTAGAATTATGTTATGCTATATGAAGCACAAATGCTCCTAAACTAGTCATGTACATGTTTCGGATACTTCCTGGATATGGATACGTCCCGACACGTATCGGATACGGCAAATAAGTATCCTGTAATTAAATAAAATGTTTTATTTTCGGATACGTTTAGGTGTGGGTATACGATATATCCCGGTATACGATATATCCCGCAACCAGATGCACCTTCTCCAATAACCCCGCCGGTGACCACCTCCGGGAGGAACATGGCCTCCTCCACAATAGTCACCTCCAGGAGAAGTAAGGCCTCCTCCACAAGATCCACCTCCAGGAAGAGCAAGGCCTCCTCCACAATATCCATCTCTAGGTGGAGCAGGCCTCCTTCACAAGATCCACCTCCAGGAGGAGCAAGGCCTCCTCCACAAAGTTCACCTCCAGGAGGAACAAGGCCTCCTCCACAATGCTCACCTCCAGGAGGAGCAAGGCCTCCTCCACAATATTAACTCCTAGGAGGAGCAAGCCTTCCTCCACGATCCTCACCTCCAGGAGAAGCAAGGCTTCCTCTATGATACTCACCTCCGGCGGAGCAAAACTTCCTCCACGAACCTTGCCTCTGCCAAAGTGAAGCTTCCTCCACAAGTTATACATTCTTCCCAGGAGGAGACTTCCTCCACAAATCTTGCCTCCGTCGAAGCAAGCTTCCTCCACAAACTCCGCCTCCAGAGGAGGAACTTTCCACCCATGGAGGAGTGGGGTCACCTCCGGGCACCTCACCTCCTACTTAACACTTTGAAGACTCCACGAATACTTAAAGGCGACTCTATACACCATCCTAGGCCGGGAGCAGGGCCTAGGTACCTTGCTCGGGACCTACGGAGGAATGTGGTTTGGAGGCTAGAGCAAGGAGTTTGTCAAGGAGGACAAGCTTGCCTCCGGCGAGCTCTAACTTGAACTGTCCTAGAGAGAGAGGGGGCATTGACAGCCATCTGACATCTCGGAAGAAGTATCATACCTATCGCCTGGCGCCTTGGAGCCCTTATCATACCACGCCTGACTCGGCAGATCATACGGGTCTCCATGTATCACCGAAATAGCCTCTGTTGGTTCCTTGATTACAAGCTCCAATGCCTGACTTGGGACTAAAAGAGGAAAGCATGTCAACCTCCACTTTGGCCGCCAATAGAAGGAGCCTCACACTTGGCTCTCTCTCATCTCCAAGGCTCATATATAAGGAGAATTGACGCTATAGTAAAGACAAGTATCTAACAAGCATTCAATACACACCTACTCTCCATTGCCATCCCTCTCTCTCTAAGTCCGCCCCGAGATCTCTCCTCCTCCACCTCCGGTGGTCTCGAGCACCATTGTAGCAACCACCATATACCCGGAGGGCGACCTCAGGTACTCTTCCCACTCCTACATCCCACATTAGGATACATGAGCGATACACGAGGGATACGCCAGATACGTTTCGGGATACGGCGGGGTCAAAAATGAAATTTTTTAAAAATTCAAGTAGAAAAAATAGAACTATAAGGAGAAAAGTGTAATAAAATTATAAATTAGAAGGGGGAAAGTGTAATAGAACTATAAGGAGTATAAATACTTAAGTCTGTTGGCAGACTAGACGACATACTCGACATCCAAGCCCTAGAATCTAGATCGATTCCTTCTCTCCCTCTCGATTTCTTCTCCATGCCCTAGATCGATTGAAGGCAGGTACAGACACAAACTCTCTCTCTCTCTCTCTCTTCCTCCCCTCTCTCTCGATTAGTCTGGAATCTGGATACTCCCTCTTTCTTACTCTCTGATTGTGTTGATAACTTGCTGAGTTTATTTATTTTTTGTACAAAATTGTCATTTTTAGGATGAGCAGTTCTGGAACCGGAAGTTTAGGTTCTACAGGTGGTAGTACCAATCCCATGAACATGAATGAAGAAGAAGCTCCTCTTTGGGCTTATGTTACTAGGGTAGAAAAATTGGGAGGTGGAGGTGGAAACCCCATTCTTAAATGCCACTTTTGTCTGAATGAATATACGGGGTCATACTTTAGGGTCAAGGCACATCTCTTGAAAATTTCTGGTAATGGGATCAGAGTATGTCCCAAGGTGACTCCTCAACACCTTGCTGAAATGAGGAAAAAAATTGATGATGCCAAGAATAAGGCGAAGATGAACATGCCTAAGGAGATGGAAGCTGTGATATTCACTGATTAAGGCGAAGGAGATGCAATGGAAGTTGATAATTGAAGGCTAACAATCTAACATCGATATTTAGTGGAGATTGATAGGAACTTTCATCTCTCATTTTGGACTTTTGGCATGTATTGGATGTTGGATGCTTCGTATTAGTTTTTGTTAGGTTCTCTTTGTTTGGAATGACTTTTGTCTTGTCTTGGACATGTGCTTAATGCTTGGTATTGGCAATTTAACTACTTTTTGACTTCTTGTGCCTAGTATGAGACTTTCTCTTCTCACCATTCCAAATGGACCGTAAAACCGGTAGGTCTTGGGATTGAGTCCCATCTACTTCGCCTGACATCTATGGCTAGGGGCGGTCACACATGCAGAGTTCCTCAACCTCAAGTAAAACAGAGAAGAAAAAAGAACAACTTACTATCAATACCGGATCCAAAGTTTCCAGGCTCTTGCTTTAATGTTGATGCAAAATCATCGTAATTTCCTTGTGTAAGCTGTTGGCTTCCCATGGTCTCTTGTGGGGCTCCTCCATTAGCACACTGACATAAAGTCATAAATTAATGTCAGTCCTCAACCAATAACAACCACAGTCAACAGGGATAATATAACTGAGTTCAAGTCATATGATTACCTCTTGGGCGAGGGATGCTTGGTCAGAAACAAGGTTCTCATTTTCATCTGAATCAAAGAATGTAAGGTAGTCTTCTAGGATGTCAAACCCAGAGGATTCCACTTTAATGGAGTTAGAAAGGTCATTAGCTTCCAAAAATGCCCCCTCATCAAATGGAGGGTTATCAGTAGCATCCAAGAATGGGTCATCAAGTAAGTAGTCTGCATCCTCAGAATTCACAGAATGGCTCGGTTCCCCTATATATTCATGCCTTACCGGATTCATGTACATGTCATTTTTGGACTGGTAGATCAAATAAATTCTGCCCATCGGGCTGCTCTGGAGCAGAGTAATTTTCACCCACATCCACCAAAAGCTTTTGATTGTCATTGTCAGAGACCAATGGCTCCTGGAAATGACTGCTACTGTCCTCATAATAGAAGCTCAAAGGAAGGGGAACATCTTCCGATGAAATGTCTGCACCGAGAATCTGGGGAAAAAAACAAAATATTCTAAGACAATTAGACAAAATGTAAAGATCTGTGAAAGGAAAAAGAAACAGGATGTTCCACCTTTTTCATAACACAACAAGATTCAGAAACTCGTAGTGCCTAATGTTGATTTTGGCTCATAAATCATAATAGGCTTGCAAGTTGCGACTATGACGTTTTCTAAAGTAGGAGATCTAATCACAAATTGTATCTCTGTATGAGTGAGGAATATCCACAACAACAAGAGCAAAGGCCTAATGGTCCTGTGTTTCTAGTTTCTCTTAATCTTTTGGGCTATTTGGTTTGTCTTTTGACGTTATTTGGTTAATCTTTTAGATATTTCGTTAAGAATGTAGTGCAAGGGTTTCTTTAGGACAAGTTTGATGATGTTGATTCTTTATGGTACAGAGCGTTATCTCCTTCGGATTGGTTTCTCCTCCCTTTGAGGGATTCCATTTTTAGTGATTTATGGTGTATTAGACTTCGGGGTGTGATTTGTAGCTAGAGAGTTCACCAATGAAGTACCGACACACCTAACTGCAGTGTTGGACATGCGACACGCAGGGACACGGATGGCACATGCCAAATCAGTTTAATTGATTGTAAGCACGTCACACATTGGGGACACCCTTGTCTCAACTTGGACACTGGGTGGAAGCATGTCATGACATGGATCAATTAATAATAGTATAACTTCATTTGAGGGGTTAAATTAAGATATCATAAAATATAGGGCTTGTTTGATTGCAAGGACTACAAGGACAAATGGTATTAGTCCACCCCTGCCGGATTGGGTTCCCTCCTCCTCATCAAACAATCAAAAATCATCCTCATTCCCTTATCTCACTCTTTGTCCCATCCTAACCGAACACAATACAACTAATCTCAGCATTCTTATAATCCCATCTATTGTCCCATGGGCCCTGCTTGTCTCCTCTAACCTTAATCCCGTCTTACCCAATCCTTAAAACTAATACGACAATCAAACGTGACCATAAGGAACCAAATAAATCCCTCGTCTAGATAATAATGTTCAAAGAGTAAAAGGTAAGAATTGTAAAGATTCCACTAGTTTTGGTGGTTTCCAGATAGAATGTTCATATAAATAACTAAATATCGAGGAGATTTATTTCCACTCCCATTTCTCCACCTGCACCCCATTTTGTCTTATTAGGTGAAGTCACTAAAGAGCCCCTGTAAATGGTGTAATTCTCTCCTTCGACTCACCCGATACAAGTGCAAGAAAAACACATCCCTAATTCTTACTCCATCGTCATCTACCTCTCCTTTAAAGGCATTCACCACGTTTTGGTCCTCTGAATCCCCTAGATTTACATCAGGCAATGCCTCACTCCATCGTCATCTACCTCCCCCAGATTTACATTATCTTCCGAGCACTCCGAAGCACCGCCGTTTACAAGATCGGGCCCGCAATTGAAGCTGTAATCGTCGTAGAACCAAGAGTAGCAAGAACCCACATCAGTTACCTCGACTCGGATCTCCATTCCCTCCACTGCTGTGTTGAGCAATTTTCAGGTACCCGCTGGAGCGAACAGAAATGCTCTTTGGCAACTGAACTCTCTCCGTGATACTCCTTATCGAATCGACTGTGTTTGATGACACTTGTCGGACTTTCTAATCTCATCTCAGTTCTCTCGAATGCCGGCCTTTTTCGAGACCGGACCCACAATTGAAGGAGGAGGGGAAGATCAAGGTGGTGGGTTTGGGGATGATCTCAATTCTCCTGTAGCAGGTCATTGTTGATTAGATCATACGGGGAGACTGGAGAGAGAGAGGAGGAAGAGAAGAGGAAAGAGACGGGATGTTTAGTAACTTCACTTAATAGAGACAAAAAAGGGAGTGCAGGTGGAGAAATGGGAAGTGTGGAAATCAATCTCCAATATCTATCCATGTATATCTTTTTAATTTCATATTATGTCTTGTCCCCTGCCAAGTTGCCAAGTTTGTGTCCTCATTTATTTAGAATTGCCATGTCCGTTTCTGTGTCCATGCTTGGGGTTCGCTTTGTTTTCCATTTTCCTATTGCATTACTTTTCTTTGGCGAACTTCTTGTCCCCCTTTGTCATGCGCCTTTCTATCTATTGCTGACAATATTCTACTATTTCTTGGCAATAAAAAGAAAATGGATTATGCGAGTAGACAAGGATGGGAAGCACCATTTCCCTGTATGCATAGCAAAGAACGCATGCTTGACAATACCACATGGAATAAGACAAACAAAAACAGCTAATCCGAAAAATAGCAAGAAAAAACAGACGAACCAATCGACAACGACCTACTGGACCATAGCAGTGGCATAAAACTCACATGGCTGGCCCAATAAGTTCCTAGAATGGGAGATCCCAGTTGGGGAAAGAAGTGCCGGTACTATGGTTTATTCTGCTATCATTTTCCCATTATGTAGATACAATTCAGAGCTAACAACATGGGGAAGGCGTTGACGTGTGTAAACCCTGGTACATGAGATCTATATGCACTTGCCCAAAAGGAACAGTAATGTTCTGATACACATTATACTTATCTTTGTGTACATAGTGGGTAGATGCCTTACCTGCTGGAAATTCAGAATCAGTTCTATAACTTAACTTTTCCATAATCTCGAAAGCTATCTGCATTTAATAGGTGTCCATCTTTGTTTTTGGTTGTTGAAACCTCCAACTAACAACTTCAGTCGAATGTGTCTAAATTCTATCGTACAATCATCACAAAAGCCAAAGGTGCAAATATGTAAGTTTTAAGTGAATTCCTGAGAATTCAAGCATGAACCATGATGTGCCTGCACGCTATTAGCACGGGGAACTTCACTCGTCTTTTAACTTAATTAACAGATCATTTCTTTACAAGTAGTTTTTACCAAAACTACTTGAGTACTTTTATATTTCAACCAGTTCACCAAAACAACTAATTGACCAGAAATATTTCTTTAAGCATAAAGCTATAAAGAAGACTCACATATATGGGTAACTGCATGTTCCATGAGAAAGCACTGCAATGCCTAGATCGTGATAGTCTGGTTTTGGCCACTAGATTGAAGAAATAATAAGACAAAGGCTGTGGGCATAAGCTCAAGAATGGTGAGAGGCCATTGTTCCTTCCCACTTGAAAATACTAAGCAAAAGGACTAAGGTAGTAGTTCTTAGATCCAGCAGCCACTTTATTGTTCAATTCACCAAGGGCCCATTAAAAGTTGAATGTCATATCAAGTTACTATTCAATATCTATAGTGACGAGTTATATACAACAATATGCACTTGCTTCACGTCCTTTTTATTGTCACATCAAATTTTAAAGCCGTACGGTTCTTTTCCCAATCCTCGCAAAACCATTATTTGCAAGGGGTTGGATTGGAATACTTGTAGTTTGGTAGAGATAAAAGGTGAGATGGACTTAAACCTGCTCAAGGTCATTGCCATCCAGATAGGCATCATCCCCACCTGCCGCTCCCTCCGTATCATCTTGTCCAGGAACTAGAACCAACTCGTCATCCCACTCCTCCTCATCAAAAGGTGCCCCATATTGTTCCCCATTCTTTGGCCCTGTACCACTCTTTGGAAATACTCTGCATAACACCATCGCATCCTTCTCAACCCAAAACACGAACACACAAAAAAATAGCATTAGTACCCCAATCTTTAATTCATGACAAAGTATTTTATTTTCTTGAGCTATATTAAGAATGGTGCTTCTCTTGATTTCTATTTTGTTTACATCAAGAACCAATTCCACATTCACAAATACGGAAATGATGAAACCCAGTTTTCTTTGCCACTAATACTCATAGGACTAGAGAAACTTTCGGGTTTTGAATCAGTTGTACAACCAATGGGTAACGCTTGGCTACAATATCGACTTAGCAATTATAAGTTTGCTCTAGTTTTTTTTTTTTTTCTTTTTTGATATCGAAAAGGTTTTTCCTTATCCTCGGGCAATGAGAGTTTATATATTGGGTAACGTCCACAAAAATTACTGTTAATACTCATTCCCCACAGATAGAACATCAAATTCTTACCTGAACATTTCCAGTTTTCTCAAACTCCTCGTCCACAAGTTTATACTCATGCATCACCCAATTGGTCCTCTCGCCCCTTGGAGCCCTGCCACAGTGATTAACAAGTGTTTTCTTCATCCCAACAGTCCGTGACTTGTAACGGATCGGTCTGTCTTTCCCAGTTGTCTTCCAGTACCCCTTTTCAGTAGCCCTATTTGTCCTCCCAGTCAGCTTTCCATACTTCTTATCTAGTGCACTAAAAAAGTACCACTCCAAGTCCCGGCTCTTCAGCCTCGACTTCCCTATAACCCAAAACACCACAATTTTTTAGTGAGAGAACAATCAAGATTCGTGCTAACAAAAGCTAGGTGGTGGTTAAAAAGCAAATAATGCATTAAAAATTTAAAATTGCAATCCACAATTCACACATTTTAATACAGCTTCACATATGTAGTCCTATACCCCATTTCAACCCACATTTTGCACGAGTATATTTATCGTCTGCCTCTACTTTCCCTAAAACCACAAAAAGCATCAATTAACAATAAAAGAATAACATCCAACTGTAAGTATTATTATAAAAATATATAATTTGCACAGCCGTATCCCTGACGTATCCGTATCCTAGTTTTTAAGGTTTTGCCATATCACCGTATCCGTATCGTATCGTGTTGTATCCGTATCCCGTATCTGTATCCGTGCTTCATTGGTTTGATGTCATGTTTGTCATCGTTGGTGTTACTTTTTTTTTTTTGGTATTTATCTTCTGAAGTTGCTTTTTTTTTTTTTAAATTTATAGTTTACCATTATGAATGCCAAAGTTTGATATTTGCAGGTTCTCCGTACAATTCTTGATAGTCCACTTAACAAAGCTGGTATGGTTGAAGCCATATATGTGAAAACCACCAAAGGAGCACTTTTTGAAGTTAAACCACATGTGCGCATACCGAGAACATTGAAGCGCTTTTGTGGCCTCATGTGTTAGTGGACTGATTTCTATTTTTATGATCAACTCATCTATCTCTATTTGCTTCCACTTCTTTCACTATGTTGTTTGTTTCTTGCTTGTGATTAATCATTTGTTTTAAGATTTTCGAGAATTTATCTGTACTTTTGTGTGCTTTGGTGTGGGTAAATTTTTTGCAGTGGAGTTACTAGAGAAGAAGTATGTTCGCAGTAAAGATACTCAAGAAACGCTTCTTCGTGTTGTTGAGGAACCTGTAACCAGATATTTACCCTCCAACTCTCGTATTATAGGTAATAAAGCTTTTCTAATGTTTACCCTCTTTAGGTTATTGGTTGGATAACAAAGTAACAAAACCTATTAATTTAAAAAGCATTACTAAGGATTCTATTATTCCTTTTTTGGGATGCAAGGCCTTTCACCCCACTCAGAGAAGGTGGTTGACATAGAGGGCTACGTTTCAGCTGCAAGTGATGATTTAAATCTTATTTTTGTGGTATGTATGAATAAACTGAATCTCTGAGCTTAGGCTGCACCTCTTTCTTTGATCCACAGCTGACAACTTGAGGCCTAAAAATGATTTTTTATGTTATGTGTTCAGGTAGGTGCAATGGTAGGTGGAAAAATCAACGGGCAGGGTACAGATGATTTTATATCAGGTAACGTAAATTTGGTTGTTAGTGAATGTATGTCATGCTCGGTTTCAAGTTTGTTCCACTTAAATAATATGTTCGTAATTGTTGATGGATCTCTTATCTAGAAAGATGGAGATATGGAAAGATTTGTTAGTATTAGAAACTAATGCAGTGATCTTTTGGGAAAAAGGTTCAATTAATTCACAAACACCACTAGGTTCAGCTATTGCTGCAAAGGTTTACATTGATGGCTTTCTTACATTTTAGAAATGAAGGATCTGAAAAATGTTTCCTGCAAATAGTTTGGAAAGTATGAATACTACTATCTATACATATGTGGGGATCTCTTGCTCTGCTGACTCAAGCTTGTTTTAACAGCCTCCCCTATTTGTGTCAGGACAAGAATAAGCGTTTGTCTATGAGTTTAGTATATCATATGGGCTCTCTTTTTTTGTCTTCCGCGTCAGTTCTCTCCATGTCAGTTCACCAAGGCTTATTTTAGTTCTCTCTCTCTCTCTCTCTCTCTCTCTCTCTCTCTCTCTCTCTCTCTCTCTCTCTCTCTCTCTCTGTGCGCGCGCACGCGCGATCGTGTGATTGATGGCGCTTTTCTGATTGATGTCAGATAGTTATGATTGCCAACTAATGTGAATACCCCGTGTCCAAATAGTGATTTCTGTGATTTGCAATATGGCCCTTGAGGAAGTTTTTGTTTGAGACTGATTAGGATTAATCAACATCAGTAGTAAACTATATGATGTCTATTCAAAAGGGCCATTGTCAGCTATATTGCTTTCGTAAAATTTGTGTGTGTGTGTGTGTTGTGTGTGTGTGAGAGAGAGAGAGAGAGAGGCGTCAAAATATAAGTGCATATCTCTTGAGAGAAGGGAGAGGTCAAATAATTTGGGAGCAAAGATATACCTTCAAATATGTGAAGTCCATGTGAAGGAGTCGGGATATTTCGTTAGAAACATCACGGATGTTGCTAAAACCACCTTACTGTAGGGACCGGGGCTATTTATATTTTCATGTCTATCGATTGCACCCACCCAAATAATTAGGGACCTGGGCCATTGTCAGTTATATTGCTTTCGTTAAATTTTGTGTGTGTGTGTGTGTGTGTGTGTGTTTGTGTGAGAGAGAGAGGCACCAAAATACAAGTGCATCTCTCTTGAGAGAAGGGAGAGATCAAATAATTAGGGAGCAAAGATGCCTTTAAATATCTAAAGTCCGTGGGAAGGAGTTCGGATATTTCGTTAAAACATCAGGGATGTTGCTAAAACCACCCTACTTTAGGGACCTGGGCTATTTATATTTGCATGTCTATCAATTGTATGCCCATCCATGACGTGATTCTTGGCGACAATGTTCCAAATTATATGGAAGTCTAGGGAACCGAGACTTTAGGACAACATTGGAGCCATAGCAACTTTAGGACGACATTTGCACTTTTGGTGCAATCTGCATTCTTGGACTAGGGAGAGGGATAATAACTTGGTCCTAAAAATTCAATGCTTGATTAAAGGGGGAGAGAGAGTGTAAAGTTGAGACATGCAAACTTTTAGTTTTTTTTTTTTTTTTTTCTGGTCGTTCGGATGTTAAAACGTTAAGACTTATGTACACGGACTCTTAAGTTATGAGTGAACTCTATTTTACATGCAACATTGTATTTACACAAAGGATATTTATTATCATACCCCCGTGTATTTGGTTTTTGATTAGTAGTTTAGACGATCTGCTGGGCAAGTATCACTCTACATCCAATAATAGTACTTGAGCCCTGTGGCATATCGTGTGTTTGGTAACGTCACAATAAGAATCACATCTAAGCATGCCTAGACGCCCAGATCATTCTACATTGCTCTGCGATTGGACAAAGCGTGAATTCTTTACTTCCCCATTTGTTACGATCTTGGTTGCACTCATGCTATTTGGAACAATAATGCAGAGATGGGATTTTGTGGTTGAACATTGCAGTTTCTGAATATCCCTTGGAGGCGAAATGGTGCACAGAACTTACTTGTGAGGCGTTGGAAGAGAAATGGAAGATCTATTGAGTAATTGGAGTTTCAGATTAGCTAATCTTTTGCTCGTCTAACTATGCGGGTGTTCTTGAATGCGTTGTTTATTCTCCCAGCTGTCTTTAACAAACGGGAGAATCTCGGTTTCTTTCCCAGGCCTTCCTTGTGAGGCGGTGTTTATTATCCTAGCTGTCTTTAGGCGAACTCACCCTTAATTTTATCTATTCTCATTAACGTTGAACTTATGTTGATTTCATGAACTATCTTGCTGAGTTGCTGGTCTAACTATGCGGGTGTTCTTGAATGTGTTGTTTATGTAATGTATCGAGGGATTATAGAAGGATTTAACGTTGGTCTAACGTTTATGCATTGTTTACATCCAAATATTAGGAGTTTTTTTTTTTCTTGATACGAATCATCTTACCTATAAATTAAAAAAGAGGAAAATTGGATCCTTCAAGCGTTGAAACTTTTACCGAACAATACGAAAAAACATTCTACAAATTAGCCTAACAATGCACTCAACAACGCTTCCCGGAATTGTTTTTCGTTTTTATAATTTGGCGAGACCTCGGATTAGCCCAGATGATGGTTCCAACTTCCAAGGTTGTGAGTTTGAACAAGGAAAATAATTTTTGTACTGTGATTATATTCATATACATTCCTTTTTATTAAGCTCTTCACTCATGGAGGGTAATTTTGTAACTATTTGAATAAATACGAAAAAAATAATATGAATAAAAGAATAAAAGGGGAGTGCAAACCCGGGGATGCTGCCACCCCTGCCAAGTGCGGTGCTGAGTGGTATCCAGTTGTTCATCTTGGCATGGACGACTTAGATTGGATCTGAGTGCGCATAGATCCAACCGTCGATTCCTGAGATGAACGGCCGGATCAGTTGCTCGTCACTACTCCGCTCGGCAGCATCTCTCAATCTACACTAATAAATTTCTACCACGTGTCATTTTCATTATTATATGATGCAATCTGATCTATTAATGGGACTTTTGTTTGTACTAAAAATCAAAAGTGCTAGGTACCCAAAAAAATATACTCCAAAATTATCCCGAATAGACTTTTAGAAGTATTTATGACCATTAATAGACTTTTATAACGGTAAGAAATATTTGTTTGGGGTGATTTCGGGGTATCTAGCATTGCTCAATAAAAATTACTCTCTTTGTTCTTTAATGTTTATCTTTTTCAGGAGTCTAAATTTTTAAAAAGACATGGAATAATCGCACGTAATTTAAATATACTGACATCGTTTTCATCATTGTTCCTGTATTTTAGTTACTCCAACACATATAATCACCTATAAGGATAGTTTAGAAAAATTTATCAAATTTATAATTGAACTATGGCAAAATGACATGATTAATGGACTAACAATTAGGAATAGAGAAATTAAGTACTAGTTTTGTGGGCAACAATTTTAGTTTATGGAATTCAATTGTTGAGACGAATTGAAAAGTAGTAAAAATAGTAACTTTTTTTTTTTTTTAAGATGTCAAAGTATTCCATTAAACTCAAGAAACGTCTTTACAAAAGATGGAATTTAACCCGTCCAAAATACAACCCGAATGAAATAATTTTCTATCAAGACATTTAGGCGCTATCCAATCTGTTGCTTTGATCTGAAACCTCTTGCACCATACAAAAGACCATTCCCTTGTCCTAGCCCATTCTTTTATGTCGTTGATCACGTACTACTTCGATTTCCCAGGGGCATTGCAATTTGGAATCAGTGATGTAATTGACTAGAGATTTGCAGTCAGATTCAAAGATAACACACGGAAACCCTTCTTGTATAGCCACCACGCAAGCAATTCTTAAAGCCCATGCTTCAATGGAAAGCGCTGAAGAGACCATAGTATAACCACACCGTCACACCTGAGCCGATCCACCACTATCTCTAGCAAGAATGCCATAGGCAGCTAAGTTGCGGGAGGATTTGAATACTCCATCATAGTTCATTTTTATAACAGACAGAGGAGGTGGTGACCACCTCACCACTTGGTTGGCCCTAGGAAGGCCCCTTTCCAGATTTTTTCAAACTACATTCATGTAATCCACATTTGCTTTTCCTGTTTGCTCCACTACCTCACTCGGGATAAGTTTCTTCCCATTGAAAACAAAGTTATTTCTCACCTTCCAAATAGCCCAACAAATCTGGAAAATAGATCCCCCCATCTCTTTATTGGTTTCCTTAGCCAAACACCCACATAAGAGATCATCCATCCATTTATCCACAGCTGTAAAATCATCATTCTGAAAAACCCAAAAGGCCTTTCCACTCCCAAACTAGACAGCCCTACTCCATGGGCAGTGGAAAAGGAGGTGTTCGATCATATCATTCGCACTATCGCAGATTGGACAGATTGGATTGGTAATACACTTTCTATGGAAAAGATTATCTCGACATGCCACCCAATTCTTAACAGCTTTCCACATGAACATATGGACCTTAATTTGGAGCAGTAGGGAAGGACCACAACTTATTCCACATTACTGAGGAAGGAGTGAACGAGCAAGATGGTAGAGCAGGGTTCGATTTTGGAAACCACAACCTCCTTTGAGCGTAGCCTGATTTTATTGAATACTATTCCCCATTCTTTGTATGATGCCAAATAAAACGATCTGATGAATTTAAGTAGTTGATGGGAATTTTGCAGATTTCTTGCACCTCCATTTCATGGATATCTTTTAGCTTTCCTGTGATCCATTCTTTAGATGATTGATCAATGAAATCAGCTACCCTCAGTGGCTCTTTGTGATGGTTAGGAAGTGGGGAAACCATACCATTAACAGTCCCAGGTACCCATTGATCATCCCATAAATTAATTGACTCTCCGTTTCCCACATTCCACTGGACCCCTTCCTTGACCATACTTCTCCCCTCCAATAAGCTGCACAAAACCCATGAAGGGGTGGCTCCCCTCTCTGCCTCCATGCACATTTTACTAGGAAAATATAGCCCCTTAAGGATTCTAGCCCATAGAGAGTTTGGGTTCTTGATAAGCCTCCAGAATTGTTTTGCCAGCAATGCAATATTAAAGGTTTCGAAATCTTTAAAGCCCATACCACTCATTCCTTTCTGCAGAGTTAACTTGTTCCAAGCTCCCTAATGGATTTTCCTCCCTCTATTACTCTTCCCCCACCAGAAATCACTGAGGGATGAATCTAGGCAAGAGCAAATCGATTTTGGTACCTTAAAACACATAAAGGTGTACATGGGTATTGGTTGAGGTCATCCATTACCAAAAAGACCTTCCTCTGAGTAGATATGTGGAAGTACGCTATGATGATCCAGAGAAACGTGTGGTTTCTGAACCCATTGAGATGACCCAAGAATTTCGCTATTTCGATTTTGCTAGTCCTTGGGAACAGCGTAGCGACGGATAATTAAGAATCAGAATAGGTCCAGTCCAGGGGACAAATCAATAGGAAATGGTATTTGCTTCGTAAGAATAAGAATGAACTTCTATGAAATGAAAGAGTTTCACGGAAATTGTCTTGATCGTCGGATATCATTGAGAAATAAATAGGAAGAACGAACGATTTCCTGCAATTCTTCCCAGTATGGAATGACTAAATAATCAAGTTACAAGTCTGGGTCTATACGAAAAGCTAGCCATTGATTTAATTAGAACCACTTTCCCAACTTGATTCAATTGCTCGTTAACCCTAACTTAAAACACCAAAAAGAAGAGAAAACTCTCCATTTTGATCTTGGATGAGTCAGCTACTTATTTTGGAAAAAGGGTGGTTGTATTCTACGGTGACCTTGCATAGAGTAATATACCAACTCCACTGTCAGTTGGAGTATTATTCAGTTACGGGAGTATAAGCGTGCACCTAAGGAGTCCCATGCAATTCAACACCCGTCCCCTCCCATCGTCTTCTCTCTCTAGAAATACATCCCCCCCCTCTCTCTCTCTCTCTGCAATAGAAAAAACCTCCAATCCAGCATCATCCATGGCTGCTGCTGCTGCTGCTACTCCACCTCTTCCCCTCCAGCTCCTGATCATCCTCGCCTCCATCCTCCTCTCTACCTCCACCCTCACCCTTTCTTCTTACGTCCCCTCCCCCACTCAATCCCCATTTCCACCACCACCCTCTCGTGACGTCAACCACGCCTACCCAACCTCCCTCTTCGCTGGATTCACCCCCATCCTCTCCTCCCTCGGCTTCCACAGCTTCTCCACCGCCGCTCCCTTCCTCTCCAATGCCACCACCTGGCGCGGCCCCGCCACTATCTTCGCCCCCTCCGATTCCTCGCTCTCCACCTGCTCCATCCCCCTCCTCATCCGCGAACACACCCTCTCGAGCCTCTTCCCCCTCTCTTACCTCCTCACCCTCCCCTTTGCCACCAGAATCGAAACCCTCTCCTCCGGCAAATGCCTCACCATCACCTTCTCCACCCACAACAACCATAGTTTTAAATATTGGCCGATATGGTTCGTATCGGCTGGTTCGTACCGGTATTTGAGACTTTCGATTCGGATATAGGCCGGTACAACGGGGAGACTGAAATTCACAGGTGAACCGGCCGATTCTCGATACGTATCGGTATGTAACCGATTTGTGGACCGGTTCGGCCGATTTGGCCGGTTCGTATTGGTTCGGCAAAAAAACAAAAAAACAAAAAAAAACATAATGTTGCATAATGTGGCTAGCGATTATGTAATGTAAAACCTCTATGGTGTGTTTATTTTAATGTCTACATCTTATTTTTGCTATTTATGTCAATTATATCGAAACTCATAATGTTGCATTTTTCTCATATTTGTAAAATCTTATTGACTTGCGGGTTTTGATAAATTATCGGATATTTCACATGAAGAGAATGGGCTATTATATGTCTTAAATTAATTAAAATGTGATAATTTAAGCCAATGTTGGGGGCAAAAGTATATTTTTCAAGTTTTATACATGTTGCTGATGATTTTTAAAAATTCACGACCGCGACACCCGATTCCCGAGACGTATCACCAATACGTCCCGATACCGATATACCGCGACGGCGACCGATACCGCGATTTAAAACTATGACAACAACGCTAGGTCATCCCAACCCCAAGAAGTCTTCGTCAGTGGTGTGAAGATCACACGCCCCGACCTCTACAACGACGGGGTCATCGCCGTCCACGACCTCTAGGGCTTCATCTCTCACCTCTCCCCCTACTCCTGTGATGCCAACAAATTGAGCTCCCTCACCTTGTCTCACCCTCCCCCGACGGCGCCATTCTTCCTCATGCGCCTGATGCTTAACGAAGCCATGCTGCGGCTGAGCGGCGCCGGGTACGGCATCGTCGTGCTGGCGCTAAAAGTCAAGTACCACAAGCTCGTCCCTCTGCAGTGGTCGATGACCGTGTTCGCTCTGGACGACGTGTCAATATTCTCAAGCAACGGTTACGCTTACGTCACCGGCTTCCGGTCCCACGTGGTCCCAGACAATTAAGATCCTGATGGGGGCAGACTTGGAGAGGCTGGCGTTAAGGACGGCTTTGGCGACGCTGGAGCCGAGGAAGAAGCTGGTGGTGACGAACGTCAAGCTGACGATCAGCATCAACTACATGAAGATAAAAAGGTTTGATTTGGCATATAACCCCAAGGTCGTGGTCCATGGACTGTCGTCGCCGTTTCCACAAGTTCACGAGGATTTTGGCGGGGTTAAAAAAGGAAGGTCAGGATTTTTATAAAGGCGTGACGTGGCGGCGCCTATGCAGGTGGTTGAATCGATGGTGGAGGTTGAGGATCATCACCATGGCCTCTGAGATCTGTAATTGAAGCTTACTAGATCTGTTTCGATCTGTTGGATTGGCATATAAATCCGTGAGGTGCAGTAGCTAGCTAGGCTAGCTAGCTCTACGTACGTGGTTTAGAGTATCCATGATGGCCGGCTTATTCTAGCTTGTTGTTACTCTCAGTCATCTTGAATGCTTTATTAATGATCTTCGTCCCTAGCTAGCTAGGCATATGAATGAATGAGTAGAGTTGTATTTTCACGTTGAGAAATGCTAAGTGCAAAGAAAATGGGCAAAGAAAAGACCCTTAATGTGTACATGAACGCAGTGCATCTGAACCGTTCATGTATACTTTAAGGGTCTTTTCTTTGCCCATTTTCTTTGTCCCTAGCACTCCCCTTGTTCGAAATTCAACTACTGAAATTTGATTGATTTTGCCATCTCTGCACATATCTTATTAATAGTACCTCTTAGACTTTGCGTTGACCAAATTATTCTCCTAAACTTAGAATTTAAGAAAGATTAGAATACGAAAAAATTAAGAACAATTAATTAATTACGATTGGATAGAAATAGAACACAAGAAATTGAATTGGATTCCCCAAACAAACGTGAAAGAGGAGTGCTAGGGACAAAGAAAATGGACAAAGAAAAGACCCTTAAAGTATAAAGAGTGAACAAAAAGTACGTTGAAAGTCTATGGTCTTATCCTTTTGTTGGCCTAGCTCCTTTATTGGCTTTGAGTGATCGGGATTCGTCAACATATTTCCTTCCTTGGTCAGTTCTTGAAAGTTTGGTTCTTGTCTCTTAGTCGATTGGTGATCGAAAATGATATTGGTACCGACGGGGTCGGTACCGAAATCGTAGGGACGGTCGCGCCGGGCCGTCTCCGGCCACTGGACGGTCAATCCAAGCCGTCCAAAAATTCTATAAAAAAAAAACGAGGGGGCCTACGCGAGATTCAAGGGCATCCGAGGTGTGTACGGTGCTTGATCCGAGCACCCATTTTTCGTGTATATATAGACGGCCCAGCGCGGCCATCCCTACGATTTCGGTACCGATCCCGTCGGTACCTGTAGCACTACTCGTTGGTGATACTATACTCCAAAAGAAAAGAAAAGATTGCAAAAAAATTCAAGAGATTTCAAGTATGAGTCAAATGTCCGAAGATCATGGAATCAAATAGAATTTCGAACAATTTCTTAATTTCTAATTGTAAGATAAAGAGTGACCTTGTAACACCCCGAATTTTGGGAACGTTAAATAAGACAATTTCATTGAACATTAAAAGGAGTCTGGCTCAATATTACAATATAAATTTCAAAAGAGTACTTCTAATCAACAAAGAAGGGGTAGCTAGAGTTCCTATCTACTGCTCTGCTTCCTCTTCCATTTGGGCCAGTTCTTCGGCTCCAAAAGCTTCCAAGGTATAAAGTTCACCCTGTTCATCTATGAGATCTGACACATTATACCGGCGTCACCACCAATATAATGTGTCAAGGTCACCAAAGGTAATATCGTGAGCTACGAAGGCTCAATAGAATAACTCATACCCACTAACCCTTAACTTACAAACAATTGATCAAAAGTTAATGATTTCGACATGTACGTGATTAACACCACAATTAACAATGATACACCACATTCACTATTCAACTAACGAAGGTGTCTATGAGTTCTAAGTTTCTCCTACGCGACTTCTCGTAGACCGTGTCATCATTTTTCCACATTTCATTAACCTTATCATTATTTTCAAAATCCGTTTAACACACCCAACCTTGGTTCCGCCGTTCCGGGTTTTCGAGTATCCTCACAATGGTTCCGCCACACCGGGTTCCCATTGGCACACTTTGCATTGGCTCCTCTCCGCGGATAACCAAGCCACACACTCAATCTCGGTTCCGATGTTCCGGGTTCCTGAGTATCCTCACAATGGTTCCGCCGCACCGGGTTCCCAGTGGCACACAAAACACACACCACACAATGGGCTACCATGTTCGGCCACATTGTGATTTTCAAAACATTTTACCTTTTCAAAACACACCTTTTCATCAAACCACACCCTAGGTGTCATGTTTCTACTTTCTCGATTTTCGTGTCTCATTTTCATGCATAGACTCCGCAATAGGACTTTTCACAAACATAAATCATTCATTGTAATCTTGAAATTAAACTAGCAAGATCATCCAACTCCATATTAGTAATCATGCTCATAACCATCCTAAAGATCAAAATACGAATACTTCTATCAACGATAAAGTCTTATCTTTCGAAAACCGTTCATTCTTCCTTTGTGAGAGATTCAAAACAATACATGTTTATTAAAGTAAAAGTAGCTTATTCAACATGCTCATTCTTCCATTATTAAGATACACTTGTTGATTATCATGCATGACGATAATAAACGATAGATAACCTTATCTACTTGAAAATTAAACAATAGATAACCTTATCTACTTAAGGAAAACGATGAGGATATTGATACTTTGAATCAAGAACATTCTACTTTCTAACGTACGATTCTATACTATACGTAGAGTTATTGGACTAGGGGTTCTACCTTTCTTCTTGGCGGTAGTGGCGGCTACGGAAAAAGTACGTCGGGCGGAGTAACTTCTTAAGATATGCTTCCGGAAGTTTCGAAAGAGAAAGGTTTCTCTCGAAACTTGATCTTGACTAAACTACTTGGACTTTATGGATCGAAAAGGTGTTTTAGAATGAGTTTTAGGAAGAACTTCAAGAACAAAGAAGAACAAGTAAGAACACAAACTTTCTTAGAGAGAGAAGTTGCTAGGTGAAGGTGTAAGTTGAATGGTGAGTATGGGTGCTATTTATAGCAAAAATTTGGCTCCCTTTCCTCCCCCTTGGCCGGCCCTCTCTCCCTCTCTTTGTCCCATGAATTTTGCTCCATTGTTTGGTCAAATCAAGCATTTCAATCAAGTCATAGCCTTCCCTCACTTGTCATTCCAATCATAGGCCAAATCCTAGGTTATAATGAAGGGTTTATGGCTTGTCAAGTCCTAGGATGGGCTAACTTGCAAGAAAGAACAAGATTTTAGGCTAGGATCATACTTAAAGTAGCCTAGTCATGGGTTGTCAAATAATACCTAGGTTGAGTGTGAGAAGACTAAAAAGAAGTAGCTTGTTGAAGTGTCCAAAAGCATGCACACACACCTCTCCCTCTCTTTCGGCCTCTCTCTCTCTCTCTCTCTCTCTCTTTCTCTCTCTCTCTCTCTCTCTCCCTTGTACTATGTATATATATAAGTAAGTATAGTACACATATATATATATATATACACACACACGCACACACATCTAGGAAAGTAAAACCTAAATAATTAGGCTTAAGGCTATAAGTCTTTTAGGCTTGCATGTATGCATGGCTAGTCTTGCTTCTTTTAGAAGCAAAATGATGAGATTCTTTGTATGACTTGTCTTATCATATACATACCTTCATTGGCCAAGCCTAATATTTATTGTCCAATGGACAATATTTTCCCTAGCATTTATTGTACAAAGGTCAAAGGGATTTTGGATATAATTAGGGTTTGAAATGACTAGTCATGGAGTAATAATGATTACATCTATGGTACATCCAATGGTTCAATAGGGTTTTGAGGGGTTCATAAGGCTCATAGATGGTCAAAAAGGTCCAATTAGGGTTAGGGTATTGTAACTAGGTGGATCGGTGGTCCGGTTCCTCCAACTAATCGGTTGGAAATTAACTTTACTTGTCAAGTATCAAGAAATGAATCTTAAAGGACTAAAATCTAATTATGACGGATTATAGAAATTAAAAAAGAATATTAAAAGTAATATTAAGTAATTAAAAGAAATTCTGATCAAAAAATTGAAATTTTTATTCAATGAAGATTAGAGTCGTTACAGACCTACGTTGTACTCTAGGAGTATCCAATAATTGACCTTATTGGATATCAGAAACTTTCATATCCTTTATCTTATACTCCTTCCGTCCCTTTATAAGTGTCCTGCTTCGTAATTCCAACTTATTAAAAAGATATCATCATTACACCTTTCACATCAACTTTTTCCTCCATTTTCCCTACTAATCCATCATCATTACACTTTTACTCACTAACTTTTCAAAATAAAATCTTCTTTTAGAGACAAAATAAATAATACACCAACTTTTACCCCTCTAACTTTACAAAATGGACACTTATTAAGGGACAGCCCAAAATGAACGGAAATCCTGTCTGCACCGACGGTTTCCGTAGGGAAACCGTACCGACGGCCACGCGCCGCTGTCTCCGGCCACCGGACGGCCGATCCGAACCGTCCAAAAATTTAAAAAAAAAAAACGAGGGGGCCAACGCGAGAATCAACAGCATTTGAGGTGTGTAAGGTGCTTGATCCGAGCATCCTTTTTTCGTGTATATATGTATATTCCGTGATACACGAAAAAAGGATGCTCGGATCAAGCACCTTACACACCTCAGATGCTGTTGATTTCCACTCTAGCCCCCTCGTTTTTTTTTTTTTTAATTTTTGGACGGTTCGGATCGGCCGTCCGGTGGCCGGAGACGGCGGCGCGTGGCCGTCGGTACGGTTTCCCTACGGAAACCGTCGGTACACATAGTGGGACTCCAAAATGAAATACTGGACACAAAAAAAGGGACGGAGGGAGTAAAAAAAGAAGTTAAAAAAAAACACCTCCATATTCTATAGTCAAAAAATGGGTACAATTGAATCTTAGTATTTGTATGATTAAAATATGTTTCTGTCATAAAATTGGCAGTATTTTTACCTTTCTATTTTGTGTTGTTGCATAAAATGTACTTGATGTGTGAACCTGATCAGGCGGCAATCCAAACTTACACCCCCAAAGCGTGATGATAAATGAAGTCCGTCATCTCATGGATCGGACCAACACCACGATTGGCCATACCTACCGAATAGCCAACCAATGCACAGATTATCTTGCTCGATGGGGTGTTGAACAAGATGTCAACCTTGTATTCCTCACGGAAATGTCCATTGCTATGAGAGAGTTTGTACTTAGAGATAGCCTGAACATTAGGCAAGTTTTAGACTAGGCTCCTTGCACGTTATGTTTATTATGTTGATACTCTTGATGTGGTTCTTCGTTTCGTAAGTTTTTATGAATTTCTGTTTGACCCAAAAAAAAGAAAAAAGAAAATAAAATAAATGTACTTGATGTGTAGGTTGATCTTGATCAAACACATTTATGCTGCAAAATATAAAAAAATTACTACAATTTAAAATACTAAATCATAACTCATGCATTTTTTACAGCATAATGTGTTTCGAAAATATACCTCCAAAGAACATGATTTTAGGTGTGATTAATCCTCTTGAAGACTTCTATAAGGTTAATAATTTTGTTCATCATATTAAGCCCGAGAAGAACTCACAAAAGCCTTTGAATAGACCGTACGTCGAGTGGATAGGATCCCGTCACGTTTTTTAAGGTCCTTTTGTGTTGTAGTAATAAATATTAATACACTTAATTATTACTAGAAGGAAATACTAGAAATTAAACAATGCTTCCCTCCACTGTCGGCTTTGGGCTAAGGCCCAAGAGGTGTAGGCCTTAAGCCCCCAAAAATGTCAAAAAATTAGGATCCCTACTTATTTTAGAACCTAATATGTATGTATTGTTTTGGAGCCCAATTTTAAACCCAGGAAGACATTTTACATTTGGAAAAATGGAACACGGAACATAGAAAAAAACAAAAAGTAAAAAAAAAAAGAAAAGGAGGAATAAAAGGTCATGGATCGCCAAAATCCCTTGGGCCCTTTAAAATTATTCAGTGTGGTGGGTGCATGGATACATATTTTTTTCTCCTTAAACACTACTACTCTAGTACTTCCCATTACGAACAAATACTATATCGGAATCAAAATTATTTAGTGTGATCGACTTTTTATTTGATTTTCGTTTACAATTACTAAGGGCCTCACTTTTAAAGATCGTCTTAGGCCTTCAAAATCTCAGAGCCGGCCCTGCTTCCTTCCCAAGTGTAGTATACTAAAATAATTTTTGGAAACATATATTCGCTCCTGTTAACTCATCACTCTTTCTTTTGTTGCACTAATATGAAATAATTAGGGAATAGATTCTTACACTCCTCTTTTTTATATTCACACTCCTTTTTTTTTTTCTTTTACCAAAAAAAAAAAAGATTACACACATTTTCAACTCCACGAAACAAAAAATGAATATGGATATAAAAAAATGGAGTGTGAAAATCAATTCCCAATAACTAATGTCCAATCCGGTTCAACCAACACTGAGCTCATTTCCAACACGTATGCTTTATATAATTCAGAAATTGTTTTTCTAGACTAATGCATATTCTAATTTAGAAAAGCCAATAGAGAGGATTCCAGTTCCATATACTTTGGTTATACAATGAAATTATATTTCCCAAATGTTCTTTTTGGTAGTTTTCGTTAATTCTCATACCTTACGATTGAATTTTCGTAACGCCACCGGACTCTTGAAATGAAATTGCTTCTTGTTAAAATAAAGAAAACTGAGGGCGTTAGGAAAAAGAAAAAAAAAAGAACCTGATACGCCAACTCCAGATCCCAGTTCAAGAGCCAATTGATTTTTTCCGATTCTATGTAACCACAATCATCAAAATACTGTAACAAAAAATCTGGAAAAGGAAAAATTACTACGGAAATGAGCAAAGTTTTTATTCAGTAAACTAGTGGGTACGAGGGATAACATGGGGTTGTACCACAACGTACAACACAAGAAGCACGAGCGAGACAGTGAATGCGTAGGGCAGTACTAGCAGTTAAAGAGTAACAACAATCACATCCATCTCAAAGACCATGGTGATCTTCAATCTCGTCCGTCCGTTCAATCCTGGACGGTGGGGCCACCGAATAGCCGACGTCAGCATTTCCGGCCACTCCACAACCCGCAGCGTCGTACCCCGACCCGATCACGGCCGTCACATTCACATGCGGAAACGGCATCGACAGTCCATGAACCACCATCTTCAGGTTGAACATCAGATCTGGTCTCTCAATCCTCACGTAGTTGATCCTCACCGGCCCCCCAAATGGACGTCCGCCGCCGCCGCCGCCGCCGCCGGTAGTAACCACCAGTTCCTGCCCTAGATTCAGCGTTGGAAACACCGTCCCGGCCGGCGACCGCTCCAGATCGCTCGCCATCAGCAACCTGTTCGGAACGATGTGGAAGCGAAAACTGGTAACGTACTCGTGTCCGACGTCGGAAAATATCGCGGCGTCGTTTAAGGCGAACACGGTAACCGCCTTGAGGTCCACCAGATAGGGATATTTTACTCTCAGAGCAACGGCCACGATGCTGTAACCGCTTAACCGTAGACGAAGCATGGCGTCTTTTAGCATCAGGCGCATGACGAAGGACGCGTCCTGGGGAGGGGGAGGTGGGGGGAAGGAGAGGGACGTCGTTCGTTCGATGTTGCAGGAGAACGGGGAGAGGTGAGAGACGAAGCCCTGTAGGCCGTGGACGACTACGAGGCCGTCGTCGAAGAGGTCCGGGTGGGTGATCTCGACGCCGCCGACGAAGACCTTGGAGGCGTTTGGAGCGGAGGAGGTGACGGTGAGGCAGCGGTCGGGGGCTAGGGTTTCGATCTTGGTGGCGAAGGGGAGGGTGCGGAGGTAGCGGAGGGAGAAGAGGCCCGGGACTGTGTGTTCTTGGAGGAGGAGGGGGAGGGAGCAGGAAGGGCCGCAGGTGAGGAGGGAGGAGTCGGAGGGTGCGAAGACGGTGACAGGGCCGCGCCAGGCGGTGGAGTTGGAGAGGGAGGGAGCGGCGGCGGCGAAGTTTCGGAAGCCGAGGGAGGAGAGGACGGGGCCGAAGAGGAGGAGGGGTTGAGTTCGGCTTTGGTAGGATGATGGTGATGGAGGGAGGGTTGAGGCGGTGGTGGAAGCGGTGGTTGAGAGGAGGAGGAGGAAGGCGAGAGTGATCAGGAGTTGCAGAAGAGTGGCCATTAGATGGAGTTTTGGGTTGATTTCGCAGGAAGAAAGGTTTTGAGAGAGAGAGGGAGAGGGAGAGAGAGGGTAGTAATGATGAGGCGTGAAGAGGGAGTGAGGGGTGCATGCGCTTATTTATACGGAGTTAACTGATTGATGAGGGGAGGGAACGAGAAGCGGTTGGATAAATTCTGTTTACAGATTCTTTCACGTGATAAGACGATTTTATCCCTCATGTTTACTTTCAAATGACGGAATTGCCACCAGCTCCCTACTGGAGTAGTACGATATATATATCTTGAGAATAATAGAGTTGAAACTCCACGCACGCAAGGAATTTGGCGCACAAATTAAGGCCCCGTTGAACTAATTGACTTCTTCTTTTTTCTTATTTAATTTTTTTTCGTATTTGTTAATTTTTCGTCAATTTTTTGAAAATTATTACAACGTCATGACAAGAGAAATCTAAAAAGTAAAAAATTATGATCGAAACCTAGATTCCACCAAATAGTTACTCAAAAGGAGATTCTTTCCAAGTTCGCATTTTTGTGAATTTCTTCTAGCTTAGAAATCAGTTTGATCCATTGTCACCATCGATGACTTATCGAAAATCGCTGCCTTGGCCGTTTTCGGAAAGTGCCAAGCAAGGAAATTAAACACTTAGCTAAAATCATTTAGATGACAAATGTTGAGTCCATTTTATGCGTTAATGGAGATGATAGTAATCCATTGGAACCTCCATCTCATTTCCTCCAAGTTTTAAGGCATTGTTTGGCCTAATAAGCCAAATACTTTTTTTTGTCTTTATTTAATTTTTTTTTTGTATTTGTTAGTTTTCGTATATTTTTTGAGGATTATTACCTCCTCATGACGAGAGAAATCTAAAAGTTAAAAAACTATGACCGAAACTCAATTTTTTTGAATAAAGACAAAAATAAGACAATAAGCTAATTTTTTTTGTCTTTATTCAAAAAAAATTGGGTTTCGATTGTAATTTTTACTTTTTAGATTCATCTTGTTATGGCGAAGCAATAGTTCACAAAAATTTGCAAAAAATCAGCAAATGCAAATGTAAATGCTTTTAAATAAAGACAAAAAAAAAATTCATTTGGCTTAGGCTCCGTTCTGCTTAGCCAAACAAAAAGTTACAATTGGCCAGCTCTTTGTCAATAAATAGCGTAGATTTATTTCTTAGGAGTATTAAGGATTTTTTTCTGAGTTATTTCGGATTGATTTGATGATCATTTGGAGACATCGAAATATGTCCAAAGAGAATAAATTTTATCCATCGCTGGTGTAAAACCCCATTTTTCCACCAATACTGTTCATTATGGGCCCCATCGAACGTCTATTATTGTAATCTAAATTGTTCATATTATAAGAACCGCAGTATAGTATTGTCATGCGCAAAATCAGCTTCATCGAAAATCGATAAATATATCAAAATTTGAATTTTGGTTTATAAAATGGACGATTTGATTTTTGTCAATAATAATAAAGATAAATTGTTTATTTTACAAAGCAAAATTCAATCTTTAATACTTCTATTTATGTCTGATCAAGTTTATTTTTTACATGGATACACTATTATGTGAGTCTACAAGATGAATGGTTCAGATCAACAATAAACACACGATAGGATCGAAAAAGATAGTAGTAAAAAATTGGGGTTTTCTGCTAGCGGTGAAAAGAATTAATCTCATGTCGAAAGTTCGAACTTCAATCAGCTGCAATATTTTCCTGATTTATTTTATTTCGTAATGGTGAAGCACATGACATAATGCGTACTTTATTAGCAGTGAGCTGGTGGCAATTCCGTCCTTTCATCACATGACGTGAAAGAATCTGTAACAGAATTTATCCAACCGCTTCTCTTTCCCTCCCCTCAATCTCAGTTATATAAACGCCTGCACCGCTCACTCCCTTACGCCTCATCATTACTATTACTACAATACTACACCCAGTAATGCTACACGTACAGTAAATGTGCACAAATTTTGTGTATAGATTTTTTGTGAGGTTCATTATGGGTCTTACACAAATAATTCGAGTCGTTCATTAAATGTAAAATATTTTTTCAAGGGCCCCCGCAAAAAATTAGCTCAATCCGATACTCATAGATGCTTGATTCAATCATTTAACTTTTCATTCGAATCTCAGGATAATGAAAAGTTAAATGATTGAATCAAACACTTATAGATATCTGATTGAGCTGATTTTTTACGGGGGCCCTTGAAAAAATGTTTTACATTTAATAAACGGCTCGGATTATTTGTATGAGACCCGTAGTGGGCCCCACAAAAAATATGTGCACAAAATCTGTGCATATTTGTTGTGCGTGTAGCATTACTGTACCCCAACCCCTCCCCCCCCTCTCTCTAAAAATCTTCAAAAATGATACTCATACAACAATCCAAACACAACAACTTACACAACCTCTCACATGCATGTGGGTTCTACACACATTATTATGTGTGGACCCCACATATATATAAGAAATTGTATAAGTTATTGTGTTTAAAACTTTGTGTGAGTAGCATCTTTGAAAAACCTTTCTTCCTGCGAAATCAACCCAAAATCCCATCCAATGGCAACTCCACTCCAACTGCTCCTCACTATCGCCTTCCTCCTCATCTCAACCACCGCCTCAATCCTCCCTCCATCACCATCATCCTTCCAAGACCAAACTCACCCCCTCCTCCTCTTCGGCCCCGTCCTCTCCTCTCTCGGCTTCCGAAACTTTGCCGCCGCCGCTCCCTCCCTCTCCAACTCCACCGTCTGGCTAGGCCCCATCACCATCTTCGCCCCCTCCGACTCCTCCCTCCTCACCTGCGGCCCTTCCTGCTCCTTCCCCCTCCTCCTCCAAGAACACACCGTCCCGGGCCTCTTCTCCCTCCGCTACCTCCACTCCCTCCCCTTCTTCACCACCAAAATCAAAACCCTAGACCCTGACCGCTGCCTCACCCTCACCTCCTCCCCTCATAACACCTCCAAGGTCTTCGTTGGCAGCGTCGAGATCACCCCACCCCGACCTCTTCGACGACGGCCTCGTAGTCGTCCACGGCCTCCAGGGCTTTGTCTCTCACCTCTCCCTGTTCTCCTGCAACATTGAAGGAATGACGTCCCTCTCCTTCCCCCCTCCCCCTCCCCAGGATGCGTCCTTCGTCATGCGCCTGATGCTAAAAGACGCCATGCTTCGTCTACGGTTAAGCGGTTACAGCATCGTGGCCATTGCTTTGAGAGTAAAATATCCCTATCTGGTGGACCTCAAGTCTGTTACCGTGTTCGCCTTGAACGACACCGCGATATTCTCCAATGGCGGACACGAGTGCGTTACCAGTTTCCGCTTCCACATCGTTCCGGATAGTTTATTGAATGCTGATGGCGAGCGATCTGGAGCGGTTGCCGGCTGGGACGGTGTTGCCGACGCTGAATCTAGGGCAGGAACTGGTGGTTACTACCGGCGGCGGCGGTGTTCCATTTGGGGGGCCGGTGAGGATCAACTACGTGAGGATTGAGAGGCCAGATCTGATGTTCAACCTGAAAATGGTGGTTCATGGACTGTCGATGCCATTTTCGAATGTGAATCTGACGACCGTGATTGGTTCGGGCCAGATCAGACGGTCGGGGTACGCCGCTGCTGGTTGGGGAGTGGCAGGAAATGCTGAAGTCGGCAATAAGATGACCCCGCAGTCCATAATTGAATGGACGGACGAGATTGAAGATCACCATGGTCTTTGAGATGTGATTGTTGTTACTCTCAACTGCTACTACTAGCTTGTACCTACGCATTTCGCTCGTGCTTCTTGTGTAGTACGTTGTGGTACACCCCATGTTATCCCTCGTTAATAAAACTTTGCTGATTTCCGTAGCAGTATCTTTTCCAGTTTTTTTGTTTTTCCGATTTGTTTTTGTATGTGATTACAAAGAATCGGGAAAACAATTGGGTCTTGAATAGGCGTATCAGATTTTTTTTTCTAACGCCCTCAATTTTCTTTATTTTAACAAGAAGAAATCTCATTTTTAAGAGTACAAAGGTGTTGCGAAAAATTGATCATTAGATATAAGAATTAAAGAAAACTACCAAAAGAAACACCGGAAATAGAATTTCAGTGTGTAACCCAAGTATACACTACTACAATAAACCATAAAAATCACAGCAATTGGCTGTGATTGTAAGTTTTCCATCACACTCCTCCTACCGTGATAGATCTAAGTGTGATTATAAGTCACTCTTTTTTATCGCGGTTATAAACCGTGATTGAAAGAGAGAAACAATCACGGCCAAAAGGCGTGATCGTTTCTCTTTTATCACGGTTATAAACCATGATTGTTTCTCTTAGGCGGATCATTTCTCTTTTCTGGATGTGATTGTATGTCACTTTCAAAATGATCACACCATCATAAACTGAGATGCAAAATCATTGCGCGTGATCTTTTCTTTGTATCTACTAAACCATCTTTTCTTGTCATTGTCAAGTTTCGAACCCACGTACCCTTAGTTGATTTCTCAATCCCTTACCACTACGCTAGCCAAGAACTTCTGTTACATTAGGAAAACAAAAATATTTATACTTACTTCCTGAAGTGTGAAAATTTTTTTTCCCCTTAAAATTTGCTGAATTTTTTGAAATGCAATTAACATAATATTAAAATATATAAAAATACATATATAAATATTGTTTAAAAAATTTTAAAAACACGACAACAGATTTTTTGCCAATCAAAATTAATTGTTAGTCAATAAAAAATTTTCTTGGGGCAAAAAAAAAAGTTTACCTAATATGTCAAACGTATACTTGGAAGATATCCAAAATAACTAAATTTCACTACTACAATAAACCATAAAGATCACGGCTCGTCTAGGTGAAAATCGGGCACTAGTGGAATAGTCTACCCATCGTCGAAGAAACAACAAGGCACTAGTGGAACCTAGTTGTGGGATTTGTCTTCTCTCTCACTCTCTCTCTATCTCTCTTTGGGCATGAAGATGGATGAAACGTAAAGATTTTTTGGGATGAGTGTAATTTGGGCTTATCTTCTTACCTTTTGTATAAAAAAAAAACTTTTCGAAATTTTTAAACGACATCGTTTTCTCACATAACTTTTCAAAGTCTGCCTAAATGAGTACTAGCCTGCCCACGTCAAAATTCAGACTGCGCGCCTAAATAGGTAGGCTTTTTATCTCACTGCAAGAGTGAGATTATTTATCTCACTTTTTTTCGCGCTAAAGTTTTTTATCACGCTACAAGGGTGAGGTCATTTCTCTTTTATCTCGCCACAAGAGCGAGATCTTTTATCTCATTCTTTTCCGCCCTAAAATCTTTTATCACGCCACAAGGGTGAGATCTTTTCTCTTTTTTATCACGTCACAAGGGTGAGATCTTTTCTCTTTTATCTCATCACAAGAATGAGATCTTTTATCTCATTTTTTTTCCGCCCTAAAATCTTTTATCACGCTGCAAGGGTGAGCTTGTTTTTCTTTCATCTCACCGCAAGAGCGAGGTCTTTTATTTCGTGCTAAAACCCACTTTTTATCTCAGCCTTGGACTTAAACTGAGATAAAAATTTTAAGCACCACTTTTTATCACGCTTTCCCTGAAAACCGTGATCTTTGTGAATCTCCTTAGCGTGACACATATCTATTATTGTAGTAGTGATATGGAACTGGAATCCTCTCTATCGGCTTTCTAAATTAAAATATGCATTGGTCTAGGAAAAAAACTCCCGAACATGCATAAGCTTACAATTCATTTAGAATTGTAGTAGTTTTTTCCTTAAAAAAGGGTCAAATTATATAAGTTTGCTCGAGCAACATTTTTTGAAAATCTCAATAACCATCTATACTTTGATTTAACCTTTAGCAGTCGATTTTATATTATGTCCTTTGAAATGGATATGGATACACAACATTGTATGCATCTACATTTACATATAGTCATATACTTGTAATTTATCAACAATATCAATCTAAGACTAGTAGATGTTCGTGCCTAAAGGCATATTGGAATGTAATGCATGTAGTCTAAAAAATAAACTATCTGCTCTACCCAATTGCTATTAGTCTCAATTAGTATTAGTTACAATTTTGAGATGCTTTCCTATTTGATCATAACATCCAACATTCAAACAAGGATACATTGCCTTAATAAGTGAGTAGGGAGAGGGGTGGATTTATTATGAGAATATTCTTTATATCTTTTGAAAATGATGTGATCCGACTTAATATAAAAGGTGATCAGTGGGCTGAAGAGTTGCTTTTTGTTTGTATGCCTAGACATTTTTCGCTTTATTGTATGGTATACTCCCTTCATTTTTAATTTGTAAGTGTCTCCCTTCGTGAATTCAACTTGTTATGAAAACATCATCATTAAAATATAAAAGTTATAACTTTCTATATTCTATATTTACTTTTAAGAGGCATTATCATTACATGTTCACTTACTAATTTTTTAAAATAAAATATACTTTTAAGGGTAAAATAAAAAATGTACAAAATTTTACCCAATAATTTTTTCAAATGGACACTTTTTAAGTGACAGTTCGAAAAGAAATTCTGGATCATAAAAAAGGGACAAAAGGAGTATATAATTTCTTGGTACTAGTTTTGCAACCTGTATTGGCAAAAATTTATTCCACTTTCCATATGCAAAAAACTACAATGTTCACTCACCTATCGGTGATCAATATATACCAGAGCATTCAGGCTTAGATACGAGTTATACAAAAATGATATAGGTACTGACCGGGGGAAGGGAATTCGTATCGACCGGTTGCGCCGGGCAGTCTCCGGCCACCGGACGGCTGATCCGAGCCGTCCAAAAATTCTAAAAAAAAAAACCGATGGGGCCCTATGCGGGAATCAATAGCATCCGATGTGTGTAGGGTGCTTGATCTAAACACCATTTTTTCGTGTAAATGATATAGGTACCGACCAGGGGGGAGGGAATTCGTACCGACCAGCCGCGCCAGGCCGTCTCCAGCCACCAGACGGCCAATCCGAGCCGTCCAAAAATTCCAAAACAAAAACCAATGGGGCCCCACGCGGGAATCCGATAGGGCCCCATACGAGAATCAACGACATCCGATGTGTGTAGGGTGCTTGATCTAAACACCCTTTTTTTTAGATCAAGCACCCTACATACATCGGATGCCATTGATTCTCGCGTGAGGCCTCATCGGGTTTTTTTTATAGAATTTTTGGACGGCTCAAGTCGGCTATCCAATGGCCGGAGACGGCCTGGTGCGGCCGGTCAGTACGAATTCCCTCCCCTCTGGTCGTTACTCATAGCATAACTCCGAGTTATATGTGTCAAGTCTTTTGACTCTGATAAGGATGCTCTAATATGGCTACTCTGGAGAAACTGTGGATTTTTGGTGTAGCCTCCACTTTAGCAGAACCATGATAGGGAGAGGCAAAAGGACTTCGTTGTTTCTTGTTTGATAGCTCGATGTAACTGCATTACTTTGTGGATGTTTAACGACCCTGAGGGATGTAGCCTTAAAAACTATAGTAGCGGCTATCTCACTAACTGATCACGGAGATGTTACTTCAGAGGCAGAAAAAGCAGCAAGATACTCAAGGATGAAAAGCAACGAGCAGAGCTTTGCGAAGCGAGCAGTAGACTACTTTACACCTTGCTCCCTATTAATGAATCGTAATTATGCTTGTCTGGTTGGGACTATTCAAAGGCGTACGATAATGTTTCCTTCGACACTTGAGGTTCTTTAAAACGAGCGACCGGGTTTCCCTTTGGAGCTCCCATTTTTAGGCCGTGTTTTTGTAAAATTAATAAATTATACTCTTCCGTCTCATTTTTTTGTTTATTTTTAAATTTTGTGTCTTTTTTAATTACTTATATCTTTCAATTTATAATATCTTTTCACAATTTTAAAAACTTTGTATTATAGAATTAATCGAGACTTATCAAACAAGATTTATATTGCATATTTTTTAATTTGAAAATTTATATTAAAAGATATAAGCGATTGAAAACTGGCACCAACATTGAAAATGAGCAAACAAAATGAGATAGAGTAAGTCTGAAACTTATTTCTACAATATTTTTTACTTTTCATAACTTTTTTGTTTTGATTTTTGTAATAATTTGTAGAGTTAATCGTTCGTCTCGACAAAACGAATTGAAAAAGTATAAAAATATGCACCAATGTTAAAAATTTTCAAATAAGACGGCAATTTAGACCAATAGGACAGCTGTTTGATACTTTTTTCGTCTTTAGTGAATTTTATTTTATTTTTTGCCATAATTTGTACTTTTTAAACTTCTTTCGTCGAGACGGATGATTAATCCATAAAATATGATGCAAATCTAACAATAAATCAAAAAAGATGAATAAGACACACAAAACGAGAAAAAAAAGTTTACAAGAATGGAGCCAGTTTGGACTCTCTTGACCCGTGATGTCCTTCAAAACGACGTCTATTCTATTCTCCTAAAAGTTTATCTAAAATATTTTTGCAATATTTTTTTTTAAAACTTTTTTTAGAGTTTTTCGTCATAATTTTTGAGGTTAATTAATTATTCGTCTCGATGAGAAGAATCATAAAATCATAAAAATATGGGCCGGTATTGAAAAAAGTTCATATAATACGACACTTACAAAAAAAAAAGACAGATGTTTGATATTTATTTATTTCATCTTTAGTAAATTTTTTGTTGCTTTCGATTATAATTATATACTTTTTAGACTAATCCTGTCAAAAAGATAATTAATTTAAAAAATATGATACCAAAACACACAAAACTGGTAGATTGAAAAGTGGGAAATGGGGACGTTGACTGGCACTCGTCGGAGAGAGAAAATTGTACTGATCTCTCTTCCCCGCCTCTTCCTCCCTCTCATGAGTACTCATCCTCCAAAACTTCCACCACCATCTCTCTCTCTCTCTCTCTCTCTCTCTCATTGAACTCGGTTAATGCGGAGCTGGAGTGAGAAATTACCGGCGAAGCACTTCGTGATTCTCGGTCAGTGGAGTGGAACTTTAAACCTGTTTACACCCATTTTTGGCCAAAAATCAGGAAATGGATTTACGGGTTAAAAGGTAGCCTCGAGGGTCGAGGCTCTAGTCTTGAAAGACCTTACGACCAGTTGCCCACGAATTAGGGCCGGTTCTTAAGAAATGATGGGCCTTCCATATAGGCCTAAATCAGTCAAAGGCCTAAGGCTTGAATCAGTCCTCCAGGCCTGAGTATTTCGTCCAGGCCTAACCCAAATTCCTAGAAGTAACAAAGGCCTAAGAAATGGGCCCAAATTGGTAGAAGCCTTGGTTTTCTCACCAGGCTTGGACTCAGAAGGCTTACATTGGGCAAAGGCCCATGATTTTGCCAACAAGTTCAGGCCCAATTGATGAAAGGCCCACTGCTTTAAGAGCATCGTTAAAGCCTTTAATGAGCAATTAGAGGGCCTTAAGCTGCTCACAAGTAGCTCAAAGGCCTTAAGCTGCTCACAAGCGGCTCCCAAGGAGCTCAAATGCCTTAAGCTGCTCACAAGTAGCTTAAAGGCCTTAAGCTGCTCACAAGCTGCTCACAAGTAGCTCAAAGGCCTTAAGCTGCTCACAAGCAGCTCAAAGGCCTAGAAGCTTCTCCCTAGCAAGCTGCTCAAGCAGCTCAACCAGGCCTGCGTTTTTTGGCCTTGGTGGGCCCAAATATCCCTTTTTTATAAACATCCATGCTCACAAGCAGCTTAAAGGCCTCAAGCTGCTCATAAGCAGCTCAAAGGCCTAGAATGTTCTTGTTTGGCAGATCTAGGTAAGTTGCTTACAAGTAGCTCAAGGTCTGAACTAGTGGGACCCCATTCTTCAGCATGATGCAAGGCCAGGGACAGGTGGCATACATGCAGCCCTTGGAACTGTTGGTAACTGATTCATGCAGACCTAAGCAAGCTGCTCACAAGCAGCTCACCCAGATCTGGCTGAGCCTTTGTTTCTCGATTCTTCTTCCATAAGGGTCAAGATTAGAGGATTTAAGGGCCCACAAAGGATGCAAGGACCAATAAAATGGTGGGAAGGCCTGAAAAAGCCTTGGTCTTCAACATTGGTGGGCCCAAAAGACGTCCAGTCAAGTAGTAGCTGCTCACAAGCAGCTCAAAGGCCTGGATGCTGAAGTTCCTTTTACTCTTTTACAAAGTTTTATGCAGAAAAGAAGGGCTTTTCAGGCCTTTACCATTTCCTTGGAGTAAAGGGCACGTTTTTATCAAAGAATAGCCTCTTATTGGAGCATTTTGAAGCAGCTCAAAAGGGACACTTGGCAGCCATGCATGAAGGCCTGTGAAAGCAGCTTGAACAGCTCAAGACCTGGAACATCTGCCTATAAATACCAGAGTTGAAGGCCTTGGCAAAGGTCCCCGACCATCAAAGCCCCCGGCTTATCCAATTTATGTTTTAATTATCTTTTATCTTTCGGTCCCCGACCATCAAAGCCCCCGGCTTATCCAATTTATGTTTTAATTATCTTTTATCTTTCGGTCCCCGACCATCAAGCCCACGGCTTATGCATATTTATCTTTTAATTATCTTTACTTTCCCGTTCAATCTAGCCAAGCCTAGATTTTATTTCATTTCCTTGTAACCAGACTTTGTTAAACCGTTAATAAAGTCCTTTTATTTCTGTTTTAGGCCTTACTCTACCTTTCTTTTCATTTTCACACGATTAGGAAATTTTAAGTCCTTAGCCCGCAAAGGCAAACCACGAACCTCCTCACGGTCTCCACCCTTAGGCCGTGCACTTTCGTCCAATTAGAAGTCAGATTGAGGCTTCCAGGCCTTGATACGAATTTGGGCAGCAATCCTGCCCTGGCACGCCCGCATCAGGCCTAGAACTGCACTACTCGCTGTTCCTAGGCCAAATTGTTACTTTTCGGAAACAAACAAAACCGTAAGTGAATTTGAATTTTCTTTTTTATGGTTAAGAGAGTTGTTTTAGTTTCATATTCCGATTAGTGAACTTGAATTTGTTGTGTTCTATTCTAATTAGTGGAGTCGGTTCTCAGTGTAAAGTAAGTGAGCCATTTATTTTAAGTTTTCTGGTTAGTGAACTCGAATATGATCATATCCTGTTTGATGAAATGCCTGTAAGATTTGGGAGCATATGAAGTTGAAGTGTTGGGTATGCCCCGGACAAAATCAAGTCATAGTTGTTAAAAACCTACGATACATGATACGTATCTTACGATTTGTATCGTCTCCTTCAAGGAACGATACGTATCCCATCATGTATCATTTTTTATAAAAATCCCACGATACAACCGCGTATCTTATGATTTATATGCGTATCCTAATTCTATACGTTTCCTACAATTACTTATTCGGAAAAAGTCGGACCTTATTTCAAGAAGTGAAACCCCAAATGCATTAATCTAAGCCGTTTGATTTAATTATGGTATCTTTCAAACCCTTTGATAGAAATTCAACTTCAATGTAGGTCTTGTATAAAAGTAAGGACCATACATCGATTATATTTTGTCTTTCTTTTCTTTTCCTAACGAAGGGAACATAAAGCTTTAATGTAATAGGCCCCAGTTGAGACCTCAGTTGAGAGACTTAAAATTTTGCATTTTAATTTTTTTTAAATGTAAGCATAGTTTGTTGGTGTAATTAGGTATATCTACTTCTTAATTATATTTTAATTATGATTAACGTTGTTGAAACATAAACTAAATTTAGTATTTTGGCAAAGCTCTAATTGACAAAACCCAAATATAATAGATATTATTGAAAAAGATATAAATATCTAGTTTTTAAAAATTCTAAAATATCTAGCTCTAGAATATCCTTGTGAAATATCTTGTTTGAATCTTCTTAATTAAGCCAATGTCATGAGTCCATGACAATCTGTAGTTACAGTACTGATAATGGCTCACCTTTGTGGATACAATATGAGCCAGAGCTGCTCCCTAGATTGTTATAGCAGATGAAAGTTGATTCTTGCATCACAAAAGAATATAAGCGGTGCCCTATGATGCACCGACACCGACATGGACGCCGACACAGGCACACGAGCATTCTAAAAAAATGGGGACACGGACAAGGCGGGGGACACGCCATGTGTTTATTTATTTATTTATATAAATAAATATTTAATTATAGTTTGACACCTAGAAATTTTAAAAAAATTACAATTTGACCCCCAAAATTTTAAAAAATTACAGTTTGGCCCCTCAAAAATTATAGTTTGGCCCTTGCCGTATCCCCATCAGTGTCCCCCGCCGTGTCTCCCTGTGTCCCCCGCCGTGTCCCCCTAAAAGATTTATATTAAATAATGGGACACGCCACGTGACGTGTCCTGTACATGTCGTCGATGTGTCCCCGTGTCCGACACTGCGATACTTCGACCTCTAGAGGTGTTGGTGCTTCATAGGCGGTTCCACAAGAAATCCTTGCTCTGATACCATCTGTATCGAGGTCATGCTTGTGCGTGTCTGTGTCATGTTCTATGGTGCCACAAGAAAGCCTCGCCCCGTGACACTGTGGCGTGCATTGTGTCATGTTCTATGGTGCTTAGCCTATTCTGCTAGCCAACTATTGTCTATCAAATTGGAAAGTCGTTGGGGCTTCCATTGTTGTCTAAGATAGAAGAAATAAAATAGCTTATTAGTATAAGTTGTATTTGAAGATTTTTCGGAGCTAAATAGGTAAAGCAAGAGAATTGCAATTATCACTCCAGAGTCTTTGCCTTGTTCACCCACTTTATGTAGAAACTTTATACTCCCTTCGTTCCAAATTGAGTGACCTTTTTGAGACTCCGTGCTATTTTCAAATACTTATATATTTTGATTTATGAAGTTTTATGTGATTTTGAAAACTTTGTTTAATAGAATTAATTATAATCTATCAAACGAAATCCATATGGCATATTTTTTGACATTCATATTGAAAGATATAAGTAATTGAAAATGACACGTTTTTTCAAAAAGGTCACTCATTTTGGAACGGAGGAAGTATCCATTTCAAAACTAATTGGTAATGAGTGAAGAGGTCCTAAATATTATTAAGTGATCACCTATTCCACTCCTAAGCAATGTGAGACTCTATTTCCTTAACACCCTCCTCACGTGCAGCTGCATTTGAGGTCTGTCACGTATGACCACTTTTTAGGTCCTATCATCGTACAGTCTTTTTGCTGGTCTGTTATCGTGGGGTCTGAATTGTGAATTTTATAAAATGTGGGATGGAATGAACCCCGTTCTGATACTATGTAGAAACTTTATATCCATCTCAAAATCAATTGGCAATGAGTGAAGAGGTCTGAAATGTTATTAAGTGATCATTCATTTCACTCCCAAGCAATGTGAGACTCTATTTCCTTAACATCCCTCCTTTAACGCTCATATCAAAAGAGGGTTCTAGAGGCGGGTGCATATTTAATTATTTGTTGGACTTTAGCTACTTTAGGTTTATAGTCCAAGCCTTGACCACTACATAGGAGCGATAGTGAAGCCAAGCCGACAACCAAAATTTGAACTGTTTATATTGGTTTCAGGGAAAATTGTTCCTACAGGAGCGAAGGTGATGAGATGCCATATCCCCATTATTGTGTTATTTTGTTCTGCAATATTTCTTGTTTTGTATGTTATTTTGGTTGGCTATCAATCATGTATTTCCTTGTTTGTCCTACTCTTCATGTGAGATATGAGACTTATACTACCTTCAAGAATATATACCCAGTTCTCACCGAGTTCATAAAACTTCAGCAATGCTATGGTCGATTACATTACCTTAGTGATCCGAACTTGAATCTTGTGATTAGTGTATTAACTTTTGTTGGACTGTAATTTCCCGGAGCACACTGCTTGGGCACGGGTATGTATGTTTGGATGAAGACATCAAGTCAGATGCCTTTCAGAATTTGCCAGCCTACATTGTTTTTCTTACTTCATTTTGATCTTTTGGATGAAATGTCAGTAGTGCCTCCCTCAGTTCCTTGGTTTCGCTAAGAGTTGGTGGGACAGAGTAGGCTTTCGATATTATTGCAAGCTCTTGTATTCGGTTATGCCGTATGTCAACCAATAATACCCAAAATATAGGCTCTTTTTTATTGTAGAATCATTGAATGAATACACGATATCAGCGAGATGATGTTTTGGCTGTTTCAGAGGATGTTATGTTTTAGATTGGACAGTGAATATACAGAACTTACAAAAAAAAAACATCTGGGACTTGATTAGGACCTCATATTTACTCCCTATTGTCTAATCTATTCCATTAGATTACCATAATTTGTCCAATACAATAGGCCTGAGGCTATTGTAAGTGAACAAGGGCATGCAGAAAACTAGTGTAGTTTGTTCTTATAGACAGTGTTACTGCTCAGCAATGAAGTTTTCACGTATCTTAACTAATTTAACTGTTGTATTCAATCTGTGGCAGATATTTTTGGGGGAGGAACAACTGACCCATGTTTGCAAAAAACTGTTGAGAGGCATGTTCATGAACCCGACGTTATGAGCGCTGAAACCGGGCTACTGTAAATAGTTGAAGGGAAGTTAGCCATTGGCTCGTGCTATGGCGTTTCAAGATAAGAACCGTGGTTTTTTTCCTTTGAAGACCTCAACGTGGATTTGGAAGTGGCACGTATAGCATTACCATTCACTCACTAAAATGTGCAGGAATGAGATTTTTACTGTTTTTTTTTTTTTTTTTGTTGGGTAAGTTGAGATTTTACTTTTGTTTTATACTTCAATCTTTCCATAATTTTGTTCCCTTTTGAGATTTCTTGTCATTTTCACACCCCCAAAAATATGTCTTTGAAAATGATTGTTAAATTTCTTTACAGCGTTCAATTGATTCTTGGTTCTTCTCGGGATTCCTTGTCATTTTCGAACCCAAAAAATGATTCTGAAAATGCTTTTAAAAACTATGATTTAGAAAAGGGACTATTATGGAACAAAGGGTATAGAGAATAATCACATTTTTGGGAAATGATAATGCCAAAACTATTTTTGTTGGTGCCAAAACTCTAGTACACAAAAGGCTTGTACCATGTGCAATGTAGAAGACTTTTATGAATCGGTAAATCTGTCCACACAGATAATCTATGTATAGATTGTGCATAGATTTTGTTGTAGGGCCCACCACGGGTTCCACACAAACGATTCGAGCCGTTCATTAAATGTAAAACATTTTTTCAAGGGTTTCCATAAAAAATCAGCTCTATCCAATACCTATAGGTGTTTGATCTAATCATCTAATTTTTCATTATCCGAAAATCTGAATGAAAATTTAGATGATTGAATCGAGTATCGATAGGAATTAGATTGAGGTTATTTTTTACGGGGACCCTTGAAAAAATATTTTACATCTAATGAACGGCTCAAATCATTTGTGTGGGACTTGTGGTAGGCTCCACAACAAAATCTGTGCACAGATGTATGTGTGGTTAGCAGGGTTCTTTATAAATTGAAGTTTTGACACCAACAAAAATAGTTTTGGCATTATTGCTACCTTTTTTTTTTCATCGGAACATTTCCATGCTGTTAGACTCAACTTTTTACAAGGCCAAGCTTGATGAAGTTCTAATACGTAGGGTGTGTTTTTGAATGATCTCAACTATTGAAGGCTTGTATTAGATACTCATCCATCCCCATTTGTAGGTTTGTTTTTGGAGATCTCAACTTAATAAGGGGACACAATCATTGCATTTATTATCACTTTATTTTATTGTGTAATTTTACCATCCAATTATCACACTTTTTTACTTTGTTAGTGCTACTAATTAAACTAGGGTATCTATTCAAAAAAAATTAAACAAGGGTAAAGAAACAAAATTCACTCAATGGTGCCCCATTTTAGCTTTTGAGTGAGACAATTTTTTAAGACTACAAAAAAATTTAATTGGGATCAACAAATGGGGATGAAGGGAGTATTTCTCAACTCTGTTTGGTTTGATTTGATTCGATATGCTGATAGGGTTAATTTGAAAAAATAAACATGCTCTTTCTGTGAGGTCCTTTTTGGTGAGGTCCCCCATCCCCTTAATGTCCACGGCTACGGGCCTAGCTAACTTAGGAAGGGGCTTGTATAAAGAGTTGGGTCCAACATAGAGAAATAGGAGTTTCGATGACCCTCGAAGAGATGATGGGACATGCAAATAGGGCATAGGGGCAGGCTCGAAAAGAAAAGTAGGATCAATGCTTCAAGAAGGGCATCTACTGATGCACAGCGAATTAAGCCACGTGATATACGCACCTTTGACACAATCAATAAGGGCTCGGCTTTCGGGAAATGATGATAAGGAGTATTCTATTCTTTCTTTCCCTTCCCCGGGCTAGGAAGTCTATTCCTAGTTGTTCTGCTCCATTGATGTAGCCAACCACATGTCAAAGGCATTGAAAAGGTCAAACCAAAAAGAGAGTCCTTGCATGCCTAAAATCCTTTTGGATCTGGTTTGCTTGGTCACCGCAGTAACTCATCGACTTTGTTTGGTTTTAATTTTGAGAGATGGTTTTGAAATAATAAGTGAGGAAAGATGGATAAAAAAAAAAAGTTACAATTAATTGAAAAGAGTACGTATTAGAAACCGTGCTCGATCACACATAGATCGAGCAAGTACATACCCAAATTGAGGTGGGATTGGTTTGTCATCGTACCTACTAGGAATCGTGTGTGACGTTTCAAAATTTCCCATCCATGTTCTCATTAGCAACATTTCTTTCAAGGTTCGGGAAAAACGTGATGCCAAATTGCCCTTTTCAACATTTCTTTCAAGGTTCGGGTTCTTGACCTTCCCGGGCATGGGCTAGCCTTCTCCAAGGGAGGGAGCTTCTGATGAAAGGAGTTCGTTGGCAGATACAAAATGGTGCTTCAGTGGATTTTTGGATTGACAAGTGGGTTCCCTCTCTACCTTCTTTCTGCATTCAATCCACAAAACCTCCATGGGTATCCAATAACAAAGTTGCTAATTTCATCAATCCCTTCTCTGGTGAATGGAGAATTGCAAAGCTTAGACAAGTGTTATCAGAAGTAGAAGTCCAAGTGGTGGCTAATATTCCCATATCAAAACTCGGAAGAGCAGATTCGGTCGTATGGAGTCTTCACCTTAGTGGGAAGTATACAGTCAAGAGGGGTTACCACTACATTGTTTCTAAACCCAAGCGTCCATCCCCATCTAATGTTCCTGGTCCTTCATTCTGGAATTTTTTGTGAAACCTCAAAATCCCTCCCAAATTGAAGCACTTTTGGTGGCGGCCCTGTCGTAACAAGTTGGCTACCAAGGAGAATCTAGTACAAAGAAAATGTGCAACCTCGCTAATCTATCAAAGATGTGGAAAAGCTGTTGAATCAGGTGTGAGCACATTCTTTTTCTTTGCAAGTGGGCAAGAAAAGTATTTTTTACTAGTCCTCTAGCTGGTTTTTTTTTTTCCCCAAATGATATTGGTTCTATCATGGCATGGTCTTTGAGAATAAAAGAAGAGATTGACAAAAGGAATTTGGAGACTGATATTTTCGTTAAAGCAGTCTTTCTGTGTTGGTTTATTTAGAAGGCCAAAAATGATCTTGTGTTCCAATCCTTGAAACAGTCTCCCATTTCAACTGTTGCTTGTGCTATGGGAGCATGGGATGAATTTATTTCAGCTACTGAGATCACTTCCTCTACCCATTAGTCGCTTCATTCTTCCCTTCCTTTACCTTCTTCCCATTGGACCCCTCCTGAAAATCAATTGTGATGCCTCTTGGTCCAGGGATCTCAAGAGGGGATGTGGTGGAATTGTTTTGAGAGATAATCGTGGTCATCTTGTCGATGGGAAAAGATTCAGGATCTCATCTACTTCGGCTTTCCTTGCAGAGGCCTCTGTTCTTCGTGAAGCATGTTTTTTCGCCAAAGCCTTGAACCTTTCCTTTGTTTGCATTTGCATTGAGAATGATAATGCGAAGCTTATTTCTTTAAGTGTTTCAGAACTTGTTCCTCCATAAGAAGCTTTGGCAATTATTTCTGATATTCGTTTGCTTGCTAGTGATATGAGGCTTTCTTTTTGCTGGACCCCCCGGGGAGGAAATGAGGCTGCTCATTGGATTGCCTCCTCTCAAGCCTCTAGCTTAGGTCTAAATTGGATGGTTTCAACCCCTGTAGTTTTGGTTTGTATTTCATGTAATGACGCTCTTGTTTATCAATGAAATTCTGTTCAAAAGTTTTTTTTTTTTTTTATGGGTGTGTGTGTGGGATATTTTCGGTAGGTCTATATTCTACGAATGATGTCGCCTTTGTTCGGTTTCCATTTTAGTTTTTACTTTCATTTTTGTTTTCAATCATTACTCTTATCTCTCCTCAATTATTACCTCTATTTTTAATTATTACTTTAATTTTTTTTTATATTTCTCCAATCATTATCCCTATCTCGCAATTATTACCTCTATTTCTCTCCACAATCATTACCTAAAAATAAAAGCAAAACTCCTATCCGAACAAAACAGCCATGGCTGCCACCTGCCTATAAACATTGAAAAAGCAGCACTATTGTACTCCAATGTGTTTCTTACTTTACTCCTAATTCCGTTTGATAAAAACAAATGATTGTCGAATTGAATAAGAATATTCGGTTATTAAATTAACAAAAAATATTAGTAGTAGAAGTTAAACATCAATTTTTAGGTTAAAGTTCACAGCCAAACAAAGGCGCCAAATGCTTGTGGTGTAGTTGAAATATGACTGGATGCACTTCGTTGACTTCAATCTTTATTATCAAATCTGACCGTGACGTTGCAAGTGCATCGCCTGGGCTGTTGTTAGGTAGTTGGACCAATGTTCCGAATACAGTACCGGTCAGGATATCGATTTTTCTACTGGTACGGTACGTACCGGTACCGGTTAAATACCGGGTACCGTTTCGGATTGATCGCTATTAATGTTATTTTCCTACTTAAAAAAAAAATTATAGTATAATTTACACTTTTTTAAAATAAATAAAATAAAAAAATCCGGTATTTGTCCGGTACCATCCGGTATTTGCCCGGTATTGTCCGGTATTTGCCCGGTACCGTCCGATATTGTCCGGTACTTGAAAAAAATATAAATTTATCGGTACTATCCGGTACCAACCGGTATGTCCAGTACTGACCAGTATTTGAGCCGGAACAAAATTAAAGGTATAGGGTACCGGATTTGGTAAAACCGGCCGGTACGGAACGGTATTAATAACATTGAGTTGGACAGTGCATGATAAAGGGAACCAGCTGTGCCCATCTCACATCAACGTGCAATTGCGCTAAATCTCGGATTCGAGAGTGTTGTAGTGCAATCCGGCAGTCCATCTCGGCAATGAACAACTGAGATTTTCATCCGAACAATGGACGGTGAGGATTTGTAGGAGTTCGGATTAAATCAGAGTCGTTTTGTGTCGAGATGGATGGCCGGATCTCACTACAGGCCCTCCCATTCCCTAAATCTCTTCCGCACTACACGGTGTAGTGGGCGCGGGTGCACTATAGTCCCTCCCATTCCCTAAATCTCACCGTCCAAAAGTGTTTCGAATGGTTTAGATGATCCTACTATTTATTACTGCTAATAGTATTTTATTACAGGTCATGAAATAATTCTTTCCTAGATTATTAATTGCCGAGAGAGACGGTGAGATTAACAAAGCTGCACGCTGTTATGAGACGGGCGCAGTAGCCCCTTGAGTCCATGATAAAGTGCAGTGTATGTATTTCGATTTCACCCAAATATTATCAAATCTAAACCGCTATAAAGTTCGTTTTCTCTTGTATATATTTGTGCCAAAAATCAAGTAGTCGAAATTCAATGACTGTAAGATCTAGATAGATTTGTTTAACCCGTTTATTTTCTAGTATATCACACTCACGATTTATTTTACAATTTGAACCTTTTTGTTTGCAACATCTACTTAACAAATTTTATAGATTATAAAGAACTCAGATCACACTTACTCCATTAAGTATCCACAAAATTGACAAAAAATTTGATACATCTATCTAGTGTATGATAACATTGGAGGCTTGGAGCTCACAGAATCACCACAGTGAATTAGGCCAGTTTTGGCTTAATAATCAGGTGTGTATGTGTGTGTTTATTTTAATTTTTTCACTTGTGTAAGTAATCAAAACACAAGCACACACTCCACCTCACTCTCTCCCATCCGGCCCTCTCTCTCTCTCTCTCTCTCTTGTTCTATGTATAGACATATATAGGTATATATATAAATACATGTATATATTCATCTAGGAAAGTAAAACCTAAGATAATTAGGCTTAAGGCTATAACATAGATGTGCATGCATGGCAAGGCTAGTCTTGCTTCCTTTTGAAGCAAAATGATGAGATTCCATGTATGACTTGTCTTGTCATGCTTATTGGCAAGTCAAAGGTCTATTAACCAAGGTACAAAAATTCCCCTAACAATTATGGACCAAGGGGTAAAAGAATATTGGTAATAATTTGATATGACTAGTTATGGGAATCTATTATCCAAGGGATAATATTTTCCCTAACAATTATGGACCAAAGGTTAAAGTTTTCCCTTGCCTTTATTATCTAATAGGTAGGGTAAGCAATGATGATAGGTAAAGTTTAAATGACTAAACATCGAAATAAAAATGATTACTCCTATAGTCTAATGGTTCAATAGGGTTCGGAGGGTTTCATAAGGCTCAAAGACGGTCAAAAAGGTCCATCTCGGGTTAGGAAATTGTAACTCGATTGAAACGGTAATTAGGGTTTTCTAACGAATTGGTTGGAAACTAATTCTACTTGCCAAGTAGGATTTCTAGCCAAAAAATATAATTTAAATATTTTATTTAACTCACTAGAAAAAAATACAAGTGCTTCTACAAGCATACTTGTCTTTAGAAAATGACTAGATTGCTCGGCGTGAAAATATATAATTTTATAAATCTCAAATCTAATTATGACGGATTATTAAAATTAAAAAGAAATTTTTAGTAGCAAATCCAAGTAATTAAAATAAAATTTAAATATTTCACGAAATTTTTATTTACCAAAAATCAGGGTCGTTACAAGGGTTTTGGATTTTAGATTCTAACCATTATTCTATTTCTCTTCAATTACTATTTTCATTTTTTTCTTTATCTCAACCTAATCATTACTCTATTTCTATTTACACTCATTACCTATAAATCCAAATTTAAAATCCCAAAATGAACGGAGTCACAATTTTGGCCCCAATGTCTATCTCAAGAGTCTTCCTCCCCGCACGTAATTACTCCATCCATCTCAGCCCCTAACGTTAGTCCAGTTGATTGGTGGATTTATTTTTCGAAATAATTTATCGGAGTTCGACTTTTGGAATCATACTATAAGAAAGTTATTTATTGTAAATTTTATAGTTCTGGCATTAACGGTCTGCCTTTGACCAGACATAAGAAAAATTTAGTTCGAAGTGCGCATAAAATTGTAAACAGACTCAAGCTTAAGTACTTATTTTTTATTTTTTAAGAAGACAATTTCAAGTTTAAAAATAATACTCCATCCGCCCCTTATTTAGAATCCAGTATTTCATTTTGGGCTGTCCCTTAATAAGTGTCCATTTTGTAAAGTTAATGGGTAAAAGTTAGTCCATTGTCTATTTTGTCCCTAAAAGTAAATTCTATTTTGAAAAGTTAATTAACGAGTAAAAGTGTAATGATGATAGGTAAATAGAGAAATTGGAAGAAAAAGTTATGAGAGAGGTATAATGATGATGTCTTTTTAATAAGTTAGAGTTACGAAACAGGACACTTAAAAAAGGACGAAGGGAGTAGGCTTAATAAAATCTAAAAATATGTAATATAGATATGGTGCAAAAAAAATAAAAAAATTATTTCTTATTTACATTATTTTTGAGTTTAAAAATGTAAAATAAATACTTATTTTTTAAGAAAGTGTTCTGAAACGGAGCCTCAAACATCTATTCCGATAAAAAAAGAAGAAGTACTCAAACACTTCTGACGGGCGAAAAAAAGAAAACTCCCTGCATCTCTCTCCCTCCCCCAAATCTGATGACTTCATAGAGTACTAAGTAGTACGTATTAGTATCCGACACGTGCCGTGACATCTTAACTTGTCACTTGTCAGTACACCTTTCGCTCTCTAGTTAGGGGACTCGGCTGTAGTTTCCTTCCATCCAGTCTCGTTCATTTTGAGTTATTTGTGGGCTCTCTCTAGGTCTAAAGCAATGATCGGAATCGTTCACTTTTTAGAGCTCATCGAAAATAATTATTACATCAAAAATCAAGTTGATCATGCTAATATGTTTTCAAAATACATTAATCCTATTTCTACAAAAAGTGTGCAACATAGGAATTACTTATTTGACACAACTATATATGAAGCTTAATGTATTTCAAAATCATATCAAATATTATCTGATCAATCTGATTTTCTACAGGATCATTGTTCTCGATAAGCTCTAAAAAATAAACAATTTCGATCATTATTGTGAGTCAGAAAAAAACACCCATAAACGGCCTACACTGGATCAGATTAGATGGAGAGGAAACTCGATAGAAGCTGACTCCCTCGTTAGGTAGTTGCCAACGCAATATAGAGTGATTTTATTTTACCAAACTAACCCTATTATGATCTAATAGCTACTACATAATTTGTTTCAACGTTACTTGTTAATACTCCATCTGATCCAGATAAAATTATCTTACAATTTACTTTTAAAGTCATACTTACCATCAATTTTCACAATTTGAATTTATTAGGAACACCTTCTCAATATTTTTTTTTTGAGTTAAGCATAATATAATGACAAAATTTCTACAAAATTTACAAAAGATTCACAATACCTCTGTTAATTTCTTGTCTTTCTTGTTAATCCTTTTAATTTGTTGACTTTCTATTTTTGTTTTTAATAAATCAAAATATTCGAATCAAATTACGCACATTGCATTACTGCATACCTGATTAAGGCCCCGTTTCAGAAATCTTCTTAAAAAAATAAACAGTTTATTTTATATTTTTAAATTCAAAAATAATGTAAATAAAAAATAAATTTTCAATTTTTTTTTATCATATTAAAGATCTCATTGAGATCTTTCAAATAAGATCCATATTGCATATTTTCAGAATTCAATAACCACATAATTTTTAAACTTAAAATTATCTTTTTAAAAAATAAATTTTTTTTTTCACTTTTAAACGGGCTCTAATAATCACAACTTTTCAAATCTATCTTTATCTCCAATCAAAAGTTTAGGAAGCATTCAACTTTTTTTTTTGACACGAGGAAGCATTCAACTTAAAAAGTAAAAACTTACACAAGCAGTTTTGGCCCCACATTCCCCCCCCCCCCAATCGGAAATTCCAAGTGCACACCAAGTGTACATCCATAGACACAAGTATTTGGCCCCGCTGCAGTTCCCTCAATACCCAATACAGTAGCATTTCCAATCCAACAATTTCTAAATTTCTATTTGAGAAATTAATCAATTTTATTTGAAAAGTGAATTTAGAGAATTGTATTATTTATTTCAATTTCAATTCAACATTCTATTTCTCAACTCAATACATATTTGGAGGAGATGCTTAAGTCTCCACTGTCGCTTATACGTACGTGTATCGTATTATTTATGCGCTACTGTATATTCGCTGCCGGAACGGGAAGTAAAGCGGAAAGAATGGCGTCTGTGCTGGAGGAAGAAGGGCCGTTTTCGGTGAAAGTATTGGTGGCGGAGAGTTCGTCTTCGTCGTCGTCAAATCCGACGAACGCCGTGATCTTCGTCGGAATAAGCCTGGTGTTGGGAATCGCATCTAGGCATCTCCTCAGGGGCACCAGAGTCCCTTACACCGTCGCTCTCTTCATCCTCGGTATCGGCCTCGGATCTTTAGGTCAGTTCCAACGCTTTTTATTTTTTTCCCAGAATGACTGAATGATCGCTTATTATAGTTTTGCTTTAGGCTTTTGATGTTTTCAGTGGACCACTCAAAGGGTTTGTTTAGTTGAAAAGGCAGATTGTTGGAGATATCGCGGATCAGTCTAGAGTAGGCTATTTCTTTACTGATAAACAAGCAGTGTTCTAAAAGTTGCAAGGCGCTAGTCGGGCGGAAGAGGGGCACCTAGCGGCTAAGAGCCGACTCGTTGGTGGACTAGCTCCCTAGGTGGCCGACTAGTCGACCCGTAGGCTCATTTTTATCTAGGTGTTAGACCCCCGACTAGCGCCTAGGTGCCCACCGCCTGGACTGATTTTTAGAATTGATTAAACAAGAAGGCTCTGCACTCCTGATGGATGTGCTTTGAATTTGATGATTACAAAGGTAAAATTCTGAATTGTCAGGAGACAGAAAAGTGAATAAAATTTAGAAATGAAGAAGTTACTCAGAGATGAAGCAATAAGGGTTGTAGTCCACATCACCAGTTAACAGAAAGGAAAAAGAAAAAAACCATGTAGGAAAAAGGAAGAAAAAATGTGCAGGCATTGGCTTCATAACACAACGAACAGAATGTGATGAAGGATTGACCCATTTTTCACGCCTTATTGATATGCGCAGACAAAATCTCTTCCCATAAGATATTATGTACTCAAATTACACGCAACTCCTTCCAGTGCGCAAGTCATAAACCTTTACCCTTGCACCATTTTTGACCCAAGTCTTTGATGTATTCAGTCGTTGGCAGTGAAGGGAAAAAATTGTTTTCCCTTTAACTCTTCACACATCAGCCGCATGGTTTTTTATTTTCATGAATCCAATTTAGTTGTCAGTGAGGTATTTTGTTTGTGAGAGCATTCATGCACCATTGCATCACCTTTGCCTGTGTTACTTATTTTCCTTTTCTAATCTTCTTTCCTTTGATAATCTCTTATTACACGTAATGAAGTTATAGGCCAGTCCCTTGCCTTTCCAGGCTGTTGGTTTTAAGATTTTTCTGCCATCAGTATGTAATGGCTTATTTTATATTGGTAACTCTATATGCAGAGTATGGAACAAGTCATGGACTGGGAAAGATTGGTGATGGCATTCGTATTTGTGAGTTAAATCTGCATTTTCCTGAGTAATGTGAGGATTTTGGTTACTGCTTCTAAATTGCTTTCTACCATTAGGGGCTTCTTTGCTGTAAAAATATCAGATATCTGAAGAGGTTTGCTTTTGTTCATGTGCAGGGGCAAACATTGATCCTAACCTTCTATTGGCTGTTTTTCTCCCTGCTCTTCTTTTTGAAAGTTCATTTTCGATGGAAGTGCACCAAATTAAGGTTCCATTGTGTACTTTCTCCACTTGAGCATTTGCATTTGAGTACAAGTGGTTAGATGGATTGTTTCCTCTCTCTCTCTCTCTCTCTCTCTCCCTCTTCTATAAAGAATGAATTATGTGGCTCTATTTAATAGTTGTTTCTTTCACTCTTTCTTTGATGCTTTAGAGATTAGAAACTACAAAGGAAAATGCAAGAACTCATTAGCTTTATGGATATTTTGAAATTCAACATAGCAGTGTTTTAAATGGCGAAAGGCGCACCGGTCCCTTTGGGCTTTAGCGCAAGGCGTGAGGCGCGCTTTACTGACGCGAAGTGCAAATTTTTTTTTCTCTTCACAACGAGGCAAATTTTATTAGAACAAGTTTTCAACACAAACGAACACTTGTAAAACTTTTAAATGTCATAAAACATAACATGTCAATGGTTAAACGAAAGTACCAAACACTAAACATACCAATAATGTTTAGCCTTAGTGACATAACATAAGGATTAAAGGCAATAAAATCTAGAGGCATACAGAGACGTGGAAGGGACAGAAATTTCGATTTCGATTTTCTACAGCCTAACTAATCTGAAATTTTATTTTCAGTTATGAAAAAAAAAAAAAAACGTGGGAGAAGAAGAAAAAGAAGAAAAAAAAAATAGAGACATGGGAGAAGAAGAAGAAGAGGAAAAAAAAAAAAGATGAGAAGAAGAAGAAGAAGAACAGAGACGTGAGAAGAAGAAGAAGAAGAAGAACAGAGACGTGAGAAGAAGAAGAAGAAGAAGAGGGAGGAGGAGGAGGAGGAGCTTACCTGGAGCTGCTATCTCTCGATCGAACAGGAGGAGAAGAAAAGGAGCAGAAGCTGCTGTCGTTGAAGCTGCTCTGCTGGGTATGATCGATTAGGGTTGAAATCGACTTAAAAGAAAGAATTATTCAGTGCATCGCGAACATGTTATGTATGGATGGGAGCTGTTAGATCTGATTTTTGGCTCACAGACGAAAGGCGTGTGCCTCAGCTCCTTTCGTGCGCCTTAGGGTTCCGCGCTATAGCCCACATCTTCGAAGCGCATGCCTTGCGCTTCTCTGCGCTTTGCGCGCTTTTTAAAACACTGCAACATAGAACAAGCATTCGAATTTCTCAATGCAAGACAACTCACATACATAAATATTTGTGGGTTAAGTACACTATTGGCATGCAGGCACCCTAAGCTGAAAAATTTGCTGGAAAAGAACTGAACTGCAAAAGCTAGGTTTATAAAAGTAATCTGCAGTCTGTATGTGTGAGGACACCTTCATCTCAAACGCTAGCTTTGGGGGTAGAAGTTAGAACCTCATCTCAAAAGCTAGCTTTTGGGATTATATCTCTGAACTTGTCGCATGGTATAAGATCTGGAGTACTTGGAGATGGGTAGGGTCTGCCCCTAGTGCACACACGACAACTGTTGCTAAGTGAGCACGTTGTACGTGAGGGAGAGTCCGAAGGGAATTCTCACATTGCTTGGTGGTATAAAACTAATGTGTGGTATGTTAGACTGACAGAACCTTCATTAGTTAGCTTTTTGATTCGTGTTCTAGGATCATGAAACATATGTGTCTACAACCTGCAAATGCAAATATTCGACTTCATTCAGGTTTATGTTTTTGGACCTTAAGCATTGAAACTAGGATAATGAAGACGTGCATTTGTATGGTACCAGGTGGGACTGGTTTTTGTGTAGCTAGAATGCTCCCATGGGTGAGAAATTTATCTAGGCTGAAAAACTTCAAGAAGCTTTTTGATGCAGCGCAAGCATACAGAAGCACAAAATTAGCACGAGTTAAATCTGTTGATTCGCTCACGAATACCAAGAAATTAAATCCTTTTCTAAACCTGTCAATTCTGAGAATACCTAGGGATAAAGGCATCAAACACTTTGAATTTGGAAGATAAAGAAATATTCTCCCTATAAAACTCAATATTATTCAATCAACTTCCTTTTGCATAAGACTTGCAAACATATTTATACTAGACTTGACTCTTAATCTTCCCAAGACAATAAATAACCTAGAAACTAGAACCACCCTTTAGACTCCTTGTGCATATAGAAAAACTAAATGACTCTTCGATCGACTCAATAACTCTTTTGATTAACAAAATGACTCTAAAAACCTAAGAAGCACTGTTATGGATACGGGATACGAATATGTGGATACGTGATTTTTTCAAAAAGTAGGATACAATACGTTAGGGGATACGTTGAATATAGAAGTAAAAAAAAAAAATTATATATATTATATTCACATATAGTGATATATATATATATATATATATAGAGAGAGTGAGAGAGAGAGAGAGAGAGAGAGAGAGAGAGAGAGAGAGAGAGAGAGAGAGAGAGAGAGAGAGAGAGAGAGAGAGAGAGAGAGAGAGTTACAAGGTTGACGACATAGATGAGAGACAAGAAAGAGGATATCATTGGTGTGTTTCTGCCTTTCTGGTGTCGATTGGTGGGGGAAAAAGATATATATAGTCCTAATTGCAATTTTAACCCACATATTTTAAGTAAGTAATAACATATTTACCCTGTGCGTATCCAAAACGTATCCGAGCGTATCCAACACGTATCCGAAACGTATCGAGATACCAAAAAATAATTCTAAAAGCAGGATACTTTAAAAAAATGTATTAGATACGTATACGCATACTATACGGGATACAAGGCCAAAATAGAGTATCCGTGCTTCATAGCTAAAAACTATGACTGAATATTAAATAGATACTTGGACTAAAAATTAAAAGAAATGATTGGAAGAATAAAAAAATGCCCCATCATTTCTAGCAGCTTCATTATGCTATAAGCCTATAACAGAACTCCCACACATATTTCTTTTCTTGCTGCCACTTTAGTGCATGAACATGTGTTCATTTTATAGATTCTTTTGTCTTTACATGCAAGACATAAGAAGGAGCCATGTATCACATGAAGTGGCAACACCCAAAAGCTTGCGTCAGAGTGGAGTAATGTCTATGTCAACCACCCACCACATGGGTGATGACTCATAGGCAGAAATAACTAGTTGCATCCCTCTTGGTGAACTACGATTGCATTTTACTTTTACAACTGTTCCTAGGGTACCACTACCAAATATTTGTACAATCGCCTTGATCCTTGATAAAAAAAAGAAAGAAATCACATTGATCCAAGTTACTGTGCGAGGTTTGTCTCCAATAGCCTTTCATGAAGGATTGAATTATCCGCTAGGAGATGCCGCATACTGCGATGATCATTGATAATTAGGGAGAACAAAAGTGTTTAGGGTTTTCAATTAACCCTAACACAGATGTTATGAATATATATAGGAGTGAATACAAATCACAATACTTCCCCCACTGACTAATAACAAACACTGTAACTCTTAAGTACTAACCACCACAATACATTGGCATTGAGAATTCATTAGCTAGCTATTACTGGGATGCTGCCCATAAATAGTTTGTTGAGTATGAATCATTGTTGAAATGTTTCTTAATCTGTTTCTTATACTCCGTGTTTCAGATTTGTAGAATAAATATCCAAAAAATAATTAGATGAAATGGTTTTCACCTGCAGATAATTTGTTTCCTTGTTTCTTTACTTATATTTTCACTTAGCTGGTGTTAGCATGGTTCTAGGCAATTCATTCAACACGTTTGGACATTAGCTTGGATTTCGATGATTTCAATTGTTCTTTGTTGTTGTTTTCTGATGCAGAAATGTATGGCACAGATGATTATTCTTGCTGGGCCTGGTGTTCTCATTTCAACCTTCTGCCTTGGTTCTGCCTTAAAGGTTTAGGGAAACTCTCTTGTTTATGTTCAATAAGTATCAGTCTTATGCAATAACTCCACTTCAAAATTCTGCAGCTTACTTTTCCTTATGATTGGAGCTGGAAAACATCATTGTTACTTGGGGGACTTCTTAGTGCCACTGATCCTGTGGCTGTTGTAGCTCTTCTGAAAGAGCTTGGTGCAAGCAAAAAACTTAGCACCATCATTGAAGGAGAATCCTTGATGAATGACGGGTAGTGTTTTCAATGTTTCTGTCTACAATGTTTTCTTCAAACAAACTGCCTACGCAATAAAAATAGTACTCATTTAGTATTGTCCTGTGTATGGAAGAGCGCCTACCCACACATTGTTGGGCATAAAAGCACATAAATTTGTAGATTACCATCCTGGCACCCTCTAAGGGCTTAAACTTTTAGACAAGTTGGTGGGCTGAAATTTAACAAGATGAAGTGGTCCTTATCTTTAATTTCATGCTCAATATGGAGTCTTAAGTAGTCGGCTTCTAATTTCAGGACTGCTATCGTGGTCTATCAGCTATTCTATCGAATTGTGTTTGGGGAGAGATTTAGCTTTGGGGCTATAGTAGAGTTTCTTATGAAAGTTTCTCTTGGAGCGTAAGTATGTTTTATACTCAAGTTGATGTTGTAGAATGTGGAAGTTGTTTTAAAACTCCTTCCTTTGTTTAGTGTAGGCATTGGTCTTGCTTTCGGAATAGCATCTGTTTTGTGGCTTGGATTTATTTTCAATGACGCTGTGATAGAGATTGCCCTGACTCTTACAGTGAGCTACATTGCTTTCTTCACGGTATGCATCTTCTTCAACTTGGGACATTTGATTTTGTATTCCTTAGTTCTTCTATATGTATATCTAGCATATCTCCTTGTTTTTGTTCAGTTGGTATGTGTATCCCTCATGAAGTATTTTCACATCAAGTGGGCTTAGTTTGAACTGAAACAATAACACTTTGTTTCGAACTTGGAGAAAGAAAGGGGAGAAAAAGGAAATTAGAAAAAATTCTCCTCCATTATTTGGTTCTTGGAGAAAGAGAGAAGGAAACAGCAAAGCAAACATTTTCCTTCCACTTTTCTTCCACTTTCCTGCCAATTATTGTCTTTTCTTTTCTTTTCTTTTCCTTTCTGTAAGTTCCAAACAAAGCATAGCTTCGCTTGATAATTGGGAGTTTCAAGAACAAATGATTTTTCTGTAGTGCCTTCGGGTTGGTCGATTTTCTCTTTCATAGATTTCTCTGCCTGATGCCTGATGGTTCAGCATTTTGTTACCTTTTACCAATGCATATGAATTGATTAACTGCAGGTAATTAATCACTAGTCTTTCATTGGGGGAGAATAAGCTACATTGGTCAAACATATAAATTGTGAGGTTTGAGTTTTCAAAATAGATGAAATCTGCTGTCCTGGATCTAAACTGAAGCAGTTCTAGCTAGGAGTCTAGGATGATATTTTTTTTTGGCTGGTTGTTGTGGACTATGGAGTGTTTGGTCACTGTTTTTGTTCGTCTTCTTCTGTTTATTGCACTAATTTTGGGCACCTTTCACAGGGTGTGACCCCTGTCATTTGGAAGTAGGCGCTTAACACATGGCTTTTGGACTAAAAAGTGCAGCCGTGCTACTTGCACAGATTTTTGTGCACATATAATGCATATACATTTTTGTGGGGGTCCATATCGGGTCCCACAAAGATGATCCGAATCGCTCATCTTTCTTAAAATATTATTTCAAGGGTTCTTGGAAAAAATCAACTCCAACGGATATCGTTAAAGGCTTTCTCAGAATCGTAGCTTTTTCAGAATTCGTAGAGCGAATCATTCAGATTTGCCCTACGATTCTGAAAAAGCCTTTACCGATTTCTGTTGGAGTTGATTTTTTATAGGAACCCTCAAAATATATTTTAAGAAAGATGAACGGTTCGGATCATCTTTGTGGGACCTGATATGGGCCCCCCAAAAATGTGTGCATGATATGTGCACAAAAATCAGTGTTCGAATGTAAAAAGTGCACAGCCTGCTTCAGTTTATTGTGCTTGTAAATTGACGTTAATACCTTGATAACCATATGACCTCTGTTAGATTTCTTTGAGGGTTCCAACCTAAAACCAATTGACAATAGGCGGAGTAACCTCTAGATTTTATCAACCAACCTTGAGTGGCTTAAATGAGCGATGTGGGACGAGTCTAACAACCTCTCTTGTTAACAAATGACCCATATTTATTACCACTGCAATGCCATGTACCCTTCCCCCTCCCCCAGCAACACTTGGTCTTCAAGGTAAGGTTTGATGGAAGTGGGTTCTTGTAAGTTGATTTCTGAACAGAATATAGGTGCACAAAATCACATCTGTTGACAGAATATTTAGAAATATAACAGGGGTCTTAGAGCCTTTCTTAGAATTTCTTGACACCTGACCTATATTGTAACCCAGACATCTATCACCTGTGTTTCTACTGGAACTGTCAATATACTAAATCGTAGATCTTATCACAGAAGGAACCATTTCTTCACTGCATGTATTTTCACATCAAGTATCCTATTCTGCATTCAATGGGTAAACCTTTTGCTTTTTTTGAGGACATAATGCATTTTCATGTTCATAAATTCATGACAGAGGTTTTTTGGGAAGTTAATTCATTGAAGAAATGAAGCAAGACAGGTGCAAAGGGGCATACCACAGAACAGCAGAAAACGTACAACCAAAAAGATACAAAAGCCTCACCCAGGCCAAGAAAAACAACAAAACTCAATCACGTGCACCGAAGGACACTCAAAGGCACAAAACTAACAACAAAGTAGGTGCAAAATACCCTACATACACTCTGCACCTTACACAAAACCATCATCAAGTAATTATCTGCAAGCACAATATGCCAAGCATATTTTTGAATATCTGATTATCAAGTCTAATGTTTTGTTCTCAAATATTTGGAAGGGTGGAGGGAGTGGGGATCATATATATTTTTTCCCTATCAAATCTTCTGATCTTATTTCTTCATTTATTTAGTGTTTGTGACTACATTCCTTTCTGCATGTGGGAGTAGCTTGCTTTTCATTGTAAAACTTTGGTTCTTTGTTTTTTTTAAGCGAGGCACGGTTGTGAATTGACTGACTATTGTTATCCTTTTCGGATTCATTTACAAATGTGTTATATGTAAAAGCTTATTTATGCAAATTATACTGTTATCTCTCTCTCTCTCTCTCTCTCTCTCTCTATAATCTTTTCTCTGCTAGGGTTTTCTCCTTGTCCTCCTCATCTCCTCCTCCTCTCTCCCCATTTTCTGTTCTCAGCTATCTCTCTCTCCATCCCCCATTTTCCCTCTCGCTTTCTGGTTTGGGGGATCTTTATTTTCTGTTTCATTTTCAATTAGCTGGTGTTTACATAACCAGTTTTGCCAGCCATGTTTCATCCTCTTCAGTTCAGATCTGTTCATGTCTTGTCATCTGAAGCTCGCAGTGTATCCCTAGTTTTCAGTTTTATCTGAGGTTTGATTGTGCTAAGGTCTGCTTTATTCAGCCACACATTTTTACCAGGCAGCGGTGTAAGGTGTTTTTGGGGTTTCAGTGAGAAGGTGTTTTTTTGGTGATTTCACCACACCCCCACCCCCCACCCCACACCACCCCCCCGGTAAGATGATTTTTGGCTTCATCAAGCATGGTTTAAGATGATGTAGGGGTTATGGCCAAGGTGATCATCGTCATGATGGTGGAGGTTACACTGTAAAGGTTTTTGTTTAGTGGAGAGTTGTGTTTTGTGTAGGTGTGTTTTGTGGGGTTATAGTGGTTTTGCATCTCATTTAAGGGTATGGCCGAGTGATTGTGGACATGGCGTCTGTCTAAGGGGCTATGTTTAGTGATGATTTTGGTTTTGCTTAGGGGTGTTTTTGGTGATTGCAATGGTTTTTTGGGTTTCTTTCTGACGTGCTTCTCAGGTATGGTGGCAGACGGAAGATTTTCGGGTGGCTGATGCGAACTTCGACGGCGCAATCAGTGGTGATGCGTGGTAACATGCACTGGGAGGACTGTGTTTGATGTTTTTTCGTAATTGCAAGTTCTGAGAAAAGGCATGGGATGGGATGTCTGTTAAAGCAGCAGTGGTTGTTCTCTAGGTTGGACTTGGAACATGTGTTGGCAATGGCTAGTTTTTTGGGCTTCTCAAATCTTGGACTGGAGAGTAGTAGTTTATGTTTTGTGTTTTGCTTGTAGTTTAGAGTTAGCTCTTTGCTAACCTATTGTTATGGTTGTTTTTCTTTAAAAAGAAAATTCCGGAGAGGTAGGCTAAGAATTTGCGAGTAGCTATAGTAGGAGGGTATTGTACACTCTCTGAGGCTCTCTCAATGCTTTTCTTTTCTTATTGTACTGATTTAACTTTTTTATCCTTGTGTAAATGGAATGTTTTTGCCGATAACCAAAAAAGCTGATTTATGCTGTTTCTTTCTCTGTTTCCCCCTTTCTGATGTGATAGGCTCAAGAGGCGGCTGATGTTTCGGGTGTTCTAGCAGTGATGACTTTGGGAATGTAAGTTGAATATGTTTATAGAGTTTTCTATTTGCGAATAACTTCTTGATATAACTTTGCATTGACAGGTTCTTTGCTGCAGTTGCAAGGACTGCCTTTAAGGGTGATGGTCAACAAAGCTTGCATCACTTTTGGTATATGTCATGTCTTCTTACTTCTAACTTGTGTAGCCTTTACGGGCATTCAATTCAAGTGTGTTTCACAGTCTTTTCGGGAACTTTTTCTCAAAAAATGTGAAAAAATGTATGAATGAGTGTAATTGTCTTCTATACCAAGAGGTTCTATTAGGTTTTCTTTAGGGTGTTTTAAAATTTTGAATATTGCTGTTCGATATAGAAGTGAGGAACTACAATAAGTTTTGTAAAAGGACGTTAAGATTTTGAAGTAATTTCTTGTTCTTGACACTCCGCTGAAAGTGGAGAGGAAGTGGATATTTTGGAAATTATGCTTATATTCCCTTTTTGCGCGTCAAATACAAGATGTCTTTTCCCTTAATCCTACTATTGCATGTTGGGTTTTGAATTTGTTGTTTAAAATGAATTGGATGTGCCTGAAAAACTCATTTTCTTAAAATGGATAGAAACTTTCTTTTTGTGTTGTTGTAGATAATTGGAAATTGGAGCCATCTAATGTATGAAGGGAAAATAATACTTACTCAAAACATGGTGGAAGGTCTTAGACATGTTAGATAGTTTATATGAATTGTTAGGCTGATTTCCAAATAGCTTAAGCTTTTGGGACAATTGATAACATGGGATCAGAGCTCTGGTTTCTGGAAGGTTTGGGTTCAAGTGTCTCTGCTTGCATTTATTTCCCATTTGCATTATGTTTCTCCCATTTGCATTGTTTCACAATGTGTAGGGATGTTTACAACTCCATGTGCAAGATGGGGTTGCACGCGAGAGACGGTACATTGTTGGGTCTATTTTCTAACAACTTAAGTTTTTGGAGAATTGGTAACTTAAGAAGACAAAGTTACAAAATCTTTAGTGATGGGTCAAAAGAAGTTCTTTGTCAAGGATTGTTGCTTGGTCCTTGCAGGTTGAGTTGTTTAGGTATGAAGCCATGGTCATATCATTGACGAAAGTTTGAATTTGTATGGATTATTGAAAGTGCATCTTAGCAGACACTCAATAGCTGATTATTGTCTTGAAGGGGGTGCAATGACTTTTCTTTTTTTGGCTTGACTACTCTCTTCTTTAGATATGAGAAATATTTGATTCTTTGACATCTTAAAGCATCCATGTAGCCTTTTCTTTCCTTTTCCTCTGCATTCTGAAGGATGATTTATCATGCGCCTGAAGGGACGAGTGATTATGGTCTTCATGGAGGGTCGAAAAGGAAATAGAGCCAGCCCAGAAAGACTTGGATGGGTGATATGAATGGTTATGATTAGCTTATATTTAACTAAGGTTTTGACTTTGAATAAAATCTATTGGAGGAAGATATTTCCTTGGAAATGATGGTGCAGGGTAAGATTCTATTGGACGCAACTCTGTATCTTCTGGTCGAACATAAGAAAAGATGCCAGTGAGTGGTAACTATTTAGGGGCCAATACTGAAGTCTTCTTATTCATTAATGTCATTTTGTTTGACCAGACAATTGGAAGTGAGTATCCTGGTCATGACCGTTGCCAAGTCCAGTTTGAGAAATCCCTGTTGTCTTAGTCTACCCCGTAAATCTTTTGGGGAGATTTAGTGATAGGTCCACTATAGACATTTCATAAGCCCACAAGTCCACCTAATAGTTTGTAAAGTCACAAGTCCACGCAACCTAAACCCTAGGGTACCCTATGAAAGTGCCTAAAACCCTAAACCCTATGAAAGTGCCTAAACCACTAAAACCTTATAATAGGAAAGTGCACCCTAAAACCCTATAAAAATGCCTAAACCCTAGGGTACCCAATCCTATAACAAAAAAGTGCACCCTAAAATCTTATGAAAGTGCCTAAACCCAAGGGTACCTTAAAATGGACTTGAGACCTAACAAAATTAATAGGTGGACTTGTGGGCTTATGAAGTTCACATAATAGACCTAAGAATAATTTTGCAGTCGAACCCTCATAGAAAGGAGGAAGTTATGTAGTTACACTGGCTGAGTTTCCTACAGCTTATTGTATTTTTTAAACACTTGGTTCATCATTCACACAAGGTTTTATGTTTGTCTACTTATATTTTTATTCTTCTTATTTTGCAGGGAAATGGTTTCCTACATTGCTAATACTCTGATTTTTATCTTAAGGTATGTGCTTGAATTCAGCACTTGAAGAAGTAGTTTACGTGATTGTTTTTCATACGACTGTTCTGGAGTTAGTTTTCCATTGAAGAGTAAAGAGAGCAACCATGCACTGGTCTGCAACATATGCCAAATGGATGCTTCCACCCTTTCTCTTTATTTATATCTCTCTCTATACACATGCATGTACATTTATTTACATATCTAACTCTGTTTGTAGATAAGTGTGTACTTTTATTACACATTGGGCTATATGTAGTATTTTGTGAATTGTTCTCATGTAGTCAGATTCAAGTTCATTTTCTGCAATTTTTGTTGCACAGGGCTCATATAAACGCAAAGAAAACCCTCTAACTGGATGACGTCGTAGAATGATCAGAAGGATAGGAGTAGTTTGAATACCAAGTAGGCCCAGCGATTAATACTGTCCACTAATCAAAATCAATGAACACAATGTACAGTTTTTGAATATTGAATCTCTATTTCCAAGATTCCACAATGTGGAACTAGTAGTAGTAATGAATATAAATGCATTCTTGGTGCCTCTTGATTGACATAAGACCCTCGATACTGAAATCAGAAGGAAGTCATTCTTTCTTTGATCTTCCTGTTCTACCTTTGGGTTCCCTGCCTTCTTTGTCTGCCATTCCTAGCTTGAGTTTGGTTTTAGTTAGGACAGGTGAGACTTAAGTGATTAGCTTTCCATCGGCTCCTTTGCTTTGCTAATAACATAGACAGTAAAGGGCTTGGTTAGCTAGTTCATTTTGTTCCACTTGGGCATGACATTATGCAGGAAATATTTGGTGATTGATTGGCGAGATCTTCAAAAGAGGCTGGTTTGATTTCCCTAATGGATCTTGGAAGCTCACTAAATAATTAATACGAGTTATTTATTTAGAGAATGGGATTAAAAGATTGTGGACTATGGCTTGCATGAAGAGACGTTAGGAGGCAATCACTATTTTGAGTTTCTCCTTACTCTTATCATAGAGTTGGCTAAGCTCTGAAGCTCAATCGAAGTAATTGATCACTTCAGGGGCATCCTTTGAAACTAGATACGAAGGGCTTCAACATGGTTGAAAGATGAAACGATTAGACAATTTTAGCATGGAACATCAACTCAGTTTGGACTTTCTCCTTTCAACATTTTATTGCGATGTCAAATCAAAAAGCAGTAGAGAGTATTTATCGCTGCCAGAAAATCAGTACACTCTATAACTTGAAAACTTCCTGGAAAATTGATGTAATTCTCGAATGATTTTTTATCTTTTTTATTACAGAATTGCATTTGAATTGTAAATGGGAGCTTCAAACTACTGTGACATGAAATACTTGGTTTACAAGACATGCAGACCTTGACTGATGAGAGATTGGTTGATCCTAGTGGTGTCTGAGAGGCACGACTGGTGGGGTGAGTAGACTTCTTTGATGGTGAACATTGCTCATGAGGTGGGTCTTTAGAAGGGGATCAGGATAGGGTGGTGGTCATGTTTTACCGTACCGAAAATAAATTTATTTAAACTACGAGTTAATCCGTATTCAGAAAACTAGTGGTCAAGTACGAATGTGGATTCCACAGGGACAAATTGGCTAAGTTACTATAACTTTGATTGATTTCTAATGTAATTCGAAGGAAAGAAAGTTGATTGGATCGGTTATAGGAAACTAGTTGAATTAAGAAAGCGAGTAATCGATTGATTTGAAAATTGTAAAAGAAAGGATCTAGGGCTTTGAATCCACCCTGACCACATAACTAAATTATGTATAGACCAGATCCAGTTTAGAATTTGCATCAATAAGGACTATCACGTGGACTTGCAATCCATCTCGACAATCGTCAAAAAAATATTTGCTGTTCATCAATCACCATGGACTATCCCATAGCACAGACTGTCATACCAGTACGATTCATCTCTAGGCACGAACAGTCCAAGAGTACGTTCCGTCATACTAGTATAACCCATCTCAATCATCCAACACAACCAAAGAAAACGATTGTATAGCTTGTATTTGAATTGCAAGTACAAATACATACTAGATTGAAAGCATTAAAAATCATTCCATTCAATTGAAATTAAATGGGTTCTAGTTATAGAATCGATTTTAATATCCAAATCTAAAATCTATACATAAGCGAAATTACTTGGGACGGGGCTTCATCTTCACCCTAGAATGGGGTTTAGTGGGCCATGGATCGAATCTTCAAAGCTTTGGTGGAAGGAGCAATGGAGATCATCTTCTTTTCTCTTGCCCCTGTCTCTCTAGGGTTTTGCTCTAACAAGTTTAGAACCCTCAAATAATGTTTAGAACTTCTATTTATACAAAAGCCTTAGAAATTACATGAAAAATGGTAAAAGTACAAAAATTGTGGGCAGCATTTGTCCGGGCTGGAGGAACTGCAAGTCGAGACTTTAAACTTCACATGGTTCATCCGGACAGACTTGACTCCCATCCGGACAGGAGTTGCTGCAAGTTATTCTTTTGGCTTCTGATCATTCCTAACGGGAGTTGCTGCAAGGTATTCTTTTGCCGTCTGATCACTCCTAACATCCTTCAAATTGCACATTAACGCGTTCTTTGACCCCCAAAAAGCCTGCAAACACCAAAACTCCTTTACTCTTCACCAAGTAACAATGCAGTTGGACTAATGAAGTGTAGGCTAAGGAGCTTAAATAGGTGCATTTAAGCACACCTATCAGGTGCGATGAGTTCGCTAGACATACTAGTTTGTAGGTTTAGGAGGGGAGGAGGATGGAATTTTGGTATCATGTGTCGTGTGGTGGGGAGAGGTTCTGTGATGCTTTTTGTATATCTGTCGATTGTTAACTCATAGGGGCGCTTCAGTAGCGAACTATGTTAGAAGGGAGGGGAAAATGGTGTTTTGGGATATGATTCTTCGAAGGGAGATGCATGATTGGGAGATGAAGGATCTATTGGCTATCGTTGGGGTAGGTTATATGATTATCGAGGTTTGTGGGTAGGAGGATATTCTTTGAAGTGGAGCCTTTTTGCCATGTAGCTCTTATCAGGTGAGCCTGAGTGGTGGTACAGTCTTGGGCTTTTCTTCGAAAGCTCTTTGAAGTTTTTTGTGTGGTGTGTTGCTCAAGATATTGGGGTAGGTTATATGATTATCGAGGTATGGGGGTAGGAGGATATTCTTTGAAGTGGAGCCTTTTCGTCATGTGGCTCTTATCAGGTGAGCCTGAGTGGTGGCACAGTCTCGGGCTTTTCTTCAAAAGCTGTTTGGAGTTTTTTGTGTGGTGTGTGGCTCAAGATAAGATCCTCACTTCATGGAATGATTATGGTTTACTGTATGTGTGATAAATGGATGCCCTATGGCTTGGGAGTCGTGGACTTCAGTTCTGTCATGGACTGGCATCCCATGGGTTTTTCTGTGGTGGTGGTTGGGTTGTTGCGTGGTTGCTGTTAGGTAGACTGAGGAGAAAGATTTGGGCCTTGATCCCACTTTGTTTGATGTGGCTTACATGGAGAGAGTGGAATGGGAGACATTTTGATGGCGTGGATATGCCTTTGCATAGGCTTAAAAGCCTCTTTTTGAGTAGTTTGTATAACTGGGATTCAAGCGAGTATAATCCAACTATAGATCTTTTTTCTTTTTCTTAAGGGTGTATAGAGAGGAAATGATTAATAGATTGGCCGGGTTCCTGGCGCATGTGATGAAGATGACTCAATAGCCGATATTGACGGGCAAGACCCGTGGTACTGTATCGTTCTTTCAGGTACTCCCAAATTGCTTTGGCAGGGGCTTCGGCATCCTGAAACCTTCCAAACTATAAGCTAATTGAGTGTTTTTGTTTTAGACCTTCCTTGTGTACATGGTGCATACCCTTGATGCCTGATGAATATACTTTTGATTATTCATCAAAAACGATCTTTGAAAATGTAATTTGCATAAATCCATTTCGTATTTGAACAAATTTATTGGTAGCTGGGATTCGGTCTGCCCCTTTGCCTCACCATCCAATTTTGATCCATTCATCCACGAAGTTTCTATCATTGGTTTAACATAGATTTTGAAGAAGAATTTCATTGTGTTGTTCATCTCTCTGCCATCTAACATATCTTCTCCTCTTTGGAAAATAATTCAGTGCTACTGGGGGCTAGGGATGGCAATCTCCCCCGAACCGTGGTTAACTGAACCAAACCAAATTGATCGGGATGGTTTTGAACCGATTCGTTAACCAAAACCGGCTTTGGTTTTGTATGGTTACCGCACTGAAACTGAACCGTAACCGAAACCGAAACCGAGCTGCAATAAAGTTGCAAAAGTACATTATATATGTGTTGGAAAATAATTCAGTGCTACCGGGGGCTAGGGATGGCAATCTCACCATAACCGCGGTTAACTGAACCAAACCAAATTGATCGGGATGGTTTTGAACCGATTCTTTAACCGCGGTTATTTTATGGTTTTTAATTTGAAAAAACCGGCTTCGGTTTTGGTTTTATATGGTTACCGTACTGAAACTGAACCGTAACCGAAACCGAGCTGCAATAAAGTTACAAAAGTACCTTATATGTGTGTGTACATCTATTATTTGAAGTCAGAGAATGGAAGCTGGAATTGAAACTTTGGAAGATGGATTCACTCTATGGTGTATTAATTTGCTGGCATTTTAGTTATAGGATATGTTGTATCTTTGAATTGTTCTTAATTTTTTCCCGCCCCTTTCGTTTGGTTGATTTAAGTTAGGTGATTAAAAATGTTGACCACCGGTTTCGGTGGAAAACCGAACCGAATCGGTAACCGAGGGGTTTTGTTATGGTTAAGACTTAAGATAAAAAGGAAACAGCTGATTTTGGTTATGGTTTGGATTTTGGTTTTATTAATGACCGAACCCAACCACACCATTGCCATCTCTACTGGGGGACTTCTCCCTCACCATACCTAAGTGTGTGGATCCCATATGAATATGTGGTGGAGGAGAGGCATGTGGCATCACATGGTTGTTGCTCTAGGAGCACTGAATAATATCTCCTTTTTCGGTGGGGAAGCTGTTCCACCAGCTGCCCACTCTTGTGAGGCAACTCCATATTACTGAGATGGGGAGGTGTGAAGACCATTTGGCAAATGGTGGAGATAAGCTTAGTCTCCTGGTTCTTCCAAAAGAACATAAGGTCTGAAATTCTCATACTTTAACATGTGATTATATCTGACGGGGTACCTTTCATTGGGGATTCCATGGAGAGATCCCTTCAATGGCTCTGTAGGGACTTATCCTTTCTGTTCTTGTCTATGTTTTCCATGGTCTTAAATTCACTTAATAATTTAATTCCATATCTTTCCTCATTTCTGGAATTTCATTAAACAAGCTTAAGCATGGTCCTCTTCATACAAGGGCTTACGACACAAGGCAGTATGAAGAGGAGATTGGTCATAGATGGTCGCGAAAGGAATCTTATTTGTAATCCTTTCAATGTAATTATTGGAGAAAAAAGAACAATCATGAGCTTTATTTTGTTTCGTCTTTCAAATCCTGGGCATCTCAACGAGTGCCCTACAAATTGACTGACTTTATTTTATGTTGGTTACCCCTGCCAATATTCAAGTTTATAAACAGCTTGCACCACATGAACCCCTAAAGTAGATGTTTGAATTTGACTGCTTGTTAGTTTATAAGATACAAATGACGTAATTAGAGGTTAAGAATACTTGCTGACGTTCAGGCAAGAATGTCAAGAAACAGTAGACTTCGTGCCCATTTTTTAAAGCTAGTATATGCATTATTCCTCAGTTCCTTTGCATATTGCTTGTATCAACGTGTGAACTGTGTGGCCCGTGATCTCTTCTGGCTCGAGTCCTTCCTCCGCTGGTTCAGTGGTTACCTAGCCTTCTCCTCGCCGCCTGCACAATGAACGCACGACTAAGACCTGGCCGGGCGTTGCCCGGCAAGGCCCTCCGGCGAGAGGATAAGTATGTGTAGGAAGAGAGGATAGAGACTAGGGTTTTGAGTGGGTAATCGCGTATGAGAGTGCGTACCTTCGCTGAGGCGTTATCCTCCTGTATTTATAGGGTCTCCTTGACTTGCTCTCCAAGCACGGGCACGTGCCTTGCACGAGTCGGGTGACGTCGTATGTGATGTAATCGGACGAATCTAATAACCGTTTTGGTGTGAGCTGGCACATTCCACATGCGCTCATGATTATCCTTTGGTGTAACTGCCTCAGCACGCGGGAGGTCACGTGAGTGTGCAGGTGGCCGAGCCCGACTGATCGCGCGGGTGGCCGAGCCTGAAAGGTGGCCGAGCCTGAAGGGTAGCCGAGCCTGAAGGGACTTTGGGCCAAGCTCGTCTACGGGGCCGCTTCACAAAAGATGGCCGAGCATAACATGATTCTCTCGCCTGTTGGATGCAAAGTGATGGCATCGCCTACGACCGGCATGTCTTAGCGTAGACAAGCCTCGGCGAAGCCAAGTTCGGTCCGCTACAATAGCCCCTCAATTTCTACCGACGCCGAGCACGTGGTAGGGATTGATAGTTTTTAGCCCATCCCGTTTTATAGCCGAGCATGAATCATGGTAGCCGGAGTGGACTTCTGCCGAGCCCAGTTTTCATTCAACGAACCGTCACGAATCGTGGACCAGTGCAGGTGTGCCAGGTGTCCATCTCTTGCTGGGTACGGCTGACGGGGGACGGCTGGCATGCGTGGGGCTCTGTCAAGCTGTCTTATCAGGCCACGTGTCATGTGCTCATTGGTTGCAGGTTCGGCGGTTCAGTGATTTGGGCGGGAAATTTGGACCCAAACCCTACTTCTATATAAAGGGTTCAGAGTTAGAGAGAGAAGCCACCGTTGCTTTCTCTCTCTAAACCTCCATTGCCAGAGCTCTGTTGCACGCTCGTTCTCCTCCCAGTCTTGATTTCCCAGTGCCTTGCCATCAAATTTTGCCACAGATCTCAGGCATGAGTCTGTTTTCTGTCTCTCTTCACTTTTCTCGCTGTTCTTTAAACCTTTTTCTCCTTTTTCTGGGTTTTCTGGGTTTTCTTTTTGCTTTAGTAAACAGTGCGAGGCCTGGAGATGAACGAACTGTTCATCTTCATCTTCAATCTGTTCTTCCGAACACAGATCTCTACGGTCTGTGTTTGGCCGACGTTGAACTTTTACCGAGCCCCAATCTGGACGCTGTTAAGCCGAACCCTGAGCCTTAATTTCTCCCGAGCTTGAAACTCAGATGAGAGATCGGGTGGGCCAATAGGGTAGCCGAGCGTGGAGATTCCTTGCCTTCTGGCCGACGACGAGGTTTCTCATTGTTTTTTCTTCTCATCTTTGTTAGGTCTGGCTCACCCGGTCATAGTTATTTCTTCCGACTCTGAAAGCTCGGGGGAAGATTCTGGAGATTCATTCTTCCGTGAGTGGTTGAATCAACACAGGCGCCGACATCAAGCATCCTCCATTGCGTCGAATATGTCTACCGACTCAAATGATTCGAACGCCGAGCGCGTATTCGAGTACGGTGCCGACGAATTTGGCACCGACCCTGAGATATCTTTCACCACGTCGACTCATTCTGAGGCCGAGCCCCGCCCAGGGCCTGAAGTCGAGTCTAGATTTGTCTCTTATGCCGACGCCCCCTCCTCCATCCATTCCGGGCATGGCGAATCCCAATCTGAGGGTAGAGGTGTCGCCGACCTCTACGAGAGGGGCCAAGTTTGCCCCTATGCACATTACTTTAGTGGAAACGCTCGGGAATACCAGAGCTTCTGCCGAGAATACAGCATCCCTGATGATGTTGTGATCAACCAAGTGGCGAGCAATAGAATAAAAGATACCAGGGAGGAACGTCCCGAGCACATAACGGTCCCGTTAATGGCGATATGTGAAGCTGGGCTGAGGTTCCCACTTCACCCATTTTTAAGGGAGCTTCTCGCCCGTTTCAGCATCGTCCCTCACTATTTTGCTATCAATAGTTACCGAATAGTAATGTCGGTAATAAAGTTAAAGGAACTCCACGACCTCGAGTTCACCGTTGCCGACCTTTTCCACACTTACATTATGTCCAGGCACGGCCAAACCGAGCGCCGATACCTGTCAACCCGTGGCAAGAAGCAGCCCCTTGTGGACGGCTTGCCCGATACTGATAAATGGGCAAACTTTTATGTTGAAATTAGCGGTAACTTCGAGTTCGGCAACCAATCTAACCGCAGGTTCAGCGTCCCGAGGGTTAAAGATTTCAGAGGTAGTTCGATTACTTTTTCGTCTTAGCCGAGCATGGTTCAATCAAGGATTTTTATTGATCATCACTTGTTTCCCTGTGCAGATCACCGAGCAATCACTAAGACTCAACAATCCCTATCCGTTGAGAAGCACGTTGACGTTCTTTTGTCTCTAGCTTGCAGGGACGCGCCGACGCTGCTTGGATACGAGCCTTCTTATAAAGGGAAGCTCAGGCGGCAGGGTAAAGAGTCAGTGCCGAGCACGGAAGTACCAAGCCGTGGGAAAAAGGCTGTTTCAAAAGCGGGGGGGAAGAGGCCGAGAGTGAAATTGCCAACCTTCAGGAAGCCTGCTGAGTTTTGGTTCGGAGAAAGCCAGCAAGCCGAGGGTCACGGTATTACTATTCCTCTTCAAACTCTGGTGCCTGATCATTCTCACGAGATGGGCCGTAGGAACGTTGTACGTGTCAACATCCGAGACGGGAAAGCGGTCCGACAAGAGCCTGGCCCAGCCGAGCATGCTGACAAGAGGCAAAAAGTAACGCACGAATTCTTTCCAACCAAACCGCCGACTCCTCGTCCGAGCGAGCAAGGGAGAACCGAGTCATCGGCCGCTGGCGGGTCAAAGACTGGCCAGCCAGCTTCGGGTTCGGCTGGTCCTGTCCAGGAGTTCAGTCCGTCCTATGCTTTAGCCGAAGGCAGAGTCGTGACGGTAGAGGACTCTGTCAAGACTGAACCGGGGTTGGCTACTGCCATGCTGCAGGGTTTGGCTCTGCCAAAGGATATGGCAAAAATTCCTCAAGGACTTCAGCCGAGCTTGATTCACGCTGGTGCTTATCTGGTTCAGGTATGATCCGACCTTGGTTCTTTGATTACTCTTTTTTGGGTGCTTTCATGCCGACCGGGTTTTTATTTTATTTTATTTTTTTTGTAGGCTGGGCAGGCCTTGCTCCGCTCATCAAAAGATGCCGAGCTTGCTCTTGCCGAGCGCGCCCGCTTCCTCGACGAGTTGCGGGTCGAACGTGAGAAAGTGAGAAGCTACAAGGGCAGCTTGAAGACTGTGAAGGCCCAGGTCGCCGAGCTTGAAAAGGAGAGGGACGAGATGGAGTTAAGGATGAAGAAGGCCGGGCAAGAGGTGGCGAAGGTCTTGAGGCGGGAGAAGAGAAAAATGAAGGAGGTTGATGGTGCTGCATATCAGGCTGGCTTCGACCGAGCAAGTGCCGAATACATGCGGGAGGCTCGGTCGATGGTCAATGATGCTATCCGGATGAGGGTTCCCATCGCCTACCGGACGGGGTACAAGGATGGCGTTGCAGCCGCTTGTGGAGTCATGCAACTGGAGGCTGATATGAATTTCATGAAGTCGATTCCAGCTGCAGTGACTCCCGAGCTTGTCCTTCCATATACGGAAGAAGAGTGTGCACCCCTTACCCCTGAGGAATTTTCTGAGAGCGATGACGACGTCGAGGACTTGACTGACGCCGACGTCATAGCTGAAGGTCCGACGGGTTTGCAGGATGGAGGTAGCAAGATGACTGCCACGCAAGCCGAGCAGCGACCATTGAATGTTGAAGAGGTCGCTCTGGCCGAGGACGCAGCTGGTGTTGGTGATTCAGGTGCAGTTGGTGCCGAGGGTGAAGATGCTGCCCAATTTTGAAGTTGTGGCCGAGGCTGTTGCTTTTTACTTAGTGATTTTCTTGTTTTTGTTTAAACTTTTTTGGGCCGGGCGGATCCGACTTCGGATTTTATCGTGCCGGATGTAATGGTTGTTGGATATTTTGCCGAACTTGAATGGAAATTCTCTTCAATGGATTACTTTGAACTTTTGCAGTGCTTTCTTCATGACATTCTTGCTTGTTTTGTAGTTTGTATTTAACTGTAGCCCCCACTTCGGTCTATGTTCGGCTGAATGATACGGATGTTTGGATCAACTCTGTAGTTGCCAAGTTTATGCCGAGCTTGGACCAAAGTAGTGTGAGAATGGTATGAAGAGTGTGCCGAGCATGGTGTTGTGCTCGGTTTAATTAGCGTGGCCACGGGTTTGAGTATTCTTACATATGTTTTGTTAGGTTTTGGCCATCTTTGCTTTCATGATATATATCCGTGGCCCCCACTTTGGTCTATGTTCGGCTGAAGCGTATGGATATTTGCTCAACGTTGTAGTTTATAACTGTAGATTTGCCGAGCCTGGACCAAAGTTGAGTGGAAGTATGGAGAGGAGAGAGTGCCGAGCATGTAGTTTTGCTCGGTCGTTTAGGTTAGTCATTAAAGTGTAGTGGGTGGTGGGGCTTTGTTGAGGTGCAAGCCCCTAGCTAAGTTATTTAAGTAATACGTTTGTGGGTGGTTTGCTCACCAAAATGTGAGTGTAACCAGGCTTTGGCCGACCTCAGTGTCTTGCCGAGCCAAACCGGAGCCCGAATTTCAGCCAGACTGTTTTTTTTGGGCTCGGTGGACCTGATGTCAGTTTTGCTTCTTTTGGGCAGTAATAATGGCCGAAGCGGAGGCATAGTAGCCGTTTGTGGGTGTGACCGAGGTCATCGTTTGTGGTCGGCTGAATTTGCCGAAGAAAAGCACAGAACAAAGTTTCTTTTTTTTGGAATTTGCAAATGACAACTGTAAGATAATTTTTCTTTGATTTCCCAAACATGGAAGTACAAGTTGAAATAAAAAGACTTGGGCCGAAGCCAACTTAAAGGAAAATAGGATAGGCAGTTGCCGAACATGGGGCACACTGTTCGGGATTTCAACTACATGTACGCCTTCTTGAGATTCTGTGCATTCCATGGGTTAGTTAGTACTTTCCCATTCATGTCCTCCAGCACGTAGGCACCTTCACCAGCAATCTTGACGATACGGAAAGGTCCCTCCCAGTTGGGCTTGAATTTTGTTTTCTTGCTGGCTTGCACAACTTTTCGCCAAACCAAATCGTCCGGCTTGAACTTTTTGATTCGCACGCCACGATTATATCCCTTGGCCACCTGTTGCTGGTAATCAGCAAGGTGCAGGTGAGCGTCATCACGCTTTTCTTCTGCCAAAATTAGCTCCTGTGCGACGGCGTCGTCGTTTCTTTTGGGGTCAAACGTTTCTGTCCTGAGAGTTGGAAACTTGGACTCCAATGGGATGACGGCTTCCATGCCAAATGCCATTGAAAATGGTGTTTGGCCCGTTGATCACCTTGGTGTTGATCGGTAGGCCCATAGAACGCGTGGCAGTTCTTCAGCCCATTTTCCTCTTTTGGAGTTCAGTCGACGCTTGATGCCGGCACAGACGGTTTTGTTCGTGGCTTCTGCTTGGCCATTTCCTTGCGGGTAAGCTGGTGTGGAGTTGAAGAATCGTATCCCAAACTCGGCACAAAGGTTTGTGAGGTCCTTGCCGACGAATTGAGTTCCATTATCAGAGACGATTGCGTATGGTACGCCGAACCTGGTAACAATGTTTCGCCATACGAATCTTCGGACATCCGCCTCAGTTGTTGTCACGAGGGGTTCAGCTTCAACCCATTTGGAGAAGTAGTCTGTGGCTGTAATCAGAAACTTGAAGCCTCCAGGAGCTGTTGGCAGCTTTCCCACGATGTCAAGCCCCCATTGGGCAAAAAGCCAAGGACTAGTGATGGGTGAGAGGTCCTGGGCCGGCTTTCTCGGGATAGGTGAAAACAGCTGGCATGGTCGGCATTTGCGAACAACTTCCTCGCAGTCTTTCTTCATGTTCTTCCAGAAGTAGCCTTGGCTTATGGCGCGTTGACACAGGGAGCGGCCGCCAGAGTGACACCCGCAACTTCCTGAATGAAGTTCGGTCAGAATTTCAGGTACTTGGGTGGGGTTGACAACGAGGAGGTACGGCCCGGAGATGGATTTCCTGTATAGTTGGCCGCTTTCAGAAAGCCAGTAGTAAGCGGCCTTATTTCTCACACGGTAAGCTTCCTTCTTGTCTGTGGGTAGGGTGTCGTGTTTCAGAAACGCAACAATCTCGTCCATCCAGCTGGGGCTGAGTTCGACATTGAGTACCTCCGGGGTGGGTTCAAAGGACGGGCGGTCAATGCTGCCGAAGTTGATGGTTCTGAATTCTGAGGTTGTGGATGCCGAGGCGAGGCCTGCGAGTGCGTCCGCATGTGCGTTGTGTTCGCGGTTGATTTGTTCGATGCTGAAATTGCGGAACTGGGAGATGAGCTTGGATGTTGCAGCTTGGTATTTCAGCATTCGAGGGTCCCGCGCTTCGTAGTCGCCAAGTACTTGGTTGACGATGAGCTGGGAATCGCAGTAGACAGCGAGGCTGGTGACATTCATTGCGACGGCTGAGCGTAAGCCGGCGAGGAGTGCCTCATATTCTGCTTCGTTGTTGGTGGCTAGGAAGTCGATGGTGAGGGAGCTTTCATGAAGTGTTCCACAAGGGGAGACCAGGACTACCCCAGCTCCTGCTCCGTTGCTGTTGGAAGCCCCGTCGACATTAAGCCGCCAAGTTTCTCCTTGAAAAAGGTGCCATTGTTTGGTTGATGGGATAATATCTGCAACTTCCGTTGGGGTAGGGGCACTGAGTGCCACTGTGTCTTCTGGGGTGAGTTCTGCTATGAAGTCGGCCAAGACCTGGCCCTTTACTGCTGTTCGTGGCTCAAAGCTGATGTCGAAGTTTGCAAGTTCGACAGCCCATTTGGATACACGGTTGGAGAGATCTGCCTTTCGAAAGATAGCTTTGAGCGGGTGCTCCGTTAAGACGACGATGGGATGTGATTGGAAATAAGGCAGAAGTTTCCTGGCCGCTGTGACGAGAGCAAGTGCCAATTTTTCAAGTGGTAGGTAGCGTGTTTGAGCTGGAAGGAGAGTCTTGCTTGTGAAGTAGATGGGTTTGTCTTCGGCGCCTTCCCGCCGTATGAGCGCGGAACTTGTTGCGTGGGCGGACACGGCGAGATAGAGATATAGAGTTTCGAACTCTTTAGGTTTCACCAACAGCGGGGCGGAATTTAGATAGTCTTTGAGTTCGGTCAGAGCAGATTCGCAATCTGGGGTCCATTCAAAGCTGCGCTGGCTTTTTCCCTTCAAGGCATGGAAGAACGCGTGGCACTTGTCCGAGGATTTGCTAATGAATCGATTCAAAGCGGCTGCCATCCCAGTTAGCCTTTGTACTTCCTTGATTGTTCTTGGTGGGCGCAATTCTTTAACAGCCTTGATTTGGTTAGGGTCGGCTTCAATACCTCTTCGAGTGACAAGGTGCCCGAGGAACTTTCCTGCGCTTACTCCGAATGCACACTTCTCTGGGTTCAGTCGAAGCTTGTGGTACTTGAGGATTTCGAAGACTTCCGCCAAGTCTCGCAAGTGGTTGGACTCCTGCTTGCTCTTGACGACCAAGTCGTCAATGTAAGCCTCCACGGTGTTGCCAATTTGTTCTTGCAACATCTTGAATATTGCTCTGTTGAACGTGGCACCAGAATTCTTGAGTCCAAAGGGCATGACGCGGTAGCAGAAGATGCCATAAGGCGTGATGAAAGCAGTTTTCTCCATGTCGTCAGGGTCCATAGCAATTTGGTGGTAGCCACGGTAAGCGTCTAGAAAGCTTAGCCGAGCATGGCCTGCTGTCGCATCCACGAGTTGGTCAATCTTTGGAAGTGGGAACCAATCTTTTGGACAAGCGTCGTTGAGATTGGTATAATCCACGCAGACTCGCCATTTGCCGTTTTTCTTCTTAACGACAACGGTGTTGGACAGCCATGTTGGGTATTGCACTTCTTGAATTGCATTTGCTTCCAGCAGACGCTTGACCTCTTCGGTGACGGCGTCGGCGTGTTCGGCTGCGGAGCGCCTGGCCTTTTGGACGACTGGTTTTGCGTCTTTCTTGATGTTGAGAGAGTGGCTGATGAAATTTGGATCGACCCCCGGCATTTCGTTGGGGGTCCAGGCGAAGACTTCCATGTTTTCCTTGAGGTACTGAAACATTTCTTCGCGGTCGGTCTCGCTGATGGAAGAGCTGATCAGGAAAAATCGGGAGCCATCCTCCTTGATTGGCATTTCGACGAGGTCCTCTTCTGCTTTGTCTTCGGCCTTCTGGCCGACGTCGTCGATCACGGCCATGTCTGGGACCTCTACCCATTGTACTTCTTTGGCTTTTGTTGAGTTGTGGACGGCCGAACCGTAGCATTTTTTGGAGGCTACTTGGTCACCTCTCAGATCTTCTTGTCGTCCGCCGGAGCCGATGAAGCGGACAACCTGGTGGTAGGTTGAAGCGATTGCTTGCATGTTGTGAAGCCAGGTTCGGCCAAGAATTGCGTTGTACGGGCTTGGCACGTTGACGACGATGAACTCGACGGTCAATGTTTTTGAACCTGCTACGACCGGAAGGAAGATTCGTCCGAGTGGCCAGACCGGTGTTCCGTTGAATCCAATGAGAGGGACTTCGGCGGGTTGTAGGGCTGATTCTGGGAGGTCAAGTTTTTTGAACAAATCATAGTACATCACCTCTGCTGAACTTCCCTGGTCGATGAGGATTCGCTTGACATCATGGACTCCGATTTGCACGGTAACGACAAGAGCATCAGAATGTGGAGTTTGTACGAACTCGAGGTCGCGCTCCGTGAAAGTGATGGTCCACTTGGGTGTTTCGTTTGGACGTGGGCGTTTTGACCCGGGTCTTACCGCAAGCACCTGTTTAGAAGTGGAGGCGCGATCGAGGTCGGCTCTGAGATGTGCTTCGGATTCCTTTGTCACTGGGCCGTGAATGACATGTATCGTCGGCCGCGGCTCGTTGGGGTTGGGATTTCCGACAGGTGGGCGGGCGGGCGTCTTTACTCGATCAATGTATTGGTCGAGATGGCCTTGGGCTGCCAGTCGTTCCAACAATGCTTTGTATGGAGCACATGCCGTTGTGTAGTGGCCGAGCTCATTGTGGTATGAGCACTTCTTTCTCGGGTTCTGATCCGCCTGGCCGTTATCCGTGCCCAGTTTGCCTTGCGGCCACTCAAACCATGGTTGCCTCATGATTTCCTTTAGGAAGGACCAGATGGGTTCTTTGAAGTGGGTGGTTTCAGCCACGTAGTCGTGCTCCTTTGGCTGGCGTTTCTTCCCTTCCTTGATGTTGTTGACATGTTTCTTTGAATGAGATTGTTGAGTTGCGATTGGCGTCTGCAGCTGAGGGGTTGTCGTTGGAAGGCAGGCTGTTGAGTTGGGGATCCCCTGAGCGGCCCGGTCTGCGTAGAACTCTTCTAGGGCACAAAATCGTTCTACAACACGCATCAACTCTCCCATGCCGTGTGGAGGTCGAATAGCCAGTTCGTCGAGTATTTTGCTCCCAGATTCCAACCCATTTTTGAAGGTGCGCGCGGCCCAATATTCATCGATTCTGGGAATTTCATTGAAAAGTTGCCAGTATCGCTCTGCGTAGTGCCTGAGCGTTTCACTTGGGAGCTTCCTCATCTGGGTCAAAGATTCAGGCTCCTTTGCTGTTCTATTACTGGTGATAAAGCGGGTGTTGAAGGCGCGTTCAAGGTCAGCCAGGTTCCGTATGGATCCAACGGGCAATTTGTTGAACCACTGGAGTCCAAGAGAGCCGAGGCTGGATGGGAACGCTTTGCATTTGATCTCGTCCTTTGTAGTGCACAGCTCGATGGTTTGGCGAAAGTGAATGAGGTGAGTGTAAGCTTCGCAGGTGCTTGGGTCGAACTTGGTGAATTTTGGTAGGTGGAAATTGGGTTCGGCGATAGTGTTGATGATGTGGGAGGTGAAGGGTGAGATACCGAGGTCTTTTAGTTGCCGTTCGAATCCAGGGCGCGGTGGTTTGCCTAGCTCGTCCGTCCGCGGCCTCTTCGGGTGCTTCTCTCGTTCTGAGGTTTTCTCGCGTACTCGGCTGCGAAGCTTGTCCCGCAGGTCTGTTGTTTCCCTACGGGGGTGGTCAACCGACTTCTCTTTATCGTAATAGGTTTTGTTCCCATCCTCCGCCCCTTCGATCCGCACGCTTTTGCCATTCCGCCGAACGTCGTTTTCATTATCCAAGTTTTCTGGTGGTATCCCCCCGAGGCGTTCAGAGACGTGGCGCCTGGTTTCGACGGAGTCTCGACTTCGGCGTGAGGCCGTTGTGCGAGAGAACTCCGCGCGACCAGTCGAGTACGTGCTCGTGAATGATTCGGTGTCCCTGGTGCGGGTCCGCTCGTGGTGGGACCTCGAGTGGTGTGTACCAGATGTTGCAGGTCGTTTGTAGAGGATAATTTCCCTGGCGTCTCCCTTTGCTGGAGTAAACCCTAGGCGGTCTTTGACGGAGACGCGATGGCCCGCCTCGTTGGTGTGGTCTCGCGGCGGAGGAGGAGGAGGGGGAGGAGAGTTTCTTCGCTTCCGTCGTCCGCCTCCGGTGGATCTGGAGGCGGCTGGGGTTGCGTCCTGCATATGTTGCTTCATCTGGGCCATTTCCGCCCTCAGTGCTGCGAGTTCGTTGTCTCTTTCGTCGTCTCGCCGTTGCAGAAGGCGGATGTATGCCGTTGTTATGTCTTCTGCGGCCGGAGAGAGCCCAGAATCCGGTGGTAGTGAGATGGACATGTGCCTTTCTGAAAACGGTGGGAGGATCGCGTTTCCACTGGTGTCTTTGGCTCCAGAAACTGAGACGTTTGGTGGATCTCCGCCCATCGCCGCTGAGTTTTCGTTCGTCTTTTTGAGAGGAAGGTGATTTGAAAGAGCGTTTGAGCCGTTTGGATCAGAGGCTGAGAAGCTTCACGTCGGGTTCACCAATTGTGTGGCCCGTGATCTCTTCTGGCTCGAGTCCTTCCTCCGATGGTTCAGTGGTTACCTAGCCTTCTCCTCGCCGCCTGCACAATGAACGCACGACTAAGACCTGGCCGGGCGTTGCCCGGCAAGGCCCTCCGGCGAGAGGATAAGTATGTGTAGGAAGAGAGGATAGAGACTAGGGTTTTGAGTGGGTAATCGCGTATGAGAGTGCGTACCTTCGCTGAGGCGTTATCCTCCTGTATTTATAGGGTCTCCTTGACTTGCTCTCCAAGCACGGGCACGTGCCTTGCACGAGTCGGGTGACGTCGTATGTGATGTAATCGGACGAATCTAATAACCGTTTTGGTGTGAGCTGGCACATTCCACATGCGCTCATGATTATCCTTTGGTGTAACTGCCTCAGCACGCGGGAGGTCACGTGAGTGTGCAGGTGGCCGAGCCCGACTGATCGCGCGGGTGGCCGAGCCTGAAAGGTGGCCGAGCCTGAGGGGTAGCCGAGCCTGAAGGGACTTTGGGCCAAGCTTGTCTACGGGGCCGCTTCACAAAAGATGGCCGAGCATAACATGATTCTCTCGCCTGTTGGATGCAAAGTGATGGCATCGCCTACGACCGGCATGTCTTAGCGTAGACAAGCCTCGGGGAAGCCAAGTTCGGTCCGCTACATGAACTATGAAAAAAAATTGGATTTACGGGCGGAATTCACTGTTGCAATGGGAAAAGAAAAGAATAAAGAAACGAAAAATCTTGTAAGTAAATTGTCTTATTCTCTTTTATTCTCTAATCATTTAAAAATAAGGAGGAATTGGTCATCTTTTAGAGAGTGAAAAGAAAGCAAATCCAAATCAAGTTGATCAGGGACATCTTTTCTTTAATAGTCATGGGAGTGTAGAGGCCTACACTAAGTACTTCTACAAAAGATCACTCCGTGGTAAGGCTTTCATGGCTGACAAGCTGATGTGCCATTACATAACTCCCTGTAATGTAAAATAGGAAGCCAGAAATATTGCACATGAATAAACATCTAAGTTCATGCTTCTCAATTTTGTGAAACATAGAAATTCCTTTACATTTGTGTGTTAGAGCATACTGCATTGATCTAATTAATATTTTGTTGCTCTTTTGCTTCTGCAGCGGAGTTGTTATAGCTGAGGGTGTACTCAGCAGTGACAGTATTTTTAAAAGTGACGGTAGTTTTTGAATTCCAAACTTTCTCCTTGTAGACCAGCATGCTTTTGTGTCTGACATGTTTTATTTTGTATTCCGCTTCCCTTCTTCTCATTACTTTAGTTCTGCGGGTGTATGTGAATGACGTACGGTTCAATTAGTGGAGATTTGCAGCTTTCCCCTGTATGGCTGTACCTAATGAGAGACACCGAGTAGAAGTTAATGTTTAGTGCTAGAATGGTGAAATCATATAAGAACTATTCAATAATTAGGGGGCCATTGATGCAACCCAAACAGTCCTTGCCAATTGACTCTAGACATCTTTGTTATGTCTGGAAGAATTCAGCCACAAAGGCCCATTCTGTCCTTTTTTGTTTTTGTTTTTGAGAGACCATATCTCTTTTTGGATTTAGTGGAAATTTTGGGGATTCTGTTTGGTATGGTGTTTTTGGTTTTATAGCTGAAGGACTTTTTTTTTTGAATATGTTTAAGATACCAACTAAGCTAGTTGCTTTGGCTCTAGGTTTTGAAGTAATTGCAGTTTTTTAGTCTTCTATAGCCTTTGACTGCATTGTCTTCGGAAATAGGTTGTAATTATGGTGGTCAAGCGTTAATCTAAGAGCTACGAGCTATGATTTTTATTGCATTTTATATGGTATTGTATTCAGAAAGGGCAGATTTGCTTTTTGGATTGAAAAGCACTTACAGTTTTGGCTTTCCACCCTACTGGGAAACTTTTTCCCTGGCATCGGCCATTAACGACCAATCATAGTTAATTGTGCAAGTATATGTTTGAAAGAATGGATCTGCCCAAGATGCAAACTTAGGAGAAATTTATATTCGGTTTAATACTTAACGGATTTCTTAAACATCCCATGAGTTGTCGGAACTCGTGTAATGTGACCATGTTGCTGGAACCTTTGGGCAGTTTTGAACAGAGATATCGACAAAGAGCTCTCTAGTATAATTGGGTATTGGAATAAGGTTTACTTCTTGATTTTCCTCTCTAAGCCACTGAAGCATGGTCAATTAGAGGCCCATCCATAAATGCCTATCCGTTTTCGGATGGATGCTCCAAAATTAACATAGCATTAGAGCTGCCAATAGATCATGTGTTCAAACCTCAACACATACTCGATCGTTTGAAATATTTGCATGTGATTGGTACCCTTATGAAGGGTAGTATAGCGGCAATCATCTTACGACATTAGTTTCAGGTTGGATGCTTTTACATGCTATTAGAGTTGGGCTTTTGGACAAGACAATTTGACAAGTTGATTCCGGATTCCCCCTCTATGACTTATGTGCACATTGTTCCATTGTGCTCCATATGTTCTAGGTCCTCTATACAACTCTCCATCTGCGAGTTCCATAGCATGCAATATACATAGTGTGAAGTGTTAAGAACTTGTCACATATCAGTAAACTAACACTTCAAACCATTTGATTGTGCCCATTGTATTGAGAACTACATGGTTGGCCAAAAAATGAAAAAAGAAGAAGCAAATATATATGTGTTAGATAACTACAGAATGATGCTTCGTATGCTCTAGATCCTCTATTTACCTCTTGGGGTGGCATGTGCAGGAGAGTGTTACAGGCTCTCCCATGTCGGTCAAGTAATGGTCAAAATTATATGGCATGGTGCCCATTGTATTTAGAGGTACGTGGTTGGAAACAAGGGAAAAAAATTATGCAAATAGGTATGTAATTGAAACAACACCATGATGCTTTCTCGAACATTGATAGTATAGTCACCATAGGAATTTGTACAACCTTTCGTGTTCTCTTTTTTAGTCAAACAAGTCTACTTTGCTCATATGATGCATCGAAACACCACGTAGATTCATAAGGTTTTGGTTTAGGATCATTAGACACGATCATTAATGATTCTTGTGAGTTCTCTTTTTTAGTCAAACAAGTCTACTTTTTCTTGGCGCACAAGACACTTTTTTACTAATAGTATGTTCACCTTTAGATATCAATTATTCTTGTGAGTTCTCGTCCAATTCTTTTATTGCCATTGTGTTGTTTCTTTTTTCTTTTTTGTTGGGAGCTATGGATTTCATGTAAATTCTACTTATTCGTATTGTTTCTGAGACAGGAGATGTGTGGGGCTATGCTATTCTCCTCTATGTTTATGTCCAAGTTTCTCGGATGATAGTTGTTGGAGTGCTGTATCCCTCTCTACGGTACTTTGGCTATGGTCTGGATTGGAGAGATGCTATTATTCTTGTATGGTCGGGTTTGCGAGGCGCTGTGGCCCTATCACTGTCATTGTCAGTTAAGGCAAGTTTTGCTTTTTCTTTTTCGCTCTCTTTCAGTATGCATCACAACCTCCTTTTACAAAATTATTTGCAAGAAGAAAACACGAACAATTATGAACTAGAAGTACTCCCTTTTCGAACACACAATAATCAGATAAATCTCGTTTTTTTTAATCCATTAACAACTAACCCTGCACTGATGCTTACATATCAATTTATAATAGTAGCAGTACTAAAATACTAAAAAGGAAATAAAACCAACCCTAATGCTTCTTGACCAAGCAACCTACATAATAGAAATACTAGATCAAAACAAACTAGGAAACTTCATACTTCTAGCAAATCTTGACTAAAATTAAAAAATTCCTATTGAAATACTAAATTTGAAATGGTAAAATAAAATTCCTAAATTTCTAGATTATTAGAATATTGGCTTGCATCATTCTCCCCGGCTTGAAAAAAGTCGTCCTCGATTTTCTATAGTTGAATTCGCCTTCGCATTAAGCTTGTACTTCAAATTGATTTTTCCAACCCAAACTGTAACAAGAGTCCGAAAGGTGAAGAAATAATTTCGATCAATAAAACAAATCTACCTTCCTCCTGAATCGAAACACAATGACTCTTGTGTGTGGTGTTTTTAATAAACTCCCAAAACGGATCAACAAATTCATTACTCTAGTCATCTTCACCATCTTCAAGCATTGTAACTTCTTCTATTTGCAATATTTTCGTAATTTCTTCCTTCGTAATTTTCTCCATCGATTCTTTGTCAAAAGTTGGTGACTTGCTCCAATCACTATTGGATTTGGAATAATATTTGAAGTGAAAGGCCCTCAATGGTAGCCTCATCCACCGTATCCACCTTTAGGGTTTTTTTTTTTTGGTGTCATACCTCCCCGGAACTCAGAAAAGTCGATCTTTAGATCAGATTCCCAAAGTCGCGGATCACGATTAGGAATCTTGACCGCCCATGTCCTCCCCGTCGATTGGTTACCAACAGCCAAAGGTTTGGTGATAGAAATGTCATCCGACACCTCCTCCTTAGGACACCGAGGTTTAACTTTTATGCAGCGAGGTGAGTTTTGCAACTTCTAAAGCCTCCATGCGTCAATGTTCTAAATGGCGCTTGGCGCTAGTAGGGCGGAGACCCACCTCCAAGCGCCAAGCCGCCTAGGCGGCGCCAAGCAACTCGGCATTTTTTATTTTTATTTTTAACAAACCATTATCCAATCAAACTATATTCTATGTATCCATAATGCAAGTTCAAAGTTCTACATAACCATAATGCAAAGTTTAATGTACAAACCCAAATGAAATTAAGTAGTAGCAACTAGCAAATAAGTTGAATAAGACAATAAGTAGAAATAAACGAGATCGGAGATCCCCAATGCCAAGTTCAAAGTTCATCTCCTTCCTTTAACTCTTCTCCTCCATGCCCTTCCAAAACTTGATCTCCATTAGTTTAATACTATACATTTTAGGCCGCCAAAGGCCTCCAAAGACCTCCAAAGACGCCGATGACACCGCCAAGCCCAGCCAAGGCCGCCGAGACGGCCATGGCCGCCTAGGCGGCCGCCAAGACTGCCTAGGCGGCTGCCAAACACCGCCAAACCTCCCTGGGTGCCAAATCAAACGCCAAGGGGTATTGGCGTGGCGGCAGGGCACCTCCAAGCGCCTAGGCGGCCTCGGCGGCCGCCATTTAGAACACTGCCATGCGTTGACAAGACCTCCAAGCTATGATGCACGGACACGGATACGGGGATTCTAAAAAAATGGGGATGCGGACACGGCGGGAGACACGCCACGTGTATATTTATTTATTTTTTTATATTTTTTTTCAATTTTTTTCCAAATCTAAATGGCAAAATGTGGACAAAACGAAAAATCTATAGTTCCAATACCATTCAAACAAAACAAGACATCCATAAGTTCGATACAACCCTATTGAAAAATTACAGTTCGACCCCTGAATTTTTTAAAAAAAATTACAGTTTGACCCCCAATTTTTTTTTAAATTATAGTTTAACCCATTTTTTTATAAAAAAAATCACACTTTGACCCCTGCCGTGCCCCCCTCAAAAATTTAAATTAAATTATGGGACACGCCACATGGCGTGTCCCATACGTGTCCCCGTGTCCGACACTGCAATACGTCGACCTCTAGAGGTGTCGGTGCTTCATAGCCTCCAAGGATTGCTTTGATGTCGGCAAACCCTTTCTCCATTCGAGCATCTCGTGCAACGTCATCTCGCTCATAGACTTTATCAACATAAGCTGTACGACCTCTTTGTCCCCCTCAACCTCTAACACGTCCTCCTGCCATAGTGAGGATTAGAACTTGGGCTCTGAGATGCAGCGCAACCTTCTTTTATGAAACTATTTGCACAAAGAAAACACGAACAAGTATGAACTAGAGGTACTCCCTCTTCGAACACACAATCATGAGATAAATCTCTTTTTTTTTTTAATTCAATAACCACTAACTCTTCCATAAGACTTACATCTCAATTTATAATAGTAGCATTACTAAAATACTAAAAAGGAAATAAAACATATGGAAATAAAATCAACGCTAATGCTTCTTGACCAAGCAACCTACATAATAGAAATACTAGATCAAAACAAACTTGGAAACTTAATACTTCTAGCAAGTCTTGACTAAAATAAAAAATTCCTACTAAAATATTAAAATTGAAATAAGAAAATAAAATTCCTAAATTTCTAGATTATTAGAATATTGGCCTGCATTTAGTGATTAATACGTGCATTTTCACGATGAACTTCTTAAAACACTTTACTAGCAATTTTATGACCAGCCTGGTGCTGTTCATATGATGCAATGAAACACCACGTGGATCCAGGAACATGTATTAAGGTTTTTGATATAGGACCATTAGGCATGATACTCTAACAATTGTATGTGTTGGTTGGTCCATCACTCCTCGGATCTGGTTGCCGTCTATGCATCTTTTAATGATCTTAAGGTCCTTAAAAACCTTAACACAAGTCATGTCTTTTTCACTACATTACATGAATAAAGGATAAAAGATTATGAGAAAGAGTATCTTTGTTTCACTTTTCTGTTAGTCTTGGTCTATGTGCTTGAGCAATAGAGCAAGGGCACTCCGCAAGGGGAGGGGGAGCATCGAAACACAATATTATTAGGATCCACAAAGCTGTTTAAAGTGTCTATGCATGTGTTTTTAGATGTATATATGCATATATTTTAAGATGTATAGATAGGCAACAAGAATTATATATGAATCATACAACTTTTTGTGCAAAATATAATGTCATACTTTTGTCCTGTTATTGCTATTTGAATAAGATACTTGTCTATGGATGTAAGGATAAAAGGTGACAAGATGAAGAAGATAGGATAGTTGGAAGTCTCCTAATGAAGATGGGTTATTGGGAGTAGGCATAGCCCATAGGAATATAGTTGCCCAGTTGGTCATGTTTAGAGTCTTCCGTAATTATTCCCTCCGTCCCATAATGTTTGTCCGGTCTGCAAAACGAGAACGTAAAAATAATAAAATTTTTGCAAGAAAAATTTAAATTTTTTTTTAACAATTCCCTAGATATTGATGAATTTTTTTAATTTATGAAAAAAGTTTAGATTTTTTCTTGAAAGAAATGCATTGTTGTTTAATTCTCATTTTGCAGACCGGACAAATATTTTGGGATGGAGGAAGTAATACATTTTGGTCCGTGCAATTTATGAGGTTTTTTCGTTTTTGAAATCTACAGTATTTGTCTACACTTCCACTAGTTAGAATTCTCAACAGCTAATTGGTCTGAAGTTCGGTTTGGCTGGTCTACAAATTTCGTTAGATTTATTTCACCTTAGTGCCCAGAGGCAACAAAGATCGAGAACAGACTAGGTAATGGAAGTGCGCCATACCGACTTTGAGAAGTAAAAAATGGGCCATCCAGAAACAAAATTGCCGTTCAAAAAAAAAAAAAAAAAGGGCCATGATTCAAGTCATGTAACTTTGGTTTAAGGATTGTTTATTTTCACTTCCAAAAACTTGATTTTGTGGATTGTCTTAATTCTCAAACGTAAACCAACTCCAATTGCAGATCCAACTCCATGGTTGGTCCCCACTCGAATCTGGGAGTTCAGGCTGGCCCCCGAGGAATTTTTTTGCATGAGTACAAGGGGTACTACAATAATTTGTTGTACGTGTACCCTAGTGCAGATATTGCTGGCTACCCAAGCATCTGTCTTGGAACACTTTTTCCTAATTTAAATGGTGCGAGCATCTATCAGTGCTGATATAGGCAATCTAAGTCAATGATTAGTTGTTTACATGAATAAATGCGGCTTCAGTACTTTTGTGGGTACATTGGGAATATGATGCTTGGGAGCTTGTGAGAAGATGAAGAGATGTAAAATTTTAGTATCTGCTTTTTTGAGTCTTTTCATCCTGAACCATGAATGAGGCCCTCTCTCAATTTTGAACATAAAGGTTTCTTCTTTGGTACAACCTGTAACAATAGGTATTGAGCCTTGGATGTTTGTGATGGTCCTGACCCTTGCTGATGTGTTGAGTCCTATGTCGTAAGTGTACAAGTGGGTTTGCGGTGCCGGTACATATGTAGCTTCAGTGAACCCAAATGCATTCTTTGGTTAGCCCTCTCTAGTATATATGGGGAGCCAGCCCTTGCACACTTATCTTTTGGACGAGTTCGTCTGGCTGTTACTACAGTTGGTGATTTAGAGGTGTTAGAATATTATTAGTAGTCATTAGTCTTGTCCCTCATTGGTTAAATGTATTCTTGTGTCAAGAGATGACATAATATAAATAACAAGTCTTTGTGTTAGGGTTAATTACATTTTCTCTGTCAAGAGATGACATAATATAAATAACAAGTCTTTGTGTTAGGGTTAATTACATTTTCTCTTTCTCAAACAACAAGAGGATAGCATTTTTCTTGCGGTGTACTAAGTATATGCCAAAAATACTGTTTTGACAAAATGCTGCAAGGGACAAAAACTAATCAGCTCTTAGATTAGGCTCATTCAGAGTTCGTTTAGATGCCTTCAACTTGACTATTTTGTGGCCCATGAAGCAACTATGGGATAAAACTCAACAATACGGAGGGAGCATGTAATTTTAATGGCTAATTCTCTGTCTCCTTTTGATTATTTTCCCTTTGTTTTATTATTTTTCTGTATTTTTTTCCCATTTGGGAGGGGTATTTATAGTTGGTCTTTCTTTGCTTTTATTACTGCTTTTCTTCCTTATATTCTTCGTTCATCTTTGTTCTCTATAAATAAGTTTGGCATCATATTAAATGGTTACAATTCATGTGAGTGACACATTGTTCCAAGTTGTCACTTATATGATGGGGTATGGTATGTGTTGGGTTAAAGCGTGTATGAAATGTTGTCAGATTCATGCTGGATCGATGATATTATAGGTACCATATCAATCACTGTGCAACTTATCTTGGGAGTAATTCATGATGGTCAAAGCTTGCATTCTCTTGTTGTCAATATTATTATAGCATTTTTCTGATTTTCTTTCAAATGAGAAAAATGCTATTATTATAGTCACGTATTAGCTTTGGACCTTTGGTTGGTGGAAACTATCTAGTGCTGATTTCGTTTTGTCATATTTGGGAATAGTAATGGATGACATGTTTGTATTCAAACATCAAAACATGCCTGAATCGTGAACATGAGGCCAAAGCATACGCGACTTCTGTAATAAAAAAATTAAACTGTGCATCTTCGGTACATTTCTAGATGTTACATGGAGTTTAATTCTTCATTTTTACTGTGAGGTTTTATTTTGTATTTATCTAATGCCACATTGGTGCCATATTCTGATTTTAGTCTAAATTGCTTCCTATTTGGTCGTTTCAGCAATCTAGCGGCAATTCATACATCAGCTCTGAAACAGGAACTCTGGTACATTGTTGGAATCCTTTCTTGTTTAAAGGTTTCTCTGTTGTGAGGTTAATGGCATGATCTGATCGTTTGACGGTAATAGTAATAAGTAATACTGTAATACCAATAAAAATTCCCGTAGCTCCGGAAAAAAAAATACCACTAACAACGGAAACCCATAAATCCAATCTGCTGAATAAGAAACAATAACTGGTTTTGAAATTCACAATAGAACTAGGAATTGGGATCTTTGGTTATTCAAATTACAAAAATGCATATTACTTATTGCCATTTTTTTTGTTTTCTCGTTTTCTTGTTGCAGTTTGTTTTTTTCACTGGTGGAATCGTTTTTCTTACACTTATCGTGAATGGATCAACCACTCAATTTGTTTTACATTTTCTCAATATGGATAAGTTGTCCACACCAAAGGTAAGATCTCTGCTGATTTGTAAAATTCTTCACATTGTATTGCTACTGGCTTTGTGTAGGTGATAAGCGTGTGTCTGGATATAAGCTCATATATTCCTCCTAACCTAGTTAGATTTATGGAATTGTAAAATCAACTACAAGAGATTCTTGAGAAAGCATTTAAGGAGTATGATAGAACTGCCATATGACTGGGCCCCTATTATGAAACCTAAATTAGGAAATACATGTTAGAGGGTTTGTGTTAAGGTGGTTTGGACATGTCTATCACAGATGACAGATCGACCGATGAGGTAGTTAGGAGGAGTGAAATGGTTTTTTGAGGTACCCTAATGGGAGGGGTAGACCAAAATTGACATTAGAGGTGGTAGTTCAAAGGATCTAGGTTTTTTAAATCTTATCTAACATGATGCTCTCGACAGAAAAACAACAATTTTTTAAGACCTATGGCTCTGTTTGGTTTGGTTTGGTTTGAGGGTTTGTGTTTATGCACCACAGTGCAACGTACTGTTTATCTCACCAATTAAATTTAATTGCCATTTGGATGTGCTCCTTTCGGTTTCATGGTTAGTTCTTTCAGTTCGCCAATAGTCGGGCTATGCTAGTAGGATTACCTGATTTTAGAAGGTTGTCCATGAATATGTTTCCCTCTGCAATCCCTTTCTATGTTCAACAGCCTATCATTTCGATCCTTACACAGTAACCCCACCAAATCATCCCATTTGAAAATAGGCAAATGCTACAGACCGCCCAAAGGGCGTCGAATAGTAAGTCATGCGCCCGTGCTTCTGACAATTACCCAGCCCAAATTCCCATACCAACTCTACTCGTTCTGGCACTTTAAACTCCGAGTAAGCGACAAAAATAACCTCACAGTAGTGGGGCATTCTCAGATTCGCCCTCTCCCCATTCTCTCTCTCTCTCTGGTAAGACCCATTTCTCCCTCTACAATCTTTGATAAACGCCGACAGCTCTGGCCATCGACCTGTCGCCCTTCCTGTTCCACGATCTTCTCGTCCACTCTTGTTCCCTCCATCCTCGGACCATTGGGAAGGTGTTGATGGTGGTCAGCGGCAACCGGCATTCGAACTACCTATTTCTGATCGAAATTTTTAGCCCATTTACACATCTTCATTTTCTTTTTACCCTTGGTCACACAATAACTTGCATAGCCTCAGTCCCTAGTCATCTCCCAACCGGATTGGTCAGTCGGTTTGCAAGAGAGGTAAGTGGGTTAGGGGTCCTACTGATCTTGTTTGCTATTATACCATCAGCAAATTTTTCTTGATGATTTCCATGTGGGAGAAATGCAAAATATTGTATATCCATTTCAATTGTATTTTGTGGTTTAGAATCACACGAGTCTTCGTCAGGTATAAGCCAAGGTTGTGACCAAAACAGTTGATATATATATTTTTTGTTGTAGATCAACCACAAACTCAATCTACCAACATCACCAACAATCACTGAAAACGCTTTAAAAACCACTATGGGACTTTGATTCTTGGTGAAATTGTTTAATCAGATGTACAGTCTTTGCAGAATTACTGGAGAAGACAGAGCCTTTGGGTTTTTGCTGCCGAAGAAGATGAACAGTTTTTCCGTTCTAAACGGTTTTCTGGTTTGGTGGAGAACTTTTTTGACTTAAACCGTGGTTAGGTTTATGTGCCTGATCAAAAAAAAAAGAAAAAAAAAGCGACGTGTGGATTTGTTTTTTTGAACTGGATGTGTGAGATGAAGGGTAATATTGTCACTCAGAAAGTTAAGAGAGAGAGTCTGACCATATATTGAAAGGACAATGAAATTTTGCTTGTTTATTAATGAACTGACGTGAACCGGCAGGAATGAGTTACTTTTTCTCATATTTTAAACGCCTATTGGGCAGTACGCAGAAAGACCCTTGAAAATATTGCTTTAAATTGCTGATAACTTGTTGATCTAGATGGTTGACATCAGGTTCTGTTTGTTTTTTGTGATCCGCTTATTTGTGTGCATTTGTGTCGGTTGTGTGTGTGTGTTTGTTTTGACCAGATATTTTCTTTTCTGATTCTGTATTCTATGGCAGAGGCGCATATTGGACTACACAAAATATGAAATGTTGAACAAAGCGCTAGAGGCTTTTGGTGATCTGGGAGATGATGAAGAACTAGGACCTGTTGACTGGCCTACTGTTAAAAGATATATTACAAGCTTAAATGACGTTGAAGGGGAACGTGTGCACCCACATAGTGTATCTGGAGATGATAATAAACTAGACTCTACGAACTTGAAGGATATACGAATACGCTTTCTAAACGGTAAATGTTTATTTATATTTCCCTTTCTATACCATGCCTGATAGCTTTTGTGCTGGTCTTACATTCCCGTTGTGTCTTTGGTCAAATTGGAAACCTCACATTGAACTCCTCTGACTTTGTCTCCTAACAATGCCCGATTTAACACTGTTGTTCAATGAAAAGCATATACTTTTACATTTGTTGTCTGTCATCATCATTGACAAATCTGTAACCAAAAAACTATGGCACTCATGTGTCAACTTAATCGAGATGATAGATAGGCATCGGAAATCTCTGGTTCAGGTTGGCTCCAGGCTCCAAATCCCTGGAACTGGTGGATGACGGGGAAGGAAATCGTTTGAGATTTGGGTTTGTGGAACGAGGATTGGGGGTTCGTAGAGAGTTGAGGGTCACCGAAATAGAACTGCTATGGCTGTGCTTAATCCTTGAGGATGCATCCTCAGGGTATGATAAGGACCTCATGCGCAGCTATGGGGGTTTCGCCAGGAAAGTACAGGTGCGTCGACTCGTTACGGAAAAGGGTTTTCTTCTGAAGGTGGAAGTAAGAGATGATGGGAGGGTGTGGCAAGTGTTTGTGCCGAAGTTGGGTGGTAGTGGAGGGTGGGTGGATATCTCGAGGAAGTTTTGGGCATTTTGTGGCTGGAGGTAGTCAGAAAAGATAGTTGATGGCAGATCCTTATTGGATGTTGCGAAAATTGCTGGCTGGCCAGAGAATACCGTGGCGGTGGAGAATGGAAGAAAACGGAGGGGCTGTGATGTGAATGTGAGGGTGGGTTCTACACAAAATATTGAGAGTTTTCTTGGGAGGTGTTTGGAGGGTAGAGTGGAGAAAGGGGCTTTGGCGTTGCCGTTGGCCATGGAAGTTCAACGGTGGGCCCAGAAATCTTGGAAGGTGATTGCGGGGGTTCAGGTTTCGGATCTGGGAGGCCGTTCCTTTTTATTCGCGTTGCCGTCGGTGGAGGAAGCTCAACGGGTCTTGAAGGGGAGTTGGTGTTTTGTAGAAAGAAGAGTGGATTTGGAGTGGTGGTCTCCTGTTGAATTCTGTGTCAAAAAGGGGGATGATAGCTCAAAGGTGTGGGTGAAAATTCTAGGGCTTCCATTACAGCTCTGGGATTTTGAAGTGTTCCGAGCAATTGGCGACTATTGCGGGGGATTTCTGTTTGTGGACAATGAGACGAAGTAGTGTACTCATCTCCGTTGGGCCAGGATTGCTGTTCGGGCGTCACCGGATTCTATTCCGACGACGGTAAAGATTGCTTTGGGGGGCTGGTTGTTTGAAGTACCTCTGTGGGTTGAGAAGGGTCCGAAAGTTTTGTTTCAACCTGGTTTGGGGGTTGTTAATGGTGGTAAGGGGGTGGCTATTAAAAGATCAGAAGGCCGCGCTATGGTGGGAGGAAGGTCGGAGGAGATGCGTGGAGGTTACGCGAATATGGTGAGTGGAGTTCAGCGTGGGGGCTGGTACGGACCAGGACAACGTTCTAATTTTGAATTGCGTAATGGTGGTGGGTATAGGCCTAGACTTGGTATGAGTGGGCCTAAGGCTAAGGTGAAAGTGGGCTTCAAAAGTGGAGCTGTTGGAGGGTTCAAATCAACCCATATCAGTAAAATGAATGGGCTTGATTCTAAGTGGGCCTTTCTTTTTACTCCCTCCGTCCCAAAATGATTGTCCGGCCCGCAAAACGGAGTGATAAAAATAATGCAATTTTTTCAAGAAAAAATTCAAACTTTTTTCACAAATTAAAAATACTCATTGATATCTAGTAAGTTATTAAAAAACTTTTAATTTTTTCTTGCAAAAATTGTATTATTTTTGACACCCCGTTTTGCGGACTGGACAAACATTTTGGGACGGAGGGAGTAAAAGACCAGTCCAGACCAAATTGATGGAGATTAAAAATAAGAAGTGGGTTATGAGAGGGGATCCAGGTGGGGGTCCTAGTCATCAAGGAGTCCCAGATTCAGAGAGGTATTTTCCTGGTTTGTGCAATGATGAAAGAACTCGGTTTTCCTTTGCGTCCAAACTTTCTCTCGTCGTCGCTAAAGAAGTTGACAATGGGGGATTATCTCAGGCGACAGTGGATTGCAGTGAGTTGTGTAAGATTTCTGATCGCTCTTCTCGTTCTCCACCCTTTTCTTTTTCCTTTCTGGACGAAAAGGGCTCTTGTTCGTCAATTAGTGGGTTTTCGGTGTTGGATGTGTCTGTTTTGGTGGAGAATTTTCAGGTGGGTTGTGGGGAAAAGGTGGGTGAAGTGGGAGATTCTTGTGGTGATGGGGGTGTTTTTTCAAGGGGTGATTTGGGTTTGGGCGGGGTGTCTAGGAGTTGTTTTTCTGATGTAGAGGGGGGAGTGCGAGCTCTGTGGGGCTGGAAATAGTTCCTTTTTCTGGTTTGGATCAGAGGGAGGGTTTGGTGTGGGATGTTTCAAATGAGGAGTTACTAAACCATTTTGGGTGGGTGCATGATCTAGTTGATGACAGGCTGGTAATGAGTAAGGGGTTGCCCAATCCGTTGGCCGTTAAGGAGCCAAAATGGGCGTCGAAGGAGGGAGAGAATCTGGTCCCTGGAATGTCTCAAGCGGAAGTCTTTAAATGGGTTTTGAAGAGAATTAATGGCTTAAGTAAATTCTTGGGTGTTTCTTTTGATGGCTTTGAAGATAGAACGAAGCAATTATTCTTGGAAATTGAAGAAAAGTGGAAGAAAGGGGCAGCATCGGAAGTTAAAAAAGAGAGGAGCAATGTAAGCAAAGGAGTTAGAGAATTAAAAAGGTTACAGAGTTCTATTAACTATGAGGGTCGTAAGAAGGTGGGAGAGGGAGATAGCGTAGGGGTGGAAGGAGTTAACCTTGTATCTTTCTATGAAGATTAAAGTCCTTAGTTGGAATGTGAGAGGATTGAATGCTAGGGAGAAGAGAATGGCCGTTAAATCTCTTCAGGAATGGAATCTCTTCAGGAATGGAAGGCGGATGTTGTTTGTCTTCAAGAAACGAAGTTAAAAGAGGTTTCGAGGGAGAAAATTAAGGAGATTTGGGGAAGCCGCTGGGTAGAGTGGATCCATCTAGATGCGTGTGGGATAGCGGGGGGGATTTTGTTGATGTGGGATTCTAGAGTGGTGGAGAGAATTGATGTGGAGTATGGTGTTTTTTTAGTGTCCTATTTGTTCAAGACTGTGGAGGATGATATTGAATGGGCTATCACTTGTGTATATGGGCCAGTGGCTAATGGCCATAGGGAGGATTTGTGGGAAGAGCTTTCGGCGGTAGCATTTCGTTGGGGCGTTCCATGGTGTGTGGGGGGAGATTTCAACGTAGTGTGGTTCCCTCATGAAAGAATGGGATGTAATTCTATTTCGCACAACATGAGAAGATTCTCAGATTTTATCAATGATTTGGAGCTTGTAGATCCGCCTCTAAATGGTAGTAGATTCACGTGGTCCGGGAATTTGGATGATAGATGTATGTCTCGCATTGATCGATTCTTGATCTCTTCTTCTTGAGAGGAGCTTTGCCCGGAGCTGATTCAGCATACGCTTCCAAGACCTACCTCAGATCATGTCCCAATTTTATTAGATAGTGGAGGGATTCGTCGTGGAAGGACCCTTTTTCCGTTCGAGAATATGTGGTTGTTGTTCAAGGGCTTCTTAGAAAGAGTGGGCGAATGGTGGAATAGTTATGAGGTAGTGGGGAAGCCGAGCTTTGTCTTAGCTAAGATGCTCAGATTGTTAAACGAGGATTTGCGAATATGGAATACTGAGATCTTTGGAAAATTGGCAGCTCAAAAGGCCAAGGTGGTTGATGAGACTAGTTGTTTGGATTTGGAGGAGCAAGTTCGGGATTTAAGGGAGGAAGAGAAGGTTTTGAGAGCCAAGACAAAAGATGAATTTGGAAAAATTGCAAAGTTTGAAGAAATTAGTTGGAGACAGAAATCCAGAAACTTGTGGTTTAAAGAGGGAGATAGAAATACTCGATTCTTTCGCAGAATGGCCAATTGTAATAGGAGAAAGAACTTTATTGGAAATATCAAGATTGGCAATAGTATTTTGGAGGAGGAAGAGGAGGTAAGAACAAGTATTGCTAACTTCTACGCTAGTTTGTTCAAAGAGGAGGGAGTGAATCGGCCTCGAGTTGATAATTTGGAGTTCGAATCTATCTCGGGGGAGGAGGTTCATTGGTTAGAAAGATCGTTTGAGGAATCAAAAGTCCTTGCTCTTAAATCGATGAATGAAGATAAAGCGCTCGGTCCAGATGTTATGTCTTTAGCCTTTTTTCAACATTGTTGGAGAGTGGTGAGAGGGGAAATGATGGGTATGTTCTGATGTGAAATTTTAATGTACTCACAAGCGCACGAATCGTACCGAAATATAGTAATGCACGAGCGAGGTTGAACCTACAGGGACTTGTGATTCTTCTAGGAAAAATAAATAACTTAAACCGTTTAAACCCTAACCTAGTTGACAAAAGTTGTGATTGATTTTTAAATGAAAAGTGAAAAGTAAAAACAATGAACTAAATTATCAAAGACGAGGAAACTGAAATTTCTTTTTAATCAGAGGAGAAAATACCAAGGTTTCGGAATCCACACCCATTAACTAGTATCATTAGATATTCATGATCATTGACTTTACCCAAAATTTCTTCATGATAATCTGAAAGCTAATTCTGTTACCATGGAAAGTATCATTGTGAAAGTTCATTAAAAAGTCCAATGTTTGTTCCTCTCTGCTCGCAAGTATAAAACCAAATCATTAATTGTATCCGTTTTTAACAAATCACAGTAAATATCTAGTTTTATATGGTTAACAATGAAAATCCAGCGTTCAATGTTAAAGACAATTCCAAATCATTAGAAAAACATGATTGAGCTCATATCCAGAATCTATCCCTAACAATTGATTTAGAGTAAGAACAATTTAATCAAAATCAAACCACATATTCAGGTAAAATCAAATCTCATGAACATATAAACAATAGTCATTAATGGGGCTTCATCCTCAACCCTAGTTTAAAGGTTTAGCTGCTCATGGAGTATGAAAACATATTTATATAATAGAGGAACTCCATAAAACTAAAGCTTACAAAAGATTAGAATTTTTCCTTCTCTCCAGTGCTCTTGAATGCCGAGACGGTGCAACCGTGTTCGTTCTCCTCCAAGCCATGAATCATCCATCAAAACAGAACCCTATCACCTTTTTATTGGCACCGAAGGAACGGGAAAGGAAAATAGAATTCTTTCCTAAGTCTAATTCTTGGCCAATAAAATTAATGTACAATGATATACTTCCTTCATTTAGGCCCACCATTCATGAATATAGTGTATTGTTTCCTATCTTGCCATCCCAATTCTAGCCAATACCAATTACAAATCCTAAGGCCACATAGACAACAGGAGAACATTGCAAGGCCATTTGATCATGCCTCAATTGATTTCTGCCATATCCAATTAGATTTCGTGGCTCATCATTCACGGCAATTGCTTTGACACTAAGTAAGATTCGACGACATTGCACTTTTTGAATCCAACAGCCGATATGTAAGTTATCATCATTTTTTCCTGCAAATGTAATAATCTAAAGTGAATGGTCCAGAAGATAATAATAATATCGAATTAAGCACAATAAGGAGCTAACAACATATGGTATTGGAGATTCTATATATCAATATTTAGTGGTTATCATGTTCCATTATTTTTGGAGGTTTGGAGAGTTTGAACGCGTCTTTTATGGCCTTGATCCCGAAAAAAGGAGGAGCGGAGGACATCAAGGTCTTTAGACCTATCAGTTTACTTGGGGGAGTCTATAAGTTGTTGGCTAAAGTGATGGCAATTCGGTTGAAGAAGACGGTAGGGAAGGTTGTGTGCGAAGCCCAAAATGCTTTTGTTGAAGGTAGGCAAATTCTTGATGCATCCCTGGTTGCTAATGAGTGTGTGGATTCTAGATTAAAGAGCGGGATTCCTGGTATCATGTGCCAGTTGGATATTGAGAAGGCTTATGATCATGTTAACTGGGACTTTTTGATCTATATTATGCAACGAATGGGGTTTGGAGAGCGGTGGAGGAAATGGATAAAATTGCATATCATCTGTTAGCATGTCAGTCTTGGTGAATGGTTCTCCAGCCGGTTTCTTTCAGACTTCTAGAGGATTGCGTCAAGGCGATCCCCTTTCCTCCCTCCTTTTCATTTTGGTCGTGGAGGTGCTAAGTAGGATGATTCGGAAAGTAGTTCTAGGGAGATTCTTGAAGGGTGTTGAAGTTGGGAGGGCAGACGGTGTGGGGTTGATGGTCTCTCATATTCTTTATGCCGACGACACGCTCGTGTTTTGCAATGCGGAGGCAACACAAGTGGGCTATCTTAGATGTGTTCTTTTGTCTTTTGAGGCTGTGTCAGGCCTTAAAGTGAATTTGGGAAAGTCAGAAATGATTCCGATTGGGGCGGTTGAGGATATTGGTGCTTTTGCTCAGATTTTGGGTTGTAGGGTGGTGTCTCTCTCATCGGTGTATCTTGGTTTGCCTTTGGGATCATCTTTCAAATCTAAATCTGCGTGGGATTCGGTTGTAGAAAGATTTGAGAAGAGAATGGCGGGTTGGAAAAAACAAGATATGACAAAAGGAGGTAAAGTTACTTTGATTTAAAGCTCCCTTTCAAATCTGCCTACTTATTTTATGTCATTGTTTACTATTCAGGTTTCGGTGGCGAGGAGGTTAGAAAAGATTCAAAGAGACTTTTTTTGGAACGGTGTGGGGGATGAGGTCAATTATCACCTCGTTGACTGGGATACTGTTTGTGCTCCCATTAGAGAGGGAGTTTTGGGTGTGAGGCGCTTAAAGTTATTCAATCACGCTTTGTTGGGCAAATGGCTTTGGAGATTTGCGAGTGAAAGGGAGCAATGGTGAGGAAGTAGTTGCTACGAAATATGATTCCGGATGGGGAGATTAGTCGTCTTTGGGTGTGAGATCGCCTTATGGGGTGTCGTTGTGGAAGGGGATTATGAATGGGTGGGATGCCTTTGTAAAGAACACACATTTTTTGGTTGGTGATGGGAGACGGGTAAAGTTTTGGGAGCATGTGTGGTGTGGGGAAGTGACCTTGCGGGAAGAGTTCCCGAGTATTTTTAGTTTGGCTAGCGACACAGATGTTAATGTTTCCGAGTATCTCCATTTTCATGAAGGAATTGCTGTTTGGGACATCCGTTTGCGAAGGGATGTGAATGAGTGGGAGGAACAGGCTTTGATGGCGTTGCTTTCTAGAGTGTATGGTCTCCAAAGACTAGGAGGAGGAGAGGATGAAATTCGGTGCAATTTATCCAAAGATGGCTCCTTTTGGGTGAAATCCTATTATGAATCGTTTTTTGGAAAGGATACTTCTTTTCCTTGGAAAGCAATCTGGAAGATGAAGGCGCCTTTAAATGTGAGTTTTTTTATTTGGTGTGCGGCTCAAGGCAAGATTCTTACCATTGATAATTTGATCCGAAGGCGGAGAATCATTGTCAATTGGTGTTGTATGTGCAAAATAGATGCGGAGTCGGTTGATCATCTCCTCATTCATTGCCCGGTGGCTTGGGAGCTTTGAACTATGGTTCTTTCTTGGTTTGCTATGCGATGGGTCATGTCGAGGAGTGTGATGGAACTCTTAATCGCTTGGAGAGGTGCAAAAGTTGGAAAGAGGCGGAAACAAGTTTGGTTTTTGATCCCTTTTTGTCTAATGTGGATCATCTGGTGGGAAAGAAATTCAAGATGCTTTGATGGGGTGGAAAAATCTTTATATAGAATCAAAAGTTTTTTGGTGAATAGTTTGTTTAGTTGGGACAAGAGAGAATGTGATCCTTCTCTTCACCAATTTTTAGATTGGTTTGAGCTTTTCTTTTCTCTTGGAAGTGTATAGGGCCTTTTTGTCTCGTGGCCTATTTGTATACGGGCAGCATTCCCTTAATAATGCCTTCATCTGTATAGTTATTTACTTATCTAAAAAAAAAATATAACCACCCTTCACTGATTCTCACTTTGTCTTATTCCTCAATTACTGCATTCGATAATCCTCCTATCAACAATTCGTGCAAGGAACTTTATGGGATATAACATATGGTAGGATAGTTTGAAGTTCTAAATCAACATCACTTTCTTTGAAGTTCGATAATCGCATCAATAAAGAGCAGGGTAAGAGATTCTGTTTCTCAGAGCCAGAGAACTGCTATTGAGAGAGAAACAAAGAGAGAAAAAGTAGGTATAACAGCTTTTAAGACGCTATTATCTATTCAAAATTGGGTTTGTGGTATGCTTTGGTTAAAAGTAAAGGTTTAGGGTCCTAATGATTAGAAGATTGAGTAGAGTATAAAGACAAAATGTTTTTATTGTATGTGTTGATTTTAAGATGGCCAAGTTGTTTGGTTTGTAGAGAAGGTAGCTGGGGATAGATCTTTGAACAGCAGCTATTACAGCATTTTCCTGAAGAACATTCTTTCAGAAAAATTCCACTCTACCAATCTCTCCAAGTGCATCACAAACTAATCCCTTTTATGCAATGTCATTGCACTCATATACAATTTCTGCAACAAATCAGTGGTCCGTGAAGGCACTTTCTGTCAGCACTCAGCATCATGACAGATTGATAAGTTAAACAGCTTAACATTCGTAGACATGCCTTCATTGAAACTATTTTGCGGGTATTTGTCAAATAATAAATGCTTACAGTATCCCTAATCAATCTGTAATAATAATAATTACATAAAGGGAGAGCACAAGTTGGTGTTTCTCTTTTTTGAAGCCCTATCATTCTTTTTCCTTTGCAAATTTGATTGCATTTGGTATTGTATCGTGTTGGTTACAGTTGCATGGACCAAAACTGAGTAGTTGACACTAAAAAAAACATTGTTTCTTGATAGGAAGTTTCTAAATTGAATAAAAAGTTCTTTCTCGTGATGAAGATTTCCAACCATTAATTTCCTTTTTAAGAATTTGTACAAATAAAAAAAAAAAATTCTCTACTGTAGAATGGTTAAGAAAAATAACTGCAAGGGCATAATCGGCAATTCAACACCAAATAACTACCCAAGCCCACTATCTCTTCCACCAGTACTACAAAAGCTCAACCTCTCCTCCATGTAAATGAGGAGCTCTGTTGTTGGCACATGGAAGAGAGGGCTTGCAATGATGGTGACTGGGCTTGAGAGTTTGAAGCAAACCGAGGAGGGAAAGAACCGACATTTGAAACTTGCTACTGTTGTGTAATGTCAGGTTCCTCCCCCACTGTATCTTGCTATCTTTTACCACTACACAAACTCGACATCTTTCTCCGTGCAAATCAAAATATTTTTCCTGCGTTCCTTTATGAAATGATCATGTTTCATCCAACAATTCAATGTGAGGTGCAAATGCTTGATGATTTGCCTAGTGAATTTCTTCCATGCAATTGAAACTGTGTAAAGTGAAGAGGACATCTCGAAACAAATGGGTTTTAGTTCCACAAAATCATCAACGGTTGGTTTTCCTCACCATCCAATCTGTATCTAATGTTTGTTTAATTGATTTGGATTTTGTTGGTGTGCAGTTTTATTTTCTTTTCTTAAAGCCCTATTACTTCTAAAAAGCTATTAGACCATTTGATATTTTGTCTGTCATCAAATCCTTTCCCCAGTTTAGTGTTTTAGACATTTAGTGTTCTTTTCTACCTCCATCCAATTTAAGTGTTCTCTTACCTGTTCATAATAATGTAGCAGTTATTAATTGCTTTTGATAATTCTGGTCAGCCTATTATCTTTATTTCTCGTCATATCTTACTTTCTTGCTTAGACTCCGTTTTTTAGGATATAAGTATTTAAAAAGGGGCGCCGCTATTCGCAGCCCTTTATTTTCTCTCGTAGCCCACTACATTTCGGTAAATGGCTGTTGAAAATCATAAATAACATTTCGGTAAATTGCTGTTGAAAACAAGATTATTTTCGGTAACTACATGTCGAAAATATGTTCAATTTTCGGTAAACAACTGCCGAACATGCATTTTCGGTAAATATCTGTTGAAAAAAATATTATATTTCGGTAATTGGATGCTGAAAATATATTTCAATTTCGGTAACTAACTGTCGAGTATAATTGAAAATTTTTAACGGGCTATGGGAGTAAATAGAGGGCTGCGAATAGCAGCGCCCTCAACGATGTTAGCAAGGTAACCTATCTAGCTACAATACCTCATATCAACAATTGACTGGCATAATTACACTATGACATTGAATCTATTATGTATAATTTGTCACAGTACTGTACATATAGTGGTACATGAATTTATGTTGTTTATTTGTCACACGATGTTAATTTGACATCACAAAAAATCAAACAATAATCCGGAAGCCATTATGCATATTTTGTTGAAATTTGACTTGCACACGCATCACGTGTGCCCAACCTCTAATATATTTGAAGGCTTTGAATGGTGAACTAGGAAAATGCATTTTTCATGGTTGTTTCGTTTTGAACATATTGGGCATGGTGCCCTGTAATCTTTTTCGGAGCATGAAATAAGAATTGAGAGGATTTTTGATTGCTCAAAATGCTGCCGTAGAATATTTGAGTGTGAGGATAATTTGACAATTGATGCTGCTAGGGATCTCATTGGATTGTCGCCTTGCAAGTTGCAAGACGAAAAACCACCATTAGTGCCTGACGGGTTGGTGACGACCGGGGAGGCACTCCGATGGTTAAGTAAGTCCCTAAAGGAGATGGAAAAGTACAGAGCTCAAGTATTTAGTATTATGGTGCATTGTATCTCTTAGGGTTAGTCTCCTTTACCTTTTATAAGGATCTCCTGACTTAACCTCCAAGTAACCTCGTGCTAGGCGCACCTAACCGCCTGGCGTGACATCATGGATGACATACCGAGCCCCAATGTTTTTACGCCCACATGCCTGAATGACCCTTCCGCCAAAGTCATGAGTCTGCCAATCAATTCGGTTCTGTCCGGGCAACCAGATTGGTCATGTCGGGTCACTCATTTGCTTGTCCGTTACTGAGTGTTCTGGCCGAACGGCTAAACCCACCTGACATGGCAAGCCCATTAGGGGATACGGGTTCGGCCCACTGCATTTGGTAAGAAAGGGTAACAACACTCTTGATGTGCGAGCTGACAAATTTTCATTTAGTTGGGAAAACAATGGGGAACCAATGTGGTGAGATTGCGAATTGGTGATTTGATTTTGAGAGTACTCAAACTCAAAAAAAATGTTTTGTGAATGTTGAATGTGGAACCTTCGCAAGGAAATTAGAGGAATTAAAGTAAGGAATTACCTTTAACTTGGTCTTAGATTAATATTTGACACTCCCTCCGTCCCCATTCTTTAGTCTCTTTTGAGAGTCCGTGCCACTTTTCAATTGATTATCATTATATTTTGCAATCTACAATTTTTAGGTTATTTTGAAAACATCATTTAAAAGAGCTCATTGAGATCTATCAAAAAAGATTCATATTGCATATAAATAGTATTACCAATTAAAAGTTATAATTAATTTTTTATCCGGTTAGAATAGGACGAGGGACAAAAAAATGGGGATGGAGGGAGTAATATACAGGCGGTCTTGTGCGTTCTCAATTCCATAAATTTGTGAACTGGACGCTCTCGCTCCAGTGTTGCGAAGTTGTGACTTAGGGTCACACATGTGGGCAAGTGGTGCAGTTTGTCCCAAATTTGTTACTCATGACTTATGACTTCCAAAGCTAGTAATTGGTTTTGAGTTGGATGCTTTACAATCACAATCCTTGCAAAACATTCGCCGGAAGGGTCCTAAAAATATGTTCTATTGAAAAAGACCTAGTTTAGCACCCAACCATTGTTTGAACGAGTACGCTGCTTAGCTAGTGTGCTGCTCTTCTAATTTGAAGATATCATTTTATTCAGTAGTCTTATTTCCTAAAATTAAGCGCTTAGTGATTACATTACAGTCGTATGGTGCTTGAATATCTATAGTTTTAGTTGTTAATTTTGTTTGGAAGGTAATAATTTGAACCCTTTCCTTTTTCATTTGCTGACTGATCAAGGGTTGATAATTTTCTGCTTAATTGTGGATAATTTTCTCCTTCGCGGTCAGAAAATGCACAGATTCTGCAAATTGATGATGTAAATTGTGGGCTCTTACCTTTAACATAGAGTGAAAAAACCTTTACCCCTTCTTGTCTGGAGGTCGATAACATTAGCCATCGTTCCTGCTCATGACTTCTTGAACATAGACTAGAAGAACTGGCTAAGTGGTCTTCCTTGTTAGTACCTTAACTTTTAACTTCCTCTGGTCTTGTCCAAGTTTTGGACTTAATAACTTCTCCTACTAATACATGATAACGTACTCCATCTAAGGTGTTCAAGCTGCTTATTGGGTAATGCTTGATGAGGGAAGGATAATGCAAACCACTGCAAATATCTTGATGCAATCCGTTGATGAAGCGATTGACTTGGTATCTCTTGAGCCTTTGTGCGACTGGAGAGGTTTAAAGGCTCATGTTCATTACCCACACCATTATAAGTTTCTCCAAACAAGCATTTGCCCACAAAAGCTGGTCACACATTTCACTGTGGAAAGGTTGGAATCTGCCTGTTACATTTGTGCTGCATTTCTCCGGGCCCATCGAATTGCGCGGCGGCAACTACATGATTTCATTGGTAAGAATTTTCTATGATGTTCTTTGGGTTTTTTACCTCTTGGTCTTTTGAAGCGTCTTTTCACTTTTTAGTGGCACAGTTCTGTGAGAGACTAGATTTCTTCTTAATTGTCTTTTTTCAAATAGTTGCATCTTCTACGTATCCTACATTAGATGTTGAGCATGTTGGATGGATAAAGTATGTGAAGCATTTAACAGAAGCACACAAAGATGAAACTGGTTTCATGTGCTCCTTGGCTGTGTTGAATTTCAAATCTGTGCAGCTGTGCTCATCACAGGGGTTATATTGAAGGGTCTTGATTGTTCTGCTGATGCAGCCCTTATAAATAAATAAAAAAATTTGTTCTGCTGAGCGGTAGCTGCAATTTAGTCAGGCACTCTGCTATGGCAAGCCACTGAGTTGATTTTTCTTTCGGGCTTTTATGTGTCTTTAGTTTCTATCAAAACATGGTGGCCTCCAAGGAAGGTTTCGAACCATGCTGAGCTTCTGGGTTTGCCTCTTTCATTTTTACTTGTACTTGTAACTTATCTGTTCCATATTGTTTTTTACTGTATTTCTTGCATTAAGAGAACAGCTTCTGCATCAGGATGATAAGCCAAATGCTTGCAAGTAGTCACTGCATTATTACTGTTTAAGCAATTTCAAATATGTCATCTATTGTTTGTACTGAATATGTGAATGTTGCCTATCCATTCTAAATGAGAACAAAAAGTTATGACATGGATCCTCTTAGTCCAGTTCCCAGTCGTTAATATGTTTTCAAATTCTTTGTACTTTTGTTTAGAATAAGTACCGTGTTTTATGTAGATACTAATTGGATGGTAACTGATGGGTAGCTTTTGCTTGCTTGTTCTGAAAATTGTATTACTCATAATCGGTTTGCATTGTCATTTGTCACCTCTTCATTGAAGACAATCTGTTGTTGTAAACTCATGCTTTTTGTCATTTTAGGTGATAGTGAGGTTTCATCTATGGTCATCAAAGAAAGTGAGGCAGAAGGAGAGGAAGCAAGACAGTTCCTGGAAGAGGTCCGCGTTACATTTCCTCAGGTCTGTGTGTTAACTGTCAAACACCCTTCAATGGATGTAACTTGTCCACCAATTATACAAGACTCTTCTCCAGGCTGTACGTATGGTTGTGACTAATAACTTAGTCTCTTAGGGTATCCACAATGCTATAATCAAAAATTGATAACCAAAAGTTGCCACATCAGCTTTTGATTATTCATTTAAGAGATTGCTAAGTTTAGCAATTTAGATGTCTACAATGACATAATCAAAATTGGATTGCCAAAATTTGTCACATCATGTTTTCAAACTACAAAAAACTAAAAACTGTGAACAGTAGAAAATAGTTTTGAAACTAATAAAAACTATTTACTAGAAATAGAAAATAGTTTTTGAAACTTTTTTTGGAAAAAAACTGTTTTCTGAAAAAAAAAAACAATTTTTTAGTGAAATATTTTTTTTCAAAAATATTGTTCGAAAAGAGAGAGAGAGAGAGAGAGAGAGAGAGAGAGAGAGAGAGAGAGAGCATTTTGTATAATGATTAGTGTATTTGATTGAGAAAATGTAGGGTCTATTAAATTTGGTTATTGTCAAAAGGTTGCTAGTTTTGGCTATCCAAAGCCCAAAATTTGATTATTTCTGAGGTTGTTAAGTTTGATTATAGCATTATGAGCCATATCTTGCACCAACATTGTTAACTTTAAAAACCTTTCACTTTTGATTATAGCATTGTGGATACTCTTATGCTTTCCTTCTGTTAGTTTTTTTTTTTTTTCTTTTGAACATATTATGCTTTACTTCTGGTAGTTTGGTAAGTTAAAATTGATAAAATATATTCCGAGGTATTTCTGACTGGAAACATTTTCAGGTTCTTCGCGTTGTGAAAACAAGGCAAGTAACATACTCTGTGCTTAACCATTTAAGTGAGTATGTCAACAATCTTGAGAAGGTTGGTTTGCTGGAAGAAAAGGAGATGATTCATCTTCATGATGCTGTCCAGGTTCCTTGAGAATTATTTTTGATACTAGTCCTTATGGTCTTCCCTTAGTGTACAACTACATTCTTAGGTTAGCATATTGAGTTTTTTTTTTCTTCCTGTAAATGTACTTTCTCATTAGAAGCTCCAGACAAAAATACAGCGAAGTCCAACGCGGCACAAACAAAACTATTTCAGCAAACTCACTAAGGCACAAAGCCAGGAGCCGCCAAAGCAAAACAAAAAAAACTATACAGCTAGGAAAACTATCAACAAAACTGAAGAACCAATCACACTATATCAGCAATAGGCCTAAAAAAAGGGAGAGGAATCCCCCAAATTTCTCATTCAACCCTATTCTCCTGCGTAGATCTGATATTTCTCCAAGCCAAAATGGCATCTCTGATATTACAAATCCTGGAGCCCAAAGCAGAAGCCTCCAAAGCCTTGTGTTGAAAGATTTTCGAAGTCCTCTCACACCAAATGCCATAAACAGAAGCTGCTAGTGATAATTTGAGGACAGATTTCCTGAAATTCTTAACCATAGAGTGCAGCAAGAACCATTTCTTTTCCCCTTGAACTTGGTTTCTTTGTAAAATCTCCATCCAGACAACTCTAGAATAAATGCAGTCAAAAAATAAGTGATTATGGGACTCAAGAGCCCCACCCCTGCATAAAACACAAGTTGCATTGTCCACCACATTCCATTTCATCAATCTATCCCTAGAAGCAAGTTTGCATTGCATGGCTATCCATAAGATGAAAGCCCATTTAGGGACAGCTTTGGGAAACCAAACAATTTTGCACCATTCGTGGATTCCATTTGGCACTCTAATGGCATCCCAAGCAGATTTTAAAGAGTAATTACCATTTCGGGAAGGAATCAAAACCACACTATCCTCATTAGAGATATCAGGAAGGAAATCTGGAGGGGTGTTGTTTTTAATCTCTTGAATATACCTGTTCCTTTGTCTAGGCCATGACCATGTCCCATCACAAATAATTGCGGAAACCCTTGCATGCAAAGATCTACCAATATTAGAACACACATTTTCGCCATACCTCTTGTTCAAGGGCCCTAATGGGTGCCAGTTGTTGAGCCAAAGAGAGGTAGAGGCCCCATTTCCACTTTCTACCGAATCAAAGGTTGGCATATATCCCTGAACTGAAAGATTTTCCTTACAGTTCATGACACATCAAATGGTAGTCCCATAGTCCAGAGATTATGATCCTTAATAATGTAAGAGTGAACCCATGTCACCCAAAGAGAGTCAGCTTTTTTGCTATGAGCGCACAGAAGTTTAAGCATAGCAGCCACATTTCCTTCTCTCAGCTTCCTAAAATCCAACCCCCTTTCATCTTTTGGAGAGCAGACCTGACTCCATTTAACTTTTGCACATCTATGAAGCTTGCATTTGTGGTAGGTTCTTGAGTTGCAGCGGGTTGATTGAAGCTTGCATCTAGGGCAGTTTCTTGAGTAGTATTTCGGGCAGTTACTTGAGTTGCATTTCAGACAGTTTCTTGATTTGCAGGGGGTTGGTTGAAGCTTGCATCTTGGGCAGTTTCTTGAAGCTTGCATCTTGGGCAGTTTCTTCCAAGAAACTGCCCAAGATGCAAGCTTCAACCAACCCCCTGCAAATCAAGAAACTGTCCGAAATGCGACTCAAGAAACAGCCCTAGATGCAAGCTAGTCCAAGAAACTGCCCAAGATGCAAGCTTCAACCAACCCCCTGCAAATCAAGAAACTGTCCGAAATGCGACTCAAGAAACAGCCCTAGATGCAAGCTTCACTCTACCCGTTGCAAGTCAAGAAACTATCCAAAATGCTACTCATAAAACTGCCCTAGATTGCAACTCAAGAACCTGCCACAAATCCAAGCTTCTCTCAACCTTGGGCTCTTCGTTTAAGGGCAAGGGATGGGTCTGTTTCAATGACTCATGATTTTTGTTTTCCCCGGAGATAGTTTGCAAGAAATTAGAAGCCAAATAGTATATTGAGTTTGTATTCCATTTCTTTTGCAGACTGATTTGAAAAAGCTCCTAAGGAATCCTCCATTAGTGAAGATTCCAAAGATACACGACTTGGTTAGTTCTCATCCTTTGTTGGGAGCACTTCCTTCTTCTGTTCGTGAACCACTTGCAAGTTCTACCAAAGGGATAATGAAACTACGAGGCGTGACACTATATAAAGAGGGTTCCAAGCCAAATGGAATTTGGCTCATTTCGAATGGAGTAGCAAAGGTAAAGCAATTTGCATTCGTCAATTAGAGTTTTGAGTGAAACATCTATTGCAATCAAGATCTCGGACTAGAAATTTTGAATGTGAATTTGTCACAAATGAGAGTTTCTGTTTGGCAGTGGACAAGTAGGAGTTTAAGGAATAAGCACTCATTGCACCCAACATTTACCCATGGAAGTACTCTGGGCCTGTATGAAGTGTTGAATGGCAAGCCGTATATCTGTGATATGATCGCTGATTCTGTTGTACTTTGTTTCTTTGTTGATGCTGAAAAGATACTTGCATTGCTCAGATCTGATCCAGCAGTAGAGGATTTTCTGTGGCAGGTACGATCCTATTGAGAAGATTTTGGGACTATCTTTCTTGTTGGAAGACTGGTTCTTGATTTTAATCACCATATAAAATTTTGCAGCCTCATTCTTTTAACATGTGACCCATAAGCACACAATCTTGGTATAATTCATTGGTCCCAAGCTCTTAATGTCGTAGTTCATTCACACACAATGTTATGTCTAGATTCGTTCTGCAATTTAAGTGTTGCAATGAGGTCAACAATAGGAAATCTCGTCTGTTGATCATCTACAGGCGAAATAGTTTTATTTTCATATATTTTTTTCCCTCTAGAAATCATGGTAAATTTAGAATGGCTATTGGAGTCGCATATCCCTCAAATAGATGGTCCACAGAATGAGTCATACAACTTGTTTTCTGTTTTTGATTCGTGCTTAGTTTTCTCCTTTCTTCTCCTGGCAGGAAAGTGCTACTATTCTTTCCAAACTCTTGCTTCCTCAATTTTTTGAGAAAATGGCTATGCAAGACTTGAGAGTTCTTGTCGCAGAGCGGTCAATCTTGACTATACACATAAGGGGAGAATATATAGAAATACCTGATCATTCCATTGGCTTTCTATTGGAAGGATTTGTGAAAACACAAGGTGCCCAAGAAGAACTGATTATAGCTCCTGCTGCACTACTACCTTCACTTGGCGATCAAAGCTTCCAAGGATCAGAAACCTCAGGTAATTGAAAATTATTTAGCATCCCCTTGGATAGGCGTGTGGCATTTCACCTTTTATTTTTGTACTGTTTCCCATAATAGGGTGTAATAACACGTGGGTGCTTTGTGTGGTACTTCTTGTTTCTGTTGCATGTACGGTTCTAAGTTCTAACGTTCTTGTTTTGGGTTCACCATTAGCTTATTGTTTGCAGCGGTAATTAACATTTCCGTGTTGGTTGGGTTTTGTGTTCACTTGGATGAGGTAATTATCTAAACAGAGTTTTGTTCCTTGCTTCTGCTGCAAGTATAATTTAGATCCTCCTATTTTGTTTTGATTACTAGTAGTACGTGGTACCTTTTTTTTTGTTTCTGGTTGTGTGCACTTGATACGGGTGATCCTCAGACCAGAGTTTGTTCTTGTTTCTGCTGCAAGATTAGTCTCACTATCATAGGCTTATAGCTTTTATGGCCTTTTCATTCTGCTCACTCAACATGTTATCCAGAAGTGAGAGTCTAAAGAATTTACAACATGTCATTGATGAATCTCTAGTGCTGTTAACTCAAATGGATATTTAGAACCGAGTCTCAAGACATTTTCGACATGAGCTCAATGAAAAAAGAAGGTTCTTTAGTCTCTTGTAAAGAGGTTCAACCACTGAAACAGTATTGTATGTACTTAGCACAAAAAAGAGAGAGAATAGTATTGTATGTACCAGGTGGATGGTGCTGCAAGAACAACGGAATTTCCTACAGAGAACTAGGTTTAAGGTGCAAAGAAAATGTATGCTTTCTTTGAAGTTATTGCAGATAAGGTCTTCAAAGAGCGTAATGTACCATACTTTGTGGGCCTGATACTAAAATCTGCTGAACAGAATTGATCCCCACTATTTGTAACTAAGTTACCAAACCAAGCTTTAAGTCCTAATCAATTGAGGTATGCGTCCTGTTTTCTTTAATCACTTCATGTCATAAGTATCTAACGAGATCTTTTACGTGCTAGCTGCTAGCTATCCAATACACAACCTCCTCCTTTATCCGGGTTTGGGATGGGCTGTGTGAAAAATACGACTCTAAGCATGACACGGACGGAGTTATTTGCGGAAACAATTCTATAAATTTACTTTCGATTTTGTCCTCTAGCCATGTAATGAATTTTGGGTGCCTCCTGACCAAAAAACAAAAGAATAGGAATTTGGGTGCCCGTGTCAACACACCAGTTTTCTCGGTATATTGACAAAGATGAACCCCTACTATTTTCTAGCCAAACCAAACCAAACTGAGTCTTAAGTATCAATCAATTGGGGTTGGAAAACATGATTCTGTTTTCTGCATTGAGTTCTGTCAAGGGCATCTTGTTCCATGACATCCAATGAACCTAGATCCTTCTTACCATTTCTGAAACAAGTTATTTAAATTCGTTTTTTTTTTGTTCTCTAGTCATGACTCATGACTACGAAACCTGCACGGCTACAATAGCGTCTCCAAAAATGCAAGTCTTTTGACAGCGCTTCCCTTCTTTCCTTTCTCCTTATTTTTCCTTGTGCTAAATACGTTCCATTGTTTGTTTAGTTAGAATCTTTAGGAATTGTTTCCAGAGTAAGGAAAAAAATGAAGATGGCAATTTTATTGTTTGAAATGTATGAAAGTGTGTTATGTAGTCAATTGACGCAGGTCGAGACCTGCGAGATTAGGATAGTCCCGGGATGCCACTCGACTGGGGGTAGCGGAGACGCTACTCGACGCTACTAATCATGGATGCCACTCGACGGGACCAAGTCACACACTTGATTATAGGAGAAATCACTCATTCCAAGCAAGGCGCAATTGCAAATAATTTACTAATCAACTCAAAACTCTTCTTCTCATTTCATTAGATTACCCTATAAATAGGCATTACAAAAGATGACTCTTCAAGACACAAGACACAATTTTAGACGATTTCCAAGACAAACCTTTCAAATACCGATACGACCCATGAATTACATGCATAATGATAAACCTAGAATGATGTGTTTCATGTAACTAACTACATGCATATGTGCAATATTAATGACTCTAAAATACTTTGACTAGAAATTAAAGACATGACTAGAAACTTGACACACTTCGATTAAACACTAAATGGAACTAATTAAGATAACCCTTCGTCGTCCACACGGCTGCCAAGTCTAAGCTCCTGCGTCATACTCGCTTTCTTCAAAAGAACTTGTCCTCGAGTTTAACTTTCCACGGTCCACTAGTTGACCAACAACACTTTTCCATCTTTTGGTTTGTTGCCTTAGATGTTGCTTGAATTTAGGTTTGTGACCAATCAGCAAATAGAACAATCTCACGACTCTTGAAAATTGGCCATCGACCATCTGCAATGGAACTACAAACCAGACCAAAAGTCAACTTGATGTTAACTACTTTTAGTTGCATGAAGCGGGGGCGGGAGCGGAAGCAGGTGCGGGAACTTGGGAGCAAGGGAATATAGAAGCTCCCAAGGTTGGGAGTGTAAGAGTAGCGTGTACATATATTATAAAAATGATGCAGCATAGAGTATTCACTTTGAAAGTACAATCATTTTAAGAAGTAAAAATATGGGCCAAGTCCGCCATAAATGTAAGAAATGGGCTAGTGTTACAATATATGATTTTCTTTTCAAGATACCATGACTTGGGCTAGATATCATGTGTTCATTGAAGATCAATGAATAAAGCCAAGTGACAAACCCCTGTTTTCCTATATAAAGATCATACAAAAGCTCCCATCTTTGTAAGGAGCGAGCTCCTATCTCAATGGGAGCGGGTTCCCGTCAAGCTCCTTAGTTGGGAGCGCAAAAGCGGGCTCCCAAGGAGGGAGCGGCTCCATTTTAGGAGTTTCCTGCAACTAAGGAACTACTCCTTGCCATTTTACTTCCATAATCTTTTGTATTTCTATCCAAGAAAATTAGCTCACTCAGGACTTCCTTAACGGTGTCTTTTTTTGAAAACGCTAACCAAAAGGATTCCTTGCATTGTTGGGATGGTTCTGATGCATGTAACTCCAAGTTATCAATCATTTCATGACTAACAACATCAACTCCATCAACTTTTTCGCCAATCAAGTTTTCTCGGAATATTTGAAATCTTTAGAACTCACCATGCGATCAAAATCACTTTTATTAGTTATTAGGAAACATCGTTTGTATATTCATCGTATCTCAGAGGTAGAGTCCATTTAACTTCCTATAGAGGGGATGAGTCTCTATACTAGAATATCTCCTCCAAGTTCATTCCAAGAAGTATGATGTCATCATTCATCTTCCATGGGGTCAAAACTGCGTCAACTTCATTGTTGTTGTGATATGTCCTCGGTCTTTCATTCATGCGAAACATTGAATATTCAAGTGTCACGGAATGAAAACTCAGCATGGCAGGATCACCACTCCTATACCAATTTGACGTAGGCCGAGACCTGCAAGGTTAGGATAGTCTCGGGATGCCACTCGACCGGGAGTAGTGGACGCAACTCAACGTTCAATCGCGGATGCCACTCGATGCGACCAAGTCACACACTTGATTATAGGAGGAATCACTCACTCCAAGCAAGACGCAGTTGCAAATAATTTGCCAATCAACTCAAAACTCTTCTTCTCATTTCATTAGATCACCTATAAATAGGCATTACAAAAGATGACTCTTCCAGACTCAATGAAGGTTAGACGATTTTCGAGACAGACCTTTCAAATACCTAGACGACCCTTGATCTACATGCACAATGATAAACCTAGAATGATGTGTTTCATGTAACTAACTACATGCATATGTGTGCAATATTAATGACTCTAAATACTTTTGCCTAGAAATTAAAGATATGACTAGAAACTTGACAAACACTTCGACTAGACACTAAATAGACACCTTGAACTAATTAAGTTAACCCTTCGTCGTCCGCACGGCTGCCAAGTCTAAGCTGCTGCGTCATCAATCCTTCGGTTTCTGAATTGAAGACAGTCGCAAAGACAGGCAGTTGGAAATCGTTTCCACATCATTGAAAAATTAACTGAAAATGAAATAAAATCCATGTTACGTTTGGAAATTAATGAAACTGTGCCCTTTGTTTAATCATTATGTTCCATGTGACAGGTTTCAAGCAAGCCACTTTTCCTCATCATGGATCATTGTATCAAGTTGAGACTAGGGCAAGAGTAATTATATTTGACATTGCTGCATTTGAATCCAAGAAGGCTCTGCAGAGAAGGTCGTCTTCATTTGTGCCACATCCAGTTGATCACACCTCTAGATCCCTCAGTAAAGAACACGTTGGTTTGATGAGCTGGCCTGAAAATTTCTACAAGCCAATGGAAACTGATCAAAATCCTGACGAGATTGATCAACAAGCAAGCAGCTTGTCTGCCAGGGCAATGCAGCTGAGCATCTATGGAAGCATGGTACTTTCAGTTTATCTGTTCTTTGAGTCTATGTAGTGAAGTAACTTCTAGGATTAAAAAAAAAAATCAGGGAAAAAACCTCTTTGACGCCCAAGTAAAACTTATACTACGTAGTACGTAGGACCCTAGGATTCCTTTCTGCTTTCTTTATTCTTTTCTGCTGAGTGTAATTAAGGAAATAAAGTTACACCGAGATAATAATGAAAAGGTTGCATAAGTTACTACCTGACAATCGACTATTCTTTCAAATTTTGCTTCTCATTTCAGCTTGCTACCTACATTGTTTCATACTTTAGGTCAATATACACCAGCTGCGAACTCCAAGTTCCACACGGAGTAATCAAGCAAGGCCATCTCACAGTCTGTCTTACCCAATAGTTCCCTCAAGTCATGAACGAGTTCTGGTTTCTGTGAGATCGGAAGGGTCTTCTACTGTGAGAAAGAACCGTGAAGCAGTCCAAAAGCTCAAAGGACAAGATCTTGCACGCAAAGTTGAAAGTTCTCGCACTACAAAAGAGAGTCATACAATGAATGATTCAAGCGATGAGTCTGGTGCAGAGGATGAACTGATTGTACGGATTGATTCACCAAGTAGGCTTTCTTTTCGCCAACCTTAATGGTTGTTTCTTTAGATACACTGTTTCAGAGCAGTGTTACTCTTGTGACCACACGTGTTCACGCATTTGTTTAGCATTTGATGTGGCACCTTGAATGCCTAATGACATCATGTGATGGGTCCAACATAGCACATACGAAATTCAACTTGAAGATAAGTTCCTGTACACCACAAGTGATCATAATTTTGAATAAGGGTACATTTAGAAATTCCATGAAAGGTCAGGATTGTCTTTTTGAAGTGTTCGAGATTTCTCCTATATTTTTGTATCCCTCTCTCTCTCTCTCTCTCTCTCTCATGTGAACTTGTCTTCTTTTTTGAAAAAATGACAGCCAATGACGTGTTTTGATAATTAATACCTGCCACGTAGGATTCACATATGCACATACTGAAACTTGTATCTTATGTACCCTATTAGGGCCGTTTGTTAGCAACAGAATGAAAGTGCAACAAATTATAGATTCATGTATAGCTCACTTATGCATATAAAGTTCTCTTTTTCTCCCTGCAAAAAAACACGAAAAAATAAAAATTAACCTTGTCATGGAAGTAGTTATTTGCAATTTGAATTTGAAGTTAATTTAGAAAATATAGGTGATCCTTCACTAAATCAGCAAAATCACACCTCTCTGTTGCCACCAAACGAAACTACTGCTGCTAGCACCAACAAGCCACTCGCAATCCCACGAGCGATATTTGTCTTTCAAACCTCACTTTCTCCTCCGTCTCAAGTTGACTTGCATGCACTTGAAAACTTAACGAGTTTTGAAAAGCATGTTAAAGATTGATTAAGTAACAAATCGACATCGAAGGAGCTGCTTTTATTTTACTTGCGTAATAAGCAAATACAAAGGTGGAACCCTTGGTTTGTCAGCCCTATCTCTTAAAGAAGTGGGTAGACTGCAAAAAAGATCCTATAGTAGGGGAGTATACACGAAAAGGCAGTACGTAATACGGAGTGGTACATACAGTAGAATAATTACTGCAATGTACGGTTTCGGTAGGAGTATATATTAGTAGTAGTACTTATATGGAGTAACTTTTAAGTGTAGGTTGTTTGTTGTTTGTTGTTTGTTGTGGACGAAGAAGCTTGTTTATGCAGAGCCAGCTGAGCCAAACCAGTAGCAGACTAGCAGTAGAGTATCGGCGCCTAGCTAGGGTTTCGAAATTAACAGGATTAAAGTAGGAGTAATACTGTAGCTGACAGTTGATAGATAGGAGTACTACTACTACTAGAAAGTAGTAACAACTCGCTCCTCCACTCCCCATATGAGATGAACAATAACACTCTTGGTTCGAGATTTTTACTGAACGTGGTCCCACGCGTTTTCCCTTCCTTTTTTTTTTTTTTTTTTCTTCCTTTTTCGTGTTTCTTTTAATCCTCCAGTTCAACGCGTGTTTGGTTTCCTAATCCTACCCAGGAGTAAATTGCTGGGAATACAACACAGTATACGGACGGACGGACGGACTAGTACATTTTTTTAATGCTCCATTTTAGTAGTAGTGTAAGAGTATAATACATAGTACGGAGTATTTGAAATTGAGAACAATTTTATTACTCCATTTAAATTAGTTAAAAAAATAATAATAATAATAATAATACTCCTGTAGTAGACAAATTTCCAATTGGAGACGGATGGATGGAGTAGGATTTAACACGTCCGTCCTTCCTTCTCCATTAAACTTTCTGATTTTTTTTGAGTTATATAAATCGACAAATCAACCCCCATTCACTTCCTGTATTTCTTCTATCTTTTCCCTTTATTATACTCCGTACTACTCTACTAGGAAGAGAAGAGAATGGCTTGCGTTTTGCCTTAGGGACCAAGAAACCCCAAGAACCCCCGCCCCACCCGACCCAAAACTTGTTACTAGTATTATATACCATGGTCGGTACTCTCCCTCGATCTCCCTCTTCCAGTCTCGATTATTATTTTCTCTCTCTCTCTCTATCTCTCACCATTTCTCACCTCAATTACACCACAATCTCCGCACACATGGCTGCTCCCAATCCAACCAAAAGCCTCCCTGCGCCGGCGGCGGCGGGTCACCTCAATTACACCACAATCTCCGCACACATGGCTGCTCCCAATCCAACCAAAAGCCTCCCTGCGCCGGCGGCGGCGGGTGGCGGCGCCGTTACTGCGCCTCGTTGGATCCCAGAAAGGGGCCAGGTTCTGAGGAACGTTCTTAAAGTGTGCTTTCCATGTCTCTGTTCCCAAGGTGGGAAACGGCGCCGTTCGAAGAAGTCAGTGGTTTTGCCTTCCATTCCGTGATCATTAATATTGCGGCGTACTTTTTGTGGGTCGGTTTTGTTGGGAGAATAAATAAAGGGGGAATTCCTTCTTCTTCTTCTTCTTCTTCTCTCTGTCCGGGTCAGGAATGGGTCAACCAGGAAGTGATCGAGTCCAACTCTTTGTTTTATGTACTACTATGATTCTTGTTGTATGGGTCCTGGTTTTAGGAAAATAAAAGAATTCATTCCACTTCTTCGATCTTTTCCTCTCTCTCTCTCTCTCTGTCTGTCTAGATCTGTACAATTATGTGGGGCTTGATTTGGGTCAGGTAGGTACGACGGGTCAAGGAGGTTGTTGAGAGCACGCTAGTTTTGTTGTTGTGGAGTACGTACGTACGTACGTTAGCGTAGTAGTATCTTACTAGTTTTTCTTTGAAAAGTTTTTGTACGTTCTCCATCTTAATTAGTTTGATCAGCTTGAAGTAGCTAGTTAGTTGTGTTTAATATTGGAATGGGTTTCAATTCATGTTCAACGTACACTCTGCAATTTCTTATGTATGTATGGTAGTGGCTAGCTTCTCTCTCATATCACGTACCTTTTGGTTCTAAAACAGGTCCTTTTCTCTCTCTCTCTCTCTCTCTCTCCCAAATAAAATTCACTGTTTTCATTTCTTCAAATCTTCTGTTTCTGTTAATTCTGATCCAGATTTGGGGAGAATTCTAATATGCATGATGGCCTTGTTTCTGTCTGCTGATGCTCAATTTGAGTATACATTCGCAGTTCAATAAAAAGTATAATTTACTTTTTTTTTTTTTTAAAAATAATAATAATCAGAATTTGATTATAAATTCAAGACAGTACTCATTTATCATGTTATTGTGTCTGTGTCATGGATGAACTTCAATTGTTTTTTCCTGTTTCTTTTTGACTTTTAAGGACTTAGTACTACTGCTTAAGAAAACACACTCACAATCCGCAAATTTTAATAAACCTTGAAAAGGTCGTCTAAATCTTGAAATGATTATTCCTGTTGAACACTTAATTTAAGGCAAAGTGGCCCTACGTTGATTAAGTCACTAAAGTACTCTATAATTCCTTATTATCCAAGTTTTCCTTGTGAATTCGATATGGACCAATTTATATATCCTGCTAGCTAGCTAGCTAGGTGCCCACTTAAGTCCATCATTGTGCAGGTCAAAAGTGGCTGCTTTTCCTATATAGATAGAGATTTGGGGGACTTCCTATATAGTATCTTTATTTTATGACCAAAAAAGAAGACAAAAAGAAAACAAAAAACAGTACGTATGTGTGTCCTCAAACGGGAGGATATGACAACGAATAAAGTCACAGTTGGTAGCTATATCTAAAACCTAGCTAATAAAAGGAATCAATAGCTAAAAATAAATTGGGGGATTCGGGAGTTAATTTGGGTCAATATCGACACCCCTAGTTATGAATGTAAGCATAGAGCCTTAAAAAAAATAATAAAAATATGTGACCAATTAAATTTTGTGACATTTCTCAATAGATATCTAGACGGCTGACATGGGAACGTGATCAACAAGTAATAGTAATATGGTTGCCGGTGACATCGCAATAGGCCCACTAACTAAAGAGTTCAAAACGTACTTGAATATATGCTTTGAGCATGTAAGTCAAATTCTGAACTAGCAGCTTTAATTTTCTTTTGACCACGTTCGATGAGTTGAGATGGTGGGTACGTTGATTCTTATAGCATCTCTAATTAATAATTACTCCTCCTCCTATATATGTGTTAAAGAAAAAGAGTTTTCAAACTTTCAATTATTATGCTATCTTAATTTGTGTTCTAGATGTATTTCAGGATGACAAACACTACGTACGTGGATCATAAAAACAAATGAGTACTTCTTCCACTTTCTGTTTTAACATTTATATATATATATATATATAGTAAAGAGCTTTGACATTTGTTAAAGAAATAACCCACTTTTTAAGTAATCCATTAAAGTACTCTCTTTTTTTTTCTTTTTTCTTTTCTTTTTTTCTGCTAAGTCATTAAAGTACTCAGTTGCTCCATAAATTAGCAATGCTTCAACACACGAAATGCGGAGCTTATTTTGTTGTTGTAAAAAACACATTTAAAGACACAAATTTAGTGAAAATTAATTATTAAATTCTTTTGCACACACGTGGTGTTCCAAAGACATTCTCTGTCACAAGTTTGTGAGCTGCCGTATCGATGTGTGGCGGAGGCGTAGAGCAAGCCCTAAGCCCGGATCAAGTGGCAGGGCTCCAGAGAGCACTAAATAAATGTAACTCAAAATTTTAAGACGTCATTAGAGATGTTCTCTTGCTCGTTTTGGCTTAATAATCCTGCATGAATTTTATATTTTATATTTTTACCCTTTATTCTTTGTTTACCATTGTTAGTTTTGCGTCAATTTTTTTGTGAACTGAAAAAGTGAAAAATTATTGTCAAATTGTAGAAATTTCACCAAAGAAAAAATAATCCAAACAAATAGACTTTTGGATTATTTTGTCCTTATTTCAAAAAAATTTAGTTGGTTCATATTTTATTTTCCTGATTCTATTTGTAGAGACGTATCAATAATCTATAACAAATGCAAAAAAAGAATAAATACAAGTCCGACTTAATTAGTAAGCCAATACTGGAATTGTTTGCTTTCATATTTCCGATAGGAGAATAATTAGAAAGCTAAATACTTTTAGATCTAATCATTATGCTTCTTTAAAAAGTTTGAATCTCAAGATGAGACTATCAAAATAGGATGGAGGGACTGCAGGGATGGAATCAAAATTTTATCCTAGTAGTGGCGAAATGTATACTAAAAAAATAAAAAGATGCATTATAATATTAATAATCATTGGCTCCAGAAAAAATTAAAATAACATAACAAAAAGTATAGTAAATGATGTTTGTCATTTGCACATAGAGTATGAAAGAAGACTAACTTTAATTTTGGGCATAATGCCACTCCCCAGATTCCTATATGGATTCTCCACATAGAGTATGAAAACAAAGTAACTTTAATTTTGGACATTGGATTCTCCACATAGAGTATGAAAAAAGAGTAACTTTAATTATGGACATAATGCCACACTCCAAATCCCTATATGGATTCTTCACATAGAGTATGAAAAAAGACTAACTTTAACTTTAACCACACATTATAAATTTGAGAGTGGTATTATAATTAAATTCTCTTAATTTTCTAGGTTAAGTTGTTTTAGGGTTAGAATGTGGAGGGGTTTTTTTTTCCTAATTATACATCATCATCTATATTATTTTACTTTGGCCCATTGAATTTAGTTTTGGAATACTTTTTTCGGTCTCATTTCTTAAAAAACAAAATAGAAGATTTGTGACTAGTACATAATAAAAAATAAGAAAAAAACCTAACAGTAGCAAGACTATATAAGTTGAGAATAATTTTTTTTCACATATAATAATTACATTTTCTAAAATTTTTATTGTGACGGCTGCCGTCATTAGACCTTGCTGGTTACATTCTTTGGGGAAGTATGTAAAAGCCGCTGATTTCGCCACTCTCTTTTTTGTTAACGCCACTCACCTGCAAATTTAATATTTTCGGTGCAAAAATATACTTGTAAAGGAGTGACGTTTAAAAAAAAAGTGACAAAATCATTTCACTATAAAACTCATCCAGCGATGTGGGAAGCACTGGCGATGCTTACGTCAGCATGCTGACATGTTGCAACTTACGTGTTGCTCCATCTGACATCATCGCGTCACAATGCCTACATGTGAGGAGCATTCGATTAGGGTAAATTTCAGAACACCCCCTTGGATTTTCCCAAATCACACTGCATACCCTCTTACTCCTTAAAATCGCGCTGCACACCCATACATTAGAAAATTTGTAAGACTTCTGGTCCAATCGTCCACACACATGTATTTCTAGGGTAAATTTCACTAACACTGCCTGAGGTTTGTGGTTTACGATATAAAGACCCTAAAGATACTGGAAATGACATCCTTTTTCACTCTCACTCTTCTATTGAAGAAGCCATCAGAAAATTATGATACTCCCTCTATCCTATATTGCTCGTCTTGTACGGAGAATTTAACCTTTTTAAGCGGACATGCAATCAATGGTTGTCTCCTTAAAAAGTTTGAGTACATTTTCAATTATTTGTTTTTCTTTTCCCGCTTTTTACATCCTTTCATGCATTTTAGAGAGTTTTACTTTCAGTAGCGGCTTTAGGAATTTGTAGTAGGGTGTTCAAAAGCTACCTTAACTCTATTAGCTGATCTATTAACCAATAATATATGTACAAAACCTCATATACTAGTATAAATAGTGTGATAAAAAAACATATCTCTATTCTAAAAAAATTAACTATAACACAAAATTATACCTTAAAAATAGGCACTATATTTGTTAACAATAATTCAATTTTTTTGAAAGTTCTCATATTGCATTGTAGACAATGTTCCTAGATGAGGTCTCATATTTTGTGTCAATGTTTAACCCGTGTATTTTTAGTCTACTAAAAACCCGTTTGAAAGAAATTGTAGCAAGTAGGGAGGGGCTGATCACCTTTTTGAAAATATGATATTGTTTATGATGACATGATGAGATTTTATATTGTAGACATAAATTCGAAGAAATATTATTCAAGTTAGCTGGATTTTGCAATGTAGTTGAATATTTTTTAAGCTTTGTTCGTAATTCTATAAGCTAACTAGAAAAAAAATAAAGTGTAGTAGTTATTGTCATAAATCATGAATGCAAAATAAACACATTTACAATGGATTCTAGAATGAAAGAAAAAGCCCTTATTTTTTAAGAAGGCAATTTTAAACTCAAAAATTATGGGTTTATTGAAATCTAAAAATATGCAATATGGATCTTGTTTGAAAGATACGATGCAAAAAAAATTAAAAGATTATTTTTCATTTACATTATTTTTTAGTTTGAAAATGTGAAATAAGCTGCTTAATACGTACATCAAAAGATTCTTCTTTTTCTCTTTCTATTTTTTTAATTTTTTTTCCCATTATGATTGTAAGCTTTATTTGAAGTATTGATGGGTTGTAATTGAGTTATGATTGAGTGTGATCAATTGGTTTTGAGTTGAGTGTTCAGTTCTTTTTGGGCTAGGTGTTCAAGGCTATTAGAATTGAGTGTTCATTAATATTTGGATTAAGTGTTTGTAGGTAGGGGTTCCGCGGAGGTACGTTTACGTGTAAATACGTGTCAGCTGGAGAGGTGCGATTGGTCGATGATTAGCGATGAGGAAAGGAAGAGAAATTTTGTGGGGTGAGGGAAGGAGCAAGAGACACAGAAAAGACAAAGGCAGCGTGTCCCTTGTTTCTTTCCGTGGGGCTAACGTCTGACTTTTCTGGATTGAATGAGTGAGGTCACATTTTCTCTAGGGAAGAATGTTCTTTTTCCTCAAATTCAGTGTCCACACACTTTCTCTCTAGAAAAAATTCAGCTCTGTCAAATCAGGAGGAATGTCGCGCTCTCTCCGCTTCCTTCCTTCGGTGCCTTGCTAGTTTCGAGGTGTATCTGCGACAGCGACGGTTGCACTCGCAGCTTTGCCCTTCCAACTGTCTTTCCTGACTGGCTTAACCACATGGCGGAGATTGTACACGGACTCCAACAGGGCGGAAAAGGTCCCCAATTTCAAATTGATGAGTAGTACTTTGAACTCATCTAGCGTCCCTCCAATACAAATTTCCACAAGTTGGCCTTCCTTGACTGATTTAGTGCAGTCAATTGCACGGTCCTGAAAACGTTTAATGTAATCCTCCACATCTTCGCCACTTGTTTGGATCTCCTTTGTCAAGCTAATCACTATTACCTTCTGCTTCGCCACAACCTAACCACTAAAATAGGTTGAATTTCCCCGAGCGTAGGGCTAGGTCACTGTCAGCATAATATCCAGAGATCCGGTATCGTTCCCATAGAGAAAATTCTTTATAGCTTGCTAGGATTTCTAGATGTAAGGGTGCTTAACTCCTGACCTCGCCTTCAAATATAAGGTTGGAAACCCCAAGCGTAGGGCTAGGTCGTCGATAGCATAATATCTGGAAGTCTGGGATCGGTCCCACAAAGAATCGAATATAGCTTAATTCGAATTGAAGGTTTTATGACGGATTGCGGCGTTTAAGACGGCCAACTTGGTTTTTCTTTAAACGGTGGAAATGTTAAAAAGAAACAAGACTAGAAATTTGCTTAATGAACTTAAAAGAGGCAGGTCTAGGGATCGTCTAACCCTTGACTAAGACCGTTACCGGTTCTTGATTATAACTCAGGCGAGAATCACGACCGTGCGCGAGGATTTAGCTTTAATGACTACGTCTATTGAAAGATGTGATTAAACGGAGGTGAGCCAACTTGTTTTTAAAATTTATCGAACACATAGGAGGCCACGAGCCCTCGGCGAGCCGCTTGCCATGACCGCTTGACTAAGCACCTTACCAAGCAGTTAACACCCCTTTGTTTAGACCAAAAATGCAAGTTAAACTCTATTCCAAAAAATCATGCTTTTCAGCCCAAAGGTTTGAGAACCAAATAACCACCTGAGTTCTCAGGAAAGATTACCCCGAGACTTAACCAAGTAACTACTCACTCATAGCTAAAGCATAAACCAAAGCATAAAAACAAGACATGATTTATCACCGATGAAAACGGGAACAAACTTGATATTAGAAAAGATCTAGTTCGTAGCTACAACTTTAATAAACAGAAAATTAACACACAAGAATGACTTACTTGAGTTCTTTGGAAATTAAACTTGAAAAGCTTAAAGAGACATTAATGGAGTACAAACTAAGAAAGTAATGGACTAGGTAGTAAATGAGGGAGAGAGGTGGTCCTATTTATACAAAGAGACTCTTTCTCTATCTCCTCCAAAATATCCAAAATACAGCCAAAAGTGAAAACTTGCCACTTATAGAAAGTTAAAAGCTGTCAAAAAGTAAGTCAGTAAGCCTCCCGTATCGATACTCCAGAGCCGTATCGATATTGAGCTGTCTTGCTCTGAAACCCAGGATTCCCCGTAGATGACCCGTATCGATACACACAGAACCGTATCGATACGCTGAAGGCTGGATTTCTCTCTGTTTTGAAACCGTATCGATACTCTAGGAACCGTATCGATACGGTTATGCTTCTTGGCAGGTCAAGTTCCTCAAGCCTCTTTTTTGCCACCCGACGGCTCATAGCATGCTCTGGCTTCTCCGGTTTTTCATCCTTAAGCCCTGTCGACTGAGTTCTTCAAGGCCTCGCCTACTCGCCTGCCCTCAAGGGTTGTTCAAAACACCAAACAAACCCTCTTATTCGCGTATTACCTGAAAAGCTCAACTAAAAACCTTATGCACAAAATTAATAAAAATGGCAAATAAACATAGAACAAATGACATAAATGGGACTAGACACACCAAATATCTACAATATTAGGTGCTCATCACACCCCCCAACTTGAACGTTGCTAGCCCCTAGCAACAAAAACATACTACAAAAACTAACTATGCAATCCTTCCGACAAAATAACTTAGCACATGTGCACACTGGCCCAAACTAGCAAGAGTTCCAAAAACAAATTTATTCAAACCTCACAACTAGCAGCTGAAAACTGAGACGGATAATGTTTCCGTATCAAGGTAAGCAATTTCAACTCTTGAGGTTCACTTAGGGCAGAGGAGATCACCACCGGGTATGTTTGGCAATTGCCAAGATAAGCACACTTAAGAGTGTCCGGTAATGGCTTCAACTCGAGCTTCGGGGGTTCCACATAAGACGGAATGGCTCGCTTCTCAATCGGGGGCAGCTCCTCAAATTTTGGGATCCATGGGTTGATACCTAACGCCTCCTCCTCATCTAACAAGGAGCACAAATACCCAACTTCGGGGCATCAAGAAAATCGGCCTCTGCGGAAGTAAGTGCTAGCTCCAACTCATCCTTACAAATAAATTCATCAACATGGTCTTGAACAAGTGAATCAATCATACTAACCCTACAAACATCCTCATCATCTCCTATTTGGCTCCCAATATGAAACATGTTGACTTGCATATTCATGTTACCAAAACTCATGTTCAGTCGGCCATCCTGGCAATGAATCACAGCATCAGATGTTGCTAAAAACGGACACCCGAGAATAATTGGGACGGACGATTGAGCCGTCGGCACTGGACACGTATCTAGAACCACAAAATCAACAGGGTATACAAATTGGTCGACTTGTACTAATACATCTTCAACCATCCCCTTAGGAACTCGGATACTCCTATCTGCCAATTGTAAAGTCACTCAAGTTGGCTTCATTTCGCCCAACCCGAGTTGCTCATAGACCGAGAACGGTAGGAGATTCACGCTTGCCCCGAAATCAAGGAGAGCTTTTTCAACAACTTTACCCCAGATGGTGATAGATATCGTAGGACACCCCGGATCATTATACTTGGGAAGAAGGGTTGACTGGAAGAGTGAGCTCACTTGCTCGGTTAAGAACACCTTCTTTTGCACTGGGAGCTTGCATTTATGAGTACACAAGTCCTTCGAAAATTTGGCATAAGACAGAATCTGTTTAATAGCATCGAGCAAAGGAAGGTTAACTGTCACTTGCTTAAGGACTTCACAGATATCTGTATTTAGATTGGGCTTGGTCGTCATCTTTAGTTGATTGGGAAATGGTGCGAGAATAGTGTAAGCTTGTGGAACATTGCTTTCCTTTGCCTTTCCTTTCTCCTTTTTAGTAGACGCCTACTTGGGAGATTCCCCATCCGATGTAGTTGGCTTTGAGGGCATGGGAAAAGGTAACAAGATTGGCGTGACCGGCGGCTCTACCTGAGCATTATCAATAGTTTTCCCACTTCGTAAAGAAATAATTGCCTTGGCTTGCTTGGGGAAAGTCACCGAAGAGCTACCAATCAAGTGTTGACCTTGTGGATTTGCCATTGGTTGAGTAGGAAGCTTGCCTTTCTCTTGTTGTAAAACACCAATCGCCGTAGTCAATTTACCCATTTGATTCCTTATATCATTCATAGCTTGAGTGGTCTGTTCATTGGTGGTCATTTGCATTTGACAGGATGCATTCGTAGTGTCTTCCAAAGATCGTCGAGGAGGAGGCGCTTGATGTGGAAACTGATTTTGCCCTTGAAATTGGTTTGGCGGTATGAATCTGGGAGGTCCTTGAGCTACAGGAAACCGTGGCGGGCCTTGAAATTGAGGTTGGCACCAAGTTTGACACTGAATGGGAGGAGGAGCTTGAGAAGTTGACGAGCCTGCCTCATTCTGGTTACTCCAACAGAAAGCTGGATTAGACCTCAACCCCAGATTGTAAGTATTGGAATATGGATCCTAACGTTGGTTCAATGCACACATCTTTTCCATGGGAAGTTGACTATAGTGGTGTCAGAGGGTGGGAATGGTATGGCAATTGTCGGTAGAGTGACCCACGGTCTCACAAATGACGCACACTTCCTCCACTTGGCAAACCTCATTCACTTCTTTCACTTGGACTGAATCTAGCTTCATTTTGTCCAACTTTAATGATAACTCGTCCAACCTTGTCTCAAGTCCATTATGCTCACTCACCGAAAACTTACCGGAGCCTCTCGGACCTTGATTTCTCATTGCTTGTTCACCCGGATCAATGTATTGCCAAGTTTGAGCCCTTTCCGCCAAAGCGTCTAAGAACTCCCAAGCGGCATCGGGATCCTTCCCCATAAAGTCACCGCTCCCTATAGTATCAAGAAGCTGCTTGGACTCCCGATCACAACCCAAATAGAAATAATTAATCACTAAGTACATGGGGAAATTATGGTGTGGGACAGCTGCAAGTAAATCCTTATACCGTTCCTAATACTTGTAGAAGACCTCCCCATCTTTTTGCTTGAAATTTTGAATTTGGTCCATGAGAAGCTTGGTTCGGCTAACCGAGAAGAACTTTGTGGTGAATATATCCTGAACTTCTCCGCACGTGAGTAAAGATCGGGGTTTCAAAGAGTGAAACCACTGCTTGGCTTTGTCTTTGAGTGAGAAAGGGATTAACTTCATGCGAGCTTGGTCTAACTGTCCCGGCCCTATCACAAAAGTGCTAACAATGGTCTCAAATTCTCGAATGTGAGCAAAAGGATCCTCAAGTTCACGCCCCCGAAACTCTGGTATTACTTGGTGATATTCTGGTTTGAAAGCAAACGCATTGGCGGCAGTGCAATTTGGAATGGCTATAGGCAAAATGTGGGGACCTCTTTTCGGAGTTAGGTAATCACGCAAAGTACGAGCTGGTTGTTCTGCCATTTGCCTTAACGGAGGTGATAACTCACGCGGTGGAGAATATGCCTGAATGATACTACGAACCCTCGAAGGAGAAGCAGACCTATGCAACCGATTGGAAAAAGGACTACGATAGACGTTGAGCATACAACCTACACAAATCTAGTTAACAGACTAGAGGGGCTATGCCGCTACCTCGTTCACAAACAGTCTCATAGGGTTATGCCACCTCCACGACTATATAATACAAACAGTAAAAAGGCAATTGATGCTCAAATTAGCTTCATTACACCTCAAGTCGAATCGGTGGCTCTGTCAGAGGTATCCGCTAAGTTGAGTTCAGATTACACAAAAGAAAAATAAATGGAGTACTTACAATGGTTTGTTGATCCTCCAAATAAGCTATAATAAGAAATCCCCGGCAACGGCGCCAAAAATGCTTAACTCCTGACCTTGCCTTCAAATATAAGGTTGGAAACCCCAAGCGTAGGGCTAGGTCATCGATAGCATAATATCCGGAAGTCCGGGATCATTCCCACAAAGAATTGAATCTAGCTTAATTCGGATTGAAGGTTTTATGACAGATTGCGGCATTTAAGACAGCCAACTTGATTTTTCTTTAAACGATGGAAATGTTAAAAAGAAACAAGATTAGAAATTTGCTTAATGAACTTAAAAGAGGCAAGTCTAGGGATCGTCTAACCCTTGACTAAGGCCGTTACCGGTTCTTGATTATAACTCAGGCGAGAATCACGACCGCGAGTTTGCGCCCGGAGGATTTAGCTTTAATGACTACGTTTATTGAAAGATGTGATTAAACGGAGGCAAGCCAACTTGTTTTTAAAATTTATCGAACACACAGGAGGCCACGAGCCTTCGGCGAGTTGCTTGCCAAGACCGCTTGACTAAGCACTTTACCAAGGAGTTAACACCGCTTTGTTTAGACCAAAAATACAAGTTAAACTCTATTCTGAAAAATTAAGCTTTTCAATCCAAAGGTTTGAGAACCAAATAACCACCTGAGTTCTCGAGAAAGATTACCCCGAGACTTAACCAAGTAACTACTCGCTCATAGCTAAAGCATAAACCAAAGCATAAAAACGAGACATGATTTATCACCGATGAAAACAGGAACATACTTGATATTAGGAAAGATCTAGTTCGTAGCTACAACTTTAATAAACAAGAAATTACACAAGAATGACTTACTTGAGTTCTTTGGAAATTAAACTTGAAAAGCTTAAAGAGACATTAATGGAGTACAAACTAAGAAAGTAATGGACTGGGTAGTAAAGGAGGGAGAGAGGTGGTCCTATTTATACAAAGAGACTATCTCTTTCCTCCAAAATATCCAAAATACAGCCAAAAGTGGAAAATTGCCACTTATGAAAAGTTAAAGTTGTCAAAAAGTAAGTTAGCCTCCCGTATCGATACTCTAGAGCCGTATCAATACTGAGCTGTCTTGCTCTGAAACCCAGGATACCCCGTAGACGACCCATATCGATACACACAGAACCGTATCGTTACACTGAGATCTGTATCGATATGTTGAAGGCTGGATTTCTCTCTGTTTTGAAACCGTATCGATACTCCATGAACCATATTGATACGGTTATGCTTCATGGCAGGTCAAGTTCCTCAAGCCTCTTTTTTGCCACCTGACGGCTCATAGCATGCTCTGACTTCTTTGGTTCTTCATCCTTAAGCCCTGTCGACTAAGTTCTTCAAGGCCTCGCCTACTCGCTTGCCCTCAAGGGTTGTTCAAAACACCAAACAAACCCTCTTATTCGCATATTACCTGAAAAGCTCAACGAAAAACCTTACGCGCAAAATAACTAAAAACGGCAAATAAACATAGAATAAATGACATAAAACGGGACTAGGCGTACCAAATATCTACAATATTAGGTGTTCATCAAAGGGTTTGTGGCATTTAGACGACCAACTATTAGTTTTACTTTGAAAGATGATAAACACTTATGAAGATGACTAGAAATGAGTTCTTACTAATTAACCAAGCGGCAAGGCATAGAAGTTCATAACGCCTGAAACTTAGGCCAACTAACCCTTCTCAACGAAAACTCGGTTGAATCGCATGACATAGGCTTTCAACCGGAAGATTTAGCTAGTAAACCATTAAAGACTAAAATTGAAGTATAGAAAATGAGGAAGTTCTTTGGTTCTTTTGGCAACACGAGACGAGACATAGCTCACAGAACCATATGTGCAAGCATATGATCACTGGAGGTTAACATCGACAAGTTTTGTTACATAAAAGGCGAATCACGCACATTTTCCATACAGAACCACAACTATTTAGTCGAGAAAGGCGAGATTAACATAAGTCACATGGCATTAATCACTCTGTAGCCAAGCCTAATCGACTACTCACACAACATGAAAAGACTAGAAAGCATGCTAGAATTAGAAGACATGTTTAACCGATAGAACCGAAATTAAACTTGATATTGTAAAAGATCTAATGCATACGAACAACTTTAATACTTGAGAAATTAACGTAATGCAAATATCTTAATGTGTTCTTGAGGAATTACACTTGAAAAGCTTAAGAAGACATTAATGGAGAAAAACCTAAAGTAGTAATGAATGAGATCACAAGGAGAGAAAAGGAACCCCCTATTTATACAAAATAGATTCAATCTCACAAAATATCTAAAAAGCATACTAATAAAGGCAACTATTCCATAAGTGAAAAGTCCAAAAAGTAACAAAATATCTGGCCGAAGGCTCATAGTATCGATACTAATTAAGCAAAGTATCGATACAACGCTGCTAAGAGAAAAAGGGCCATTTCCCCATAGCTTTTCCCGTATCGATACAGATTAAGGCCATATCGATACAACATTCTTTGACTCCCCACGAAGCTAATGCGTATCGATACACCTTAATGCTATATCGATACGCATAGCTTATCTTCAGGTCTCCAGGCCAGTCTCCAAGACTTGGCTCCCGATGGCTCAACGGCTTGCCCCGATGCCTCACGCCTTCATTCTTAGGTCTTGTTGGCAGAAGTTCCACTGGGTGTGGATACTTGAAGTCACTTGGGGAATTGGCTAGCTATCAAAATACGCCTTTCAAGGGCGTTTTACCTGAAACACTCAACAAACCACCTTACGGGCAATATTGAATAAAAATGATAAATTATAAATAAAAACTCTACAAACTATAGGACTTAAGCACCACGATCAAGCAATCATAGGTGCTTATCACACCCCCCAACTTGAGCTTTGCTAGCCGCTAGCAACAAAAATCAAAACAAAAAAAGAAAACTCTAACAATCCCTCCGACAAAACTACTTAGCACTCGCTCATATCGCAGCCAATTAGCAAGAGTTAAAAACAACTCAATCATTCCAACAAAACTCGCAGCCAATGATTGAGCAATTAACTAATCATTGAGTGAATTATAAACAAGTATCCAAAATGAGTGTCAAAAGACAAAAGGTGGATACGAAGTTATAACCTGCATGCAAAGTAACCACATCCCACAAAAAAGTGCTCGAAATAGGCACGGAGAACAAAAATACCAAGCCCTTTAAGTGGAGAGCACCATTGGATGGAACTTAAAACTACACAATTTAAAACTTGATTGTCGAAAGAAACATGCCACAAACCAAGTATGCTAACTATCATGTGATGAATCAAAATGGAATCAAGGCATATTAAAGATCTATTAAGGGCTTCCTAGCATAAATTGACCTTGGTTTAATCAAAGAAAGGTTAGCAAAATGGGGTGGCGGTCATATACTAGCTAGGCTCAACTACCTTTGGCCGCCACCAACTCCAGCTACCAAGTCATAGGCCACATGCCGGCCTCAACAAAAACTTGCTAAACTATTAAGTCAGAGTTCAACTAAAATAAACTGAAGACAATGAAATAAAAAGGATAAGAGGTGGGCTTTCAACCACCATGCATTCCGACCAAGTATAGGGATTTCAAATCACTCAATCGACCCTACTCATCATCTGCAAACTCTAGCTTTCCCTCGGCAAAGTCATCACTGTCCTCATCTGGCTTTATTGGCGGTGGCTCATACGGTTCACTAGCTTGCCCCACCCTTCGACTCACAACCCAATACAACTTGTGATCTATCTTCCGTTGCCTTCTTGCATTGTCTCGGGTTTCCTTCTTTATTTTCTTCATGCAGCCCATAATGGCAACCCCTTTGCAAAATAGTAACTTGTTCCAAGAAGCTGCTCGGGCACCCTTTGGTGGCAACGTAGTCAAGTACGCCCCGCGGGGAGCAGCAGCAGCGGCAGGTCGAGACTAAGAAATGCTCCTAGTAAGAATCGAGCTATTGATATCACCCGGATTGAGTTTGTCACATTCTTGAAACTTCGATGCCGGATCTTTTTGAGCAAAACAAATAGCAGTCACCAAGCACGGGAATGGCATCCTTGAATTAGTTAGGGCTCTTGCTTTGAAATCGATCAATTCTTGAAAAATGTGCTTCGCCCAATCACAAACCACATTCGGATTCATGAAAGCATGTATCAAACCCCCCTCCTGGATATCCGGCTTGTTCTCAGTCCCCCTAGGATTGAAATTATGGTGCACTAGTTGATTAACAAGACGGTAGATATCTTTAAATCTCCCAGGCACATGAGGGAGACTCGCCTCTCTAGGGTTTTTGTACAAATCTTGGACAATGGTTTCCTCTACTACATACTCCTCATCTGGATAATTCACATCATTAGTAAGCGGTTGGTGGTAGTTCAAAACAAGCGCAATAAACCCTGGAGTAACTTCTATAGAAACCTTCCCAATTTTCGAGGAAATCTTAGCGTCATCTTTCCCTTTGTCCTCCTTGAACGGAATTTTCATGTTCTTATAAAACTCAATTACCAGCTCTTTATTATAACCGGGATTGGGTGCAAGGTAATAGGACAAACCTTGTTCACGGATGCAGCGAACAAACAGATTCTCAATGCCGAGATTGTCAACGTCCACATGTCGCTCATTCTTTAACCCCCTAGTTCGGAGACCCTCTTCCCACTTCTTTTGACTGGCCGCTCATACCTCAGCAGCCGTCCTCCGCTTAGCATGGCCTCTCTCTGGATTTGCAATCATTTCCTCCTCATCTTCCATTTCCGAGACTATCTCCTCCGCTTGTTGCGAAGAAGAATCCGGAGCTTTTCCTTTACCCTTAACAGCCACAGTCTTTGTTCTCACCATTGCAATAAAGACCTACCAAACATAGCAACACCCCAAACTTGAAAAAAAAAAAACAATAATTATTTACACTTCCCAAATTCAGCTCACAATAACAACCTGCACAGTTCAATGGGAACCCCAAATTCCAATCCAAAGATATAGCAAAATCTCAAAAATCCAGGTTAGGGTTTCAAGTGATTTCAGATTTGAGGGTTATGATACATGGTGAAATGGTTCAAATTGATAATGCATGGCAATTCATTAAGTTGGTAATCAAGGGTTTAAGCTATTATAGAGAAAGGATGAAAATTTTTGTGTATGTAGAGAGAGAATGGATTTACCTTGTAAAAGCAAGATTCGGCTTAAGCACCTTGAAATTCGGTTGAAAACCTTGAAAGTTTGAAGGTTTTATGGAGGATTATGGAGTTTTTGGGAAGATTTGGTGTAGAGAATGGTGGTTTGGAGTTAGAGTTTTCGAAGGAGAGTGGGGGTTATGGAGGACAAGAGAGAGAAAATGGGTTGAGAGGATGAAGATGATCGGGTTGGTTAAAGCAGATTTTCATGATTAACTCATGCATATCGATACGGCCCTTATTCCGTATCGATACAACATTCTCTGACTTCCTAGATAACCAATGCATATGGATACAGCTTAAGGGCCGTATCGATACGCGAAGCTTATTTCCAGAAGTTCAGCCATGCCACCCGATTTGTCAATGCCGATACCCGAAACCATTTCAAAAGCACCCGGAGTTTGCAAAACCTGGAGCCAGCCCATTGCAAGTCACAAAACCAACTTCCAACTAACCACCCTGACATCCGATTTCCTATGAATATGAGTGAAACACAGACTTGACTTTATTATTAAAGGACAATGGGACTCTCTTGTGGTTTAATCAAACAAAGATTGCCTTGTATCATTTCCTAAATATGCCATAGATTTCGAAATGCTTTAAAGCAGATAACGAACACAATTAGGCATGACATGAGATGAATACCTAAACTAAGAATATAATGTTCAAACAACGGGATATGGGCCAAACTTGCTCACAACACACCCAACACCTCATTTATCACTCTTTAATCATGCATATGAGTTGGAATGTACAAGAACCTAAAATATTTAAAACGAACTCTTGCCAATTAACGAATTGATAAGCATGTGCTAAGCAGCTTAAATCCACTAACTTTGTAATAACAGAAGGATTGCAAAACTTAAACTGAAAAATTTAATCGAAAACACAAACTAGGGCCCTTCAGTTGCGGGCGTCCGCAGCAGAAGAAAATGCGGACTTTGCTCCGCAACCGTTGGATCTCATCCAACGGCTCTGATAAAAGGGGAGAACTCGCAGGTAAAATATAGGGGTTGGGTCGGGTAAAACTGGTCTCGGTCGGTCCGGCTCCCACACACGCGGATCCTTTTGTTCCAAGCTTCTAGAGTACGCTTTGCTTTGCTTCAGACGGAGAGAGAGAAGAGGGCAATTGAGTGAGACGACGATGGTGACGACGATGAACAGACTGAAAAATGGAACACGAAGAAGATGAAATCGAACACGAAGACCACGAAGGTATCTCTCCCCCCCCTCTCTCTCTATCTCTCTCTCGATTTCCCCTCTCTATTTTTGACAAGCAGAATGTATTCTAGCTCACAAAATATCTAAAATGCATACTAATAAAGGCAACTATTCCATAAGTGAAAAGTCCAAAAAGTAACAAAATATCTGGCTGAAGACTCATAGTATCGATACTAATTAAGTAAAGTATCGATACCACGCTGCTAAGAGAAAAGGGCCATTTCCCCGTAGCTCTCCCTTATCGATACGGATTAAAGCTGTATCGATACAACATTCTCTGACTCCCCACGAAGCTAATGCGTGTCGATACACATTAAGGATGTATCGATACGCATAGCTTATCTTCAGGTCTCCATGCCAGCCTCCAAGACTTGGCTCCTGATGCCTCACGTCTTCATTCTTAGGTCCTGCGGACAGAAGTTCCACCAAGCGTGGATACTTGAAGTCACTTGGGGAATTGGCTAGCTATCAAAATACGCCTTTCAAGGGCATTTTACCTGAAACACTCAACAAACCACCTTACGGGCAATATTGAATAAAAACGACAAATTATAAATAAAAACTCTACAAACTATAGGACTTAAGCACCCCGATCAAACAATCATAGGTGCTTATCACCTTCTCGCGAACTTGGAAGAATTTGGCGTAGAAGCTGTTCACCATTTCTTCCCAAGTGGTAATCAAGTAAGGCTCCAGGTTTACGTACCATGTATAGGCGCGAGAAGTAAGGCATTTTGAAAACTCGCGGAGGCGCAAGTTGGAATCCATTGCATGGGCCACAAGGGATTCTATGAAACGAATTACATGTTCTTGAGCACTGCTGATAAGTGCCGAAATATTGATATTTTGACCCTCCAAACTACACTCGTTAGTCATTTATATTTGTTACTTGATAATTATTTTGCTTCTATTTTGTTTATAGGTTTCTCGAACTCGTTGTCCAAGATATTGGATAAAACGAAGAGTTTAATGGAGTTTGGGGTTAAAGTGCAAAATGCTTCAAAGTTGGATTATTAATTTGTTATCACACGAAGTTCAAGGACCTATTGTGTAATTAATGAATAAAACCATATTTAAACAATGGAAATTCACTGCCTTTCGGCAGTAAGCTTTGGACGGGAAAAATAGGATTCTTGGTCAGGGAAGTCAATTTGGGGGGTTCAACGGGGAATAGAAGATGACGGCACAGAAAAGAAGCATGACTCCGGCTCCCATGGCCAGCTAACTCCATTCTCTAGGGGGAAAATGAAGCTCCATGTCAAGTAACTTTGTATTTGCATATATTAGGATTTTTATTCGAACCAGATCATGTGTTCAAGAACTCCCTTCTATGATATCAATGGAATGGTTTTAATTCTTTTTATCAGTTGAGTATATGTTTCCTAGGTTTTCAAATACCGTTCACATAATGGCTTTCATTGTTCTCAATCTGGGTGACTGAGATGAGTTATGCTTGTGAGACAGATTGTGTCGTTAGGCAGCTAGGCCGCGTTAGTGAGACGATCCGTGCCATGGGATAGTCCATGCTAGTCAGCGGATTGAAGAAATTTACTTAGCCACTATCAATAGGGATTGCAAGCCCTAGTGATATTAATTTACGATTCGAGTGTTAATCCAGTCTATGCAATAAACGATTTTGCGGTTGGGGTGGATTCTAAACCCTAGACTTTTCTCCCATCGTTTCCAAACCCTTTTAATTAATTAATTGCTCTTTAGTTTAATTAGTTTCTTAAAACAATCAAACCAATCAATCAAACTTTTGCTTTTCGAATTAATCTAAAAGTTAGTCGAATTTATAGTAACTCTACCAATTTGTCCCCGTGGATCGATACCTGGACTTAGCTGCTATTCTCTAAGTAGTTGTTAATTCTTAATTTTTATAAATATATTTTTAACTCGGAAGACATGGTCAACTGCCTTTTTTGCCGTCGAGCTTCACGAACTTCAGAGGGGTATACCCTTCTAGGTAGGGCAGCGATAAGATCGCCACAGGGTATAGGGGACGGATGTCGGGACTTGGAAGGGAGGGTAAGACTATCTTTGCCTTTTCCTTGGTGAGGAGGGCCTATACTTTGGCTAGAGTGATGAATTGCCCTGCGGACGGGGTACTGGCCTCAGCGGCGGCTAGCTCCTTTCTACTTGCCTCGCTTGCCTTTTGTTGAGCGAACAAGGCCTGCACTTCTAACATTGTGATGTAGGGCCTTGTAGATGGTGTGCTGGTGCCATCAACAGCGGGCGCTTTTTCGCGTGCTCTAACGGAATTTCCAGCGATTCCTCCCACTAGCACACCACGAAGGGCATGCGGGGAGGATAGAGGGATTTAGGGTTGTGCTATTTAACTATTACTGCCACCAGCATGGATCTGCAAGGATTCGTCGTCTTCATTGACTACGGCCTTAGGAAGGGCCGCCGAGATGAGTTCTGTAAGGCCCATGAAGGCCGCGAGTACCTGCTTCTCTGTTTCGAGGAATTGGCTCTGGCCGTCCTAGAGAGCCCTCAGCGTTTGTGTAGCTACACCCACGCTGTTTGTAGAGACCCGTATTTTTCAAAAATGGTTTAATGATTTTATAAATGCTAGAATACCGAATAATGAGAAATTTGTGGGTTTATTTGATTTGGGTCTTAAATGATAGAATTGTAACTTGAGAGAGTGGGTGTGTGATTAAAGGATATGGGAGTATAAATAGGGGTGTGTGTATGTAGGAGATTATTTCATCTCCTTTTTTCTCTCTCCCTCACGTCTCCTCTCTCTCTCTAGCCGGCCATATCTCTCTCTCTCTCCTCTCCCTCATCTTCTCTCCTCAATTCCACCTCCATTGAGTATGATTCCGGACAAAGTCCAGGAATTAAAGTTGTTCTACGGAGCGTGGGCTTTCCGAATATCCAAGAAAAATTACGATCGGACAACGTGGGCTTCGGTTGACTTGGTCAAAGAGTTGGGTTTTGCTCAAAACCCTTGAGGTAGGGATTTCTTACTCTCTATATGTGTTTATGAGTTGATTGTGTGCTTAGATCGTGCCATGATTTGTTGTTGTTGTTGGGATTTTGTCTTTCGAAGTCTGAAAAATTCGCTGAAAGTTCCGGGGTATTGATACCCCAAAACAGGGTATTGATACCCCAGCCTTTTCTGGACAGCAGCCGTCCAGGTATTGATACCTCATTTTGGGGTATTGATACCTCCCCTGTTTTCTGGGCAGTTTTGACACGTCTTGCTCTTCTCATGCTCATTTGAACCCCGAATCACTTTTAGCACTCTCTAAACACTTTGAATCGCTTCTAAACTTGATTGTTCGTACCTTGAAAGATTTTGTTGACCAATCGACCTCCTTGGGCTCTCGTCATAACTTAGAAAAGTGGAGAATTGAATGATTAGGATACTCGAGCATTATTTATGCTCTTTGTCGATTGAAGTAGATTTTGTGGCATTTATTAACAAGCGATATAGACTTGTTAAGCGTTATAATAACATGGTGTGATGATTGGTAAATTGAGAAACATACTATAGAGTCATCATTGAACATCGTAGGCCAAAAGTAAATCGTAGGGCGCATGGTTGGTTGATGAGGGCCTATCGCATAGTCTGAGCGACAATAGAGTAATCCGTAACTTCCCTATTCATCGTGTTAATCTTACAAAGTTCCTTTGGGTGCTCGTTCTATGGGATTTTTAGTGTAGAACGCTATGAGTGGTGTGTTGTAAAGTCATTAGTGGGTTCGATGCATGACGTGGAGTGTTGTGATAGACGTAGAGGAATGACGCGGACTTAAGGTATTTAATGAAGTATAAAATGACATGTTTGTGAGTTTATAACGCACTGAATGACGATGAATGAAAGACTATGACCTTGAAAAGTGTTGTCATCTTGTATTCGGTTTATTAATGCTTACATGTTTACGTGAGTTATGAATTTGAATTGAGGGTCCTGCAACGCAAGGTGTGGTAATGCGGAGACTCTAGAGGGCCCGCAACGCAAGGTGTGGTAATGCGGAAACCCGGGTGGGAAGAATTCACTGTAACGCAAGGGGTGGTAATACGGTTGAATGTCTCGCATGATGAAGGAAGTTATGATTGGTAATAGAAGTTTGTGTTGTTGTTTGAGTTGTTTATTGCTTGAGATGGTAACGGTTGAACAAATGAATGAACGATCGATTTTATCAAAGTTTTTGAAAAGAAAGGAATTTGGTTTTGGAAAAAGGACTTTTATGAAAAATCCTCCGGTATTCCTAAGCGAATCAACGGTTCCGGTATTTGGGCACAAATCAACGGTTCCGGTATTTGGGCACAAATCAACGGATTCCGGTATTCAAGCAAATCAATGGAGCTAGACTCGTGAAGGTCAAGAGTCTTCTCAAAGTTATTTTGGCAATCAAAAGGAAATATTTTCTTTTTATAAAAGAAGCTTGTTGATAAATGGTAAGAGATGGGAAAGTTAATAGTGGCAATCAATGAGGAGTCTTAAAATGATTATGAGAAACTGTATTGGGTTGATTAGATTGATTTGTGCTTGAAGCTACTCCTAGTTGTCGTACGAATGGCTAGGGATATCCATAAGGCGTATTAAGTTCCTTAGTCGTTGTTTGTCGGTTCATTAGGGATATTTATAAGGCGTATTGAACTCCATAGTCATTGTCTGTTGGTTCATAGTGGTACCATTTGTATCTTTGTTCGTTTATTGAAAACCATTCATTCCCTTCGCATGTTTCATCGCATTTACATATAGCTTGAGTATAGAAGTTTCTACTGGGCTAGTGTAGCTCAACCTATCATTTTCAGGTGCATCTCAAGGATTTGACGTGGAGTGCATGGCATGCAAATTTGATTTCATGCCTTTGAAAACCGTCATTGGGAAGTGGTTCAATCATCTTTTGCTCGATCTCTTGAATGAAGGAAATTGTAAATTCATTTGAAGTCTTTTAATTTCAGATATTATGTAACCTCTAAATTTACTCTTTTAACTAGCTATGAAATTTGGGCCATAGTGCCAATATTATAAATCTTTAAACTTGGGAATTTGGTTTGTAAATGATCATTTGGAACTATTTCTTTTGGGTATTATCTATACTATGCGAGGATCATTTAATGAAATGGATTATTTATTTATGTTAAAATTCGAGGACGTGACAAATTGGTATCAGAGCGTTAGGTTTGAATACCTAGAGACCGTGGGGAGACATAGTCTCAGGGGTTCAAAAATCGTTGCATATCTTTTTAACAAAACATGTGTGTACTTGTATGACCGACGTGTGTTCATCAATGTGGTATTGTAGTCGTGTTTATGTGAATTGTTGGAATGTGGTTGACATGTGTAAAAAAAAAAAAAGAAGGAAGAAGAGAGTTTGGCATATGTGTAGTGGTTGTGGCAGCATGTGTTGCCATAGTGGTTGTTGCCGTTAATAGTCTTGTTATTGAATCCTATGTGGTAAGATACCTTTTCAAATGAGCTGGAAAGTCATGAAGGATTGTGGTGGTTATGAGTAGTGGCGAGGCCGACATATGAGATATCCGATAGTATGTGATAGAAGTGTTAGACTATTAGAAATATTTGCGAGCTTGGTGTTTGATATGTATTATTTGAATTGCGTAGATTGTGTATTAGATGTTAAATGCTTTAAGTAATTTTTTTGTGATGTGAGATGTGACCGGAATCATAAATTGTTTAGTAAGTGAATGAGGTGTATCATAGCTAGAGGGTTAAACTAGTGAGTGCCTTGAATGTGTTTAAAGTGATGATGTTTTGTTGTGGTAGTGATTCAGGTTTGTTATTGTTGTGATAGTCATTGAGGTAGTGATTTTAAGTATAAGGAAGGCAAGTTGAGCCTTCGTAGAGAGTTGTAAGTATCTGAGATTGACTTAGGAAGATGAAAGTTATAGGTAGGGTGTCTAGATACGGTACGTGTCTTATGGACACCCAGGCGACTACCGATGAGATCCAATTGGAAGAGGCGCTTGATCACCGCCCATTCTAGATGGAAGTCTCGGAAAGTCAATTGGACACTAGGGTTGTGCATAGGGGTTAAATCTCTAGGCCTGAGATAGATCGCTGTGTATAGAAATTTTTTTTAGAAAAGGAGAAGTGTCATGGTGTTGTCATTGCTGGGGTAATGTTGCGGTGGTGTCAATATGATAGGTTGGTAGAAAATAGTGGTGGCGTTGCTTGGTGAGAGGGAAGACAAGACTTGAGGTGAACTATATCAAAGTGACTGGAGTCGAGTGATTGATGTAAGTGTGTAGTGAGAAACTTGTTTGGAGTAAGGGTGATACAAGGATGAGCTATTGGGGGTGATAATAAAGTGGAATGTAAACGGTGTTGGTAGTTGAAATGGTTTGAAATTGGTGATAAGCAGGACTGTTAGAAGATATTGGTGCGAGTGGAATTGATTCTTAAGTGATGAGGTGGTAGGACTCTTAGAATATCATGAAGAATATAGCCAAAGTTTTTTTTTTATAACCCCGAAGTCTTGTAGGTATTTAAGGATAAGTCTATCAATCGATTTGTGCCGGTTTTTGAGTTTTAGTATAAAGATATTTGAGAGTATTAGATATTCGTTGGTATAGTTATTGCACACTTTGTGTAGGCACTCTAGTGATAAGATGTTGATAGGTTGCAATATTGTTAAAATAGAAGGATGATTAGCATTGATGGTCCATGTATTTATGATGTGATGTTTAAGATTGTGAATGTGAGAAATGCGTGATTTGCTTTGACTGACTGAATGAGAAAGCTCGAGATTGGTAAAGTGAGTAGATAATGCATGAGGTATTGTGAGAGTAAAAGGACCAAGAAAATTGTTGGGGCCTTTTAAAGCCGTGAATTGTGAAGTGTTGGACACTCTGTGAGTCTGTTGGACACTCTGTGAGCCCGTTGGATACGGAGTGAGTCTGTTAATGCTTGAATGTGTTTGGTGTCGTGTAAGTTGTTAAATGGTACGGTTGGTTTGTTGGAATATTTCGTATATGAAATTCGTTGCAATTTAGCTTAAACCTACATGTTTGACTTGTTATGTAGCCCAATGCATGAATTTTTTTGCTGTTAGTATACAATGTAGAATAAACAATGCGGCGTATGTGGATATTTGCTTTGAGGAATTATTTTTGTGCAGTTGGAATCTAGTGTACGTCGTTTCCAGAGTAGAGGTAGTGCTACGTGAGGAATTATGTTTAAAGAAAAGTGGTGGATTTGAAAGTAATGGGAATGGTTCTAATATTGTGTCGCGTTGAGTGCGTAGGAGGGACACATTATCATAGGAGTGAATTTGGATTTCTCGAACAGGAGTTGGTAGTGATGCTGAGTGAGATGAGAGATGTGGAAAAGTGTTAGAAAAGCATTGTGTTTGAATGTTAGAAGGCCGAAAAGACATTTAAGGTTTGTGTAAAGTTCATAAGAAAGAGTTAGGTGAGTGGATAGAGGTGTGAATTGGAGATCGTGACAAGTAGTTTGTTTTATGCATGTTTGGTTTGTTGTATGCACGTTTGGTGTCATTGTCTATCCTCAGTACTAGTAAAAGAATTGGATCGATTGTGGGATGTGTTTTCTTGGGGAGTTAAAAAGGGTGTTAATAGCTTGGAGATGTGAGAAGTTTAATTTAGCGAGTTGGTGTTATAATTGAGTAGAGGGTGATGATCATTGCGTGGTCTAATCGTTGAACTTTGGGGTTCCTTAGTTAGTTACCGTAGCGATTATTCAGAATTTTTCTAGATTGATAGTTGGCATTGATTGAGAAAGGAAAACGTGGAATTTAGAGTTTGGGAAATGAGAGGGTATAAGTTGTTGAATCTTAGAGTGAGTGATAGAATTCGAGTGTTTATGAAGGTTGGGATTTCAGAAGAATGATTAGAGGTGGGTGTAGTTATTGAGGAGAAACGGTGAGCATCCTAGGCATACGAGTTTGACTGTTGAGTGGTAGGACAATATCTTTAGTGAGGGGTGGTGTGTGGAGCCAAAAGGGTAATGGAGAATTTAGGTAGGGAAGGGAGGATGAAGTTGTGATCGTGGAAATGTGGCATGTAGTTATGCATTGTGGTTGGTGATTCAGTTGGATTCGGATTAGCAAAATTTCGGGGACGAAATTTCTTTAAGGAGGGAAGGATGTAGAGACCCGTATTTTCCAAAAATGGTTTAATGATTTTATAAATGCTAGAATACCGAATAATGAGAAATTTGTGGATTTATTTGATTTGGGTCTTAAATGATAGAATTGTAACTTGAGAGAGTGGGTGTGTGATTAAAGGATATGGGAGTATAAATAGGGGTGTGTGTATGTAGGAGATTATTTCATCTCCTTTTTTCTCTCTCCCTCACGTCTCCTCTCTCTCTCTAGCCGGCCATATCTCTCTCTCTCTCCTCTCCCTCATCTTCTCTCCTCAATTCCACCTCCATTGAGTATGATTCCGGACAAAGTCCAGGAATTAAAGTTGTTCTACGGAGCGTGGGCTTTCCGAATATCCAAGAAAAATTACGATCGGACAACGTGGGCTTCGGTTGACTTGGTCAAAGAGTTGGGTTTTGCTCAAAACCCTTGAGGTAGGGATTTCTTACTCTCTATATGTGTTTATGAGTTGATTGTGTGCTTAGATCGTGCCATGATTTGTTGTTGTTGTTGGGATTTTGTCTTTCGAAGTCTGAAAAATTCGCTGAAAGTTCCGGGGTATTGATACCCCAAAACAGGGTATTGATACCCCAGCCTTTTCTGGACAGCAGCCGTCCAGGTATTGATACCTCATTTTGGGGTATTGATACCTCCCCTGTTTTCTGGGCAGTTTTGACACGTCTTGCTCTTCTCATGCTCATTTGAACCCCGAATCACTTTTAGCACTCTCTAAACACTTTGAATCGCTTCTAAACTTGATTGTTCGTACCTTGAAAGATTTTGTTGACCAATCGACCTCCTTGGGCTCTCGTCATAACTTAGAAAAGTGGAGAATTGAATGATTAGGATACTCGAGCATTATTTATGCTCTTTGTCGATTGAAGTAGATTTTGTGGCATTTATTAACAAGCGATATAGACTTGTTAAGCGTTATAATAACATGGTGTGATGATTGGTAAATTGAGAAACATACTATAGAGTCATCATTGAACATCGTAGGCCAAAAGTAAATCGTAGGGCGCATGGTTGGTTGATGAGGGCCTATCGCATAGTCTGAGCGACAATAGAGTAATCCGTAACTTCCCTATTCATCGTGTTAATCTTACAAAGTTCCTTTGGGTGCTCGTTCTATGGGATTTTTAGTGTAGAACGCTATGAGTGGTGTGTTGTAAAGTCATTAGTGGGTTCGATGCATGACGTGGAGTGTTGTGATAGACGTAGAGGAATGACGCGGACTTAAGGTATTTAATGAAGTATAAAATGACATGTTTGTGAGTTTATAACGCACTGAATGACGATGAATGAAAGACTATGACCTTGAAAAGTGTTGTCATCTTGTATTCGGTTTATTAATGCTTACATGTTTACGTGAGTTATGAATTTGAATTGAGGGTCCTGCAACGCAAGGTGTGGTAATGCGGAGACTCTAGAGGGCCCACAACGCAAGGTGTGGTAATGCGGAAACCCGGGTGGGAAGAATTCACTGTAACGCAAGGGGTGGTAATACGGTTGAATGTCTCGCATAATGAAGGAAGTTATGATTGGTAATAGAAGTTTGTGTTGTTGTTTGAGTTGTTTATTGCTTGAGATGGTAACGGTTGAACAAATGAATGAACGATCGATTTTATCAAAGTTTTTGAAAAGAAAGGAATTTGGTTTTGGAAAAAGGACTTTTATGAAAAATCCTCCGGTATTCCTAAGCGAATCAACGGTTCCGGTATTTGGGCACAAATCAACGGATTCCGGTATTTAAGCAAATCAACGAAGCTAGACTCGTGAAGGTCAAGAGTCTTCTCAAAGTTATTTTGGCAATCAAAAGGAAATATTTTCTTTTTATAAAAGAAGCTTGTTGATAAATGGTAAGAGATGGGAAAGTTAATAGTGGCAATCAATGAGGAGTCTTAAAATGATTATGAGAAACTGTATTGGGTTGATTAGATTGATTTGTGCTTGAAGCTACTCCTAGTTGTCGTACGAATGGCTAGGGATATCCATAAGGCGTATTAAGTTCCTTAGTCGTTGTTTGTCGGTTCATTAGGGATATTTATAAGGCGTATTGAACTCCATAGTCATTGTCTGTTGGTTCATAGTGGTACCATTTGTATCTTTGTTCGTTTATTGAAAACCATTCATTCCCTTCGCATGTTTCATCGCATTTACATATAGCTTGAGTATAGAAGTTTCTACTGGGCTAGTGTAGCTCAACCTATCATTTTCAGGTGCATCTCAAGGATTTGACGTGGAGTGCATGGCATGCAAATTTGATTTCATGCCTTTGAAAACCGTCATTGGGAAGTGGTTCAATCATCTTTTGCTCGATCTCTTGAATGAAGGAAATTGTAAATTCATTTGAAGTCTTTTAATTTCAGATATTATGTAACCTCTAAATTTACTCTTTTAACTAGCTATGAAATTTGGGCCATAGTGCCAATATTGTAAATCTTTAAACTTGGGAATTTGGTTTGTAAATGATCATTTGGAACTCTTATTTTTGGGTATTATCTATACTATGCGAGGATCATTTAATGAAATGGATTATTTATTTATGTTAAAATTCGAGGACGTGACACTGTTGGTCTTGCCTACCTTTTCGACAGTTGGTATAATGGTATCTTGATGCGTCATTGCTCTTCTACTTGGTGTTTCGACGTATTTCTTAGATCGAGTACTAACCATAAACCAAAAGACACCTCCCTAGCAGAGTCGCCTAACGTAGGTAGGGTTCTGCGGAGGTACGCTTACGTGTAAATATGTGTGTGCTGGAGAGGTGTGATTAGTCGATGATTAGCAAGGAGGAAAGGAAGAGAAATTTTGTGGGGTGAGGGAAGGAGCAAGAGGCACAGAAAAGACAAAGGCAGCGTGTCCCTTGTTTCTTTCCACAAGGCTAACGTCTGACTTTTTTGGATTGAATGAGTGATGTCACTTTTTCTCTGGGGAAGAATGTTCTCTTTCCTCAAATTCAGTGTTCATACACACTCTCTCTAGAAAAAAGTCAGCTCTGTCAAATCAGGAGAAATGTCAGGGGTATTTATAGGGTGCCTAGGCCTAGGTTCAGCCCAGGACGACGCTCCTATAAAGCCCAACACATGTCCCTTCTGTACCTCTGGGTCTTGGAGAAAACTCGTCCTCTCGCGGATTCTTTTCTGCGGAAGAGCTTGAATCCCCGCGACACAACCTCCCTCCTAAGCCACCAAGCCACAAGTAACTCCCCTATTCCCGCTAGAGCGAGGTCGCGACCTGCGGCGATCTTATTCTTGTCGCGGAGCTCCTCCCAAACCCCGCCTTGCGGCCCGGATGAAACTTTAGACTCTTTAATTAGATCTCTTCTCATAACTCTTAAATTTCAGTGACTCGCGGGACTTCATTCATAATCCTCTGCTGCTGACGCGGTCTCGGGGTCCACTTTCCCTTTTCCGCAGAGCAGGTGGACTTCCGCGGGGATTACCCCTTCCGCAGATGCTTCCTTCCATCTTTATAAACGTGTTTTCTTCCAATTGGGTAGTCAAACCTTCATCTTCAGGTTAAGGTTTGGCCAAAGCCTTCCTTCCGTGCAGCATCAGCTGCCACGTGTCCATTGTTGAAGAGAAGTTTTCTTCAGGATTGAAAAACGGTCAAGTCAACTCATCACCATTGGCACTAGTACTGATCCCACACGAAACACGAGCTTCCTGAACTTAATTAGAAAAAGAGCCTAATTAAATTGAAGACGGTGAAGAAGACTAGTGAGCCCACTAGTTCAAGCGACATCACCGTTGGGAGAAAATTCTCAATCAAAGGTTGTATGGCACCACCTCTTACAGCGAGCAAGCTATTATTCCCAATTAGTAGTAACAAGCTCTGTTACTTAGTAAGGCCAAACCTCGTCATCAATAAACGGCGAGGGGGGAATAGAGCGTAGCCTTTCTGAAATGTCGAAAGGATATAAGCCTTGCTTTTTCAAGCCCTTAACCATGGGCATTCCTCCTTCTTCCACTTCCAGCTCCCCTCTAGGATTTACATGAAATCAACTCATAGGATTTCGAGTTGAGGAAATCTGGCCTCTAGCAGAGCAAGCCAATTTAGCTCCACGATAGTGCAACTCCAAAACAGTCAAATTTAGAAGCTTCAATCTCCAATACAGGGAAGGGATCTTCAGTTAGATCTGCAGAGGTATTAATTTGAGATTTGGTGGGAATTGGAAGATCTTTGCTGGCAACTTTCTAGCTCTTTCGACCTGCAATCTCATTTGGATGAGGTTTTGGCATTGAGAAAGCGGTTGCAATGCAGGGAACAAACCACAGTCTCCTAAATCAACTGTTCGATCCAAGGCTTGGAGGCTACTTCTCAATCCACCTATATATAGAATCTAGCGTGATTCTCTTGTCCCTTCCCACAAATCTTGTTAAGTGATCTTAGTAAACACCTCTCCACTACCTCAACTGCTACAATTGAATGCACTAGAGGTGACATCAGTACTACTTCACTTGACATCAGCAAAATGCCAGCTCATACAAGATGAGTGGTAGATAGTTAGTGTACTGTATAAGCCAAGTGGTGTAGTATTATACATTTGATTGTATTGTATATAATAGATTTGTGATTCTATGGAGATTAAGGGTTTTCTTACTGTATTCAAGATTGGGGGTTTCTCGTTGTATTCAAGATTGTAATTCTAGAGTTCTAAATCTGATTGAATGAATTCAAAGAGGAAATCATCTGTTTCAATTTATTCTCATGTCACACAGAGCTCACGAAGATTGATTAAACCCGTTGAGTTGAACTCCATCTGATCCTCAACTACAACCCCTCTGAAAGTTTAAAGCTTAATCAATTTGTCCACTGGAAATGGCCACTTGAAAACTCCAACTAAACATATGTCTTAGCTGCTTTGCATTGCGTATTTCATCAGGTAATTGAATTGGATACGAATCAGGAATTAGCTCCAACGTTTGTAGGGCATGTAAGTTTCCGATGGACGACGAGAGCTGATTTATGATTGTGCCACATAACCCCAAGTACCTCAAGTGAATAAGTTTCCCTATTTCATCAAGTAGCCTTATTTCCCCTGTTTCTCGGGAACGACGGAAAGAAAGCTTCTCAAGATCTAGCACTCTCAGTAATCTCAACTTTATGCATAAAGGTTGTAACTGTGCTATTTCAAACTCATCGGCTTCGTCTCTACAATTAAAAAACAAGAGAGTTCGTAAGTTCATATATATTTGAATGATCCAACGAAACAATCCTTTGAAATCCATAATGTGAAGCTAGTCATCAACTATTTGGAGTGAATAGCGAAGGATCAATTCCATCATAGATGTGAAGAAAATTCAGCTCCTTTGCCTTTTGGATTGCAAGATCACGGAGCAAATCATGCACTTAGCATGTCACGATCCTCCGCTAGTTTCTATCTGAAACTAGAATCAAACTTCTATCAATTAGCTGTTGTAGATATGCCATTTCAAAAGGTTCCTCGTCTATTTTTATGAATCCCTCTACCTGCCACAACCAACAGAGTCTCTTAGCATCAATTTCATAGTCTTCAGGAAACAAACTTAAGTAAAGAAAGCATGACTTCAAGTGATGAGGCAAATTGTTGAAACTTAATTCCAATATGTATTTGACATTATCCGATTCTTCTGTTACATGGCGCAATATTTGGTCTTTCAGCTTGAACCACTCATTGGGATGTTTTATGTGCAGTACCCCTCCCCACACAACTAAGGCTAGGGGTAAGCCGGGACATTTGCTAACCATTTCTCTTGCCAAACCCTCCAATCTTGCAATCTTGCAGGACGAAAAAATTTCTTGTCTCCAACCTCGTCATAGGTAGGAAATGTTTTCTTACAGAATAATTCCCAACTTTCTTCTTCCTTCAAAAATGGGAGCTCATGGACATACAGTCTCTTGTCGCAATGCTTGGCAACAGTTCTGTTGCGGGTCATCACAATTACCCTGCTTCCATTTTTGTTGTCTGGTAAGGCTCTCCTCAAGCTTGCCCAAGCATTTACGTCCCATACATCATCAACCACCACCAAGTATCGATGTCCTTCCAAATAATTACGTAAATAAGACTCCAAATCATCTTCTCCAAAAATTAGAATTCCTCTTTGCTTGTTGGCCTCTTGAAAGATTTAATTATTTTTTGAAGAAGATCCTAAATGGTGTAATCTTTGGACACAGAAAGCCAAGCATAGCAGTCAAATTTGTCTCTAAGACTATTGTTGTTGTAAAGCTTCCGAGCTATAGTTGTCTTACCTAAGCTGCCCATGCCCACGATTGATATCACACTTCGGTGTTTGACTTCCTTGACAAGTTTAGACATCAATTTTGCAGCATCCTCCCAAAAACCTACAACAAGCTTGTTATCTTCATATGGCGTCTCTCTTCGTATTTGATTTAGTCTCTCATTCCTGAGATCTGATCCTTCTCTTTCACTGATATCTCTAATACTGAAATATTTCTAATTTCGTTGGATCTCATCAAGCCTCTTCTTCAGTGTGTTTATTTCTTTTCCTATACCATAGAGATTTGCTTGTTTTATAAGGCTATCATGTTTGGGGAAATGCTACAATACACATCTCTTATTTGGGTGTGTATCATATGCACCCTTATTAAAATATACCAAAATGTTATGAATCCTAAAATGTTACGAATCTATTGCTAAAAAGTTACGAATCATATTGTTGAAAAGTTACGAATTTTTAGTATAAAAGTTACGATACGAAATAAAATGTTACGAATGACCGGTCCTACAAGTAATTTTTTATTAGGTGACACAATATGAACCACACAATGGGTGCATATGGTACACACCTTAAAGGGGTGTGTATCGAAGACTTTCCCTCATGTTTGTTGCAAATGCAAAAATACTTCTGAAAGCAATCTTTTAGCCCCGTCTTTTTTGGAGTCCCATGTCCCTCTTCTACTTTGAGTATAAAGTTGTCAATAATATCCTTGGCATCATAAGCCACATCTCTAACGTTGGATATCCACTTGCGCACTCGGTGGTCTCCATCCTGTTTTTCTTCCGCATCTTTCAAGAAGCACGACATCATGTCCAATTTGTTTCTCAACCATGTCACTTCATCTTTCACTTCTCGTTAAAAAATGACTTGTTCAATGAGTACTTCACCAAGTCTTTCAACGACGAAGGAGACAACAGCATCAACCATGGTCTTTTGATTGTGTTCCTTGCTTCTCTTACTCTAATCAACAAGTATAAAATACCAAACTCAATATGTAATCACCAAAACTTGCTAGATTTAATACTATATTGGGAAATCATCTTACCCTTTAGATGAATGACCTGAAGTACTATTCACTTGAGGAAGAAATGAGAGGAATGGGGATTGGCTGGAGAGCACAGCTCCGCTTGAATGCAAGTAAAGTTTTTCTGTTTGGCAATGGCTCACAGCAATCTTGCCTGCACATCTATATATGACTGAATCTCTAGAATACCAAAGGTGAAAAACTACAAAAGGAGGAATCTCAAATCAGTGGGAGTTAGCTATAGAAAACCTTACCAAATAAGTTGGATACTGTAGATATTAGGCTTCCTGTTGTTATGTTCACTAGCCAGTTCCTTTATTTCCTAGAAACAGAAAAAACTTGTCCATGTTCAATCCGGAAAAGCACCCAAAAAAAATAAAAATTCACGTTTATTGCCAACTGTGGTCGATCAGTTGATGGAAATTAAACGAAAACAGGACCATAACATGTTAAAATGTGCCCAGGGCCGGCCGCCATGGCTTTAGGCCCCAAAAAATCTATGTAGCAGTCCTAAGTGGTATATATATAAAGAAAAGAAGCCCATCTAAAGATAAAATAAAGGCTTAACATGCATCCAATCAAAGCAAGGCTCAAAAATACTCGGTGGCATACTTGTAAATTGGAGAACTAAAAAGGGTTCATTTTCAAAAAAAAGAATCGAGCTCTGCCGTGTTTTTTTCCAAATTGAACGAGGGTTTTCTTTTCTTTTCTTTTTTTCCCCCTAATTCGGCTCTTCTCTCCTCTAAACAATCTGTATATGACTTCCCAAATCCATTGCATTATCCATCTACAACACTCCTATTCTGGCTCCATTATATAGCTTGACGTTTTTGTCTTGGTTTTTGAATATCTCATTACCACGGCACCACCCTTGGAAGTATTCCGAGGTAAGATTGTATGAACCCATAAGTTGCTTTTAATCTTTTTTCCCGGCCCCCCTCTCCTGTTATTCAATTCACCACCACGCGTGGCACCACCATTTGATTTAGATTGTTCGATATTGGTTTTGTTTAATAAATTATAGGGAAAGACTACATTACACACCATTTATTTAGATGTGTATCACATGCACCTCCCAAAATGTTATGAATTATAGAGAAAATGTTACGAATCGTATAAAGGTTATGAGATACACTAAAATGTTATGAATCATAATGAAAATGTTACGAATCGTACTGCTAAAAAATTATGAATTCTAGAATAAAAGTTACGAAATATGCTAAAATGTTATGAATAAACTATAAAATAGGTGCATATAGTACATCCTTTTAAGGGATGTGTATTGTAGACTTTCCCATAATTATGAATTATGATTGTCTTATTGTAGATTTCATAAAATACTAGAGATCGATAACTAGCAATTAATTAATTCCACCTGACAAAAGAACTAGCTAGCAATTGATACAGCAATTAATATTAAAAAAGATACTACAACGTACAGTTGACTTGCAAAATGGTACGTAGCTTACAAATTGTGACTACAGATTGGTACTGAAGCAGCTTCGCCGCGGGGGGGGGGGGGGGGGTGGGGGTTGGGCGGTGGCGTGTTGTTGTGTGAGGCTCGTGTAGTTTTCACACTCAAAAAACATTCAAATAAATGAACAACAAAGAAGAAGAAGATGCCAAATAAAATGTTACTTTTGCCAAATGACTAGTTTGTGGCAGACAAAAGGGCCACCCCGATGTGCCTATTCCCAAATTGAAAAATGTCAAAAACATTTCATTCAACTATTCAAGCGTAAAGCGTCAATGGTGAATCAAAAAGGGTTGCCCTAAAATCATAGAAAATACGCATAGATCCGATTTCTTCCCCTTTTTTCTCAGCTTCACCTTTATCTCTTTTCCAATTCAGTTCTTGAAGAGATTATTGCATGCTGCATTGTCACGTTGTGCTCTATGCCAAATTTTCACTACCAAAAATGCTAGCACCACACACAAGTGCACACACATAAACTTGCGTATTGTGCTAGAAGGACACACCCATATAGGAGAGATATGGGGAAAAAATCTATAAAGGAAAGTAATTTGTACTAAATATAAAGTGGGCAACAGTTGTTGGCTCCCCCAATATGGTAAAGATATGGTAGGTTTTGTTCGACCTCAATTAGACTGCTTTTCGAATGGCTTTATAATACTACTAGCAACAAATCCGTGTTATGCACGGGGATCGCAACTAAAAAAATAAAAATATGATATTTGAATAGTATATTTTCCACCTTAGCATACATGCTAATAGTATAGATAAAGGAAAATGCTAGCTTCCGCCCTTGGGGGGAGGATAATTGCTTACCGGACCCTAGTGTGCATCGTAGTTGTGGTTGCTCAAAGCGTAGGGTTAGATCGTTGATAGCATAATACTCGAAAGTCCGAGGCTGAATGCACATGGAGTCAATGTAGCGAAGCCGGAAGGCTTATTTTACATAGGATTTTGGCGTATAGGACGGCCAACCTTTATGTTTGATTTGGGATGGAATTTTCTCTCTACCTCTAACTTGACTAGAAAACGAACTTAACAGGAAAGTTAACTAAAGGCAAGGTCTATGGGTTCAACCCATCCACAGCCTAAGTTATTCAACTCTTCTCAATGATAATTCAAGTGAGAGTCACAGTCATTGGCTCTCAATGGAAAGATTTAAAAATGAAAATCTTGTCTATAGAGAAAATGGTGTTTGTAAATGGAGTAAACATTTAGCGTGCCGTGGTTCCAAGCATTGTGTCTATGTAGTTTATCAAACACTTAGAGTGCCATGGTTCCAAGCATTGTGTGTACTAAGTCTCTTGTCTATAAGTTAACAACCCTAGCTTTGTATCAAAAGGGTAAGAGCTCAACAAGTTCTTTGAGGCGTTTCATCAAACACTTAGAGTGACATGGATCTAAGTATTATGTGTGCCAATGTTATTGTCTACACATAACCAAAGATTTAACAATCCTACTGCAAAAACAGTACAGTACAAAGGATCAAAAAGAAAACTAACTTTATTATTATTAAGGCCAAGGCCAATGTGCACAAGAGGAGAGGAGAAAATCAGAGTGCTTGGATTTTAGTGAGAGAGAGAGGACAATCCAAAACCTGATTTTCTGAGTACAAGAGAGACCTTTTTATAGAGGTCCAAACAGTAAATGAAATACAAATTAAAGCTAAATTTACATAAGATGAAGATACCTACCGGGTACACACTGGGCCCTATCGACACGAAAATCTCCACCGAAAGCTGAAGCTTAACAGCTAAAACCCATTATTGAGCAAACTTCAAATTTACTCCATGATTGAGTAAACTTTAACTTTAATTTTACCCAACCACCAAAAGTTTGGTTGGACAACCAAATTACTTATCTTTCTCTTTGCCTTTTCGTGAAGACAGCTGTTCTGCCATCATTTCAGTCATGCTGTCTCAAAAGTCTCCCAAAGTTGGAGTAGTGCCTTCGTCTTCATAGGGTCTTGAGATTTCCCTATTAAGCAAGTGAACGGATTACCATCATCTTCATTGCTTTTGGCTGATGTCATTGATTCATCATCCGCCACTGGAGTAACAGTTTGGAGAAATTGCTCCTTCATGAAATCCATGGTCTTAATTACCACTTCATCGTCTGTTAAATTTGGATGTTTCAATCGAATTTGAGCTGAGATTTTCAAGAAAGGATTCTTTACTGAATATTTTTCCTTCTTCTTTAATTGTAATTTCAATTCCTGGGTAGCAGTTTTGATTTCCGAAAGGGTTTTTTCAAGATCAATTCCTTTCCACCACCTGTATTGAAAAGTTCTTTGAAGAACTGGAAGCCCAAAATTATTATTTCCAAATTGTAGATCCCATTTCCAAATCCATGGGATTCCAAAAGTTATCATGATAAAAAGGAATGATTTTCCTTTTGAAGTATTGGTCCCCTGTAATTGAGGACGATGGTTGGTAAAGAATTCCAACTCCTTTTGAACTTCAGGTATCAAATAATCTGATTTGGGGCCAAATTTAGACCACCACATATTAAACCAATTTGGCAATTCATTCTGCCCAACAAGATTTGGACATATTTTGATAAACCATGAGTGTTTCCTTCGTTGATTCTGGTAATAAAAAGCTTTTGACCAGGCTTCAATGTAGTCCCAATAATTATAATGAATCGGAACTCCATTTTTCGATTTGATTGTCAAAGTCTTAGATTGTTGTGGATGTATTCCCCACTTATGTATTGGGATGACCATCTTAATTATGGCCTTGCTATAGCTGATCGGACTTTTTTGCCCAATCTTACTATTGTAAGTGTGGCAAAATTCCACTGATCCAGATTCTGAGAGCATTGCCTTATAAACATATCTATATTTTCCTTCTGGAACTGGATACCCCATTGTATCCAAATAGCGGGACTTAATTTTCCACGGATCATTTTTAAATTGTTCATCCTGAGATTCCAGGATCAATATTGTTTTTGTGGTTTCCAATGATTTGAAAACCTCCTCAGTTTGCACCACCTCCTTCATTGAGAGTGATGATGAAGATGCTGTAGCTGCATCCTGTAAGGATAGAAATTGAAGATTGTGAGCCTTTAAGTAGGCTTTAATATCAGCCTGAGTGACCCTCGATTTGCCACGACCTCGAGAAGTATTACCACGACCTCTTCCTCGGTCTGGGGGTCTATTCATCTGCAAAATTAAGCATTAGCTAAAATTTTTAGCTTATCTTGGATCTGAAGAAGCTTTGTTTTAAAATATTGAAGTTCCTCTCGATCCTCAATACTAGAACATCCATATTCATCATAGTATTGGAATAGTACTTGTCTAGCATTGGTCCATCTTTGTAAATAATATCTTGTTTGGGTAATTCCCAGGAAATTTTGATCCCAATTTACCTGAGAGCATTTTCTCTTGGCATCCCGAAATTTCTTATCTTTTGTGACTATCAACCTTGTAAGAACTCACGGGTAAGAAAATCAGGAAGAGAATTATTTTCTCCTTTAATGTATTCGATATCGAAATCGAAGGCAAATAATTGAGACTGCCAACGAGCAAAAATTTGCTTTGAAGCAAGGTTTTTAATATCCTGCTTTAAAACTTGCTTTGCAGCATTACAATCAACCCTTAGTAAAAATTGTTGATTTAATAAATCATCTTGAAATTTATTTATGCATTTAATAATATAAAGTATTTCTTTCTTTATCATGCTATAATAAACTTGTGCATTCTTGAAAAGTCCAGAAGTGAATCTTACCAATTCTTCTTTTCTAGAATTTGGATTATATTGCTTTACAATGCCACCATAACCGATATTAGAAGCATCTGTTTCCACAATTTTCTTCCATTCTGGATTAGCAATAGCTAAACATGAAAGTTGCTTAGCTTTTAATTTAATCTTTTGGACAGCTTTTGTGTGATTTTCTGTCCAAGGAGGAGGATTCTTCCTAAGTCTTTCATATAAGATAGCCGAATCCTGGGCTAACTCCTTATAATAATCTCCTATATAATTGAGACTTCCAAGAAACCTTTGCAATTGAGTTCTATCCCTTATTTCAGCTGGAAATTTAGAAGCGAACTCTATACTTCTATCAATTGGGATAATTTTCCCCTGGTGATTATTATGTCCTAAAAACCGAATCCTAGTTTGGAATAATTTCATCTTTGGTGTAGAGACCACCAAACCATTTCTTTTAATAACATCTTTAAAAATTCTAAGATGTCTTATGTGTTGGTTGATGTTTTGTGAAAAAATTAAAACATCATCAATATAGCAAATTGCAAATTCTGCATAAGGATAAAAAATATCATTCATGATATTTTGAAATTCTGAAGGTGCATTCTTCAGACCAAAAGGCATTACATTCCATTCATAATGACCAAATGGTATTGTAAATGCTGTTTTATATCTATGAAATTCTTTAATTTGAATCTGCCAATATCTTGATTTTAAATCAAATTTAGAAAAGATGACTGCTTTATTCGGTCTGTCTAACAAATCTTTTTTTTAGGGATGGGATATCTAGGAACACCTCTTTCCTTTTCAACATTCTTATTAACATAGAAAGCTGTGCAACTCCAAGGAGAGTAACTTTTTCTGATTAATTGTTTTTAAATAAATTGTCAATTTCATTTTGGCACAATTTTAAATATTCTTGTTTCATTTGAGAAGGCCTAGCCTTTGTTGAAATTTTTCTTTCATCAAAGTCCTTCTCATACGGGAGTGAAATAATATATTTTTTCCTATCCCAGAAGGCATTAGAGATATCACTACAGATTTCCTTATGAAAATCTTCTTCTATTTGAGAAATTTTCTCCCTCATTACAGGTTTTTGTAACGTTTCTTCAATACTCATGATTCTAATTTTTTTTTAAAGAAAATTTATTTGCTTATCCTTATTCGAAATTTTTCTCATGATATCATTTATTTCCTTGTAGACAGGAGGAGACACAAATTCAAAGAAGATTTCCTGACCCTCTATATGAGCAGTAATCCCAGCAGTACTGGTTTGCGTTGGCATTAATATTGCCAAGAAAGGAGTTCTTAATATTAACTCTTGCTGGAGATTTCTTATACAAAGAAAAGTTGTTTCCAGACAAACACCTTTATTGCAAATGTATACATTGTTAAGCTTGTATTTGATGATCATTTTAGAACCACTTGCATTAGTGAGACTTTGAGAAGTTTTCTCAAAATATTGAGTTGGAACAATAGCTTCTTGGATACAATTCATATCTGCACCGCTATCAACTAGTGCAATAATATTGTTGATAGTATATTCTTTTTGTATTACCAAATTGATTCGGACATGCCATTTTTGGTAGACGACGTTATTAATAATATTCAAATAATTAGAATCATCAATATGACTATTTTCTCCTTTTTCTAGAGAAATTAATTTTTTATTCATGTCAAAAGCTCCTGAGTAGCTTTATTTTGGAATGATTTTAACAATTTTATTTCTGTTTTCAAAATATTTATTTCTCCCTGAAGATTAGGAATAATAACAGGTTTGTTACTATCCATCTGTTCCAATTTGTCTAAAACATTCTTGAGACTATAAGTCTTAGTAGGTATATGGGGTTGTTCCTCCTCTTCTTCAGTAGTAGAAGAGATGCAAGTTTCTATGATTTTTATTTTTAACTGAGGATCATCAATTTGATCTATTATATCTAATAAGCCTTGTTGCTTACTAGTAAGAACATTTATACTTAATCCATTCATTTCCACAATAGCTTTCCAATAATTATCGGAAGTCAAACATTCAAGATTATTAATTTACAATTATTAGAAACTTCTTCTTCTTCTGAACTAGAAGAAGTATCTTCTTCTTGGTCCTGATCAGATATCTCATTGACCTGATCACCTGATTCCTCTTGTGATTCAAAATCACTAGAATCAATCATTAATTTAAAAAGTTGTTGTTTTAACCCCTCATCTACTTGGAGTTCATTCAACTTTTTCTTAGTCTTGCACTTATTAGCATAATGACCTATTTTCCCACACTTAAAGCATTTTGCAGTAATTTTCTTTTTTGATTTATTAGGGTTTTTGGATTTGGTTTCGGAAGTAAACCCTTTTGAATCAAATGGTTCAAATGTTTTTTTATTCTTGCAGGATTTCCTTTTGGAATTCTGTTTAGTAGTTTTATGACTACTCGACTTTTTCAAAGACTTTGGGTATTTAGTCATATCATATCCAAATTGGTCACAAAATTGACCCAATTCCTGTTTACCAGTCAGATTTTATTTTCTCAATTGATTATGCAATTTGATATCATTGCACAAAGTTAAACCTTCCTGAATTATAATGGAAATCATTTGTCCATAAGTATAATTATCATAATTAATAGTTAGACCATTATTTTGATCTCTCAATTTTTTCCTAATTTTCTCTGCAAAGAAATAAGGTAACCCATCAACAAATTTTGATTTCCAATGCTCACTATTAGCATTAGTTCTTTGCATTACTTTTTTCAGAAACACATCTTTATACCAACGAAAATGAGTTAACGTTGGACATTTTAAATTTTGTAGTAATTCCCTACTTCTTTTCCGTTGGTTATCCCAGTGACCAACAAAGTGTAAAATTATTGATTGAACCAAAGTGTAAATAGCATCTTGAACCTATTCACCTTTTTCATTAATCTTTTCTGTATTTAAGATTTCTAATCGTCGGTTTGCAGATAAGACATTGTCCCACCAACCTTTAATCATGCCAGTAAAACCAACTGTTATCCAACCAGCAACCTTTTTATCCTCATTGTGATTATTAGCACAAATAGTACTATACATCATCATTTGATGGACTACTCCAAAAATTTGATATTCAGTCATTCCATCTATGTTCCATTCATAGATGGTTCTGCCACTATAAGACATTTGTTTTTGAAAATCAGATTCCTCATATAACATATCTTGAGAAGTTGGTCTAGGATGATAATATCTATCTGCTCTTGAATAAGGTAACTTATTATTAGGATATTGAATTTTATTGATTGTATCAGTCTGGGATTGGATAAAAGAATTTTTCAAATTTAAAACTTCTTGATTATCCATATCCTCAGGTTCGATATCCTTGGATATGGTGTTCAAGGAAAGACCTTGAAGTCTTTTTTGCAATTCTTTGACTAATTCAACATTCTCGTTTGGATCTTTTAAATTAAATCCAGTAATGGACACAGGTGGTCGAATATTGGAAGAAGAAATTTCATTCTTCTCCTTATTCTTGGGTTTAAGATCCATAACCTGACCACTTATTTAGTTAACCTGCTCTTCAATTCGAACTAATTGGTCTCCAACAGTATTAAGGATTAAGTTGGTATAATTATTCTGTTTATGAATTCTAGCATTAACATCTGTGTTTGTAGGTTTTACGAACGCTACAGTTTCTAAAGAAGGTTCAGCGTCTGAACTTCCTTCCACAGACAGAGGGATAGTTGGAGGATGCATTGAAGAGATCAGTGTTCCCGTCATTGATCTCCAATTTCTTTTATAATCTTGGATGACATTTATTGATCTATCCAATTCTACGTAATATTTTCCATAAAACCATTGGGTAAAAGGGATAATATTTTGTGTATAACCTATCCAATTATAAAACTTTTCTTTGAATTTTTGTAACTGGTTTTTGTCATACTTTGAGAAATACCATTCCCTAAATTCTTTGTATTTAGGCTGTTGAAATTCTTTATTAATCTCTTTCCTAATTTCAGGATCTATTATATATTATGGTCATTAATGGTAAAGTTCATTTCATTGGCAGTAGGTGATTCTACTAGATTATTATAAACTCCATGAGGAATTTGATTTTGAGATATTCTTATCCCTGCCAAATTAATGTCTTCAACAGGATGTTGTGACTCGAGAATTTCCGATATTGAGTGTCTACTAGAAGTAGGAACACTAGCCCTATATGGTTGTCTAGTCGCAGAAAAACTAGAACTTCGACTTCTTAGAAGTCTTTCAGGTTGGGAATTTCTAAAATTCAAAGATATAGTGTCATCACTGTCTTGAATTATTTGTTCAATTTGATTAACAATAGGTCTGGGTGAAACCGCATTATTTATTACCCAATTTTCTGGGAATGTTATTTCTTCTCAGTTTATCAACCTATTGATTGCTATATTTGATGTTAACATATTTGTTTCAACCAGGACAGTCTGATCCATAGGTCTTAATTGGCGAACCTTGGGATTAACAGTATTCATAACCTTATAACAAATTCTATAAACAATAGCAATTACCTCAGATCCAGGTAGGAAAGCATAACCTCTAGTCTGGATCCTACAATTCAAAACTTCACATAAATTTCTATCTGTCAGTGATAGAGTTAGGTTCGGATAAGCATTAAAGTAAACAGGACCATGACACAAACTGGTCTCTACTGCTCCCCTTATTGAAACTCTCCAATTATTACACCTACTATCCCTAAGTGTTACCTGAAGGCAAGTGTCCATTCCAAGCAAAGTTAATGGTTTTAGTGCAATTTGTACTAAACCAATATGAACATATTTATAACTACGCATGTGTGCAACTAGATCATTACGATCCATAAGATTTATTATCTTATCATTAAGCTCTAAGCTTTCCGTTCTTTCCATGGTTTTTATTGCCATGCTACTTCTGAATTCGAACATACCATACCCATATATAGTAAAAGGGCGTACTGGAGGAATTGTCCAGTGATTCAATTGTTCTTGCACATCACCATATTCAACTAATTTTGCATTCTTTATTTTATCATTTTCAGATCTAAATATTCTTCTCATTTTGAGAAATAATTGTGTTAGTGCTCATATATATTATTCTTTCATGAATTTGCCCATTTTTTTTCTTTTTTTTATAAATGGAAGATAGCATTTTAAATAGCACGTCTGTCAATGATTTACCGGAGCAAGGCCAAATTACCCTTACCTGGTATGTATTGCAGGCTTATTTCAATGCACCAGATGCAGAGGAGCCGCTGGCTCTAGACATGGGCAGCATGGGAAAAGGCCAAGTATGGATCAACGGGCAGACCATTGGGAGATATTGGACTCTCTCAGCTAATGGAAACTGCACGGGGTGTAGCTACTCCGGAACATTTCGACCTACAAAGTGTCAAATTGGTTGTGGGCAATCAACTCAAAGATGGTAAAAACATTCTGAAGAGCATATTTTTGTTTCTGTTTTCTTTACGAAACCGGTTAGATAGCGCATTGCTAATTTCATGAAATTTTGGGTGTGAAGGTACCATGTTCCTCGGTCATGGTTGAAGCCAACTCATAATCAACTGGTTGTTTTTGAAGAACTGCATGGAGATGTATCGAGGATTGCTCTTGTGAAAAGATCAGTCACTCATTCCTAGGGGATGAAAAGACGAAATCCCATTGTCATTGTATGCTTCTGTTTGCAAATATTGGGAAATCAAATCAAATCACACGTAACTTATAAAGACAAATGCAAAATTTTACAAGAAGCTTCTCAATCTCAATGCTTGTAGTTGAATGGAAAATTTAATGCAGAGTACACCAAAACTAAAGAAGCAGTACCACGCCATCCGTGCTTTTGTGTTTTCGTCCTTTTATTTTTACGATAGACTTGATAGTTGATATGATCATCTTTGGACGCTTGTACAATCATCAACAGAATGTCAATATCAGTTAAAAAATCACAATGAATCAGCTTCCACAGCATACCCATCCTGATTACGGTGCCAACTATAATTAGCATGCATCTATTTCTTAATATCAAAAATGGCATGACCAAAATTGGCCTCGCGAAAAGCTGACTATTGATAAGAGCTTAATCCATCCACAATCAAGCTTTGATATAACAAGATATTGAATAACCTAGGTCATAGAATGAAGATAACCCCATGACCAAGCCCAAGGAGGCTACCCCTCCATGGAAAACAAAATCAACAAAAAAAAGAAAAGAGACAACACAATACACAAAGATAAACACGAAATTAAACGAAAACTATGATTGAAATAAGGAGTACTACATGATTTACAAAAAATTGCAAGAGAAATGAAAATTTAGAGCTCAATCCATGGAGAATTTGAGTTAAACCTGAGAGAGAGAGTGTGTGTGTGTGTGTGGGGGGGGGGGTGGGGGGGGGTTGGGGGTTGTTGTGAAGGAGGAGGTGTGGTCTAACCTCAAATAGTTGATGTCCAAGTATATATAGGGATACAAAATATCTAAGCCAAAACTCTAGGGCTTAGTCAAATTTGGAGTTCAGAGTCCAGTTCTACTAGTAGAGATTTTAGTTCTATCAGTAGAGCGCATAAGATTGTCCACGAGTAACTGGTTCTATTAGTAGAGAAATCACATTCTATGTGCCAGTAGGGAAATTGTCTATTCGCATTATGCTATTTTTGAGTTCTACTGCTAGTTTTTCAAGTGTTGCTAATGTTGAGTTTAATGGAACATCTATCTTCTTCCCTGTGTGTTAACTATATCACAAATCCAAAAAAAATCCTGTCGTAAGTTATTTGAACTTCAAATGCCAGTTTCATCGACTAGTGCTAATGTTGAGTTTATGGAACATCTATGGTATACAGTAAAGTTATCATCAAACTAAGATGATAATTTATCGTATTCGATAAATTTATCCTAAAACGCTAGTGAAAAGGGATAAATTTACCATAAAAGGTAAAATTGACCATGCAGTCTAGTTAATTTAATTACCATGAAATTTAGTAAAATTGGCCCATGAAATCTAGTTGGATGGTTTCCAAATGTACCCGGGAATCACTCCTATATTATCAAATGCCTCAGTTATCAAAACAAATCAATCATCAAAACAAAATCAATCATGAATCGTGCTTGGGTAATCAAACCACTCATGAATCATGATTGTTTTGGTTAAAGTCAATTTGAAATGTGAAAATAATTGTTGACATCCCAATCTGGATTTTCGGATAATCTTTAAGATTTGCTTGGTTGGTTCCCCGATGATAAAATAATGAAAAACATACCTTCAAGACTTGAATTGTTACTCCTTCACTAATCTCAAGAAAATTCCTTTTCAAACATATTGGGTGACTCCTGGTTCAATTTTAAAAGAGAAAGATGAGGATAAATGGGCACATATTTTAATGTATAAAACATTTTTGAGTGAAACAAATTGGGTTAGAAAGATGATTCAACAAGTTTTCCAAAACTTTGAATCACGCTCAAATTCGAGTTCAGGAGTGTCCAAAACGCTCCTGCAAAATTCGATATGTTGTGTTATTAAAAAGTACCACGGGACACTTTAAAACACCATGCGGTATTTTAAATACGGTGCGGCATTTTGAGCACCTCAGGGCACTTTGGTGTGCCGTGTGGCATTTTAAAGTACCGCACGACGTTTTAAAAGATTCCTGACAATAGCAGAAAAGCTGTCGGTCATGCTCGGTCAATGGTTCTTGGTGCGATCAGAAGACCGTTGAATGAGATTCGCTCTTCTTCTCCACCTCTACACTCCCCCTCATCATGATCTTTGACGAATCCTCTATATAAGGGCCACTTGATCCACCTCCTCCCTCTCGACCAACTCACAAGCTCATTCTGCAAAAAATTCTTCCAAATTGTTCTATCTTTGAAAAACAGCCTATATTTCCATCAATTAAAGCTTCAAAACCTCCAAGAAACCTCCTTTAAACTCAGAAATCCCTCTGATTTTCATCTCTCACAGTCAAACTCACTTCCATACCTCCATTTTCAAACATTTGCAAGCCGAACAAGAAAGTATAACAATTCCTTAGATTAAACCACGTTTTGGCCTTGAGAGGAGCTCACTGAAATCTTTCTTACTCATTCTATACTGGGTTTTGGCTTCAAATGAGTTGTACATTCAAAAAGTAGCAAAATAGTTTCTGCATTGAACTCATAGTGTCGTGTGGTGGTCCAAAACCCTGCATGGCACAATGAGGTATGCCACACGGGACTTTGGTTCTGACTTGCAGGTTGATCAGGGCCTGTGAAGTCAAAACCTCCTATTTTTATGCTCAAATCTCTTGTTTTTCTATTGAAACCTCTTTTTTAGACTCATTTTATGTCTTAAAACCCATTTTTGATGCCTCTTGGCATGATATTTGATGTGGAAGTTTGAACTCAGAAGCTTATTAAACCATTTTCAGTGACGACATGTATAAAATCCATTTTCGAAGCTTGTAGTTCAAATTTTAACATGAAATATGCTGTTATGGAAAAGTGCAGGAACAAAAATTCTGCGCGGCATTTTAGGTATGCGGCACGGCGTTTCAGTATGCCGTGCGGTGTTTTATGTTTCTATATTTGTTTTTGACATTTCTGTAGGTACATTATTCACAAATCTTGTACATTTTGCATCCCCTGCCATTATATACTACTGTACTTGCTAGTATTGTTGTTGTTGTTGTAAAGTTAAGTTTTTTAAATGATATTGAATTCCTCTTTTAAAATGTTAAGTAGAGACCAGTTTATACCGGGGTATTTTTTCAACAAAACCTTCCCTGCATGTGTCCTTGCTCCCGAACTCAAAGTTTTAACGTTCTCGCCGGACCAAAAGCTTTTTTTCAAAATAAATTATCGGTTTCTCAAATTATCAATTTTAAAAATCCAGATGGCAACTCTCGTTTTTCTTCGATCCGGGACGGGGCGCCCACAATAATCAATCATATTGTCATGATCAAACTCTATCAAACAAGCATTCTCGTGGTGTATTTAATCAAGTAGATTCGATGATAAATTGTCCACTTTACCTATTCACCAGAAATCCCAAAACAATTGATCATAAAAGATTTTGAATAAACAAATAACACAATTATGATATCAAAAACCCACTAGAGTGATAGATATCTAAGCGAAGAATGTGTTTTGGTCCACAACAAAATAGGGAAGAACTAGCGTCTTGCCCGTTTGAGCATGGAGACGGAAAAAATATATTAGTGAGAACTCTTTTCTTATTGTCTAGTGCATCAATGGATCGACATGTATGGCTTTCGAAATTTACTTTCTTTTCTCACAAAAAAATTATGAAAATTTCACAACAGTAAAAAGAAAGAAAGAAAATAGGTTTCATGTGAAATAAAACATAAATTTGTTATGTTACTGATTAAATTTAGTTTCATTTTCAAGGAAAATGAAGTTTACATTTCATAAAAAGTGTAGAGGAATGAATAAAAATATGAATTCCATATAAGAGAGAGAGTTAAGTAATTATTTTAATTCAAAAAATAAATACTTATTTGAAAAATAAGCTCTTATTTTAGTTAAAGTGAAACACACCCATAGTAGTATATAGTATAAAATGACGATATCAATTCCCCCCACCCACCGCGCGCGCTTTGAATTCTCTACTTCTATGGTTCCTTCCATTTTAGAATAACTATTTTTTTTTGGTTAAAAGTGAGAAGATTATATTGATAAACGCCCAACGGCACTTTCAAAACGGAGATCATTACAAAAAATTAATTGGACAAAGACAAACTAATCATCTAACAAATACAAAACATCGTGTAGGAATAGAACGTTGAAGTACATATATCATTGTGAAGGAACCTCGATTGGGAGAATCCGATTTGTAGACAAAATTCGTCCAAAGACGAAACTAATAACTCTTGTAGAATGAGAGACAAAACTCTCACAGATACGTACAAGTCATGGATCTGGAGAGAAGGAAAGGAAAAAAAACAAAAACAAAGAAAGAGTGTCGATAGTACCATGGCCTCCCCCTCCCGTCGCCGCACACGGGTATGGAATTCGGGGGGGGGGGGGGAAGGGAGAAGATCGAGGTTGTGGTAGCTAGGGTCGAGAGAGAGGAAGAGAGAAATAGGGTTGAGAGAGAGATGAGAGTATAACTCATTTAGAATAACTAATTACCCCACCAAAACTTAATGAAATCCCACCAAAATAGGAAACAAAAAATAGAACTACACAGTACATATAATATCCAAAAGGATAGTAATGGTAATTCACATAGCAAAATGATGAAAACGTAAACACGAAAATGGGCAGATGAACTGTAATGTGGTGTGCCTAATTAGGATTATAATTTAACTAATCCTTTTAAAATTAAATGGTATTTTTTCTCTCGTCAGACGACATGTGGAATGTGAACGCACAACAATTAATTTTGTTAGAAAGTGACATGCCAACAAACTAAAGACTTCAAAACGAGAATATTTTGACCAAATTCAAGCACTCCACTAAACACTTTTTTCCTCGTTCAATGATTTCACATAAAAGAGAAGCCTTTTTTTTTTTTTTTCAGAAAATGCTATTAGCAAAGAATTGCACAAGAAAGACAACAATGATCCCATGTGACAAAGTGATGGGTCCTACTCTTCCCTCCCCTCCACTCCACTCCTCTGTTTTGGAGAAATTATTCGTTGCCCTTGGGGCAACATGTCATTTTTGACGTGTGGTGCCTCACACTAATCATAGAAAGCCTTGTGAATGAGATGTCAGTTACCATTCCACCCAAAACAACTTAAACGGAAGTCCACCACCATTTGAGCAATAATTATTATTGGCACAGTCTTCTTTCTTCACTGGCACAAGGTCTTCCAAGTTCCAATTTCTTTCTCACCGTAAGATTTGAAATCCTCTTCTTTTTTTTCAGTTTAGAGACGAATAAAAGGACCAAAGAATAACGTAAAAATACCTAATCTCCCAAAATTCTGGTATTTTTTATTTTTGATATTTTTATTGATCGTGCCATATTTTTTGAATTAATCATCTATTTATTGTGTCTACAAAATAAATATTTTGATCCAAAGAAAAAAAAAGTTTACTTGATACAAAACAATTGCTATTGTTCTGGGCATTATATGAACTTTTTTTTTTGAATTTCAATCCATAGTTATACTTTTCTAAAGTACCTCAGTTAAGACTAATTAGTAATCCTAAAAATCACAACGAAAAGCAAACAAAAAAATTGAAAAAAATAACGAACACCGAAAAAATAGTAGACAAACGATTAATCCCAATTGCAGATATCGTTGGTGTTGACGAGAATATCATTCAAGAAAATTTCATTTCGATTGGAGATAAAATTTTAATGCCTAAACTTCTTAACAAGTCCTACAAAATGACTGGTTCGGATCATTTAGTTTAGTAATCAGTGTATGCTAATCAATTTAAAAATACCGTTTCGAAAGTTCTATGAAATTGCGTAGACATTGCCTACCTAGTGAAAAGTGGCTCGCCGGATGAACTAGGCCACTGTAGAAATGTTAGCAATTCCGTAAAATAACAATAGGTTTGGAGATAAATAATTTTGTTAGCGATTCGAAAAATTGCAAAAAACAAAAAATTAAGCCTTTGTTTGTTTGGCATTTTAGTTTAGTTAGTTTTGATCGTAAGTGAAGAGACAAATAGGGTAATAATTGGAAATAAAGATAATGAGTAGAGAGTGATGACAAAGTAATAATTGGAGAAATAAGATAATGATTGGAGAAAGAAATAGAGTAATGATTAAAAAATAAAAATAAAAATAAACTAAAATATCAAACAAACACAACTGCGGCAAAACTTTGCTTACATTTTGTTTATAAATAAATAGAAATGTTAGAAGTTCCGATCATAATTTTGTACTTTATAAATTTCTCTCATCGAAACAAATAATTAATTTAAAAAATTTATGCGAATCGAAAAATCAAGATTGAACTATTAGGTAATCTTAGTGTGTATATGGGATCCACCATTCATGTGAGTGTTGGTTTGCGTTTGAGTGTGACTGTGTGAGTTTGGATGTGTCATTAAAATTATTAAAAAAAGAAGAAAAAGAGGTATTAAGAGAGAATAGCCAAGGTCGTCAGGATTGAAAAGACAAGGTAGGTAGGAGTAGATCTTAACGCCATTGTTTTACCGTTTGTGTGGTTTGGGTGTTCGGCCATTGAGAGTTGTTGATGCGGCAGAAGTTATGACAAAAGTCCAAAAGGCAGGTTTTGATTGGTTTGAGGTAACATCCGTCAAAAATGACTTTTACCCTTACCCTAAGGGCAACGAATAATTTCTCGATGTTTTGAATTCAAAATTCAATTTTCGGCTGAAATTTTCAACTCTCCTGCCAGACTTCACTCTCTCTCAAAACCAGACTTCTTCATCTCCCACGCTATTTCCAGCGACCATCGCCCACGGCACACCCACCACCTGAGAGCTCTCTCTCTCTCCCCACACCCCCTCCATTTTTGAAAATATGACTACCATCAACGCCCAACCACCACCGGCGCCGCCTCAGTCAACAAGGCCACCATTCTCTCTCGGCGACTCCCATATCTCTCTCTCCCTGCAACATCAAGTCCGATTGTGACTCCCTCTTTTCAACATTGGATGAAACTCAAAGTTCAAGATCTCAAAATTAGAAGGCTTAATCCGAAACTCGTAAATCACTCATTTTCCCTACTAATCATACTTATTTTTCTGTTTCTCCCTTAAATTTCTTTGATTTTAATACATTACTTTGACCTAATTTTCCAGGAATAAAAGCCCTCTTCTCAAAGTTGGTTGATTAAAAATTAGGGCTTTTGGCTGGCAAAAAAGAAACAATGCAGAAAGAAGGATGAGTTTTACGGTAGCTACTATTGTTGTATTTTGCTAATGGCAAAGAATGGTTTGGGTACGTTTGATGAGGTAAAAAAGAGCATTACAGTAGCTACTAATGTTTTGTGTGTGTGGAGGCTTCGGTTATGGCCTCGGTGAATAGACTGCCGATAACCGAGGTCTCATAGTGGGTGCGATCTGTAGTCTTGTACAGTCAAGCCTCTGCAGTTATACTCACCGGCTCGGTATCAACCCTCCGGTTGAAGCTTCGGTTAACTACTGAGGCACACATTCCCTTAGATCTGTGGGAGGAATGAAGTCTATCAGGAGGGGACCAAGGGCGTTACGTGGCAGATAGGATCACCTAGGGCAGATCTGGCCATGTGCTCCGTAACCACCTTATTCGATACGTCATCTGTGATGTCACCCGAGCGTATCCTTCACGCGCTGGCTTAGAGCCCAAGTAAACCTAGGTCTATAAATACAAAGGGACTCTAGCCTAAAGAGGTATGTCATTCTACCCTAACCCTAGACCTAAACTCCTCTCCCTACATCTAACTTGATCGTCGGATGGTCACTGGGCTATCCAAGCCCTAGTGACTTGTTGCAAGTTCCAAGGCGGGTGAACAGAGCAACGGAAGAGGAGTGCTGATTCAGGCAAAGGTCCCTTCAAATCTGAACCCCCACAATTGGCGACTCTGCTGGGGACCAAGCCATCAATCCAACATCCTCTCTTCTTTTCCTTCTTTTGCTCTATTTGGCGATTCCTGGTTCACACATGGTCGAGATCGATGACGCTCACCACGGTGGAACCACCCACGGGCTCGGTTCCCTCGTGGATCACAGCCCGGCTTCCGGCGGAGCAGCCGCCCTGGGAAAGACCCACGTATCCATTGGAATGGCGCTGAAGCGCCAGAAGCAGACCCATCTTCCGAGCTCCACTCCTACATCCGCCATCTCGAGCGGAAGATCGATGACCTCACGATAGTGATGGAGCACGACCGTCACGTCAGAGATGAGTTGGCAGAGATTAAACACCTCCAAATCTCTCTGTCTCATTCCTCCGGAAGCCGCGGCGGAAGAAAGGACCGTCGCACATCCCCTCGCAGTCATGAAGTCAGCCACCTGCTAGAACATAGATCTCGCCCTTCCGCCAAAGATCGTCTCGAGTCACCTAGAGCAGCGGACACTCGAGCCCCGAGAGACGCATCGCACAGAGACCGTTCCCGCTCCCCCGTGCAACTTCGAAAGAGACCTTCAGCCTTCGAAAGGCTCGGCGCTGGGAGCGTCTCTGCCTCCTCCACTCACTCGGTCCAGGTGGGCAAGACAGGCCGGGAATCTACCCCTAGCCTCACAAGGGCAGCCAGGGGAGATGACGGCCTTGAGGAGATCCAGACCAGGGGATACTGCGAGCGCCTGAAGGGCCCCAGAGCCAGAAGCCCCATCGTCACAAATCCCGCCGGTGCACACAGCAGGAGCCCCATCACCGAGCGCCTCGAGCCCTCTGCTCGGGACAGCTACTGCCACCACCGCCAGGAGCGCTTTCCCAGGAAATCGATTAGTACTGCCCCAGATAAAAAGGAATATGAACGATTGGACAAACTTGTTCCCAAGAAGCGTACAGCGACTGAGCGTCCAGAAGGCCCCGACCGTTCGATCCGACCTCATCGCGACGCACGACTTGCACGACTCACGACCTCTCCCTTTACGAGAATGATCGACTCGGTTACTCCCCACAAAGGATTCACCCAACCCAAATTTGCCAAATACGACGGTAAGACCGAGGCGTACACTCATGTGGTTCAGTACAAGCTCATCATGTCTTTATTTCTTCAGAATGAACCCTCGGACGATGCCTTTTTATGCAAAGTATTCCCTGCAAGCCTCGGTAACCTAGGCCTCACCTGATTCAATCAACTCCCGGCTTGGTCAATCTCTTCTTTTGACTCTCTCTGCGATGCCTTCATGGCTCGATTCGTAACAAGCAACAAGCTCGAGAAGGAGATCGATTCCCTCTTAGCCCTCCGCAAGAGGAACGATGAAACGCTTCGGCAGTACGCCGGTCGTTACTGGGAACTGTTCAATGAGATAGAAGGTTGCGATGGCGTCATCTCTGCCCGAGGATTCAAGCTCGATCTTACTTCCCAGGATGAGCAAGTCTACGACGACCTCGCTCGCCACAAGCCAAACTCTATGAAAGACCTTATGACCTGTATTGAGGGCTGGTGCTAGCTCATCGAATCGAAGGCAGCGAGAGGCATCGGGAAGCCGACAAGTTCAAAGCCAACAAACGCTTCGGCGTCCACACCGGTCCCCCCACCTATTTCAACTCCAAAGAAGCAGGTCAACACCATCAAGCAGTCACCGAGAAGAGGACCGAAGCCCAGCGATTTCAACGCCGAGAAGACCGTCTTCACCATTCCTATCTACCGGATCATTGAATCAAGTGAAGGATCAGCCTTTTTTCTCCTTCCCAAATCAAAAGCTGGGAACCGAAAATGGCAAAATCAAGAATCCCATCGTCCGATGCAGTTACCACAACGAGCAAGGTCATTTCACCACAGCATGCAAGCCCTTCAAGGCATACTTGGAATAGCTTGTTGCTGCTGGCCACCTCGGCAACCTCATCGATCACGAGAAGACGACAGCTCGGGCACAACGGACCGAAGCAAACACTGAGGAAGAAGTCTAGATAATCCATGTCATACACGGTCCCCTAAACCCCGAAGCCACCCGCATCATCGGAGCCGATCTGAGCGAAGTTTCCTCCTCCAAACAGGTCATGTTGGTCGGTCCAGAACCGAAGCGCCCCAGAACCGACGACGGTTCCAAATGGACGATAACATTCACCGAGAAGGATCTCGACCGCATCCAGTTTCCCCACAATGACGCCCTCGTGGTCACGCTACGCATCGAAACTTTCAACGTCTGTCGCGTCCTCGTAGACCAGGGAAGCTTGGCCGAAGTCATGTACTACTCTCTGTTCAAAGAACTAAAGATCCCCGACGCCGACCTCCGTCCCTCCGAAGTTCCTCTTATCGGCTTCAACGGAGCTCCTGTCTGGCCCATCGGCACGGTCACTCTTCCTGTTCGTGCCGGTTCGGTGACTCTCGAAATGGAATTTGTGGTAGTTGACGTTCCTAGCCCCTACAACGCAATTGTCGGATGCACCTGGTTGCATAGGCTCAAAGCGATTGCCTCTACCTATCACGAAGTGGTCCGTTTCATTGGCATTCACGGACACCAGGAAGACTTGTACGGAGACCAAACTGCGGCTAAGAAGTGCTACATCAACGTCGTCCAAAGTAACAAACAGACCTCCCGGATTAACCTCATTGAAGTACCCGAGGCCCCAGTTTTGGAAGACGTCGGTAGATCCCCCGACGACAAAACCATAGAGGACGTGGCCACCATCCCAATAACCGAAGACGGTTCCCGTTTCTTCCTTGTCAGTTCCTCACTCAGTGATACTGAACGGAATGACATGGTAGCCTTTCTAAACCGGAACATCGAAGTGTTCGCTTGGACCCCATAAGATGCCCGGGATCGACCCCTCCTTCATCTGCCACGAACTCAATATCGACCGAGCCAAACGTCCGGTCTTACAAAAAGCTCGACGATCCTCTCCTCATCATTCCGAAGCAGTTATTGAAGAAGTTAACCGACTCTTGAACGCAGGGGCAATCAGAGAAGTTCAGTACCCAAAGTGGCTAGCCAACACCGTCATAGTCAAGAAAAAGAATGGCAAATGGCGAGTCTGCGTTGATTACTCAAACCTCAACGACGCCTGCCCAAAGGATTTCTTTCCACTCCCCCGTATCGACCAGCTCGTCGACGCCACCTCTGGACACGAGCGCCTCAGCTTCCTAGATGCCTACCGGGGCTATCACCAGATTGCCATAAGTGAAGGCGATGTAGAGAACACGGCCTTCATTACCCCCCATGGCATCTTCGGGTACCTAGTTATGCCCTTCGGTTTAAAGAACGCCGGGGCCACTTTTCAGCGAATGATTACCAAGATGTTCGAAGCACTACTAGGCGACACTATGCTGGCTTACATCGACGACATGGTGGTTAAAAGTCTGCGTTCCAGTGATCATCTTACCCACCTCGCCGAAGTCTTTGAGATACTCAAGAAACACAAGCTCCGCCTCAATGCCGAGAAGTGCGTCTTCGGAGTTAGCTCGAGCAAATTCCTTGGCCACCTTGTCTCCCAACGCGGTATTGAGGCCGACCCTTCCCAGATCCTTGCTATTACTCAGCTCTCGGCCCCCCACAACAAGAAAGATGTTCAGCGTTTGACCGGCATGGCCGCAGCCCTGAACCGATTTATAAGCCACTCCTCGGATAAATGCCAGCCATTTTTCACACTTTTAAAAGGCAGCCGACGGAGCTTCAACTGGACAGAAGACTGCGACCGAGCCCTCCAACAACTCAAGGAGTACATTTCCAAAGCTCCCCTCCTTGTCACTCCTTGGGACCAAGCGGACTTGTTCCTTTACCTAGCTGTCTCTCAGCACTCTGTCAGCTCGGTCCTCGTTCGCCAGGAGAATCGGGATCATCAGCCAATCTACTATTCCAGCAAAACAATAACTCCCGCCGAGACACGTTACCTACCATTAGAAAAGCTTGTCCTTGCCCTCGTCTCAGCATCCAAGAAGCTTGCTCCCTACTTCCAGTCTCACCGTATCATCGTCCTCACTGAATTCCCTCTCAAGTCTCTCCTGCGGAAGGCCGACCTTTCCAACCGAATCTCACAGTGGGCCGTTGAGCTTGCAAATTTTGAAATCCACTTTCAGCCTCGAACAGCAATAAAAGCTCAGGTGCTTGCCGACTTCATCGCCAAGCTCACACCGACCACTACAACCGCTTCGGTTCCCACCCCGAGCACCGAGGCATTACTCCAGCCAACCCTAGCACAGCATGACAGCTCTTTCATGGAGACATTTGGAAAATGTACGTCGACGGCGCTTCCAACAGCCGAGGCGCCGGAGCTGGCATTGTCCTCCTCTCACCCTCCGGTGTTCTGCACGAAAGCTCAATCTCTATTAACTTCCCAACCTCCAACAACGAAGCCGAATATGAAGCATTAATCTCCGGACTCAAAACTGCCGAAGCCATTGGCATTGAAGAACTCGTGGTCTACAGTGATTCCCAATTGGTGGTTAACCAGCTCTCCGAAGAATATGAAGCTCGGGACGACTGCATGCGTACCTACCTCAGCGCCGCAGTTCAGCTCATTCAACGCTTCAAAGCAATCAGAGTCGAGCACATCTCCCGGGAACAAAACGCCCACGCCGACGCCCTTGCAGGACTCGCTTCGGCATGCTCATCTTCGGGACACCGTTCTATCTCCTTTGATTTCATTGACAAGCCCAGTTTCGAGCTTGAAGAACTAAGTAAGGAGATACTCAACATAGAGCTCGGCCCGAGTTGGATGGACGAAATTGTCTTTACCTAAGAGATGACTCCCTTCCAGCTGACAAAAAGGAAGCTCACCGACTCCGAAACAAAGCCGCTCTCTTTTGGCTCAATCCCAACGGCAAGTTTTACCGAAGATCATTTACCGGGCCATACTTATTGGTTGCACACCCCCATCAAGTCCCGGGCATCATCGAAGAGCTTCATGCTGGTGACAGCGGCTGCCACTCTGGTGGACGGTCCCAGGCCCACCGAGCCCTCACTCAGGGGTATTGGTGGCCGACAATGAAGAAGGATTCAGAAGAGTTTGTCAAGCGTTGCAAAAAGTGTCAGATATTTTGCTCCCATTATCCATGAACCGGCCCGGGACCTCGGCCCCCTCACCAGCCTCTGGCCCTTCTCCCAATGGGGCATGGATATCGTTGGAAAGCTCCCAGTTGCTCCGGGTGGATTCATGTTCGTCCTAACCGCAATCGATTATTTCTCGAAATGGGTCGACGCCGAGCCCCTTGTCACCATCGAAGAAACAGACGTCATCCGCTTTGTATGGCGAAACATCATATCTCGTTTCGGTGTACCGTTCGCCATAATTACAGACAATGGAAGGCAGTTTACAGGACAGAAGTATCAGGCCTTGCTTGATGAGTACGGTATTAAATGGGACACTTCCACTCCGGCTTACCCCCAGGGTAATGGACAGGCCGAGGCTGCAAACAAAGCAATCTCATCTGGGCTCAAATGACGACTCGAGTCACGACGGGGAAAGTGGGCCGAAGAACTACCCAGGGTACTCTAGGGCTATCGTACTACTCCTCGGTGATCTACTGGTCGCACTCCCTTTTTCTTAGCATTTGGAATGGAGGGGGTCATCCCTCTACAAGTCGGACTCCCAACAATGCGCACGGAAAACTTCGATGAGTCGATCAATAATAATAGCATTGCCTCGGACCTCGACCTAGCCGAAGAAGAGCGGGAAAACGTAAGGATCAAGCTCGCTTCATACCAACAGGAGGTCGCGAAGGGTTACAACCGAAGCGTCCGCCTCAGATCATTTAAGCCTGACGACCTTGTCTGGAAAGAGGTGGTGGAGAAATCCAAGAAGAGAAAGCTCATGCCCAATGGGGAGGGCCCCTACTGAGTCCTCAAGCACCTCGAATCAGGAAATTACAAACTAGAGAAGTTGGATGGTTCCCCCATTGCCAAATCATGGAATGCAAACAACTTGAAGAAGTTCTACGGTTAAGAGCTCGGTTACCGAAGCCCGTTTAGTCTTTATTATGTTGCATTTTCTTTTAACAAGTATGGAAGGCAATTTGCTTATGCATTGGCACCACTTCAAGTTTGAATGAGAATTCCTTCTTTTGCACTATTCGTTCAAATTGAGTTCGGCTGTCTACATTACTTACTCGGTCCGTTCTTGCCTAGACCGTTTTATACCGACTTCAGGGATATTGCTCTCCCATAGGTGATACCATCGGGCAAAATTCCCACCAAGTCGTCCAGGCCTCTTAGGTCATCTGGACTTTTGGTCACTCGCTTTAAGGATACTCGGCCTCCCCCCGAGCCCCTTATACCGACCCACTAGAAGTTCCCCACTGCTCGGACCCGCTGCGTTACAAACCTATGGCGCACGCCATACCCCTTCGTACCCCCGGCCTACGTCCCTTAGCAGTAATACGATCTCGCGTTCGCTCGATAGACTCAATTCAATTAAACGAACAGGCGTGCAAGCCCAAAATTCATTAAATAATTACTCCTGGTTCGGTCCCTACCGACCCTCCTTAAAATAGGGGCTGTGGATCCAATCACTCTTTCTTGATTAAACATCTTTTTTATGATTGGCAAAATGCTTCGGTCGATGCTTCGGTCACACTTGGTTTTACAAACTTCTCAAGTTTCACCAAAGCAGGGGCATCATAGTCTAAGGAGCAAGCCAATCATTCAAGTATTTCAAAAGATGACATTCAAAGACGAGAAAGCATTCATTCACAAAGCATTATGGGTTTTCAACAATCCATAAACAAAAAGTTACTATTTCAATATCAAATATTTACAAACTCTAGAACAGCAAACTCCCAAATGTTCGGAGCCGTCCAGTCAAAAGCTACAAAACTCAAAGACAAAAACAAAAAAGAAGAAACTATCCTAAGAGCGAGCTAGGTGGTCGAGCTGGTCCTCGGGCGCAAGGGCATTCGGATCGGCTTGGTTCCCAGGGCCTTGGTCCTCCGACGCAGGCTCCACCACCTCCTCCTCCTCTTCTTCTGGAAGGACAAGCTCCTCGGGAGGCGCCTCGGGGAGGGTTCGGAGATCAGAGTCTTCCTGGAGGTCGAGCTTCCTCAACAAGGTTTCATGGCCATACCGAAGGCCATCCAAGAAACGGTCCCGGTGCAGCTCAGCCTCGATCTCCCGAACCTGCTTTTTGTATTCTACTCCGGCGGCATCCCAACCTTCCTCGCGGCCTCCCTTCCTCGCGAAGTCAACCTCTGTGGCCTGGGTGACTCACAGCATGTTGGCATCCTCCTCGGCCTTGGCGGCTCTGGCCTCTGCCCCCACCCTCTCCCTGTCGCACCTTTGGAAGTCCGCCTGGTAGAGCTCGCAAGTCTCCCGAGCCAGCTTGAGGTCCTCCTCTTTCCGAGCCAGCTCCCGAGCAAGCTTGTCGTTCTTCTCTTCCTGCTTTTTGCATCGATCATTGATGGCCAATGCCCGAGCTCCAGCCTGCAAACAGAAAAATACAAGAAATTCAACGAGTGCAAACCTTCAGATTGAAGAAAATGGAACGCAAACCATTAACTTACATTGAAGAGGGCCTGAGCTATCTCGGCCGTGACATCCTCGGTCAAGCCAGTGACAGCCCGGGCATCCCTCGGAAGGATGCTTCCTCGGAGCATCCCGAAGGCTACACCAAGGTTCTTGACGCTGTTGGCGTGATGGATTGGGCGGCCAGCAAAGTGCCGGAACTCCGGAGCCCAAGGGAGCTCCCTGGGATTAACCCATTCTCTACCTTCCTCCCCGGCGTTCCCAGCTCCTCCGCCCTGCTCCTCCTCCTCGGGGATTTCAATCGTTTCCTGGCTGCCCCCTCGGCCATCCCCTCGGTCCTCGAACCGCGGTCTCTTCTCTGGGGGCTCATGGGGGGAAGCGGGAGGCGCCCCTGAAGTTCTGGCACCAGGAGTACCGGGGACCGGTCCCCTGCCTCGGCCAGCAGGCCTTCGGCGTCTGAGGTTCAGCACCTCTCGGGTTCCAGGGTCCGCCATTTCTGCGCTCAAACCGGTCCTCTCCGGGGTCTCTCGGTTGATTTCCTCTTGAATAACCCCCCGAGGCGCGGATGTGCTTCCTTCGGCTTCGTCCTCTCTTGTCCTCCTCTCCCCCCTTCCTGCTCCTCTTCCGGCTCTCCCTCCTCGGCCTCGTCCTCGGCCTGCCCGCGGTACCCCCTGCTGCCTCAGCTTCTTCTTCAGAAAGCTCGTATAGGTTGGGACGTACCCGAGTAGCTCTGGAGCGTACCGGCTAATGATCGGGATAGCGTAAGCCACTGTAATTCGGGCTCGGTCAGCTCTCCCCCGAAGCTGCTGAACGATGTCCTCGGCTCTAAGGCAAAATTTACAAGGGATTAGTACAAAGTATTCAGGGCATAACGAAAACATATAAAACATCTACCGAAGAATAAAATCTACCGACCAGGAGCCCCGGTCCCATATTGTACTCTGGTAGTTGTATCAGCGTTTTCCCCGGGCCCAAACATGAAGTTGCTGGTCACTGAGAGGTAAATATTTGCCCACTCCTCGGAGTCTGGGAGACGATCGATGAGGAACGTATCGTTTCCCGTCCTGCACGAGAGGTAGTACCGGTTGCTTTCCCGGTTGACTCCTAGAAGGTATACTCCAAAGAGCTCCTCGACCCCAAAAGTCAGATTAAACTGCCTCCTCAGCTCAATAATGCTTGTGATGATCCGGTAGGAGTTTACTGTAAGCTGGGAGGAGGTAAGGGAAAGGGTTCGGAGGACTCGTCTGACAAATTGATGGAGGGGGAATCTAATCCCTCCCTCAGTAATTGCCATTAAAGGAAAAATCAATTCCCCTGGTCGGTGAGGAAGGGTCTTGGGGTTGTTGTCAGGAAGCAACCGAACCTCTACGTCCGGAGGGATGCTATAGACCCTTCTAAACTCAGCAAGGGCAGCTGGTGTCCCGTTGAAGTATTGGTTCAAGTAAGGGCATGGCCTCATCGGCCTCCTTCTTCCCCGAACCTCCTCGGGGGCGTCGGCGAATGGGCCCGGACTGTGGCCAGAAGTACTTGGGATTTCCATCTCCCAGGGGCAAAGGCTGTAACTGGGCGTGAGGTTCTGTAAGGGTCCGAAGGCTCGATGATGTCTAAAGGGATTCGGTAAACGGCCTGGGCATGACACTCCGCAAAGATCTCCTCAAGCTCGGCAGAAGTGTTGCTACTGGTACTGTCCGAGAAGACTTCAATAACCATTCGCCCCCTACCTAGCAAAAAGATGTGCAAAAATCCGTTAGCTATATGCCCAGGGAAAAGCAACATGACCTAGTAGAAAGGGGCGAAACGGTCGTCGCTCTTCGGTACATTTCAGGGAATCTCTCCCCGAGAAAGGTCTCCGAGGTCAACGATTATTTCTATAGTCTCGGGTTGAAGATTGGCCTCGGGAAGAATACGGGCCTCGGGTTGAATTTAGACCTCAGGGAAACTATGAACTACGCAGAAAATGCCCAACACCGCCGCAGGTCGAACAACGGCGAGCGGCGAAACGGTTACGACGCGTGAAGAATGTGGGTTGCATTGAAGAAAACTCAAAAAAAATGATCAAAACATAAAAACCAGCCATTAAAGATCGTCATACCTGAATTTTGTGTCAAGATCCGCGCCCAAAACGCTCAAAAAGCTCGATCGAAAGCTGGAAACAGACGACGGCGGCGGTTTGACTTCAGAAGCAAAGAGAAGGTGGCCGTCCCTCCTCTGGCTCATCTATTTATAATGGGAGAGATGAAAACCTGCGCGGGAAACGAAGCATCGTGTGCCGAACCGTTAGATCTTTGACGCGTGTCATTATCGGACGGCTAGTATCAGGGACTCTGCACCGAGGACAGGCGCCGGATGTCTGGGCCCTAGGCGTGATGACGCGTGTCACCGAAGCGACACTTCGTACCAATCAACTGACATGGCACGTGCCGAGACAACCTTTCCGTCCTAAGACCTCAGCAACCGTTGACACATGGCTCTCATTGCTGCCATAGGATGAGTGGAATCAATCGAGGCAGGCGCTCTCCTAAAGGCTCGATATTTCATGTGATGGGGTGAAGACCCTGAAGCAAGGGTGCAAAGCTCCAGGGGCTTGAGGGGCTATTGTGGAGGCTTCGGTTATGGCCTCGATGAATAGACTGCTGATAACCGAGGTCTCATAATGGGTGCGATCTGTAGTCTTGTACAGTCGAGCCCCTGCAATTATACTCACCGGCTCGGTATCAACCCTCCGGTTGAAGCTTCGGTTAACTACTGAGGCACACATTCCCCTAGATCTGTGGGAGGAATGAAGTCTATCAGGAGGGGACCAAGGGCGTTACGTGGCAGCTAGGATCACCTAGGGCAGATCTGGCCATGTACTCCGTAACCACCTTATTCGGTACGTCATCTGTGATGTCACCCGAGGAGGTTACCCGAGCGTATCCTTCACGCGCTGGCTTGGAGCCCAAGTAAAACCTAGGTCTATAAATACAAAGGGACTCTAGCCTAAAGAGGTATGCCATTCTACCCTAACCCTAGACCTAAACTCCTCTCCCTACATCTAACTTGATCGTCGGAGGGTCACTGGGCTATCCAAGCCCTAGTGACTTGTTGCAGGTTCCAAGGCGGGTGAACGGAGCAACGGAAGAGGAGTGCTGATTCAGGCAAAGGTCCTTCCAAATCTGAACCCCCACAGTGTGTTGGGAATTCTTGAATTATAATTTGTCTTTGCTGTTGTTGATGCATGATAAACGGTTATGATGATGTCTATGTTTAATGGAATGGCTTGTTGCTTCTGATGAAAGAGACGTGGGAATCTTGTACTGATAAAATTTTGATGCTACTATGTTTACTGATGTTGTTGATGATAATGATGCTGTTGAAATGGATATGTAGCTCATGCATGTTATCCAATTCCTCATGGTGACCACTTGAGTGGTTGGTGACCATTTATATGGGGCTGCTTTTATTTGTTCAAGATGCCAAAGATCTGTTGGTGTTTGCCGTGATATGGAAATGCCAATAGCCCAGCTTTGGGGTTTATATTTGTTTGGGGCTAAGTCATTGATAAGTCTCAGTTTAGGCTATTGTTATGGTTCTGTAGTCTTAATATGTAATCTCATTCCTTTTGAATGAAATTCTTCTTTGCCAATGAACAAAAAATGTTGCGCGGCCATTTCTTTAGAAAAGAAATGAGACTAAAATTATTGTAATTGTACAGCATTCCATGAGATTAATGAATTTGACTTTTTCTTGGATACTATGCTCTTTCCAAAGAATTATGGTAGTCTGCTTTGGTCCATTCTGGAGAAAGTGTAAAACTTGGTTCCTTATTTCAATTGGACAAGTGCAAGCACAAGTAGATGACGTTTTGCTTCAACACAATCCATTAAAACAAGACAAGCAGTACCTCAATAATTTGGCTGTCTCCGCTCATAATTCAACAAAGGAACAAATGGGGGACAACCTAGCAAGCTCGACTTAACTGGCAGTTTATTCAGAAAATGAAGAAAGGAGTATATGGGAACTGGGAAAACCTTATTTCACTTAAGAAAAGTTCAATATTCATTGGCACCATTGCAAACCAGATGGATTCCACACAATGTATAATGTTTACCAATTTGACTCGTGCTATCATCTTCGGCGAGTATAGTCCATACCACAATTACTTCACAATCGAATAATATATTAAGGAGTATCTACACAAAAACAACCAGAAAAAACCAACATAACTGTGTGGCCTGTGATCCTTAATTCAAATTCCTCCTCCGCTGGTTCGTTGATCTCCTAGCCTTCTCGTTCTAACCTGCACAATGAACGCATAACTAAGATTTGGCCGGGGGTTGCCCGGCAAGACCCTCCAGCGAGAGGATGAGAATGCGCAAAGAGCAAAGCAAGAGGCTAGGATTTAGGTGTTTAGCGGTGTGTACCTCATAGGATGGCTATCCTTCGGTATTTATAGAGTCCTCCTTAGCTTGATCCCCAAGTACGGGCATACGCCCTGCGTGAGCCAAGTGACATCATCGTGATAGCACAGAATAGATCTGGTAACCATTTTTGGTTTGAGCTGGCACCTCCCATGTGCGTTCATCATGATCCTTTGGCATAACTGCTTCAACACGTGGGAGAACACGTGGCTCAACGGGTGACTCAGTCAAAGGGCTTTTCAACAAAGCTATCCCCCAAAAGGTGGCCAAGCCTAGGTGATACTCTCCTGGCGCCAGGCGTAAGGTGAATTCAACGCCGGTAATCGATAAAACTCAGCATAGAGCCAAGCCCTATCTCAGGTATGGCCATAATTGACCGTACACAGACAGTTATGTTCAGCCTGCTACAATAGCCCCTTAATATCTGTCGTCGCTGAGCGCGTGGTAGGGATTGACGTTGAGCTTCGGCTAAACCTTCTGAATGTCGAATGTGAATCATGATTGCAGGGTAGAATTTTGGCCAAGCCTCAATCATTTTTCAAGCAACCGTCACAAACAAGCTCCAATGGAGGGGCGCCTGGTGCCCCTCTATTGTTTGGTACGACTGATGGGGGGACAACTGGCATGCATGAAAACCTGCAAGGCTGTCCCATCCTTGCCACATGTCGAGTGTTGACTAGCCATTGGTTCAGCGGTGCAGCGCTGGGCGGGAATTTCGAAACCCTAACCCACCCCTATATAAAGAACGATGAGAGGAGAGAGAAACGTTACAAACGGTTTCTCTCTCCAAACCTCCATTGCAAAGCTTCTCTCTCCTCTTTCTTGTTCCAGATTCATTCCAAATTCTGCTTTTTGCAGCAAATCCTACTTTGAGATCACCAGGTATGCTTTGTTCTTCGCTTCTCTTCACATTTCTGTAGTTTTTGTGCACTTTTTCTTCGTTATTCTGGGTTTTTTGGGGTAGCATTCCAAATCCTGCTTTTTGCAACAAATCCTACTTTGAGATCACTAGGTATGCTTTGTTCTTCGCTTCTCTTCACATTTCTGTAGTTTTTGTGCACTTTTTCTTCGTTATTCTGGGTTTTTGGGGGATTCCTTGTTCTGTATGAACAGTATGAAGGTTGAGATGAACAGATTGTTCATCTTCACCTTCAATCTGTTCTTCCGAGCCCCAACGAAAGTGATGGCTGCTTAACCGACGCTCGGTTACTTGCTGAGCCGTATAACTCGAGTCTTAGTGTTTCTTGAGTTTGAGTCTGTTGGGTGAAACAGGGTGGGCTAGTAGGGTTGCCGAACGTAGTGAGATCCTTGCCTTTTGGCCGACGACGAAGTTCCTCATTATTTTCTTGTTGTTTTGTTAGGTCTGGCTCACCCGATCATAATCATCTCTTCAGACTCTGAAAGCTCAGGGGACAAATTCGAGGACTTGATTATCCGAGAATATTTGGAAAGGCATAGGAGCCGACGTCAGACTTCTTCGATTGCTTCAAACATGTCGGTCGATTCTCAGGATTCAAACGCCGAGCATGATTATGAATATGGAGAGGATGAATTCAACACCGAGCCCGAGATCTCATCCTCACCAACTATGCATTCCGAGGCTGAGCCTTAGCTGGGACCAGAGGCCAACTCCAAATTCTGATCCCAAACTAGAGCCACGCCTTCCATTCCTTTGGGACATAGTGAAGCCCCGTCCAAGAATAGGGAGGTCGCCGACCTCTACGAAAGAGGCCAGGTTTGTCCATGTGCCCACTATTTTTGTGGGAAGTTTGGCGAGTACCAAAATTTTTACCGAGAGTATAGCATCCCTAATGATGTTACAATTAGTCAGGTGGCCAGCAATCGTATAAGAGATAAGTTAGAGCACCACCCCGAGCACATCACTGTTCCCCTCATGGCCATTTGTGAAGCTGGGCTACGGTTTCCTCTTCATCCATTCTTGGGGGAACTCTTGGCTCGGTTCAGCCTTGTTCCCCACTATTTTGCCATCAATAGTTATAGAATAGTGATGTTTGTGATGAAACTAAAAGAGCTCCATGATCTAGAGTTCACGATCGCCAACCTTTTTCATACATACATCATGTCTAAACATGGCCAGACCGAGCGTCGATACTTGTCAACACGTAGGGATAAGGAGCCCTTAATAGATGGGTTGCCCGACACGGACAAGTGGGCTAATCTCTACGTTGAAGTTAACGAAAATTATGAGTTTAGTGATCAATCCATATGTAGGTACTCCATACCAAAGATAAAAGATTTTCGAGGTAGTTCATCTTTCTCTGATTTTGCCGAGGCCAATTTTTTTGCCTATGTAGACCTGATTTTCTAGTTTTGGTTGTTGATTTTATTTGCATATCACTGGTCCATTACTAAGACTCAGTAGTCTTTGGCCGTCAAGAAGCACATAGATATTTTGAAGGCACAAGTTTGCAGAGACGCGCAAACGTTGCTCGGTTACGTCCCTTCTTACAAAGGAAAGCTCAAAATGAGGGGAAAAGAGGCGGGGCCGAGCAAGAGGGTTGCTGGACAAAAGAAGAGTGCAGGGCAAGCTAGGGGCAGTAATCAGTCGAAGTCGAGCAGGAAGGAAAAGGAACCGAGGGTAAAATTCCCCACATTTAGGAAGCCAGCTAAATTCTGGTTCCAAGAGAGCCAGCAGTTCGAGTTTCTAGGTATAAACATCCCTCTTTAGACCCTCATACTTGAGTTCGTCAGAGAGATGGGAAGAAGGAACGTGGTCTGTGTGAACATTAAGGATGGTGCCGTCGTTCGACAAAAAGAAACTGAGGTGATCGAGCCTGCCGAGAAGAGGCAAAAAGTCACTCATGACTTTTTCCCAACCAAGCAACCGACTCCAACTTCGAGCGAGAAGGACATGGCCGAGTTATCGGCTGCAGGTGACGCGAAAGCGGTCCAAAAACCAGTGAGCTCGACCGGACTAGTTGCTGTTCAGGAGTTTGCTCCATCCTTCGCTTTAGCCGAAGGCAGGGTCGTTACAGTGGAGGACTCTGTCAAGATGGAGCCGGGGCTGGCTGTTATAATGCTCCAAGGTCTAGCTCTGCCAAACAATATGCAGAAGGTTCCAGAGGATCTTTAACCGAGCCTGATACATGCAAGTGCTTATCTCGTCTAGGTACATCTGAACCTGACTCGCTCGAGCTCTTTTCTTTGTGTTCATTTTCGAGCTTGTCTACATTTGTTAGCTTCCATGAGCTTGTCTTAAATTGTTTTGTAGGCTGGGCAGGCTTTGCTCTGGGCGTTGAATAAGGCCAAGCTTATTACTGCTGAGAGGTCTCATTATCGCGATGACCTCAAGAACGAACGCAAAAAGGCGAAGTCACTGAAGACTAGCCTGAAGGCAGCGAAGGTTCGGGTGGCTGAGTTAGAGAAGAAAAATGATGAAGGCGAGGTGAAAATGAAGAAAGTCAAACGCGAGCACGGGAAAGTTTTGAGGAGGGAAAAGAGGAAGATGAAAGAAGTTGATGAGAAGGCTTATCAGGCTGGTTTCGACCGAGCCGAAGCCGAGTATATTAGAGATGCTCGAAAGATGGTAAACGAGGAGGTGGAGAAGAGGGTGTCTGTGGCTTACAGGTTACAAGGATGGCGTGGCAGCTGCTGCCAATGCTCTTCAGCTGGAGTCTGACTCGAGCTTGTACAAGGAGGAGGAGTGTGCACCACTTCCCCCCGAGGAGTTCCTAGAGAGTGAAGAAGACATTGAAGATATCTCTGGGGATGATGCAGAGGGTGAAGATGAGGCTGCTGGGTAGAAAACTTGTGAGGTTGGGAATGAAAAGGTGGCGGAGGATGATGAGAAGGTGGTCGAGGATGCTGAGCAGGAGCCAATGAATGTTGATATAAATGCTGAGGCCGAAGCTAATGTTGCTACTGAGGATACTGTCCGAGTTTGAGCAGAAAAATACCTTTTTCCTTTCTAGTCTCTTAATTTTTTGTTTAAACATCTATTTTTGTTGGATTGGACGGATCCAAGCTTGGATTTTGCCGTTCCAAATGTAATAGTTTGTGGGAGGGTCGGCACCGAATGGTTTACCATGTTGTACCTCTCATCTTAGGGAATTCTTTTGCACTTTGCTTGTTTTGAATGAATGCTTTTGTTAAATTCCTTGTTTGTAAAGCTTTACTTTCCCCTTTGCCTAACTTGATTGATCCTTTCAATGTCTTGGGATAATTTGATAGGCTTGCTCGTTTGGATGGTAGTTATTCGTAGCCCCCACTTTGGTCTTGGTTCGGCTAAGTAGTTGAATGTGGACCAAAGTAGAATGGTCAAATTGTGTTGATAGGTTGCCGAGCTTGGCGTCGTCCTCGGTTAGTGTGCCAATTTGTAAAGTATGCTTTTAGGAGATAAAAGTTTGATAGGTGCCCCCTACTTGTGGTTGGGGCTCGACCACAATACCAGCCCCTAGCCATGGTATTAAGGACTGAAGCTGTTGAATGTTTGTGGGTGGTTTGTTCATCGAACCGTGAGTGTAACCGGGCATTGGCAGACCTTGGTGTCTTGCCAAACCGAATCGAAGCCTAAGTTCCGGCCGTGATGCGTGTCTTAGGCTCGGTGGACTATATGTCCTATTTTTGCTTCTTGGGACAGTAATAGTAGCCGAAGCAATGGCATGAAAGCCGATTGTGGGTGTGACCGAAGTCAATGTTTGTGGTTGGCAGAGTTTGCCGAGGGTGAATTATGGTAATGAAAACAAGCTAAAAAATGCAGAAGACATCAATTGCCAAAACAAGATTTTTCTTTGTATTGACAAACGTTAGGAGTACATGAGAAAAATGAAAACTGAGGGGTATAAGCCATACTTAAAATTAAGTAAAGTAGAAAATGAGGCCGAAGCCATTCTTGTAAAGTGGATAAATCAAAGTGTAGCTGGTGATAGTATGTGGCCGAGCAAAAAGTGAATCTCGAAAAGGCTGATCACATGTATGCCTTCTTCAGATTCTATGCATGCCACGGGTTGGTAAGGACTTTGCCATTCATGTTCTCTAGCATGTAAGCTCCTTCACCAGCAATCTTGACAACACGAAAAGGTCCCTCCTAGTTGGGTTTGAATTTCGTTTTCTTACTTGTTTGCACAACTTTTCGCCAAACCGAATCATCTGGCTTGAAGGTCTTGGTTCGCACATTTCGATTGTATCTTTTGGCCACTTGCTACTGGTATTCGGCGAGCTTTAGGCGAGCATCGTCACACTTTTCCTCAGCCAAGATGAGTTCTTGCTCCACGGCTTCTTCGTTTGTTTTCGGGTCGAATGTTTCCGTTCTAAGAGTTGGGAACTTCGACTCCAGTAGTATTACGGCCTCCATACCGAATGCCATTGAAAAGGGTGTCTGGCCAGTAGAGCTCCTTGGGTAGAATGGTAAGCCCATAGAACGCGTGGTAACTCCTCAGCCCACCTTCTTCTTTTGGAGTTTAGCCGACGCTTGATCCCAGCACAGACGGTCTTATTCGTGGCCTCAGCTTGGCCATTCCCTTGGGGGTAAGCTAGAGTAGAATTGAAGAAGCGTATCCCAAATTCAGCGCAGAGGCTAGTGAGGTCCTTGCTGATGAATTGGGTCCCGTTGTCTGATACGATGGCGAAGGAACGCCGAACCTTGTAACAATGTTTCTCCAGACAAATCTCCAAATGTCAGCCTCTGAGATTGTCACTAGAGGCTCGGCTACTACCCATTTTAAGAAGTAGTCCGTTGCCGTGATCAGGAACTTGTAGCCTCCTGGAGCCATTGGGAGCTTGCCCACGATGTCAAGCCCCCATTGTGCAAAGGGCCAGGGACTTGTGATGGGGGAAAGATTCTGGGCTGGTTGCTTTGGGATAGGGAAAAAAAGTTGGCATGGTCGGCACTTGCGAACGACTTCTTCGTAGTCTTTCTTCATGTTTTTCCAAAAATATCCTTGACTTATTGCTCGTTGGCAGAGTGAATGACCACCAGAATGGCAGCCGCAGCTTTTTGAGTGAAGTTCAGTGAGAATCTCTGGTACTTGGGTTGGGTGGACAACAAGGAGATAAGGGCCGGAGATAGATTTCCTGTAGAGTTGGCCGCTTTTGGTGAGCCAGTAGTAAGCGGCTTTGTTCCTGATGCGATAAGCTTCCTTCTTGTCTGCTGGTAGAGTATCATGTTTGAGGAACGCAATGATCTCATCCATCCAGTTTGGACCGAGTTCAACGTTGAGTACTTCTGAAGTGGTGTCAAAGCTTGGGTGGTTAATGCTACCAAAGTTGATGATCTTGAATTTGGAGGCTTCGGCTGTCATTGCTTGGTATTTCAACATTCGTGAGTCCTAAGCCTCATAGTCCCCAAGTACTTGATTAACTATGAGTTGGGAGTCACAGTAGACAACTAAATCGGCGACATTCATCGCAATTGTGGAGCGTAAGCCAACAAGGAGGGCTTCGTATTCAGCTTCGTTGTTGGTGGCGGGAAAGTCGATACTGAGAGAGCTTTCATGAAGTGTACCACAAGGGGAAACTAAGACAACCCCTGCTCCGGCTCCGTTGCTGTTAGAAGCCCCGTCGACATGTAGTCGCCAAATGTCGCCTTGAAAAAGTTGCCAAGGCATTCGTGCTTTTGTTGATTCTGCGACAGGTTGAAGAGTGGGAGTGTTGAGAATTTCCGTGTCCTCCGATGTCAATTTTGCGATGAAGTCGGCGAGAATTTGCCCTTTGATCGCCGTTCGCGGCTCGAAACGAATGTCGAAGTTTGCTAATTCGACTGCCCATTTAGAGAACCTGTTGGAAAGATCAACTTTCCAGAAAAGGCTTTTAAGAGGGTGCTCTATTAAGACGGTGATGGTGTGGGATTGGAAGTAAGGTAAGAGTTTCCTTACAGCTGAGACAAAAGCAAGTGCTAACTTCTCAAGGGGTAGATAGCGTGTTTAAGCTTGGAGGAGCGTCCTGCTGGTAAAGTAGATGGACATGTCGTTCGTGCCAACTCGCCACACCAATGCTGAACTGATTGCGTGGGCAGAGATGGCAACATACAAATACAAGGTCTCAAACTCCTTTAGTTTCACCAATAGTGGGGTCGAGCTTAAGTATTCCATTAGTTCGGCCAAGGCAGAGTTGCAATCCGTAGTCCACTCAAAACTGCGTCGGCTCTTGCCCTTCAAGGCATGGAAGAATGCGTGGCACTTGTCTAAGGATTTGCTGATAAACTGGTTTAGAGCCGTAGCCATCTCGGTGAGCCTTTGTACTTTCTTGATTGTTCTTGGTGGGCGTAAGTCTTTAATGGCCTTGATCTGGTTGGGGTTGGCTTCAATACCACGTCGAGTGACCAAGTGTCCAAGGAATTTCCCTGCGCTCACGCTAAACGCACACTTTTCAGGATTTAGGCGGAGCTTGTGGAGTTTAAGGATTTCAAAGACTTTAGCCAACTCTGAAGGTGGTTGTATTCCTTATGGCTTTTGACAACGAGGTCGTTGATGTAGACCTCCACGGTGTGGCCAATTTGGGCATGCAGCATCTTGATTATGGCTCAGTTGAATGTGGCGCCCGAGTTCTTGAGCCCAAAGGGCATGACTTAGTAGCAAAAGATGCTATATGGTGTGATGAAAGCAATTTTTTCCATGTCGTTCGGGTCCATGGCTATTTGGTGGTAGCCACGGTAGGCATCGAGGAAGCTTAATCGAGTGTGGCCTGCTATTGCGTTCACAAGTTGATCAATCTTGGGGAGTCGGAACCAATCCTTTAGACAAGCATCATTGAGATTGGTATAATCGACGCAAACTCGCCATTTGCCATTTTTCTTCTTAACGACCACTGTGTTGGACAGCCAAGTTGGGTATTGTACTTCTTGGATGGTGTTGGCTTCCAGCAAACGGTTGACTTCTTCCACGACGGCGTCGGCGTGTTCGGCTATTGAAAGTCGTGCCTTCTAGAAGACGGGCTTGGTGTATTTATTTATGTTGAGAAAGTGACTGATAAAGTTGGGGTCGACCCCTGGCATCTCGTTGGGGGGCCAAGCAAAAACTTTTATGTTGTTCTTAAAGAATTGGAACATTTCTTCGCATTCGGATGGAAGAGCTGAGTAAGAAGAAACAAGAGCCATCCTCGTTGATGGGCATTTGGACGAGGTCCTCTTGTGCTTTGTCCTCAGCATTTTTGCCAATGTTGTCAATAATTGCCATGTCCGGGACCTCAACCCATTGAACTTGCTTAGCTTTGGTGGAATTGTGGACAGCTAAAACGTAACACTTCTTAGAGGCAACTTGATCGCCGCGTAGGTCTTCTTGTTGTCCATTTGTGCCAATGAATCGGACAACCTGATGGTAAGTGGAAGCAATGGCCTGCATGCCGTGGAGCCAGGTTCAGTTAAGGATTGCGTTGTACGGGTTTGGCACATTGACGACAATGAATTCAATGCTCAATGTTTTCGAGCCGACAGTGACTGGTATGAAGATTTGACCGAGTGGCCAAACAGGTGCTCCGTTGAATCCGATGAGAGGTACTTCGGTGGGTTGTAAGGCTGATTGTAGTAGATCAAGTTTTTTGAACAGGTCATAGTACATGACCTCTGCCGAGCTTCCTTGATCGATGAGTACGCATTTGACGTCATGGACTCCAATTTGAACAGTCACAATGAGGGCATTGGAGTGTGGAGTTTGCACCCGCTCGAGGTCGCGCTCGGTAAAAGTTATTGTCCACTTAGGCAATTATTCTGGACATGGACATTTGGATCCAGGTCCTACCGCGAGTACCTGCTTGGAAATGGAGGCGTGATCGAGATCGACAAGAAGGTTTGTTTCAGACTCCTTTATCACGGGGTCGTGGATAATGTGTATCGTTGACCGCGGCTCATTTGGGTTAGGATTTTCGACAGGTTGACGGGTGGGCGTTTTGGTTCGATCAATGTACTGGTCGAGATGGCCTTGACTGCCAAACGCTCCAACAATGCCTTATACGGGGCACATGCCATTGTGTAGTGGCCGAACTCGTTATGATACGAGCACTTTTTCCTTGGGTTCTGATCTTTTTGGCCAGTATTTGTGCCGAGCTTCCCTGTTGGCCACTCAAACCATGGTTGCCTTATATTTCTTTTAAGAGAGACCAGATGGGTTCTTTGAAGTGCGTGGTTTCAGCCACATAGTTGTGCACTTTCGGCGGACATTTCCTTCCTTCCTTGATGTTGTTGACATGTTTCTTTTGCTGGGACTGTTGGGTTATGATTGGCGCTGGCAGCTGGGATGTACGTGACCGTTGGAAGTAGGGTTGTTGGGTTTGGTATTCCCTGAGGCGCTCGGTCCACGTAAAATTCTTCAAGAGCGCAGAATCGCTCTACGATGCGTATCAACTCGCCTATGCCGTGGGGTGGGCGAATAGCAAGTTCGTCCAGGATCTTGTTGCCAATTTCCAAGCCATTTTTAAAGGTTTGTGCAGCCTAGTAATCATTGATTCCAGGGATTTCGTTAAACAATTGCTAATATCGTTCGGCATACTGCTTGAGTGTTTCAGATAGGAGCTTCCTCATCTGGGATAATGACTCAGGCTCTTTGCGGTCCTATTACTTGTGATAAAGCGAGTGTTGAAGGCGCGTTCAATGTCGGCCAAGTTCCGTATGGATCCAGCGGGCAATTTGTTGAACCATTGGAGTCCAAGGGAGCCGAGGCTGGACAGGAACGCCTTGCATTTGATTTCGTCTTTTTTGGTGCATAGTTCAATTGTTTGACGAAAGTGAATCAGGTGAGTGTAAGCTTCGTAAGTGGTTGGGTCAAATTTTGTGAACTTTAGCAAATGGAAGTTGGATTCAGCAGTTGTGTTGATTATGTGGGATGTGAAGGGTGAGACGCCGAGATCCTTCAGCTGCCGCTCAAAGCCTGGGCGCGGCAGTTTGCCGAGCCCATCGGACTGCAACCGCTTTGAGTCCCTTTCTTTGGACTCCTTTTTTGAGGGTTTCTCCCAATCTCGTTACCAAAGTTTGTTTCTCAAATCTGTGGTCGTTCGGTGGGGCCCTTCGACTGACTTCTCTTGTTCACGACGAGTTTTGGGGTCGTCATTCGGCCCTTCAAGGCGTACGCCCTTCCCATTTCTCCGAGACCGATTTTCATTTTCCAGGTTTTCAAGCTGAATTTCTCCGAGGCATTTGGAGACGTGACGTCTCATTTCCAAGGAGCCTCGGCTATAATGAAAGGCTGTGGTTTGGGAGAACTCCGTGCGTCCGGTTGAGTAGGTGCTTGTGAAAGACCTGGTGGTGTCCCTGGATCTTCTCCACTCCTAGTGGCTCCTTGAGCGGTGCGTCTCAGAGGTTGTTGGCCATTTGTGGAGGATGAGTTCCCTGGCGTCGCCCTTTTCTAATGTGAAGCCAAGGCGGTCTTTGACGGAACTGCGGTAGCGTGCTTCGTGGGGTTGCTCCTGCGGTGGTGGAGGAGGTGGTAGAGGAGGAGTTTGGCGTCTCTACCTTCCGCCTCGAACAGTTCTGGACATGGCTGGTGCGGCGTTCTGCATGTGTTGCTTCATTTGAGCCACTTCCGTTTGTAGGGCTGCAAGTTCGTTGTCCCTTTCGTCATCTCAACGTTGCAACAGGCGGATGTAAGACGCCGTTACATCATTCGTGGCCGGAGATAGCCTGAAACTGGCGGGGATGGAGATGGACATGTGTCTCTAGGGGAACAGTGGAAGAATCGTGTTTCCATTGGCGTCTTTGGCCCCCGAAACAATAACATCCGGTAGATCTCCGCCAATGGTGGTTGAATTTGTGATTGTCTTTGGAAGAGGAAGGTGGTTTTGAAGAGGGTTTGAGCCATCTAAATCAGAAGTTTTGAGGTTTCACGTCAGGTTCACCAATTGTGTGGCCCGTGATCCTTAATTCAAATTCCTCCTCCGCTGATTTGTTGATCTCTTAGCCTTCTCATTCTAACCTGCACAATGAACTCACGACTAAGACCTGGCCGGGGGTTGCCCAGCAAGGCCCTCCAGCGAGAGGATAAGAATGCACAGAGAGCAAAGCAAGAGGTTAGGATTTAGGTGTTTAGCGGTGTGTACCTCATAGAAGGGCTATCCTTTGCTATTTATAGAGTCCTCCTTAGCTTGATCCCCAAGTACTGGCATGCGCCCTGCACGAGCCAGGTGACATTATCGTGACATCATAGAATAGATATGGTAACCATTTTTGGTGTGAGCTGGCACCTCCCATGTGCGTTCATCATGATCCTTTGGCTTAACCGCTTCAACACATGGGAGAACACATGGCTCAGCGGGTGGCCAAGCTCCACACTTAGCCGAGCCTGGTGGGCGACTCAGTCGAAGGGCTCTTTAACAAAGCTATCCTCCAAAAGGTGGCCGAGCCTAGGTGATACTCTCCTAGCACCAGGTGTAAGGTGAGTGCAATGCCGGTAATCGATAAACCTCGGCATAGAGCCGAGCTCTATCTCATGTACAGCCACAATCGACCGTACGCGGACAGTTATGTTCGGCCTGCTACAAAAACAATGAAAATTAAACTACAACAAAAAACCCTCTTCCACGGTACTTCATCGTCATTGAAGTCCTCAACAGAGCTTTACGCATACAATTGCACATTGGGTCCACTTCCCTTCATGTTCTATAGCTTGAGGTTGCGCTTTCGGTACATGTGGCTACCGTGGAATCAAAAAATCTCCTTTAGTTTTTGCAAACCTTCGAAGAATCAATGTCACTATTTTTATCTCGGAATCTTTCTAGTTGCTGGGAAAAAAAATAGAGGAGTAAAATGAGAAAGAGAAGTTAGCAAACAATTTAGTTCTGTATTTTTGTTCATATATATAGCTAAACAAAGTGCATATATGCTTGCTCTGAAATAGAAAACAGATGTCAAGATATAAATAAATTAAGTAATACTCCTATATCTATATGGTTTCTACCACTTGCAGATTGGTTTTGGAGTTGGGGATTTTTATAAAACAAAACAAATCTAGCTCTGTTAGAACTTGTAACTCATATATGAGAGGTACCGAGAAGTTTTACAATAAGGGCCAATTGCGAGCGTAGTGGAGTGGAGCGAGTGAAGCGAAGCACAACGAAACAGAACGGAATGGAACGTTATAAGGGTATTATGGGTATTCAAGCCATAATATAGACTAGGGCAGGAATAGAGGAGGAATAAATATTCTCTATTGTGAAACCCTATGTACTGTGATCATCAATAAGAAAGATTGCTCTCTCGCTCTCATGGATGTACCCGATTTTGGGGAACCCCGTATATTGCTGTGTCGATTTTCTTACTGTTTTTATAGTCGTGAATCTTGTGTTCCGATCCTAACAAGCTCTAATAGTTCTAGGTTCCCAAAAGCCTTAATTTTAGGAAAGCAAGTAAGATACAACCGTGCTAAGCGAGTAGATACAACAATGCCTTCACCCATGCCCAGGTTCCTAAAAGCCCTAATTTTTCATTAACCCAAATTTGAGAAGAGGGTTTTTATTCCCTTGGAAAATTAGGTCAAAGTAATGTATCAAATCAAAGAAATTTAAGGAAGAAACAGAAAAATAGGGAAGATTAGTTGCGAAAAATGAGTGATTTACGAGTTTCGGATCAAACCTTCTAGTTTTGAGATCTTGACCTTGCAGAGAGAGAATGGTGGCTTCGTTGGCGGAGGCAGCAGAGGTGGTGGTCGGGCGTCGATGGTAGTCAAATTTTCGGAGAGAGAGAGAGAGAGAGAGAACGCTCCGGTGATGGATGTGCCGTCTGGTCGCTGGAAATCAATAGTGTGGGAGATGAAGAAGTCTGGTTTTGAACTTTTGAGAGTGAAGTCTGGTTTTGAAGTTTGGCCTGGGAGTTGAAGAAAATTTCAGCCAAAATTTGAATTTCGAACCAAAACAGAGGAGCGAAGGGGAGGGAGGAGTGGAACCCATCACTTTGCCACATGAGATCATTGTTGTCTTCCTTGTGCTTTTCTTTGCTAATAGCATTTCTGAAGACAGATTAGTAAATGCAAAAAAAAACGATTTTTTCCCTTAATCCAAACCACAAAAACCAATTACATTTGATTGGTCTGGATGGTTTGTATTGAGGGAAAAAATCCCTTTTGCGGTTCAGAAGGACTTGAGATTAAAAACTAGGAGTATTTGAAATCGAAACCGACCATTCGAAGCTCGCAAGATATATAAATGACCCTACGGAATAGTATTTTCCATGTACTAATTTGCTGAATATATGGTTAGTATTCCACCCAGTACGTAATTTGATGAACATGGTTCCGTTTGATATGTGAACAGAATAGGTTTTAAATTTGCTGATTTTGTTTATGACAAGGTATTGGCCCAATTTTGTAAATTCCAAACCTATAAACCGCACCGAACCAAATCGCCTAAATTCAATTCAATTTGGTGAGGTTTGTTGGTGTCGATCGGTCGAAGTTCACAGTAATTAAAGATTGATTTAATCGGTTTGTTTTATTCTCTCATTAAAAACCGTTCGAACCAAACTCCTTTTCTTTTTATCAGCAAAAGATGAATTTTATTAAAAATAGAAAAAGAGAAAGGGAATCCAACAAAAAGTTGGACAATACACCATAAGGGCAAAGTCTAGAATACCTAAAGGTCTACTAGGGTCTACATCAAATAATACAATAAAGATCAGCCCAATACCCAAACAAAACAAAGAAAGCCCCAATAAAGATCGGCTTTGACCAAGGGTCATCATTTAGCCTGAAGGCCCGCGACTCGCCCAAAGCCCGTCCGGCCCGAGCCTGTAAAATGGGCGGGCTAGCCCAGCCCGTAGTTTGTAATGGGCAGGCTCAGGCCTATGAATGTTTACTCGGCCTGCCCATGAGCCTGCCCGGCAGCCCGTCCATGGTACCCGCCCAAAACCTGTCAACGGGCCCGCCTATTAGCTCAAAATCCCACAAAACCCTTTCTTTTTCCCTTGATTTAGTTTTGCCCAATGAAATTTAAGCCCGCTCGTCGGCCCGCCCGGCTTTTGGCCCGTCGGCCAACCAATTGGGTTAGTCCATGGGTAGGGCTTGGGCTTCAATTTATGATAGGTAGCCCGGCCTGCCAAAAAGAAAAAGTCCGATCGACCCAACCCATAGATGAGCTTGGACAGCGACTTGATGGGCTGAGCCAGCCCGACCCGATGATGACCCTTAGCTTTGACATTTTTAGGGTCCATGCGTACTTAAAAAGAATCGGGGACCTTTATGCTTTTCGCACTTGAAAAGACAGAACGACAATTCAACTTTAAAATACTACTGTACTACTTCAATAAGATAAAAGCAAGGGAAGATGGTTTTTTCTTGTAGTATCTTTTAAGAGGCTTAAGAGCTCATTTTGAGTGAACATAATTTTATAGACCTTATTTTTGAATGCTACACAATTGTTTTTAGCCCCTGGTTTTATCAAATTTTTGGGTTCCGAGGACGAAAGCCTTGCTCACCATCAAAATTTTGGGTCCCCAAGACGAAAGCCTTGCTCACCTTTGCTCAGGGTCTGTACTATTCATAATTATAATCCTACAAGTAGGGCTGTCCAAAAAATCCACCCGACCGAAGACCCGACCCGACCCGACCCGACCCGAAAATTCAGCATCGGACGGTTTAAAAGAAGTAATTCGGTCGGGTTCGGGTTGCAAAATGACAGACTCGAAAAGTTGTCGGTCGGGTTCCGGTTCCAAAAGGTCTTGGTTCGGGTCACCCGAACCGACCGAATGACATAAGTACTATAAAAGCAAAAAAATTGGGATTTTCTCTTCACTTAGCTAGGGCTTCTGCCTTCTGGCCCTTCTCAGTCCCGATCTCACTCTCTGCCGAGTGCCGACGCCCACGGCCCACCCCACCCCCACCCCACCCCACTCTCTCCGACCGGCGACCAGATCTCCAATTCTCCGGCCAGTCCTCTCCTCTCCTGCTCTCTAGTCTCCGGACTCTCCACAGTCCATTCCACGGTTTCCACCCGATCTTGCAGCCGACCGGCGACACGACGTACCGTTGTAACTTGTAACTGGTACGTCTCTCTCTCTCTCTCTCTCTCTCTCTCTCTCTCGCTCTCCAGTCTGATCAGAGGAGCAGTCTCCACAATTTTTCATTTTATATGATTTCATTTTTTAACTGTTAAGTTTTTTCTAGATCTCCAGATTCTCCAATCTCCACAGTCCACAGTCCACTCTCTTGTTCTCGTTCGCAGCCGATCGACGCGTAAATCAGTAAATTTGGTACGTCTCTCTCTCAGACTTCGCACTCATAAATCAAGGTCCTAACTTCAACTGAAAAGTAAATTATGGTAGCTTGACTTCAAATTGAATTCCTGCATTTGTACTAGTTACTGGGTTTGGATAGCCAGACTCGATTTCCTGTACTTGGTGCGATGAAACACAATACTCCAATATTCTTGTTACACTGAGGGTTTGATCCTCTTAGTTTAACTGCTTGTGTTTTCGTTTCTTTTTCTTTTAGTTGTAGACTTGTAGTCGATGGAACTTTTTGTCGAGAGGATGTAGATTTTCGACCACTCGGACAGAGGACCAATTAAAGGTGCAAAATCTCGTATAAACTGACCCCAGAAGTATTGATATATAGGAGTAGCACCTAAGTAAGATATTTGCCTATTTGGCAGTTGAAACATGACTCAATTAATTAAAGCTTGTTTGAGATCAGTTTGCCTCATTGTTATGAAGCCAACTTTAGATTTATTTTTCAAACTTGCTCATTACATTTTCAGCTAAACTTGAACAAGTAACTGCACCTTTTGAATACCCAACAATTTTTGTGTGTTGAAGGTCCCCTACTGCATGCCCTCTTTGCAACAATTAATGTATTCTACTCCCTTAAATTGCCTGCATTATTAGTTGGTCCTTCTATCGAAAGTTTAAATACCATAATATACTTTGACCAAAAAGATGCGGCCTATGCTTTTGATCCTTTTTGATATATACTATTTTGCAAGGCAAAGTAATGACAAAGATGAAGGTTACTTTGAAAGTTTAAATTAATCAAGCGAGGAATAAAGTTTGAAGTTCTACATCCCACTGAAATTAAGGGGGCCTGTTGTGCTGCATTGTGGCACCACAGACTTCTATGCCTCACGTTCGCGTCTTGTCTAGAGCTCGAAAATATGATTTAAACTGTTCACTGCCTTGTGCCTATCAGACTGCTGAGCCTTGGACCACTGATTCCTTGGCAACTGGATGCTTAATTAGCCTGAAACTGCATTTTGATTGAAGTCCAAAACATAATTTCCCGGTTAATTAAACTCCTGATTAAGTTCGTCCATAAAATATGAAAAATAATGGCACAGACTCACGAATGGGCAGGTCATCGAAATTTGGTCAAAGTGTGCCTAATCACGTAAAGATTCTCTCAAAGTGTGTGTGGATCAACTTTAAGAGCAATGTTGAAAGTTATTGTTTTCTTTCTGGTAGTCAATTACAGATATGTGAAAGTATTGACTATTGACTAGCTTATACATTTCATAACCTTTACTGTTCTATTTGTAGTCAGACATGCATTAGTAACCACTTTGTTCATGTATCTTTTAACTGATAAAACCATCTGATCATCACTTTTGTTTGTTTTAGGTGATGGAGCCAGTTTTTGATTTCCATCCTGGTGGGGAACTTGAGGATGATGTTGTTGATATCGAAGAACTTGAACTTCAAGGTAATCCTAATCCTGCTGTGACTACCCTTGCCGATGTTGTCAATGTTGAAGATGATACGGTACAAAAAGCAAATCAAGTTAGGAGAAAAACCAATAAAAGAAAGCTTCCACCACAAATTCCTAAAGGCCCTAAGCCAAAAAAAGATCGACATCGATCTCCTGCCTGGGATCACTTTGAAAAAATAGTAGAGGGCGATGACACATGGGGTGAGTGTAACTATTGCAAGAAACGATATGCGGCTGATAGTAAAAAACATGGCGTTAGTAATTTGAAAGCTCACATCCCCGTTTGCCCGTTATATCCTCTTAAAGACCAACATGGACAACAAAACCTTTCATTCAAAGTCAACGAGGGGGGCGGTGTTGACGTTGTGACAAGTGTATTTTCTTTTAAAGAGTGTAAGAGAGCTCTTGCAGAAATGGTGATTATTGATGAACTACCGTTTAGGTTTGTTGAGGGGATTGGGTTCAGAAAATTTTGTAAGGTCATGCAACCGAAATTCACACCGGTCCCTTCTCGCCAAACGATTACTAGAGAGGTGGTTGCAATTAAAGACTACGAGAGGGGAAAACTGAAAAAATTATTAAAGGGCCGTAGGATTTGCCTCACGACTGATACATGGACATCAATTCAAAACCTTAACTATATGTGTTTGACTGCACACTTCATTGATGATGATTGGAAGTTGCAAAAGAGAATCTTAAACTTTTGTCAAATTGAAGATCATAAGGGAGCTACAATAGGCAAGAAAATTGAGTCATTATTGCTTGAGTGGAATGTTGATGGTATTTTTACAATGACGGTAGATAATGCTAGTTCGAATGGCACGGCTATTGAGTACTTGAAAAGGAAAACAATGGATTGGAAAAGGACTGTCTTGGGGCATGAATATATGCATATGCGATGTTGTGCACATATTTTGAATCTTATTGTCGTTGAGGGGTTGAAAGATATGAGTGAATCTATTTTGCGTGTTCGTGATATTGTGAGGTATGTGAGATCTTCTCCACAAAGAATGGAGACTTTCAAGAAGTGTGTGGAGAAGGAGCAAATTAAATCGAAACAAACAGTGTGTCTTGATGTGTGTACGCGATGGAATTCCACTTACTTAATGTTAGAAGTAGCCATCAAGTTTGAGAAAGCATTCCAAAGAATAGGGGAGGAAGACAGTAGTTTCATAAAATTCTTTGGCATAAAAGAAGGCGATGAGGATTTGTCATTGGAGGGTGAGGATGACCAAAGTGGGAGCCATAGCCATAGAGTTTCAACTCCAAGACAAGCAACTGTCCCAAACAAGCTTGATTGGAAGAATTGTAGGTTGTTTGTTACATTCTTGAAACTTTTCTATGATGCAACAAAGAAATTTTCAGCTTCTCTTTTTGTCACATCCAATGTGTTCTTTCATGAGTTGTTTGAGGTTGATACCCGTATAAATGAATCAATCCTCAGCCGAGATTCTTTTATGTCTAAGATGGCAATTGAAATGAAGAGAAAATTTGAGACGTATTGGGGGGATGTAGAGAAATTCAATCCCTTACTTTATGTGGCGGTGGCACTTGATCCCCGGTATAAGTTAAGGTTGGTGAAATTTTGCTATACAAGATCCAAAGGGAAGGTGGTGGGTGAGAAAATGGAGAAACAAGTGAAGGATGTTTTGAACAAGTTGTATGATTTTTATGAAAAAGAGGGTGAAGTTAGACAAAATGTGCCTAGTTCAAGTTCAATGCCGAGAGTAATGGAGGAGAATGAGGATTGTGATCGTCGCTTGAATTTAGCTAGCGAATTTGACACTTACTTGGAGGAGGAGTATTCTAGTGTTTGTTCTTCGGAAGTAGACAAGTACTTGGGGGATTTGTGCGAACGTAGGGACAATCCAGATTTTGATATCTTGGTATGGTGGAAGAACAATTCCAACAAGTATCCAATCTTGTCAAAAATGACGCGTGATGTATTAGCTATGCCCGTGTCTACTGTTGCTTCCGAATCGGCCTTTAGTACGGGTGGTCGCGTACTTGATCCATTTCGAAGTTCACTCTCACCGTCAATGGTCGAGACTCTTGTATGCACCCAAAATTGGCTTTTAAGCACGGTTCCAATCTCTCTTCGACAGTCTATGGATAAAATTGAAGATCTTGAACGAGGTAATTTAATTCAATTGATCTAATCTACTTACTATTTCATTTTTTCTTAATATTGAATTGAATTAAGTGTTTTTGTTTTTTAGAACTCTTACAAACTGAATCAATTGATGATGCAACGCAAGTTCCTAGGGATTGAGTGATGGGCCTTTGGACATTGGACCTTGGTAAAACATTGAACATTATGTTATTTTGTAATCTTCGAAGTTTTCAATTTAATTGTATGATTTTTCTTTCTATGTAACAGGTTTGGTCAGTTTACATGGGATTGGGGAGCACTTTGGACATTCAACTACTGGACTAGTTTATTTAATTATGGAGTTGTGTGTTTGGTTGCTTTTAATTATTATGGACTTGTAGTTTTTTAATCACTTTGGACTTGTAATTTGGACTTGTAATTGCTTGCCTAGTAGACAGTAGTGAACTGGAAACATTATGACTAGTTGGCTGTTGAAAAAACAGGGAATGAGAGACTAGAGAGGGCTGGTCACTGCCTCACTGGTGTGTGGCTGTGTGGTGTGTTTTTTTTTTGCTATGTGCCATGTGGTTGTGTTTGGTTTAATGGTTTCTTCTTTCTTTTTTTCCACTTAATCTCTTAATCTTGCTTGCTGGAAATCTTTGGGAATGTAGTAGACTAGTAGTGGACTGGAAATTGGAAAGACAGGGAAATCGCTTGCTGGTGATGTCTAATTTTTTTTTGAACTTTTTTTGATATGGCTTTGTGGAAGTTGACTGGAAATGACGAAATGTGTAAAAAAAATTTGCTCATGAATGGTTGCTGGAAATTGAGCCAGTCGGCCCAATATAATTAATGAAACTTTTGTTTATATGGCTTTGGTGGAAGCCCAAAGCCAAAGGTTTATAAGGGCATTGGGCCTTGTGGCCTGTTATGAAACTTACAAATTTAGGAGATTAACAGCCCAAAATATTTAAGGAAATGGAAAAAAATAGCCCAGAAAAATGAATATGGCCCAAAAATAATAGGCCCATTGAAACGGCCCAATCCGAAGACCCGACCGGACCCGGCCAAACCCACCCGACCACAAACCCGTCCGAACCCGACCAGAACTTCGATCGGTTGCGGGTTGATGTGTAACCAACCCGAAAAATGTCGGGTCCAACCCGACCCGACCCGAACCCGGCCAAACCCGCCCGATGGACAGCCCTACCTACAAGTAGCCATGGAGACCATAGCCTTTACCCTCTAGGAGGATTTTGCAGAAACTGCAACCTTTAATTTCTATTTTGAAGGAAAAAGATCTTCATTTTTTTTGCCAAACAAAGAAAAACTTGACCTCTAGCACTGCCGGAATTATTTGAATTCAATGACGTAGCCATTGAAACTAACCTCTTTCACTAGACTAGAGTTCTAGTAGAAGTGAGTATTACACAAAACAAAAACCCCCATTGTCAGATGACATAGCCAGAAGGCTCCGATATTTGGATTGCCCAAACCCGACTTCAAACTTGGTTGTCCACATATTTTAAGTCACAAAAAAAAAAAAAACGTATAAGTAAAAAAAAATCAACGTTACATTGTGATTTTAGCTTGAATTACATCAAAAATAAAAATAAAAATGTAACTTTGGTTATATTGTTTTATGATTACTATACAATCTAATTTAAAGAAAACTTCTTCTTGCATTTCTTGAAGTAAAATCTTCAATTAAGTTATTGAACTTTAGCTTATTGGTGTACTCATTTTCAATTAAGATCATAGTCAATCTACTTATTCTCTCGTGTGACATAATAGTCCGAAGGTAAATTTTTATGTGACTTCAACTAAGGAAAACTACTCTTAGCCAAAGTAACCATATGTACAAATCCTTTTTAGCAAAAAAAACCCTACTATATAAGTTAAAATTAAGCAAGTAATATTTACCAATATAGACATTTTAACGTCTATATCAGTTATTGTAATAAAAATAAATATAAAAATAAAATAGTTTGATCAAAACAACAGAAGATATATTACAACAAAGTTTAGTTATCAAATAATTAAACCCTTTAACTTTTAATAGTAGTAGAGGTCACAATAAAAAATTAAAAGGGAAAAAAGTAATAGGACTATATGAGGCGTAAGCCCAAAAAGAAGAAGAAGAGAGATTCTATAGCTCGTTGACCAAAAAAATAAGCAAGGTGGAGGGAGCTTGGGAGGATAAAAAAGACAAAAGGGAACTCTGCCCACGTTGAGATTCAAACCTGCGCGTTTTCTATGGAAAGAGGCATTCTTTCCACTGGGACAAAGAAACTACGTTCAGTTATAGCGCCAAATTAACAATTTATTACATACTTGCGGGGTTTTTTTTTTGGGTTGCCCCGTGGTGGGGGTTGCCCAAGTCCGGGGGCTTGTGGGACTTACCCCGAGGCCAGCCCTGGCCAGAAAGAGGGGCGCTTCTTTGTTTCGTAACCCCCAACCAATTTCAATGGCTCTTATTTTTATTATTATTATTAATTGATAAATGATTAATTTATGAAAAGATGTATTCTTGTGGTATTGCGTTTGATTAATTTTACAACTTATACTGCTTTGTTTGGTTTAAATACTCATTCCGTCTCAAAAAGATTGTCTGGTCCACAAAACGAAAACTAAAAAATATGCATTTTGTTTAAAAAAATCAATTTTCAAAAAAAAATTTGAATTTGTTCAAAGAAAAATATATTCTTTTTTAGTTTCCAATTTGACGGATCAGACAATATTCTTTTTTGGATGGAGAGATTATATTGATCTTTTTGGATGCCACCTCTAAGTTGAAAACCTAACTCCGCCACTCATTTTGCCTTTGGAAAACCAAGAAATTAGAGAGAGACAGAGAAAGAGAGAGAGCTGATTGTTTTTGTCATAGGAGGGAGTGACGATCATTTTACATATAATTTTTCGGTAGACACATGAACCCCAAACTTAACTTTCATCATTTTGATAGATACTTTTAAAATATCAACCAAACACCGAAACATTGAAACAAGAAGGGTTTTTTTTTTTTTCAATTGGAAATACACAAAAAGTTTCTTTTTGCCAAAAGAATTACTTAACATAGAAAATATTTTACAGCTAGAAATGCTTTATGTCGAAACAAATGGAGCCCCAGTCATATCTTTTTTAACTAAGATCCGAAACTGTGGCAATTTTTAGAAGTAAGCCATGGGCCATGACAACGAATGCACTGAAAAGAGAAAATTGTTTTGCAAAATCCAAAATTGGTCCTAGTAGCCCAGTAACTTGGAAGTTGGGCAAGTCCAGTTCAATAGTCCAAAAATGGCCTGCAGTTCTCTGATATGGCTGGGCTTGGCTAGGCTTGAATTCTTTGGCAACTTCGTATACCCAATTCAATTTTGTCAAATGTTTCTTTCGTACAACTCACAAGCCACTTAACAGAGGGGAGAAAATGCAATTTCAAATTTTGAATGACAATTGTAAAAAAAGCTACTTAAAAATTTGATTGTTGAAACTTCCAATTGCTTATTGGGTGTTCTCTTTTAATTTAGTTACTTTTTAAAAAAAAATGAGAGTTGTGTGCAACCGATGATAATGATTTGTATGCATGATTTGGCACTTGGTATGAGATTAATCAAATGATGATATTTGCGGTTGTTCTTGACCCTTGATGCAAAGTTAAATTCTTTGAATATTGCTTTCGAAATACTTTGGGTTACGATAAGAAGTTGGTTGGTGAGTTGACGGACATGATAACACATGGAATTACCTGTTTATTTGAACGGTATGTGAAGAATAGTGTAAGCTTGAATGTGCGTAGCCAAGAGGTTAGGAGATCATCGGATAAGGTAAATTTAGATGGATTTGTAATCATAAATCTTTAAAATCTCAATTTAAGATGCAATTGCATTAGGAAACCAACATGACAAACAAATCAGAATTTAGAAAAGTATCTTGCGGAAGCTAGTGAAGATGATTGTGATGAGTTTGATGAATTGCATTGGTGGAAGTTAAGCTCCTTTAAGTATCCAATTGTCTCTCAAATGGCACAAGATGTGCTAGCTATCTCTATGTCCACGCTCACCTCCGAATCCACTTTTAGCACGGGTGGATGTGTAATTGACCCATATCAAAGTTCTCTCTTTCCGAAGACCGTGGAGGCTCTTATTTGCACGCAACAATGGATAAGAAAACCAACTAAAATCAATATTAGATAACAACTTGATGAGTTGGAGCAATTAGATTTGGGTACTACTCTTACTTTTAGTTCTTGTTTTCTTTATTTCATGGTTCTTAAATTCCTTTCGTGTTGAATGTCTTACATGTATGTTTTTCTTTATTTTTTTTCTTCTATGTTTTTATTTGTCTTGAACTCAACTGATAAGGACTAAGGAGTAAGGGGTTGGTGCAATTGTTTATTTCATGGTTGAAGTAAATCCTAATCACATATATATCTGTTTCTGTTTGCTATAATTTTTCTTATGAAATTACATAGTCTGTTTTTCGTTTTCTAAAATTTTTCAATTGTTTTGCCTATTGATTTCAATTCTTGTACGGGTGGGGTGTGGATGGATGCTATTGAAATTGTTGGTTTTTTATTTTGGAGGCTTGGAGTTGATGTCATGGAGTTAGGCATGCACCTTTTGAGTCTGTATGTTTACTGTTTTTTGTTTTGCCCAAGCTACAAGCTGGATTGTTGGCATTAGTATTTTGAATTTGGTAGACTTTGACTTTTGCAATGTTGGGTGTTCAATACTTTAAGTATGTTGGTGCAATTTTTTGCTGGTTCTATATTTTGCTGAAAATGGTGATGCTCACAAGAAGTGTGGTCATTGTGTTGATTGAAGTTCTAGATGTTGCTGGTTTTAATTAGGAGTGTTTCTTTTCTTTTTCTTTTTTTGGAGTATTCTATTATGGAAAATTCTTTGAGTATGGTTGGCACTTGTAATTCTCCGTTGTTTGAGACTTTGAGTATGTTTGGTGTTTTCTTTTGAATTGGTGTTTGAAAAAAAAAAGGGTGGAAGAATTGGTGTTTGCTTGGGAATTTAATCAATTTATTATCAGGTTGAGTATGCTCGGGCCTTATTAGCTTTTTTAAAAAATGATAAAATGTAGTTGGAATTTGTAAAACAGCCAAACAGGTGTTTGCTTTGGTGTTTGTTTGGTTAGGCCGTTTGGCCCACTGTCAAGTTGAGAGAGAATGGTATTGGTTTGGGCCATTTCGATGGTATAGGTTCATTTAAAAGGTATGGGTTTGGGCGCATTGCCCCACCGTCATGTTTTATAAATGGGCCCAACTAAGACCCATTTCGGATGGACCGAAATTCCCAACTGGACTGACCCCCACCCCAAATAAAATCGAACCGAATTCCAACACCGGTCGGGATTGGTCTGGGAAATATTTACCCCGGACCGAATCGGTTTTCGAAAATTTCACACTGAACCGAACTGAACCGAAATCACCTCTAGCAGCTACTGGGGAAGGAGATGAGAAGTTACCAAGTGGGCAAGGTATTCATGAAGGGCCGATTACAATTTACCTAATAAAACACAAGAGTGTGGGTCTTTACACAAACATAAGTTGATCAAAGGGTTGAGATTTATTTGATCCAAGAGATGAGGTGTGCTCTCTAACTCTTTCAAAAAAGTACCTATACTCTTTCAAATATATTTCAGAAATGCCATCAGTTTTTAACCCACGCTCTTTCAAACATATTACACAAATGCCATCCGTTTTTTCCCCTGGTAATCATCAGCTTTTTCCTACTCACGTATGGGTTCTCTGACGATCTGACCAAAAACCTTTGGGTTCCTCTGGTAATCTACTTCTCTCTCTCTCTCTCTCTCTCTCTCATATTTCGAATCCTCCGCTCTTATTGGTGTCACCGGCGATGAAATCCACCGCTCGCATTGTTGTCGAAATCCAATGCTCTGTGTGGAAGGTAAGAAGTAAGAACCATTTCTTTGATCCATAATTTTGGGGTAGGTAAGAACCAATGCTTTGATCCGTAATAGTTCTAGACTGTTGGGATTTTTGAATCTAACAACAACTAATTAATGTTCTAATATAAACCACAAATTAGAAGTTGTGTCGAAGTCTATATTAGTAATAAAGGAACTGTTGAGTTTGTGGTTTATATTAGACTTCGACACAAACTAACGAAATCGACGAAACCCACCCCTCTCTTTGTTCTGTGTGTTTTTCCGGAGAAATTCTCCTCTTTCTTACGTAGCTTTATATTGTTGATTATGTGAGTTAAAATATTGGCTTTACTTTCTATTTTTTTGTGTTCAATTGAAAACTCTTTTGGTCCCATTTGATAATAGTGATAAATGAATGAAATTCATAAGGATATGAGATTAGAATTGAAATTGGAAACTCAATAAAAAAAATTAGAAAAAGGAAAAAGGAAAAATATATTTGGAAATTCGAAAAGGTTTCAAAGTTTTCAAAGAAGGAACAAAATTCTTTATAAAAATCTCAAAAAAATAATAAAAAGGACTATCAAAAAGATTAGGAAAGTCATTAATGAATATGTTTGTTTGAGATGAGATTAGATGATAGAATTATTAATATCATGTTTGTTTAAGATATGATTAGAGATAAGATTGAATTGATAGAAGAAATTAGTATTGAAAACGGATTGGTAATGAGAATGAGTTGAAATTGGATTATGAATACCAAGTCCCAAGGGGTATTGCTAATACCCTTGGGGCCGAATTGTTTATCCCATGGGACTACCAATCCAGACCAATTTTAAAAACCAAACAAAGTATTACTAATATCATCACCTTAGCAATCTAATTCCAACCTCCAATCCATTTATCAAACGGAGCCTTTATTCTGACGAGTGGTTTATTTGTTTTTTCTTCCAAATAAAGAAGCAATGAAACTTTCTAAATGAAAAGGAAAGGCCATATGTGTAGTCTAAGGGAAAGAAAATTTTCGTTCATCAAGTGGTAGGATTTCACAAACACTTATCCGTCAATGCTTTTGAGCAACTAAAACTTTTGGAAACATCTTGATTGATAAAATAGACACTTTGCATCGAGATATAATAGATTTTGTTGGTCATATATAGGAGTATTTCTTTGGAGAAAACTGTACGAGAAACTCTAACTTTTCATTTTCTAGGCTTAATTAGTATTTTACAAGGATCATTGGTAATTTGGTTTATTTTGAAGAGTGCTGGAGCAAATAGGGTATTTTAAACAAATTTTCTTTTGGCAAATTTTCGTAGTTGTTCCTCTAGTTTTACGGTTGTCTCAATTTTGTCCCTCTAGTTTCAATTGCTACCAAATAAACCCTGTAGTTTGTTTTACGTTTCAAATTAGTAAAATCGTTAACACCATTAATGAAACTAACGGAAAAATATGATTAAAAAACTAAGTGTTCACATTTTCAATCCAGTTAAACCGGTGCGAAGATCTTATTTTTTTATCATTTTATCTTAGATGGTCGTAATGAATTTTGGCTTTAAGGTCTTTTAATGAGCACTCAAAGATTCCTTATTTAATTTCAGAGCTTTATTAGGGTGCTCATTGAAAGGTCTTAGAGTCAAAAGTTTATTATGACTATTTAAGATAAAATGGTCGGAAAAATAAGATCTTCACACCAGTTCAAACGGATTAAAAGTTGAAACACTTATTTTTTCACACCATTTACATATTAAAAAATATAGTTAAAAAATTAAGTGTTCTAATTTTTAATCTATATGAACTGGTGTGAAGATCTTATTTTTTCGATCATTTTATTTTAAATGGTTATAATGAATTTTTGGTTCTAAAGCCTTTCAATGAGCACCCTAAAAGAGCCCTAAAACTAAATAGGGAGTCTTTGAGTGCTTGATGAAATGCCTCAGTGCTAAAAATTCATTACGACCATATAGGATAAAATGATTAAAAAAATAAGATATTCGCACCGGTTCAACCGGATTGAAAATCGGATCACTTAATTTTTGAATCATATTTTTCCGTTAATTTTATTAACGGTGTTAACGATTTTTACCAATTTGGAATGTAAAACAAACTACAGGATTTATTTGGTAGCAATTGAAACTAGATGGACGAAATTGAGACAACTATAAAACTAAAAAGACGACTACAAAAATTTACCCATTTTCTTTTGTTCATTTTACCAAGTTAACTTTTTACTTGGTATTTACTTGGATTCTAATATGGCTAATTCTCTCGAATAATTCTCTTTTGTGCCACCAAAAAATGAATCAATTTAGTATTTTGAGCCAATATCAAGATTCAAAAGGTAATTCCAATCGGGGTGGGTAGTGTCGTTGGCACGGGCAATTTGCTAGTGGGTAGATAATGGCCTAATGGGTCTAGAAATATTGTAATTTGGCAGTGCATGGCTGTGGTGACTTAATTAAAAATTGGTTTCTGAAATGTAAATGGGTTTCTGAAAATTGAGATTTTTATTTTGAAGGTTAATGTTGGATTGGGTTGGTTTAATTGAATTTTATTTTTCTGAAGCAAATAATAATATTTTTATTTTGAAGGTTAAATGGTGTTGATTATTTTTTTAAGAAAATAGGAGAGAGAGGGGAAGGAAATGGCCAAAATACCCCCTGTAAAGTGTAAACTTAGCACATGAGGAGCACATGCCTCTTTTCAGTCCAAAAACTGGAAACTCAGCTAAAATTGAAAGGTTAGAATTTTCTAAATCAAAAATAGAAGAACTGAAGTAGAATTCACGACAAAGTCGAAAGGATATAACATAAATTTACCCGTAAATTTAATTGTGAGCAAGTAATGAAAATGTATGGTCTTGATCTCTATTCTTTCTAGATTCAATTTAGCTATTACTCCTTCCGTTCATTTTTAAGAGCTCCACTTCGTAAACCCAATTTTTTTATGGCGATATCATCATTACGCTCTAAAAATTTATAATTTTCCTTACTTACCCTCTATAAAGATATATCATTATTATACTTTTACTCACTAACTTTTCAAATTAAAATATACTTTTAGGGACAAAATAAAAAATATTACAATTTTTACTCACTAACTTTACGAATTTGATAAAATAAACCTTATTCACGGTTCCTCCATAAATAAGATTTTGTCCAATGTACAAGGAGGACTCGGTACATGTTTTTGTGAGTTGTGACAATATTTAAGGTTATTATTATTATTATTATCTGGGCCTATTACCTCGATTGGCCCTTTTGTTGTCGGCCGGCAAGTTGGGCCCAAATTAGATTTGGGACCTAAACCCAATTCTATTCGACACTGGATGTGACATCAGATAATGACACTTCTGACGTTGTCTTTGCCGTACTCATAAATATATATAATTCTCAATTATTTGGGATTTGGAAAAGCAAAAAGCAGTAGAAGCAGATATTCTCTCGTTTTTCAAGGATCAAGGAAATTCTTTTCATTTCTATTTGTGTGAACAAAAGAAAACGGTTAGTGGCACCGACGAACTTTATATACCGATAAGATATTGATGACTTTCGCACGGATGATCCGAACTGTTCAATAATTTTAAAATAATAATTTTAAGAAAAAATCAAGTGGGCTTTTAAAAATCAGCTCATTCCGATCTTGAAATCTGAATGAAAAAATAAAATATTCGATCGAATACCTACACATATTGGATCAAACTGATTTTTTGGAAGCGAACTCAATTTTTTTAAAAACAATTATTGAATGGCTCGGATTATCCTTACAAGACCCATAGTGGGTCGGTACCCTGGCGTTAGTCATTTGGTTGGTACTCTTATCATTTCGCATGAACAAAATGTCCTTTTTTTTTCCTCTCCTTTTTTGGAAGTTTATTAACAAAAGGTCTAGAAACACAATTTCGGAAGCAATGAATCCGAAGCCATTTGATATATAGAGCTCTACATGAATTTAATAGTTTTGAGCCCATTGTATCCGTAATGTGTTTTAAAATTCTATTTCTAGCATTGCCTTTGTGTAAAATACATAGTATAATTCTAGCAAGGGGAGATATTTTTTTTATAACTTAGGTATTCTGATCAACTTATGTCCACCTTGACTAATTCTGGGGGCACAATCTCACTACCCACTTGCGGGCTCAATCAAAACTGGAGCAAAGTCTTGTATGGACAATCCCCGGCCAAATTAAGGAATTTATATCATCTAAGAGGGTTCAAACCTGAGACTTTAAGATAGAGCAAATCCCTAAGTCTCAGGTCTTGAACACCAAGCCAACCCCTTTGGTTAGCATGAGGAGGTATTCTAACAAGAAGAATCAGAGAAATTTGACGACAGCTAATTTATGAGTGATATAACTAGATAAAGCAACCATCAGCTGATATGGTATTTTCTTTCTTACTTTTGACAAGTAAAACTAGATAATATTACTATGTAATATTTTTGGAAGAAAAGAATACAATATACGTGAAAAATATTGAACCGTTTTGGGCCTTTTGAACCAACATAATGTAGTTCTATATGCCTATACACAAGTTGGAGATGGGGTTATTTTTTTCCAAAAATAAAAAATAAAAGAAAGCAAAAGAGCGAAAAAGAAAAAGAAAAAAAAAAAAGAAAAGAAAAGAAAGGGAGGGTGAAATAAAGAAAAAGTCCTACCATCAGTTGGTATCATATAAAAGCAAGATACCTCCTGTTATCTTAAGTGTTTTAATGCATCTTTAAAATGGAAAGGAAGATTGGTGAATGACAAAAATATCACATTAATTTCCCACTACCTCTACCTACTTATATTTAATTATTAAAACCAAAAAGAAAAGAAAAAATGGGCATGCCACATAAAGATAAAAGAAAAGCTTCTTCACCCCCCACAAAAGCTAATCATTGCTGGATAGAGACAAAACCTAATCTACATCACTCCCAATATTAACAGCCCCACAAAGATTTCAACTACAAAGTTGGACACTGCACATGCTAAAAGGGCTGGCTTTACATACTGTGTATATGACAAGTTCCCATTCCAAGAGTTGGTTTGCCCTTAATTAACTATATATGTGTTCAGAACAATTTATGTGTATCTCGACTAATTATTTGATACCAATTCCACCATCTATTCATAGATAATTAATGATGTTTGTAAACATACTCATAACCACAAACCAACGTTTTAATTTTGAAAATCACGATTGCAGGATCCATTAAATTATGTGCGCGTAGAATAACCAAAGTGAGAAGAGTTTTGTGGAAGGATTGATTTTGGAGAGAGAAAAGTACTCGTAAATGACTGATCTCACTATATTAAACTGTGTAAGTCACTCCACTATTAAATAGTACTGTAAGAAATTTTATTTACACCTCTTACTCTATATGTTGAAAATATTTCAAGAATTGTTGTATGTGCTTCAATTGATACTGCATGCATAAACTGAATTGTTTATCCTAATATAAATAGGCCAGGTTTTTTTTTTTAATGAAATGATACTTCTATCCGTATTTCATTAGTTCAATGCTAGTATTACTTTTTGAATCACAAGTCAAATAGTGTTAAGTGGACATATGGTCATAATCAGAAACGGCCCTAAGCTAAGACACGAGAGGCAGTCGCCTAAAAAGGTACAAAATTAGGGCTAGCTCCGACAACTTTCAGTATCCAAAAATAATCTCTCCTGAAGAATTTTTCAGTGCTGAGCAAGTATTATGTGGTGTCTGCTCAACGCATCCAAACCGTCCATTACGTTTTTGGACAGTTCGAATTTGGAGAGAGAAAAAAGAGAGGAAAAGTATTGGGGTGAGAGAGAAAAGAGGACTTCAATCCGAGCTGTTCAAAAGTGTATCAGACGGTTCGGATGCACTGAACGGATACCATACACGTGGAATATACCCGCTCGACACTGAAAAATTTCTTCTCGTCTTGGTATCCAAAATATAACCCAAAAAAATAAAAAATTAGGGTGCCTTCGTTGAAATTCGTAGGGTTCGTCCCGCATATTAGGGCTACAAAAAAATAAAGGAACCGACGACATACATACCGACGACCATGCGGGGTCTACTATGGATACTGTATAGAAAATTTGAGCCGTTCAATAATTTAAAAAAAAACTCAAATGCATTGCGAAAAATTAGTTCAATCTGATATGTGTAGGTGCTTGATTCAATTTTTCTACTTTTGGAAAACCGAAAAAAATGAAAAGATTGGATCGAATATTTACACATATTAGATTGAACTGATTTTTCGCTATGCCCACTTGATCTTACTTTTTAAATTATTGAACGACTTGAAATTTTCGAACCCATAGTGGCCCCACGTGGCTGTCTCCCGTTAACAAGGGGTCTTTCATGGTGCGGGGGGGTCCAACTTGCTAGACATTACTGTCTCTCGTTATCCGTGATGTTTGAATTTGGAAAAAGAGAAACAACAAAGAACTACCACTACTACTACTGCTATTAGGTTCGGTTCCGGAACAAAAATAAATTTTTATTTTTTAATAAGACAATTTCAAGTTTAAAAATTATAAATTTATTAAAATATAAAAATATATATTATAAATCTTGTTGAGAAGATCTCGATGAGATCTTTTTACAATGCAAAAAAAATTTAAAAAATGTTTTTTATTTATTTTATTTTTAAATTTAAAAATGTGAAATAAACTGTTTATTTTTTAAAAAGATTTCTGAAACGGACCTTAGTACTACTCTTGTTGACCTATGAGGAAAACGACGACATATAATACCAGCCCCTTGTAGAATTTGGGTTACAGCAAAAATCTACACAATGGGAATGCCGAATGGAGGGTCCTACCTACTCCTAGCTCGTTAGGATAATGGAGTACTACTATTTACGATCAAATTAGACTAATGATTGGGGTGTTTTGCTTTAACAATTATTAATTAATAACATTATATTATATGGGCATGGTTTTCTCCTTTTCTTTGGTAAGGGTATCATCTTCTGCCAATTGAATGTCTTTGCGTATACTATCATGTTTTTCTCTTTAGGAAAAGAGTCTTACATATGGAGTAATAATCAACTTATTTGGGTACATTTGATGTGTTATATAGTCTTCAATCAGGCTAGGGCAGCATGTTGATGGGATATACCTGCCATATAGCAAGGAGTGAGCAGAAGAAACTACATATGGCTTCGTTGTGTCGTGTGGTAGCTAGTTTACGTACTTTTATCTTTAGTTTTTGTGTGTGTGTGTGTGCGCGTGCGCGCGCGTTCGTGTTTCGATGAAATAAAAACAATGAAAAAGAACACAAGTCCTTTAAATTTGTGTGCATTAGTTAATTTCAAAATTTTAAATTAGAATTTAATTTCCTACAACCATCTTTTCCTTTTGTTTTTCCGTTTAGGGATAGTTAATGCTGGAGCCGCTGAAATGTCCCAATTTTTTTTCAAAAACTAGATTACTTCTATTTTGTGGGCATTATGTTATTTTTTTTGAGTTATGGTGTAATTATGCATGTAATTACATTTGTGCATAAAATCATATGTTAATTAGTCATGTTTCTAGGTTAATGTTATGTGACTTGTACATTAGTTTTACAAATTTTATTTTGGCAATTGTTAGTAATCACTAGAACCTAGTCAATAGGGTAGTCTTATTAGGTGGTGGCAACCGTTGTATTCTAAGAGACAGATGCCAATCGGTATCTCAACCACCATCTGGGAGGCGATGAATCTGCTTTAAAGACACGCACCGTGTGAAACAAAGACTTTGGTTTGGTTTGTAAATCGTGTTCTTGAATAGATTGGTGAAGTCTCGCAGATATTCACCACGTACTATTGATATTAGTGAAGATTTCATAAATACCTTCTATTATATATGTTGTACCGTTGGTAGAGTTTTACTCATGTATTTTTCCAGCAAGTAGTGTAATAAAATCTAGATCTATTTTTAGAGACTGGTTTTCCTAATATCATCAACCTTAACATCTAATTAATATCAATCACCTTACAAGTTACTCCTTCGATAGGACATATAACTCAAGGAAAAACCTCCATTATTGTAAAAGTAATAAAATCTTGCATGCCTTTGACAAAATAAAAAAGTGGCCCTGTAATCTAATTTCAGAGCAACTTTACTCACCCACCCGATAATGTTGTTTGTTTAGAGGACTTTGGATGGCTTGACTTTTTGTGGAAATGGGAACTCTCTCTCTCTCTCTGTCTCTCTGTCTCTCTCTTACTTTTTGTGGAAATGGGAACTCTCTCTCTCTCTCTGTCTCTCTGTCTCTCTCTTACTTTTTGTGGAAATGGGAACTCTCTCTCTCTCTCTCTCTCTCTCTCTCTCTGTTTGTTTTTTTTTCTAATAAGGGGCTCTCTCTCTCTCTCTCTGTTTGTTTTTTTCTAATAAGGGCCGGGTTCCCTTGTGTTGACCCTGTTTCATGGGGACTACAACTTGTTCTAAAAAAGACCTACCTGGGTCACTTGCTTTTGGTTTTTGGGTACCTCAACGAATTGGAAATTTTTTGTTTGAATGGGAAAAGAAGAATTTTATTAATCTTGAAATGAAAGATACAAAGATTAAAGGAAATAAGAACACAATGGCATTACAATTGGGAGAGAATGTGCATATATTCATAATATTTGTTCCACACCCCTTCACGTAAAACGTGTTCATACTTGGAAAGTAATATGAGTCATCCGATCAAAAAAGATCAAAAAAAATATGAGTCATCATCTTGTATTTTTTTATGTGAGTATGGGTACCATGATTTGAACTCTTGACAGTCAAATGACACCACAAGAGTGCCACCACTATATATTCATTAGAGATTCATTACGTATATACATACATGATACACACACATATATAAAGATATATATATAGACACAATATTTTGGTTTGACGGTCAGAGTTCGGACCCTTTTACGCGCACCACATATATATATATATATATATGTGGAGAGAGAGAGAGAATGTGTGTGTATCACACAACCTCATGGGCTGAAGTCTTTTGGAAAGAGGAGGGTGGTTGGTTTTTCCACTATACTGCGGTCAAAGGAAAAGCAAAGACAATATTCCATTCTTATGAGACTCATGGAAAATCTCTGGATATCTGCTTTGGAAAAAACTCCATCCAAAAACAAATTAGTCTGCCACCGTACATAGTCTTTAGGGTAATCCCAAAAAGAAAACAAATGAATAGTTTAAGATTGACACAAGACGGTTAATTAATTAATCCCTTTTTAATTAAGTTCAACTTAATTATTATTAACTAACAACTTTTGTGACATTAATTTTCGGGATATTGATTTTGGCACTTCAAAAATTACTACCGGCACTCTAACAAGTGGGAGTGCCAAAATCAATTCTTAATCGAGATTGATTTTGACACTCCAATTTTACGGCGCCGACATAAATTTTGGAGGGCAAAAATCAAAATCCTTAATTTTTTTGTTCATAAGTTAATTGAACAACTTTGACAGAAAAAGGACAAGTTTGTGTTGGGATATAAATTCTTGACTTTAAAGCCATATTCTAACCTGTGGAAGGGTACACTGCAACTTCATGGGTGGGTATGGGTGGTGTCTGCAGGGCCTCTCTTTATCTAGGGCATGCCCATTCTCAATTCTGATAAAGCTAAACTACAGAAGGTACGTACGTACCGACATATGGAGTACTTTCACAGTGGAATGAATACACATACATATATTCCCACCTCGACTAAAAGATAACAAAATTTTCTAGAAATTAATCTAAAAGAGTTGATAGAATTTAAGAGGGTTCGAATTTGAAACCTTAGGAGGAAGTAAGCTTATAAATATTAAGAAAGATAACGGCTCATGACATGTTATGATAATTAATACCCGTCAATGGCATTTTCAACATTAATAAATATTCTTAGTATATCTTTAGCGGGTATTAATTATCTAAACACTTCTTTCGTTTTCATTTTCTCTAATCTTATGCCCTAAGTCAACCCCTTTGGCATTACACATATATTCAGTCCCGGTCCAATTTAATTTTGTGGGCCCAGTTTGAGCCCACATCACGTTCATTGCAAAAAATTACTTGGAATTACAATATTTAGTTTTCCCTTCTGTATTATCAGCGCTAGACCACTTGTATATATGAAATGAATGTAAACAAAAGTCAAATTAAGCTTGTGAGTAACTACATCATGCTGTAAGTCAACAAAAAATCCAACCTGACAAATTTTTAAACCTGATGTATATTGTCAAGTTGAAGTATATTTTTTTCATACATCAATTTTTTGTTATTAAAATTATATATAATATATATATTCTCGTTACCGCTGAATCAATATCATAGAGCCGTTGCTCGGACTCTCGAACAAAGAAACCAACAAGTACGTGTTCCAATTATATGAATGACAATGACATATTTTCTTGGTGGTGAATGTTGTATAAAAATTCAACCTTAGTTTCCATCAAATATCAAATTGAACTTGTCTCTCAATCCGGCATACAAGCAAGACCATATCATGATGTTGGATAATAATCTTGTAGGGCAATCTCGCTTTCAATCTTCTGCAAGCTCAAAGCTGAAACTATAGCATGTGTGGAGGTGAACAACAGGACATACATATATTTACATCTCTCTCTCTCTCTCTCTCTCTCTCTCTCTCTCATATACAATTCAAACAACCATGGACTTGGCTACAAGATCCGGAGTACCAAAGAAGAAAAAAAAAAAAAAGAGAACTTAGCTACAAAACCAATAAGTAATTCTACAACTTTGACTAGTTTTTGTTTTGACTAGTTTCTCAACCTTTGGTTCTGATAATAGTGATTGTCCCTCTCCCTTGGGTGTGGATTTTAGTGAAGGCCACCACAGCTTTGCCAGATAAGCCCGGCCCATCGGGTGACGTCACCAGTGGCCGGCAAGCGTAGTCTCCGACGGGGTGCCTCACCGGCCGAGTCGGCGGCATCAGTATCCTCTCGTTTATGTCGTTCAACGTCAAGTCCCCTTCAACCCCACCGGGCTTCACCAGTGCAAATGGATACACCACTCTTTTCATCACCCCCCTCTTCTTTCTGTTGTTATCACCACCCTCTAAACATAAAAAAACAACTAGAAGTGAGAACCCAAAAAAAAAAACAACTCCCATGTGTCTAAGCGGGTGGATCTGTCGATGTATAACGACAAACGCATAATTTTAACTTCAAGATTACACAATCACTCAAGATGCGGTTAAGCTAGTCTAGAGACCTGATCTAGTGTGTGTAAAAAATCGATAGATATTAGAAAGATATATAACATTTTAAAAGATTGCGATCGAATAGTGGATGTGACCATAGAGGAAGTATAATTTTGTATTTGAAATAAATTTACTTATGGCTCATTCGGCTAAATAAATTATTTGGTTTATTTTTTTTTTATTCTTATTCAATTTTTTTTTCATTTGTTAGTTTTTCGTCGATTTTTTGAGGATTATTGCTTTGTCATGACGGGAGGAATCTAAAAAATAAAAAATTACGATCAAAATTTACATTTTTTTGAATAAAGACAAAAATAAGTCAATAAATTAATTTTTTTTGTCTTTATTTAAAAAATTAGATTTCGATCATAAATTTTTACTTTTTAGATTCTCTTCGTTATGACAAAAGCAATAATTCTAAAAAAATATCGACAAAAAACTAATAAATGTGAAAAAAATTAAATAAAAAAAAAAAAAGCTAAATAACTTAGCCGAATTAGACCTAGTCCCTCGGAAAGATTCTTTACCTGCCACAAGCAAATATGCGCACAAACAATAAAATAATTCGAAATAGGAGACTTTAACTAATCGGCGCATAGGGTGAAAAGTATACACAAATTTAAGGGCCGGGCTGTATAATTCTTAGAAAAATATTCATAGCTATACGACTATTTAAACAGGCTTTTCAAAATTTGGAGTGAGCTCCCATCCCCATGTATGTGAGTTTGTAATTTGTAATTTTGTATACAAAACTCTCCCCAAGGGCATTGAGGCATTTGAATAATTTTTCCACGTGCAGAGAGAGAGAGAGAGAGAGAGAGAGGTACCAGAAGGAGAGCTGGGGCCTAAGGAATAAAGGGTCTCTTTGTCAGGTATGGAGGGCTTGGTGTTAAGTGAGTCCCTGTAAGAAGAGGAAGAAGAATCAAGAGCTTCAGAAGCTGATATTTCCTCTTCCGGTGTTTTCATCTCTCTGAAAATGCTGCTATGTTCCTCCCCTGTCATCGTGGAAAACAAAGACATGCACATTAGTAATACCGATAACGACGACAATTTCTAATACAACTCCGGTGTTTTTATGTCCACCTCGACTAATTCTACAAATTTTAAAAGAATAATCACATATTGTCCGTTAGCAAAGTGCCCGATTAAAGGTAGGACAAAGCCATTGTCCATTATGGATATCCTCTCATATATGCTTACGCTTACGTATATTTAAAGTGTTGATCTTATGCACCTGAAATTCCATTGAAGCTAGTCGTCATCATCTGGGTCATGTAACTGAGATTCTCTGAACAATTCTCAAACTGGTTCAATTCCCAGTAACTCTGCACACCTTGAAATTCAGTCTTTCCACCAAAAAAATGACGAAATCCAAAAGTCTTGTTCTACAAAATAAGAAACTGGTATACAGAATTACTACTTAATTGTTTATTACCTTAACAAGCTCTTTTGTTTCTCTGGATTGATGATGATGGTCGGCGAACAACATCAAGCGGCGTCGTTTAGACCGATCATTGCATTCGAACAGAGCATCTTGTAGATAACCAGTTGAGAAATCAGAATCGTAGGGCGACACAATTGGTGGAGTGCTGCTGCTTTCCATCACTGCAAGTCCATAAGGCCAAACACGAGCTAGCTTATACATATGCTTATGTGTATAAATCATTGCAGAGAGAGAGAGAGAGAGAGAGAGAGAGAAGTATATTACAAGCTGGAGACATGTCTGCGTTGAAAACTCCAAGGTTGTGAAAGTCCCAACCTAGGGAAGAGGTATGGAGATTGCTGGTGTAAGCAATGGAATGAAGGTCTCCCATTTGTTTCTCTTTGCTCTCGTGTCCTAAGTTCATGAGATGTGTGTATTTAAAGTAGAGAAAAAGAAGCCCAAAGAGTTCGTCCAATGGATTGGTTGGTTTACTCTTTATATAATTGACTACAGTGTAATTATTAGGATTGACGGTAAGAAAGTAAGTTTTTATAATTTTTTTAGTCTGGTGTAAACGATTTGTCTTTGACCGTTTATGTCAAGACTAAAAAATTCACAAAGAAAATAAAAGATTAATTAAAATACGCGTAATCTGGTCCGAAGAATCTGCTCGTCGAAAAAACAAGTGAGAAAATCTAAAAAACAAGGGAGAAAATCTGATATTGATCTTAGAAGGAATAGTCAGACAGTCAGTCAATGCCAAGGAAGAGAGGAGGAAAAAAAGGGGAAAAAGGATGTTTTCTTGGGATTCTGAAAACGGGTCACTATAGTCATTTTGCAAAATTGTGGGGACTAAAATAATTGCAGTGGTTAGGATATGATGATGTTGCGTTGTTATATGGTAATGGGACATGGATTCAGAGACACAATTCAAATTTCAGCTTTTCCTTTTTCATTTTTACTTCCGACAGTACCACAAAATGTTCATCGTTTCTTTCCTTTCCTTTCCCTTTGGATGTGGAAAACTTTCCACTTCAATATTCTTACCTACTGTGGGGTCTTACAATTGATTATAAATCAACCCTCCTCAAAATTAGTAATGCTAAGAATAGGAAATGCTTGAATAGAGAGATACTTATTTACAGCTGCTCTTTACGGAAGCATTTAATCTCAATCGTCCAAAAGTGTTTTGGACGATCTGAATTAAAAATAATGTATTACGGCTAATAGATAATCTATTAACGGTAATAAATTATTTTCAATTCGGACCATCCAATACACTTTTACATAGCCGAGAATGAGTTCCTTAAACTTTCTTTATGGAAAGCTCCATAAAGAAGTTTTTCTCGCTTGAATACACTCTTTTCAATACAGGTATTCTTTTTTTGAAAAACAAACAAATTAAATAGTTTGGGAATAAGTGGCACCCTTGTTGTCCTCCAACATTTGAAATTTAATACTATAGAATGAAATTGAAACATAAACTAGAAAAGGAAAACGATGTGATCTTGCAAAGATTTATTTCGTTCACACATGACATGTTTTACTAGTGAATCAACCAGCTGCTATATAGGAGTGGCCTATAGTCAATGATTGAATTGAAACGGAGATAGCTGCTAGCTCGTAGCCAATGTGGTAAGGTTGATAACATTTGAAGGTTATAAATCCACCATTGTTATATTCTACGACCTTGAGACCATGGAAGGTGTAGTAGGCCGAACGTGATAACCCGAGCCCATATTCACGAAGGTCGGATCATAAACAGGATCGAAAGGGGTAACCATACTCAAATTCGGGTTTGGCTACATCCAAGGCTTAGTAGCGAATAATGGGATACCCACTTGGCGGATAACTCTGGAAGAGAGCCTTCAGGTTCGGCCACCTTCGAGATGAGCTGCTCATTGGCCCACTCCTTTCTGCAATTCACTTTGCCTTCAAGCTCGGCTTAAGTTTGAGGCTCAGCCAATCTTGACACTGCGTGCTCCCCACATGCTGAGGCAGTTACGCCAAGAGATAATGATGAGTGCACATGGAGGCGCCGACTCACATCCAAAATGGTTACCAGATCTTATCAGTGATGTCACAATGACGTTAGTCGACCCGTGCAAGGCACATGATCGTACTTGGAGAGCAAGCCATACAAACTCTATAAATATCAAAGGATAGCAACCCTAAAGAGACACACACAGAGACATTCCTATACTAAAACCCTAGTCTCTTTCCTCTCTCTCTGCACATACTTATCATCTTGTCGGAGGGCCTTGCTGGGAAACCCTGGCCAGGTCTTAGTCGTGCGTTTACTGTGCAAGTTATTGTGAGAAGGTTAGGCAACCCCTAAACCAGCGGAGGAAGGACTCGGATCAAGGATCACGGGCCACACAATTGATGAACCCGACATGAACCCTCAATCTTCTGATTCAAATGGCTCAAACCCTCTTCAAACCACCTTCCTCTACAAAATTTAACCACCATGGGCGGAGATCCACCAAACGTTGCCATTTCGGGAGCCAAAGATGTCGGTGGAAACACAATCCTTCTACCGTTCTTGAAGAGACACATGTCCATCTCCATCCCCGCAAATTTTGGGCTATCTCCAGCCACAGACGACGTAACGACGGCTACATCTGCCTATTATAGCGACGCGACGACGAGAGGGACAACTAACTAGCTGCTCTAAAGGCAGAGGTGGCCCAAATGAAACAACAAATGCAGCAAGACGCAGCTCCTGTCACATCCAGATCTGCTGGAGGCGGGAGGAGACGAAGGCAAATACCACCTCCACCACCACCACCCTCACCACAGGAGCGTCCTCACGAAATAGGCCACCGTGGCTCTGTGAAGGACTGCCTTGGCTTCACACCAGACATGGGTGATGCAAGGGAGATAATCCTTTACAAGCAGCCTACAACATCTGGAGCGCATCACTCTAGGAGCCACCATGAGCGAACTAAAACAGGGGATACCGAGTCATTCACGAGCACATACTCGACCGGCCGCGCGGAGTTCTCTCGCACAATGGTTTCCCACTATAGCCGAGACTCCGTAGAAACCAGGCGCCATGTCTCCGAACGCCTCAGGGAGATCCCACCAGAAAACTTGGACCATGAAAATCAGGCTCGGCGGAACGGAAAAGGCGTAGGAATCGAAGGGTCGAACAATGACACCAAGACCCGTTGGGACAAAGAGAAGACTGTTGATGGCCCTCACAGTACAACAATAGATTTGAGCGATAAGCTTCGATATCGAGACCACGAAAAATCCTCTAAAAGAGATTCCAAAAGAACGAAGATAGATGACCACACCAAGCTGCCACACCCTGGCTTTGAACGACAGTTGAAGGACCTTGGCGTCTCCCCTTTCATGTCCCACATCATAAACACGAGACCTGAGTCTACCTTCTATCTGCTGAAATTTACATAGTTTGATCCAACCACTTGCGAAGCTTATATCTACTTGATCCACTTCCGTCAAACTATCAAACTCTGCACCTTGAAAGATGAAGTCAAGTGCAAGGTGTTCCCATCTAGCCTCGGTTCCCTTGGACTCCAATGGTTCAATAAACTGCCCGCTGGATCCATACGGAACTTGGTCGACCTTGAATGCGCCTTCAACATTTGCGTCGTCATGAGTAACAGGACTGCCAAGGAGCTTGAGTCATTATCCCAGATGAGGAAGCTCCCATCTAAAACACTCAGACAGTATGTCGAATGATACTGGCAATTGTTCAACGAAATCCCTGGAATCGAAGTGTACTGGGCTGCACGAACCTTCAAAAATGGCTTGAAAATAGGAAGCAAGATCTTGGACGAACTTGCTATATATCCGCCCACCACACGGCATGCATGGGCGAGTTGATGCATATTGTGGAGTGATTCTGTGCTCTCGAAGAATTTTACGCGGACCGAGCGGCTTAGGGAATATTGAATCCATCCACCCCCCCCCCCCCCCCCCCCCCCGCTCAATGGTAATGCCCCAACTGCCAGAACCAATCATAACTCAGCAGTCCCAGCCAAAGAAACACGTCAACAATATCAAAGAAGGAAAGAAACTCCTGCCGAAGGTGCATGACTATGTGGCCGAAACCACATACTTCCAAGAGCCCATCTGGTCTTTCCTAAAGGAGATCATGAGGCAACCGTGGTTCGAGTGGCCAACAGGAAAGCTTGGCGCAGACACTAGCCAGCTAGATCAGAACCAAAGGAAGAAGTTGTAACGCCCCGAATTTTGGGTACATTAATGAGGCATTTATTACGTAATAAAGAGAGTCTGGCTCATTATTACATCATAAATACATCAAAGGGTACATTTATTCAACAAGGGAGGAACTAGGGCTCCTAACTACTGCCCCGCTTGCTCCTCCATTCTGGCAAGCTTCTCGGCACCGAAGGCCTCCAAGGTGTACATCTTACCCTGTTCATCTATGAGGTCTGACACATTATACCGGCGTCGCCACCCATATAATATGTCAGGGTCACCAAAAGATAACACAATGAGCTACAACGCTCAATAGGATAAACCTTACCCACCAACCTTAAACTTACAGACGATTCAACATAATACATAAGATGAACGTCAACAAATAACAATAACACATCCACAATCATTGATTAGCGTTCGTGTCCATGTTTTTACGTGTTTCTCCTACGCGACTCGTCGTAGACCATGTCATCCTTTTCATATACCGTTCAACCTTTCAAAAATCTTTTGTTCAACACACCCAACCTCGATTCTGCCGCGCCGAGTTCCCGAGTATCCTCACAATGGTTCCGCCACACCGCGTTCCCATTGGCACACAATTGCATTGTCTCCGTACCGCGGATAACCAAGCCACACACCCAACCTCGGTTCCACCGCGCTGGTCTCCCGAGTATCCTCACAATGGTTCCGTCGCGCCGGGTTCCCATTGGCGCACACACACACACACTACTCACATTATGCACCAAAACAGGTCATATTATAGTTTCAAAAATATTTCCTTCCTCGGAATATTTCCTTTCATTAACCACACCCTAGATGCCATGTTTTTACTTTTGTGGTTCTCGTGTCTCGTCTTCATGCATAGACTCCGTAGTAGGACAAAAGTAAGTATGAATCATTCATCGCAAACCAACTCTATTTTACACCACAAGTAATGCTAGCAATTTAAGTAAGCACGTTCATAACTCCTTTAAACATCAAAATACGAATACTTGGATTCACATGGTAAATAACCTACGTATTCATCGAGTAAGTATGGGTACCTACATTATACTTAGGAATAGAGATAAGGAATTCCTACCTTACTTCTTGGCGGTAGTTGGCTACGGAAGGTTAGTCAGTGGTCGGACGGAGTAACTTCCTACGGTGGTCTTCCGGTAGCTTCGAAAGAGAAGGTTTCTCTCGAAACTTCTTCTTGACTAACACTACTCTACTTTATGGATCGAAGGGTGGTCGGGTGGCAGTTTAATGGTGGCTTTGGATGAGTTTCTTGAAGAACACAAGAAGAACTTCAAGAACAAGAAGAACTAAGCAAGAACAAAGGAAGAATACAAGTTTTTCTAGAGAGAGAAGTTGCTAGGTGAAGGTGTGAGTTGAATGAGAAACATGGGGTGCTATTTAAGCCAAAATCTTGGGCTCTCCCTCCCCTCTCATGGCCGGCCCTCTCTCTCTCCAAATCCTCCATGAATTTGCTCCATTAAGTTGTCAAATCACATCACATGTCATCCATGCCTTGTCCAATCATATCTTAGGTGTAAAGCTATAGAATCAAGTAAGATCTTAGGCTTTTTAGGTGAATCTAGGTAATTACAATCTAGGTCTAGCTTGTAGTCAAATCTTAGGCTAACAAATGCTAGGATTGTGCCATAATGGCCCATCAATAGATTGTCATTAGGCAAATAGGCTTTGGGCTATTAAGTAGCTTGGAGTGTACTACACACTAGCACACACCTCACTTTCTCTTTCTTCTCCCAACCGGCCTCTCTCTCTCTCTCTCTCTTTCTAGTATACACACACACACACACACACACATATATATATATATATGTATATAACCAAGTACAACTACAATTAAGTACTATATGAATCTTTCTAGATTGCAAGTACAAGATTCCCTTATTAAAGAAATCAAATAAGCACATGTTTTTATTGAACTATAATATTAAAGTACAAAAGAATCTCAAGGTACAAGTTAAATCTTCTAGTCTTTCAAGTACAAGTCAATTAAAGAATAACTAATGGTATTAACCAATGGGTAATAATTTTCCTAACGGGTAAAGACCAATGAATAAAAGAAGTACAAATACTTTTATACTTAAAATAAGATTTCTTAAAAGACTACATGTCTTATATGTACTTTAAGCAAAATATAATAATGAAAATGTTATTAATCAATGGACAAAAGTTACCCTAACATTATGGACCAATGGATAAAGAATAAAGTAAGTTTGATGAGAAAGTTTGAAGTGACAAGATTGGCTTCTAAGAAACAAGGTACAAGATTCCTTTATTATGACTAGTCAAATCAAATTTATTAGAAAATTCCCTAATCACATCGGTACTTTATTAGTCATAAGACTCTATTACCTAAGGGTCACTAACTTTCCTAATGGTTATTACCCAATGGGTAAAGGATCCAAGGAACTAGGTAGTTGGTTTCTAACTAATCAGTTTAGAATCTAGTTCTATGTACTCGGGAAACTACTTAGCCAATGGTTAAAATTTAGGGATGAAAATCTAATTATCACGAAATATCGGAAATATAGAAGGAATATAAAAAGTAAAAATAAAATTCAAATATTTAACGAAATTTTTATTGACCAAAATTCAGGGGCGTTACAGAAGTGCTCATACCATAATGAGCTCAGCCATTACACAACAGCATGCGCCCCGTACAAAACACTGTTGGAGCGTTTAGCGGCCCAAGGTGATCTCGACCAATACATTGATCGAACCAAAACACCCGCCCGACAACCTGCCGGAAACCCCAACCCCAATGAACCACGACCGACGATACCTAGTGACGAAGGAATCAATCGTTCGAGCCAACCTCGATCACGCCTCCACTTCCAAAAAAGTATTCGCAGTAGGACCTGGATCCAAACGTCCACGTCCAGAAGAATTGCCTAAATGGACAAGCACTTTCACCGAGCGCGACCTCGAGCTTGTGCAAACCCCTCACTCCGATGCCATTGTTGTAACTGTCCAAATTGGAGTCCATGACGTCAACCGCGTCCTCATTGATCATGGAAGCACGACAAACGTCATGTACTATGACTTGTTCAAAAAGCTTGACCTACCAGAATCAGCATTGCAACCCACCGAAGTACCTCTCATCAGATTTAACAGAGCACCTATTTGGCCACTCGGTCGAATCTTCCTACCAGTCGTTGTTGGCTCAAAAACGTTGAGCATTGAATTCATTGTCGTCAACGTGCCGTGCCAATACAACGCAATTCTCGGCTGAACCTGGCTCCACGACATGTGGCCATCACTTCCATTTACCACCAGGTCCTCTGATTCATTGGGGCAAACGGAAGACATGAAGACCTACACGGCGATCAAGTCGCCTCTAAGGAGTGTTATGTTTTAGCTGTCCACAATTCCACCAAAGCCAAGCAAGTTCAATGGGTTGAGGTCCCGGACATGGCAGTTATTAACATCGACGAGAAAGCCAAGGACATAGCACAAGAGGACCTCGTCCAAATGCCCGTCAACGAGGATGGCTCTCGTTTCTTCTTACTCGGCTCTTCCCTAAGTGACGCCGAGCGTGAAGAAATGTTCCAATTCCTCAAGGACAACATTGACGTTTTTGCATGGACCTCCAATGAAATGCCAGGGGTCGAGCCCAACTTTATCAGCCACTCCCTCAACATAAGGAAATACGTAAAGCCAGTCGTTCAAAAGGCACGATGATCGGCAGCCGAGCATGCCGAAGCTGTCATGGACGAAGTCAACTGCTTGATGGAAGCCAAAGCCATCCAAAAAGTACAATATCCAACGTGGTTGTCAAACATAGTTGCCGTCAAGAAGAAGAACGACAAATGGTGAGTTTGCGTTGATTACACCAATCTTAACAACGCCTGTCTAAAAGATTGGTTCCCACTTCCCAAGATCGATCAACTGGTGGACGCAACGGCAAGCCACGCTCGGATTAGTTTCCTAGACGCCTACCGCAGCTATCGCCAGATAGCCATAGACCCAAAAGATATGGAAAAGACGGCCTTTATCACACTGGCCATATGGCATCTTCTGTTATCGAGTGATGCCCTTCGGGCTCAAAAACTCAAGCGCCACTTTCAACCGTGCCATCTTCAAAATGCTCTACGAACAGATTGGCCACATCGTGGAAGCCTATATCAACCACCTTGTCGTCAAAAGCCAGAAGGAATACAACCACCTCCAAGAATTAACAGAAGTCTTCAAAATTCTCAAACTCCACAAGCTCCGCTTGAACCCAGAGAAGTGCACGTTCGACATTAGTGCTAAAAAATTTCTTCGACATTTGGTCACAAGGTGCGGGATCGAGGCCGACCCCAACCAAATTAGGGCCGTTGCAGACTTACGGCCACCGAGAACAATCAAAGAAGTATAAAAGCTTACAGGAATGGCAGCGGCTCTGAACTGTTTCATCAGCAAATCCTCAGATAAATGCCATGCCTTTTTCCACGCATTGAAGGGTAAAAGCCGACGCAGTTTCGAGTGGACCCCAAAGTGCGACACAGCGTTAGCCGAACTCAAAGGCTACCTGAGCTCGGCTCCCCTAATGGTGAAACCAAAGGAATTCGAAACTCTTTACTTATACCATGTAGTCTTAATTCATGCCGTCAGTTCAGCTCTTGTTCAGCAAGAAGGCACCGACGACATGCCAATCTACTGCACAAGCAAGACACCCTTACCCATGCAAACATGCTATCTCCCCATCGAGAAGTTAGCACTTGCTCTAGTCTCGGCAGTAAGAAAACTCCTACCTACTTCCAATCACACACCATCACCGTCTTAACGAAGCACCCACTCAAGAGCCTTTTTCGAAAGGCTGATCTCTCCAATAGGGTCTCCAAATGGGCAGTTGAGCTAGTAAACTTTGACATTCGTTTCGATCTGCAGATGGCAATCAAGGGGCAGGTTCTTGCCAACTTCATCGCTGAACTAACTCCGGAAGACACAAAGACTCTCAACACTCCCCCACCACCTCAACCCGTGGCCGAACAAAATTCAGCACCAAAGCCATGGCACCTTTTTCAAGGAGATATTTGGCGCCTACATGTTGATGGAGCCTCCAACAGCAATGGAGCCGGAGCAGGGGTCGTGTTAGTTTCACCTTGTGGGACACTTCATGAAAGTTCTATTAGCATCGACTTCCCCGCTACCAACAATGAAGCCGAATACGAAGCCCTCCTTGCTGGCTTACGCTCCACAATAGCATTGAAGGCTGCCGATCTCGTTGTCTATTGTGACTCTTAACTTATAGTTAACCAAGTACTTGGTGACTATGAAGCTCGGGACCCTAAAATGTTGAAATACCAAGCAACAGTAGCCGAACTCATCACGCACTTCAAGAATTTCAAGATTGAACGAATCAAACGCGAGCACAATGCGCATGCAGATGGACTCGCTGGCCTAGCCTCGGCTGCAGAAGCCTCTAAATTCAAAACCATCAACTTTGACAGCATTGATCACCTAAGCTCTGACACCAATCGAGAAGTACTCAACGTTGAACTCGGTCCTAGTTGGATGGACGAGATTGTTGCGTTCCTCAAGCATGATACTCTACCATCAGACAAAAAGGAAGCATATCGCATCAGAAACAAAGCTGCTTATTACTAGCTCTCCGAAAACGACCAACTCTATAGGAAATCTATCTCTGGGCCGTATGACCTCGTTGTCCACCCAACACAAGTACTTAAAATTCTGGTAGAGCTCCATTCAGGTAGCTGCGGTTGCCATTCTAGCAGCCGTTCCCTTTGTCAACGGGCAATGAGCCAAGGATACTTCTGGAAGAACATGAAGAAAGAATGCGAAGAAGTCGTCCGCAAATGCTGACCATGCCAGCTATTCTCCCCCATCCCGAAGCAACCAGTCCAAAATCTTTCCCCAATCACGAGCCCTTGGCCTTTTGCTCAATGGGGGCTCAACATTGTGGGCAAGTTACCAACTACACCAAGTGGCTTTAAGTGCCTCATCACAACAACGGATTTATTTCACAAAATGGGTAGAAGCCGAGCCTTTAGTGACAATCACAGAGGCTGACGTTCGGAGATTCATTTGGTGAAACATTGTTACAAGGTTCGGCGTTCCTTATGCCATTGTCTCAGACAACGGGACCCAATTCGTCGGCAAGAACCTCACCAGCCTCTGTGCCGAATTTGGGATACACTTTTTCAATTCTACCCCCACATACCCTCAAGGAAATGGACAGGCTGAAGCAATGAACAAGACTGTCTGTGTTGGGATTAAACATAGACTTAACTCCAAAAGAGGCAAATGGGCAGAAGAACTGCCATGAGTGCTTTGAGCTTATCGTTCCACACCTCGTCGATCAATAGGCCACACACCTTTTTGCACGACGTTTGACATAGAGGCTGTAATTCCTTTGGAATCCAGATTTCCAACCTTGAGAACAGAGCATTTTAACCCAAAAACCAATGAAGCAGCTGTGGAACAAGAACTGGTCTTGGCAGAAGAGAAGCATGATAATGCTCAGCTAAAGCTGGCAGAGTACCAGTAGTAAGTCACCGAAGGATATAACCGTAATGTGAGTACAAAGACCTTCAATTCAGATGACTTGGGTTTGGCAAAAAGTTGTGCAAGCCAACAAGAAAATGAAATTCAAACCCAATTGGGAGGGACCTTTTTGTGTCGTCAAGAATGCTGGTGAAGGTGCTTACGTGCTGGAGGACATGAATGGAAAAATCCTTACCAACCCGTGGAATGCATAGAATCTAACAAAGGCATGCATGTGAACAACCTATTCAATATTTACTTTGTGCTCGGCCACGTCCTACTATTAGCTACTCCTTAATTTACCAACTTTACATTTTCTAAACGTCTTGGCTTCGGCCTCATTATCTACTTTACTTCATTTCAAGAATGGCTTCGGCCCTTAGTTTTCATTTCCCACTTGTACTCCAATGTTTCTCAATACCAAGAAGAATCTTGTTTGGCAATTAATGTCTTCTGCACTTTTTAGCTTGTTTCAATTATGTTTTCATTATAGTAATTCACCCTCGGCAAACTCTGCCAACAACAAACGTTGACTTCGGCCACACCCACAAACGACTTTCATGCCATTGCTTTGGCCACTATTACTGCCCCAAGAAGCAAAAATAGGACATATGGTCCACTGAGCCTAAGACAGGCATCACGGTTGGAACTTAGGCTTTGGTTCGGCTTGGCAAGACACCAAGGTCGGTCAATGCCCAGTTATGCTCACGGTTCGGTGAACAAACCACCCACAAACATTTAACAGCTTTTAGTCCTTAATCCATCGGCTAAGGGCTGGCACTGTGGCCGAGCCCCAACCTCGAGTAAGAGGCACCTATCACATTTCTTTTCCTAAGTATTGTTTCCCAACGAGCACATTAACCAAGAACAACGCAAGCTTGCCAATGCATCAATGATTGCCCTACCATTCTACTTTGGTCAAGGCTCGACATTTACACAACTTTAGATTTGTTCTTTGGTCAAGATTATACCTAGTCAAACCCAGACCAAAGTGGGGGCTACGGACATATCATTACTCGAAAAAAGCAAACTTTCCAAAGGCTTAAAGAGTGAACACTTCAAATAAGAGCTTCAGACATCCATTCATCCTAAACCAAGAGATACAAATTTCCAACATTTAGAGCTGTCCAATCCATTCATTGAAATTTAAAGTACTTCAAAGCAAAAAACAAGTCTTAAGGAAATGAAAGGGCTAACAACTACGGTAACCGACCCCCTCAAAGTCGACACCTGCGGGTACTTCCCTCAGTCTTAGACAACATTCCCAACCTCAGCATCGGCATCAACATTTGGATCAATAGTCATCTCCTCGTTACCAATTTTTTTGGCCAGCTTTCCATCCCCAGCACCGTCAGTCACCTTCTTCGCACCAGATCCATCCTCACCTTCGACATCAGAAACATCCTCAATATCTTCATCACTCTTAGGATATTCCTCCGGAGGGAGAGGTGCACATTCCTCTTTAGTGTACGGCAAAATGAGTTCAGGAACCACAACAGCAGGAATCGACTTGGTTAAATTCATATTAGCTTCCAGCTGCAGAATACCGCATGCAGCCCTCACTCCATCTTTGTACCCCGTTCAGTATGCGATTGGCACCCGTTCTTCGATCGCCTCATTCACTATATTCCTAGCCTCCCTTATGTACTCGGCACCAGCTCGGTCGAAACTTGCCTGAAAGGCCTTCCCATCAACCTCCTTCATCTTTCTTTTCTCTATCCTCTGCACCCTCCCTAGTTCGCGCTCAACTTTTTTAGCCTTGTCCGCAGCCTCGTCTCTCTCATTCTCTATCTCCGCCACCCTGGCCTGAGCAGCCTTCAGGCTACCCCTCAACGTTTTCACCTTTTCACGCTCGGATTTCAGGTCGTCGTGATAGCGCCACTTCTCGGTTGTTGAAAGCTCGACCTTGTTGAAAGCATGGAGAAAAGCCTGCCCAGCCTGCGCAAAGAGAAACATTAGTGTCAGTATAAATTCAATAAAAGAAAGGAGGGCTTGGACAAACAGGAACTAAGTAAGCACTTGCATGGATCAGGCTTAGTTGAAGGTCTGGTGGCACCTTCTCCATGTTGTTCAGCAAGGCAAGGCCTTGAAGCATGGTAACGGCAAGCCCAGGCTCCAGCTTGACGCTATCTTCAACAGAGATCACCCTACCTTCGACCATGGCAAATGATGGAGAAAACTCATGGCCCGCAACACGATCGACTGAGCCCACCGGCTTCTCAACGACCCTAGAGCCACCTGTGGATGAAGACTCGATTCCCTTTTTTTTGATCAGGTGCAGAGTCGACGGCTTTGTCAGGAAAAAACCACGGGTCACCTTTTGCCTTTTCTCAACGGGCTCGGGGGATTCAGATGCATTGTGCCGAGCTGAGGCACCATCCTTCAAGTTGACATGAACCATGTTTCGCCTCGACATTTCCTCCGTAAATTTATGTATGAGGGTCGGAAAAGGAACGTTTATACCTGGAAGCTCGGTCATTTGGCTCTCCTTGAACCAGTATGAAGCCGGTTTGCTGAATGTCAAGAATTTCACCTCGACTCCTTCCCTTTGCCTTTTTCCCCTGGTTTCTGACTCCCCACTTTTGGATGTTCAACGCCCTTCCTCTTGCTACTAGCTTTCTTGCTCGGCTCGCCTTCTTTCTCCTTCCTCTTAAGCTTACCTTTGTATGAAGGGATATACCCAAGCAAGGTCGGCGCGTCTCGGCAAACTTGGGCCTTTAGTATGTCTACGTGCTTTTCGACAGCCAAAGACTGCTGAGTCTTCGTTATGGATCAGTGATTTGCAAAAATGGGGGATCAGCACAGACAACACAAAGGCAAAAAAAAAAAAATGGATTCGACGAAATAAAGGAAAATTTTAAAACAACCTCTGGAATCCTTTATCTTCAGCACGCTATACCGATGCATCGTTTGATCGTCTAACTCGTAATTACCATTTACTTCCACATAAAAATTCGCCCACTTGTCGGTGTCGAGCAAACCGTCTATCAACAGCTCCATATCCCTACGCATTGATAAGTATCTACGCTTGGTCTGACCATGCCTGGACATAATGTATGTGTGAAAGAGGTCATCAACGATGAACTCCAGATCGTGAAGCTCTTTTAGTGCAATCGCGGACATTACAATCCTATAATTGTTGATTGCAAGGAAATGGGGGACTAGGTTAAACCGAGCCAGAAGTTCCCTCAAGAAAGGATGAAAAGGGAACCGCAACCCAACTTCACATATCGACATCAAGGGCACGGTGATATGCTCGGGATGGTGCTCTCTTTTGCCCTTAATGCGGTTGGTAGCCACTTGGCTTATAACAACGTCGGTTGGGATGTGGTACTCTTGGCAAAAATTTTCGTACTCGTCAGGCTCTCCACTAAAAAAATGGGCATGAAGGCAAACCTAACCCCTATCGTAAAGGTCGGCGACCTCTCTATCCTCCGACAGGGCTTGACTATGCTCAGATTGTGCAGAGGTAGAGGCTTCGGTCTGGGATTGAAATCTAGAATCAGCTTCTGGTCCCAATTGAGACTCGGCCTTGGAATGGGTAGAAGGTGTGAAGGAGATTTCAAGCTCGGCGTCAAACTCACCGTCTCCATACCATAGTTGTCAATCCCGTACCGTACCGGCCGGTACCGGCCGGCACGTACCGGAATTAAAGAAAACCGGTACCCTAACACCCTAATACCGTTCCGGGCCAAATACCGGTCGGTACCGTACCGCTCGGTACCGGCCATTTCGGAAAATACCAGCCGAAAAACAAATACCGGAAATTCCGTTCGGAATGTTTGCAGTTTTTTTTTTGTTTTCTGGAACGCTAAAAAAAATAAAATAAAATAAATTGGTTTTGTTTTTTTTTCTGGAACGTCAATTAAAAAAAGTTGCCGGTTTCAGAATTTTAGCAAAACGTGGGCTTATCTATAGTACGTGCGCGAGGCTCAAAATCCCGGATTTGCACCCCCCCTGCGCGCGAATAACCCGTGACGCACACCCGGTTAATTGGTTTCCGAATCAGTTTTTCCAAATTGCATTCGGCCATGGTTTGTTTTCCCGAGCGTGCGAGACCTCTCCTTGGATTTTCATTCACAAGCTCACTAGTGTGCAAAGTCTTTTAAGGTGGAAAAGAGTTTTGTAACTAAGCAATGTGAGACAAAAAGGCAAACACAATATTTTATGACTTCACACCAAAATCCCAACAACAACAATTTATTTATTATGATCGTGAATCAGTAACAATGTCTTATGACAAGTATTATTGTTTAAAGAATTTTTCTGCGCGATTTATACACTTGCAATGTTTGATTTTGGACTCCAAATGGTGAATTTTGTTGTCTTAACATAGATATTTTATGATGAATTTCATGGTATGGGGGATTTTTTTGAATTATAATTATATATAATTATTATATATATTGTAGTTGCGGTAAATCCGAAACGGTACCCGATACCTGACCGGTACCAGTACGTACCGTACCAGTAGGAAAACCGGTACCCTGTCTGAAACGGTATTCAGAACTATGCTCCATACTCATAGATGCGTTTTGGCGTTGGAATCTTGAGAATCCCTAGACATGTTGGAAGCAATAGAAGAAATTTGGTGTCGGATTCAACTCCTACTCAACAGCACTCGGATCAGCGATGTAGAGACTCGCAAATTATTCTATTTTCTTTAATCATTTAAATACGTGGAATATTGTATTTTGAGGTTGAATTGATGTTTGGAAGTGTTGGTAGCAAGTGGGGTTTGATTCGGTGACCGTTGCAAAAAAAATTATTTTCTGTCCAGTTTGAACCGGTACTGGCTGTCGCTCAGTACTGGTACATGGAGTCCAGGAGTTGTGTTTTTTGGGCATTTTTGGGTTTATGAACCGGTACCGGTACATGTGTTTTTCTGTAATTTTTAACACACTTTTTGGACTTCTATAAATACCCCATTTTGTCATTTTTCACATCCAAACCTACAAAATAGATCTGGAAACACCCCATCTCACCTACCCAACTCTAACTGCTTCTGTCGCAACCTAACCTCTTAGAAAGGTTCACACCCCAAGCGTAGGGCTAGGTCGTTGAAAGCATAATAACCGGTAAGACCGGAATCGTTCCCACAGAGAAATCTTCTTTAGCGAATTTGAAATAGATGTTGCTTATAGATTGTGGCGTTCAAGCGGCCAACTTTGGAGTTTTGATTCGATTGACAAAATTTAACTTGGAAATAAACTAGGTTAAGATGGTCGAGTCAAAGGGATCGATTACCCACGACTTAGCCGTCAAACGGTTCCTTCATCTAACTCATGAGTGAACCGAAACCGTCCGGATTCCACTAGAAGAATTAAAAGCTGAAGACTACTAATAACTTAATTCAAAACTCTAATTCAAATTGAACTCATTTAACGCAAGTGAGAGACGAAAAAAGATCGTTCGCACGCGTAGGATTATCAAGCTCGTAGCACAAGGCGATAGACTTCATTGATCAAAGAAGCCACCAACTCCATGATCAAAGCTAGAAATCATGGGTTTAATTCATTCAAAACCTTGAGATTAAGTTAAAGTTAAGAGAAATCATTTAATGGACTAATCCATAGAGTGAACCTCACCCCATGACCGAACCGATTAACTACTCACTCATAATAAAAAGACTAGAAAGCATGATTAATCGATAAAAACGGAAATAAACTTGATTTATGAGAAGATCTAACAAGTAGCTACAACATTAATACATGAGAAACACTTAAATTTACTTGAGTTCTTGTAGAAAATAACTTGAAAAGCTTGAAAGACTAACAATGGAAATCCTAGAGCAAAAAACTAGAAAACTAAGCCTCAAGACTAACTATCTATCTATATATTTCATAAATGGCATACAAGCCTATTTATAGAGGTTATAAAAATCGGCCTTATAATGGACCAAAAGGTCCCCAAAATATCCCAAAAACATACTAAAAGTATAAATTTTCCATATATGGAAGGTTGAAATATTTAGCAAAAAAGGTGCTGGCCGAAGGGCGTTGGTACCAATACCTGAAAAATGAGGTATTGGTACCAACTCAACTATCTTCTAATTCGGCATGATGGTACCAATACCTGAAAAATGAGGTATTGGTACCTCTGTGTGAAAACTGCAGAACAGGGTCAGCTTGGGCCATCATGCCTTGTAGTGACCCGACGGCCTTCCAATACTTGATTTCTTGATCAACGGGACTTGAAGGAGCTATGCCTTGTGGCCTTGGACTCTCGGATGCCCTCGAGGGCTATCTTCGAAGCATTTGCTTTGCTTTATGAGCTTTGGCACATTCCTCGCCATCTTGACCACCGAATGACCAACGAGGCTTATTATGATGCCATTAGGATCCGGTGACAATGAAATATGTACCACCGGGCACTTGAACACTTGGTTCATCCCGGAACGTTTATTGGCATTGAAAACCGCCTTATTAGCACGTTTTACCTGAAATACACAAAAACGTACCTTACGTGCAATATCGCATAAAAACGATAATATATATGTACAAACACAACATACTAAAGGACTTAAGCACCAAGAATATGCATTATTGGGTGCTTATCACTAACCTCACCCAAAACTCATGATTTCAACCTCAAATCTTCGAGATCCAAGCGTTTCTGACCTCAAGAACACTTGATTTTCACATTTGGTGAACAATGGGTAAGTTTTGTGTTCTTGCTCACATTTTTTGGCTCTCGATCACGTTTTTCTCTCTCTCCTCTTAATAACTTGTTGATCCTTGCTTGTTTACCTTGTTTTTTGGTTATATTTACCCTAGATCTTGTAGCAAAGCTTGGGAGGAGCTTGTTCTTAGAAGATTTGGGCTTAATCCACTTGGTAGACTTAGGGTTTTGCTCAAAACCCACTTTGGTAGGGATTTCTTACCCTTTTTATACGTTTATGTGATGTTTATGTACCTAGATCATGCTTGGTTTCGTGCTTGAGATTGGGTTTTGCGTTTCAGTCGAATCTGGAAATTTCAGCCCGTTTTCTGAATTTTGGCAAACTTTAAACGGTCATGACTTCTTCATCCGATGTCCGTTTCATGCAAATTTTATATCGAATCGAAGGTCTCAAAGTCAGCTCTCATTTGCAATGGGAATCATCTGAAAAATCTTAGTACACAGAAAGTTATTACCGTTTGAGTAGAGGTGTGTCAATTTCTCGATGTCTATGGCTACTCCTAAGATTGTTTTCGTTCCGTATTATGACTCCTTATATGATTACAACACGTTTGAGTCACTCTTGAGTATGGTTGCTTGTGTCTTAATGACTTGTTATTCGATCTTGTCTCTTGGTACTCGTTAGAGTATGATATGAGTGTCATTGGGTAGAGAATGTACCGTAAGGTTAATAGTAGTACTATGGGCTATAAGGGATAATATAGTGAGTGTTATGGATGGACATGATGCTTGTCCAATGATCCGATCGGACATGTTTGTAAGTTTGTAATGCAATGCATGGCGGTAAATGAAAGAAGGTGAACTAGGAAAATGTTGTCTTCTTGTATTCGAATTGATTATGCATGTGTGTATGTCTGAGTTGATAATTTTAAATTGAGGGTCCTGCAATGCAAGGTGTGGTAATGTAGAGACTCTAGAGGGCCCACAACGCAAGGTGTGGTAATGCGGAAACTCGGGGGGAGAGAATTCAATGTGACGCAAGGGGTGGTAGCACAGTTGAATATCTTGCTTGATGAAGAGAATCATGGTTGACTTAGACGTTTATGTTAACGTTTGGATTGTTTGTTGATTAAGATTGTCGCTGCTGAAAAAGTGAATGAAAGGTTGATTCTATTGAGGTTTTATTAAAGAAAGAAATTTTGTTTTGAACAGAGGATTTTTTATAAAAATCCTCCGGTATTCCTGAGCGAATCAACGGATCCGGTATTTGGACACAAATCAATGGACTCCAGCATTCAAGCTCGAATCAACGGAGCTTGACCTGTGATGGTCTTGAGTTTTCTCTAAATTGTTTTTTTGGAAATCAAAAAGGAAAATTTTATGAAATGAGGCTCTATGGTGGATGGTATGAAAGAGGAAGTGGTTTGTGGCATTCATTGAAAAAGTTATTCGATGGTTGAACTATTGTTGTTGTTTGTTGATTGATATGAGTCTTAATGCTACTTCTAGTTGACGTGTGAATGGTTAGGGTTATCTCTAAGATGTCCAGAATCCCGAAGACTAAATTTGTCAGTTCATTTTGGTAACCTTTCTTGTATCTCATGTTCACTTGTTGAGTCTCATTCGCGTTTGGTGCATGTGTTATTGCATTTTCATATACCTTGAGTATATATTTCTCTACTAGGCTAGTGTAGCTCAATCTATCATTTTTAGGTAAAAAGCAAGGAAGTCAGCATGACATGCATCTCGTGCTTGGTGTTCATGTGCCTCAGAGGTATAAATGAGGAGTTGAATTTGTATTTTATTTGAAAGTAATATTCAAAAGGATGAATAATGAAAATTGTAATATTATTTTGGTATTTGTATAACTTGGGGCTTCGAGCCAAGATTGTAACTTTTAATTTTTAACTTTGAGAACTGGGGGAAAATAAGTCATTTGGGTATTATTGGTACATCGGTATTGATTGTATTTATTGAAAATGGTTGTTATTTATGTTGAAAATTGAGGGCGTGACAAGCGAGCTACCGGATTCGTCTCCCGAGCTTTCAGAATCGGAAGAAATCACTATCACAGGGTGAGCCAGACCTAACAAAGCAAGAATAGACAAAATGAGGAAAACCTCATCGTCGGCCAGAAGGCCAAGGAGTACATTACGTTCGGCTATCCTACTGGCCCACCCCAGCTTACACTAATGACGCAGGCTCGGGAGACTTTGTACGTTTGGATCTTCAGGCTCGGCATCTCTAGTGTCAACCAAACCAACCAACATCGAAGTTGGGGCTCGAAAGAACAGTTTGAAAACAAGGATGAGCATTACTATTCATGTTTGCCTTCGTACTATTCATACAGAACAAAAAACCCTAGAAAACCCAAAAAAAAAAAAAAGGTGCAAAATGGCACAAAAATTGTAGAAAAACAAAGAGCAACAAAAATCAAAGTCATACCTAAAGTCTTCGGGGAAATCTGACGGTAGATCAGCAAGGAATCGAGGTCGGAAGACGAAAAGGTGGAGAGAAGCTCTGACAATGGAGTTCTAGAGAGAGAAGGGGATTTGTAACCTTTCTCTCTCCTCTCATCGTCTCTTATATAGGGGAAAGATTAGGGTTTTTGAATCTCCTGCCCATTATTACACGTCGAACCAATGGCCAACCAACATTTGACACGTGGCACCAATAGGACGGCCTTGTAAAGTCCCTTCACATTTCAGGCGTCCTTTCACCTGCTGTACCCAAGCAAAAGATGACACCTGGCGCTCATTCATTGGGGCAGTGCTCTGGCAATTACTTTCCCTTAGAATAAATTTGGAGCGTTAAAGCTCGATAAAACTGCAGCCATGTCCGTTGCCATCCAGGTTCGATGTATCCTAAAGTTCGGCTGAATCCATTGTCAATCTCTACCGTGCAATCAACATTAGCAGAGATTGAGGGGCTATTGTAGTAGGCCAAACGTGATAACCCGAGCCCATATTCACTAAGGTCAGGTAATAAACAGGATCGAAAGGGGTAACCATACTCAAATCCAGGTTTGGTTACATCCAAGGCTTAGTAGCGAATAATGGGATACCCACTTGGCGGGTAACTCTGGAAGAGAGCCTTCAGGTTCGGCCACCTTCGAGATGAGCTGCTCATTGGCCCACTCCTTTCTGCAATTCACTTTGCCTTCAAGCTCGGCTTAAGGGTGAGGCTCGGCCAAATGATAACATGCCGATGGAAGATAACAGAACAAATTGTCACTGGAATCACTCCTGAGCGCTCGAGAGTGGTCTTGAGCGCTCAGGAGTTCTGTCAAGCCATCCTGCAAATTTGGTTAGACATATTCACATGATAGTACTGTCAGCAAAAACACAAAGAAATCAAAGTACAAATGTGCTCAGTAAGAGGCTTAAACAGCTAAGAACTGATCCTAACCATTCAAACTATACTTCCTTGCAACTGTAAATAAACCTAACTGACAGAATACAACAATGGGATGGTGTAGCACGAATATTAACAGAAAACAAAGCTGATGCTATTGAGATCACTCCCAAGTGCTCAAGAGCACCACTCTGCTCCTGCAAATTAGAACTTAGCATTTTCGATAGTAAACAGAATATTCAAACATAGACATATGGATTAAAACAGTATTTATACAGGTTTGCTCAGCATTAGACTCAAACAAACAAGAACACGTCTTGAATATCCAAGTTTCACTTCCTTGCAAATAGAAAATAAACTTCTTCTTTTTTTGAACAGCGAAAAGGTTTTATTAATCTTTGAAAGATTACAAAGATTAAAAGGACAAGGAGAAAGACAACAAGTGTCTATCCGAGACCCAAGCCCTTGATTGGCAAGATACTAACCATGGAGAAAATCCCAATGGCCAAAGCCCGAAACCTAAAAGGCCACAAGGCCCAGATAATACAATAAAGAACCAACACCTGAAAAGGCCTAAAAGCCCAAAATGAGGAGATTAACCCAACAATAAAGCCCAAAAACATCCAAAACCCTAAACTGGAATCGGAACCGCCAAGCCGCCACCACCACGAAAACCAAGACCGCCGTGAACCCGCCGTATGTCACCGGTCCCAAAAACGATCGGTCCCAAATAGAAAATAAACTTAACTGGGTTATGGAGGGACCAGTGTACACCTAGTATCTATTGAAATATAGGAAATGCAATATTTCATGACAAAATAGAATTTTGATGATAGCAGCACTCCTGAGCGCTCAGGAGTGAACACAGTGCCCAAAAAATATTTTGTTTCTTTGTATTCCTCTTGTTCTTGTTGCTAAACTAAGATCAAATGAGCTCATAACCAGTATAAGAACTGGTATGGGCCCTTGATTCCCCTTAGAAAGTTCGAAAACAATAGATTTTAAGTATACAATGAGCTTTTATACCTTTGCTTGATTTGAACTTGGCTTTTTAGACTGATTTGTTTGCTTGAAAATGGATTGAAAACAGTAAGAGAAGATGAAATCTAGGATTTCATTCTTCTTTAGGATTTTTGCTTGATTTTCCTTGAGAATTGGAAATTTCCCTTAGGAAATGAGAATTGTTTTGAAAAGAGTTTGAGAGGGTTTGGAGACAGATTTTTGGCAGCAAAAAGGGGGGAAAAGAGATTGATTTTTCGTCCCCTTCGTAACTAACCAAACACCCATATATATAGAAGTGGGAGATTAGGCTTGAAATTGAAAAATAAATCAAAGATAAGGTGATAAATATATATATTTTGTGGGGGGGGGGGGGTGGGGGGGGGGGGGGGGGGGGGGGGGATGGGGATTTTTTTTTTTTTTTGGGGGGGGGAATGTCTGCTGGTCTTTTGAATATTCAGTCTAAGTATTGACCTGGAACAGGGTTGAACGTTGAATGCACTAAAAAGAGTCTGAAAAAGCCATGGTCAATGATCAAGCTCATCATATGGTGTGATAGAGCTTCCGAGCACTCAAGACTGTCTGCGCAACTTCAGAAAGGCGCCATGGACACTCCCGAACTCGGATTTGGGTGTTTTTCAATGCGTTGAAAAGCTAGTTAAGTCTTATTTCTAACCCAGTTGGTTTCATTCAAACATATTTTATACACTAAAATGTGTGACTATTTTACCCTCAGGGTGTCGAGAAAAAAATGCGTTTTAGTTTAAAAAAAGACCAAGAAGCATCGTTCAAACTTTAGCCGAGTCTCATTTTGATTCTATTTCATCATTGGGGAGTCTCAAGGGCACAAATTAAGGATAATTAATAGGTCCAAATTGGGGTGTCTACAGATTGCCTCAAACCAAGGCCCAAAAACTTTCGGTTTCGCTATGTCCTCCCAATGGATCGCGTGTTGTATTTCTCAAGAGAGAATCTTCAAAGGAAATTGCGGTTGGTGCGGTCTAGATAATTAGACACGAATTTAGGCACCAAGTTATGTTGCATGCCATAAGCTGGAATAGAATCATTGACAAGGATATATGGCATGACTAGCTAGGGAAAGTAACTCGCACTTCCATCCCAATTGCTTTTCCCTACCTTGTCAAAAGAGGTTTATATGTAAAATGAATCCAAATTATAAATAGGAGTGGTCTAACGGCTGATGTAAGTTACAGTATGATGTGTTGAGAATTAACGCAAGTTATGTTCTATTTTTATCAGTTCAAGTTTTGTATTGCATTTCTTATGCTATATACTATAAGGATATAGATCTAAAATAAAAAGAAGCACTCTCCTTCACTCTCTGATCTATATGGATTTTCTCATATTATCATCTTTTAATTTATTATTCTACACTTTTTACAAAATGTAGAATATGTACTTTGTATTGGTTGAAAAGGAAACAAATATATATTTTATTTTCTTTATTTCTTTGTTGTTTTTTAATTGTTGTTGAATTTTCCTCTCTTTTTTTGCAAAAAAATAGTATAATAGACACACACACATGCAAGAAAACCAACTCTTAGAAGGGGAGTAAATAGAAAATGAAGTAAATTTCAAAAGTCATATATGTTGATCCATTGATGTACAGAAAAGAAAAGATTCTCACTGATTTTTTTTTCATCCCCGTGCATCAAACGGGCAAGACGCTAATAAATTTTGCTAGGATGTCTTAAAGGTTAGAATCGTTGGATCGATGTAGTAGTAATTTCTTTAAAAGAAAATGACCAAATATTTTTGAGAATGACGAAATTTGAATGTAATAATCATTCACCTGATAGTAGCACCCCTTTGCTTTTAAACCTGCTTTTAGATATCCATCAACTTTTTTTTTCGAGTTTCCAGGGTTAGGTGTCCTTCAATTGATGGGGGCCACAAAATTGCATGCTGCCTTGCGACCAATGAGTGTGGGGGACCCATTGCAAGGATTAATGGTAATGGATGTGGGACCATCTTCCCATACTGGATTCAACAATAAGTTTGTCTAATGCATGTGTGTAGACATTCAACTTCTTTTTTAATAATCGAACATTTGGCCAGCTTACAGATACCTTGATTAAGTTGAAACTCTAAAATTAAGGCCGAAAAAACTTTTAGTGATTTTAAGGATTGGAATGTTTGATGTTCATGAGATTCGAACTTACAATCTCTTAGGGAGAGGCATGCAAACTGTAAGCTCTATTGTTGGTGTCTTATATTCACTTGGACAAATCCTTGTTCAACTTTTTGTGAATGCTTATTGATTTCTTGATCCAATCAAGGAGAGAGAGTGGCTTGTCGGGAGTCTCCTAATGGTGATTGCACCGTGCAGTCGGCCAATTATCAACTTATACCGAGTTTATTTTCATGATTGAATCACATTTATATTTTTTTAAATAGATATAGCCACACTAGATCAAACTCATCAAATCTAATTTAATAAACCAAAAAGTCACTCCAATTAGATATTAATAAGCATCCGATTAACATAATTTTTAATGTTGTTAAAATTGTCGACGAACTCTAGAACATAAACGGTATCAACTCGGTATGAGCTAATAATCAGCCAATTGCACGATGCAGTCGTAATAAGGAGACTGCCGACAAACCAGACTCTTTCTCAAGTACTGGGACTGCCAACATTCACCACAGTTTCCAAAGTGAATTTAATCCAACTGTACCGACATGGGCTGGGCTTGACCTTGGAATAGTCGGAAATATATAAAAAATTTCATGATTTTGACTGGTTTCCTTTTTAGGCTGGCCAAGTTTGGGAAATGGAAAATGATTTATTTCCATCCATCATTCTACAATCACAAGTATTTATACAAATACAAGTATTTACATAAACGGATAAATATTCATATTGGAGTTCACACACACTATACCTCCAATGTGTATAGGCTCTACCAAAATATGTGTGTGTAAAATGTGTGTAGTTAAATAATAATTGTCTTTACCGCACCCATTACACCTACTAATTGCCTACTTGTGAGTTGTGATGCAAATGATGATCAGTACTTGGCAATCAATGAGAACATGCATCTATGTCATCCTTTCAAAGAAGATATAATACTCCAATATGTTTCTTTCATTTCCTGCTTAATAATTGACTTTGGGAACGAATGGATGAATTTAATTTCATGATTTTCATCACCCCCTCTCCTCCTATAGGATAGTTAAGCAAATTAATCAAGAATATTTTCTGCATAATCTACTTGAATTAATCTAATCTAAAATAAATGAAAAACGATAAATCAATGCCTCTTAAATCTCTACTACTACCGTTCTGTCTTACAATGAACAAAGATGTTAGATTGGTGAGTATTCAATTTTGAATGACTGTATTCTCATTCTCAATCAAAATTACAAGCAAGAAAAGGATGAAGCAGGTTTCCATTAATACATCTCGATGTTCACACACACACACACATATATACACACACATACATACTTCAACCTGAAATCAATCACATGGCAAATACAGTTGCTTGATTTGATTTGGGTCGCTACAACAGTGTATGACCCAATATTACTACTTCAAAGCAACTCTTATTTTAGCAATTATTACTGGAGTAGTAACAATAATTAATTATACTAACACACAAAGGAAACTCATAAACACTAGGGTTTACTACGATGCTCTGAGCTTTGTTCGATCTCATGGGACGGTGTATCCTGTCGATACAAAAATCAAATGATTAGTCAAAAGAATTACATATATTATCCATATTTTATTCTAATCACACATTAACTAACTACTCCGCGTATATATTAGTGGGTTGTTAAATTTTGGAATAAAAAGTTACCAAGTGCTTGACCTTTTTTTCTTTTTTCTTTTTTTTAAATATCTTTGAAGAGGATTTTAATCGTATTGAACATCGTCACTCATGATTGAGTACGTAGCTGCTTCTTCTTCCATTTTTTTCCCCACTCGGTAAATGTCTAGCCTATTCCTAAAGGGGTGTGAATGGAGTATCGCTAAGCGGTATATGAGTGGAGCAAGCCCAAAGAATATCAACCACCACACCAAACACTCGCGCTCCTGGCGAGAATCGAACCCTTACCTTCCATGTGGAAGAGTTGAGAAAATGTCATTGAGCTACAAGCCCGTTAGCTTGTAGGTATACCTAAAAAAATGACATTGGTATTCAGATGGCCCAAAGTCTAGACGGGCCCAAAGCTTCCCCGTTGATTGTGTAAAGTCGGTCACCAGCCCAGATCCAGTTAGTTTGGTTCGGATTTCTTTGCTATATTACCAAACCTAAATTCGAAGCATAGTTTTAAATATCGGCCGATACGGTTCGTATCGGCCGGTTCGTATCGGTATTTTGGACTCTCGGTTCGGATATAGGCCGGTATAACGGTGAGACTGAAATTCACAGGCGAACCGGCCGATTCCCGATACGTATCGGTATGTAACCGATTATTGAACCGGTTCAGCCGGTACGTCTCGGTTCGGCAAAAAAAAAAAAAAAAAAAAAACCAAAAAACAGAGCAAAAGTATATTTTAATGTCTTAAAAGCGATTATAGCAAAATTATGTATGACTTAAAAGCTATGAGCTTGAAACTAGTTGTGGCTAGCGATTGTATAATGTAAAACCTCTATGGTGTGTTTATTTTAATATCTTCATCTTATTTTTGCTATTTATGTCAATTATATCGAAACTTATAATGTTGCATTTTTCTCATATTTATAAAATCTTATTGACTTGCGGGTTTTGATAAATTATCGGATATTTCACATGAAGAGAATGGGTCATTACATGTCTTAAATTAATTAAAATGTGATAATTTAAGCCAATGTTTGGGGCAAAAGTATATTTTTCAAGTTTTATACATGTTGCTGATGATTTTTAAAAATCCACGACCGCGACACCCGATTCCCGCGACGTATCACCGATATATCCGGATACCGATATACGGCGACCGATACTGCGATTTAAAACTATGATCCGAAGTGATCACTTGCATCTACTTGAACTCGTATCCGAAGGTTCAGTAGACCATAACCAACTATATGGGGTTCGGTTTTTAGTCACTTTTAGGGTTTGGACTATGCTCGGACAGTTGTGGACTCAACCTGACTTCACTTGGATGGATTATTCATTCATCTCGAAAAGAACAAGTTCGATTGATCATACCAAAACAATTAATTGTTAGCCCGATAAAAAATAAACATAGGATTACTTACTTCCGCACTTCTTTCCAACCGGTCTGTTCTTGATGTTGCATCGCTTTGGAATGGTGATTGCAATCCCGGGCTTGATACCGGCTTGCTTCGCCAAAGGCGACAGTAAGACAGCGCAGAGGCATTTCGGGGCTGTCTTGATCAATGCATTAACTTTGGTGCAACAAGTTGGGGGAACATTAGCCCTGGCGTTCCCTGCGGCGGCCAAACATGGGCTTAAACTGGTAGCCGCGGACTGAATGGGCGTCTTCCCACACTCTCCGGCTGCCCCGGCTAGGTCCAAAAAAGCCTGTGAAACTAGCAAGCATGCAATCAAAGTGGCAAAGCTAGTTGTCATCCTAGAGGCCATATCTCTTTTTAAGTTTAGGATGGGACTTTTCTATCGCACAAAAAATATTGTGACACCAGCTTGGATTTTATACTACTCCCATACATGGCAATGTGAAATGGAGAACAAAAGGGGGGGCGTTTTTTCATTAGTGGGGTGGGTGGTTGAGGATAGGTGGAGGGAGTTTCAGATTTTTGCTCTAATATAAATTCAACATGTCATGATTTTGTTGTCTGGGTGGAGGATTAATCCCAGTGGAACTAGAAAACCAAAACGCACTCACAAGGTGACACTACTTCGAACTCTAGCTGGGTGATAGGTAAGTAAGTGTATTTGTTATTCCAGCACATTGTATTATTCTTCCCGTACTACTTTTTGGACACCGGCCGGCCACTATTGATTGGTCTGTGAGATTAACAAGATCATATTCTATACGGCCAAGTTTGTGGGTGCTTGCTTTTAAGTGGGGTGAAACGATGACCATGCATTTTGGCCTGGCTAATTAAGGTCATAATGGAAAATGGTGGTAATAATGAGTTCAAGGTACAAACATGAGGTTTTTCCAGTCTTATTGTTGGGAATGTTTTTATGTTCTGAGAATTAGTCGAAGTGCGCGAGAGCTGGCTCGAACATCTGGTTATAGGAACGGAAAAAAAAAATGCTTAATTAGTTTTATTTGTGTTATCCCTTTTCTTCTCACCAGCAAAAGCTGAAGTTCTATTATTTTCATGGTCTTGTTATTATAAAATAAAAAATAAAAATCCAACCTTAAGTAGCATCTAAATCACCAAATAATAGGCAAACACATGGCTCCCATATAAATAGGAGAATCACCCAAATTAATGTTTCAGAAGGAGATATAAAAATGACAAAAAAAGAAAATGAACAACGTTAAATCTCTGCAAAAACTTGGCGAGATCCTCAGTGACCCTTCAAATCAGCTTTTCTAGCAAACTTGACTTTTCCTATCCGTGACAAGTTTCTTCCAAGCATCGGTGATTTCCCTCTGCGTCTCCAACGCTGTCTTCTTCACCACCATCCCGTTCTTCACCTTATCTTCTTCACCGGCGATCTTGGCGCTTATTCTTGCCGGGAGGGCATCAAGCTCATGGAGCACCTTGGTGATATCAATTACCAGGCGTTCGGCCAGGGTTCGCGAGAAGTCTTCCCTTATGACAACACGGAGCACCGTCACATGTTGGGCATCCGGTGGCATGGTGTAAGCAGGCACAATCCAGCCGAACCTACGTAGCATGTCCGAGACCTCGAACTCGCTGTGGCAGCTGTTGTCCTTGAGAGAAAAGGCTACCAGGGGAACTCCATTGTCCTTGGAGACTATGTTGAAGCGCCCGGTCTTCTCTAGTCCTTGTTTTAGGACGAGAGCATTTTCGCGGCAATTCTCCATCACATTTTGGTATCCCTGTTATACATAAGTTGTGACAATTTTAGTTATAACACATTGTTACTCAACCTATGAAACTTGGTTGCCTCGTTTGCCCTGCTTGGTTGCAATTTTCAAAATATTTGAAACCTGTTTTCTAAGAATTCTTTGTACAGGACACAAGTTCTTACATACTATTGTTTTCTAGTATTTGAATCAACTAGTGTTCTTAATTCTATCAAGTTTCTAAACAATTCGATCAAACAGGAAGATACATATGATTCAATTAAGCACTGACCTCATAACCCAAGCGAATGAGTTGGTAGTACTGGGCAATGACTTGACTAGAACCTGCAAAGTAATTGATCAAGGACATGTAGGCATATCAGAATGTGCGTACGTGAGAGGTATTTCCTGTACGAATAGTGCTGTACGATATGATATGGCACCCCATACCATACCAACAGAAGCACATGTTGTTGGGCCGTACTCTGTCCGTTCCAACAAAGATAATGCCCAAAGTAATATGCATAAATGTGATTGTCACAAGATTATCTAAACTAAATAGTACTGAACTAATTAAGTTAGAATTATTGAAGAGGGTTTTGGATACCTTTGGAGAAATTGAGGGTGAAGGTTGGTTGGTCAGCACCAAGGTAGTTTATGTGGAAGATGAGTTCATTAGGCAAGTCCTCTTTGTTCCTCCAGATAACCCATCCAATTCCAGCATAGACAAGGCCGTACTTGTGGCCACTGACGTTGATGCTCTTCACTAATGGTAGCCGGAAATCCCACTCCAGCTCCGGGTAGATGAATGGCGCGATGAATCCACCACTGGCTGCATCCACATGAATTGGGGTATCCCATCTGCAAATTTGACATTATGAGTAATTATATGGCGTATGGAGATTCATAAAACTTTAAATTGCTGAAAGTTGCATAGATATAGTCTAACAGAGACGAGTCAGGAAACTTTTGTTCAAGGGATATCAATGTAGTTTCAAAACCGTTCTTGTAACTAGGGATATCATCAATGTAGTTTCAAAACCGTTCTTGTAACTAGGGATATCAATGTAGTTTCAAAACCGTTCTTGTAACTAACCAAAATTTTCTTCCGAATATCAGTTTCCCATTTCCAATCGATATGGTTAGATCGGTGATTTCTTACCCGGTCAGCTTGTTCTTTTCGATCAAAAGATCGTTCAAGAGCTTAACATCTTCGAACTCTCCATTGAGAGTTGAACCCAAGATCGCAGCAACACATATGGTGTTTTCATCCACCAGCTCCACAGCCTTCACAGGGTCCATCACATAGTAGCCTTCCCTCAGCTTAACTTCCTTCAATTCTACTTCAAAGTAATTTGCAAATTTTTCCCAGCATACCTTCACAAAAGGAAGTACAATCAGAAGTCGGGTCAATTCTTAACAAGATTTCTACTCCATGAATGCACCTTCCGTGGCTAGAATAATGTTGTGCTAACTAGTTAAAACTTTCTTGTCGGGGCTAGCAGTAATTACTGATTACATCACTTCGCCGGGAAAAAAGGCCCTTCACCTGAGCTAATCATTTGAGAAACTCCGATCGCACATTTTTCTATGTGACACTTTTTTATTTGTGTGCCATGTCGGTATGGGTAGGTTGTTTCTACAAGACCAAAATCAAACCGAGTGAATGTTTGCATAAGCGATTCAGAACAAAACCTATACTTCCCAAAACTAGATGACATCATAACAAGCTTGATCATGTACTATACTACCCCAAACTTCAGATTCTACGCCCAACCTTTGACTAGTTAGGCCCAACAGGCCAATAAGCTTTTTCCAGTTAGCCGAAAAGCCCAACAGGCCAGCATCGACAGAAATGTAAAAGACATGTGCTGAGATATAATGTAATAAATATATACAGTGTGCGATACCTGAACATTAGCTCCGGTGACAATATTGGGCTTGTCACAGGGCTTTCCCTCGGCTCTGCGCTTGTTCTGCCACTTCCTCTTGAAAGCAAGGCCTGCCAACATTATGGCCTCAGATGACCCAACTGTTCCAACACCCACCGCCGTCTCCGAGTCTCCCAACGGAGCATTGAACAGATGTGCTATCATGTTCACGCAACGGTTCTGCACGCCAATTAAAAACAGAGACAAGCATTTTTCATTGTTTGCTACAGTAAATCCATCTTCTCTTGGACATGCACTGGGCAATACCAAATATATGTGTGCTTCATGACGTGGGTGACTGGGTTGCCAAAGCCGGTTTCACTTTCCTTCAAACATTAGTCCTTTCAGTATACAATTATTTTGTAACAGGACCATCTTTTAGTGGGTTCCATACACCCTGAAAGTGTAATGTATGTGGATCCCATTATAAATATGTTTGTGGTTATAGAATAATTATTCAACATAATGGGCCTTCTTTGTATCTTTATTAAAAAAAGATTAATAATATTTGCTCGTTGATTATGTGGGTTGCCATTGTTTCATTTCAATGCCTCTATGAAAAGACGTGAAATTCTTGAATCATATTATTAAAATAAAATACTTTCGCACATGAAATATATATATATATATATATATAGAGTCCCCTTCTTATAAGGACTATCTTATTTTAATAAAATGCGGACCTCCCTTTTCCTATAGAATTTTGATCATCCGAGCAGCTCAATGTGTTCCGAACGTGATTTGAAAGGTACTCACAAGAAATCAGCAAAACAAAAGACCGGGAAGAGCTTCATCCGAGCAGTTTTTGTTTATTTTTTATCTAACGGTTCAAATAACAACTGCTCAAATCAAGCCCTTTCCGATCATTTTTTTTGCCGATTTCTCATGGTACCCTTAAAATCACGTTCTGATCACATTGAGCGGCTCGGATCATCGAAATCTGATCAGGAAATGCAAGAAATGGGAGGTCCGCATATAAGGTCATTACCTGAAGATTCCTGTGTGTGTCTATATATATATATAGAGACACACACAGTCAGGTTCCGATGAGAGGTCCCTAATTTAACGTAATTTTAAGGGTACCTGCGAGAAATCAGCAAAAAAAATGACCGGAAAGGGCTTCATCCGAGCAGTTTTCATTGAACAGTTCAAAAAAAACTGCTCGGATGAAACCCTTTCCGGTCATTTTTTTTGCTAATTTTTCGCGGGATCCTTTAAAATCAAGTTCTGTACACATTAAACGGATCGGATTTTCAAAATTGCTAATTTTTTGCGGGATCCTTTAAAATCAAGTTCTGTACACATTGAACGGATCGGATTTTCAAAATTTGATCGGGAAATGAAAGTCCCGCATTTTAACAAAGTGAGGGATCCCTCACTTGATCTGTGATGTGTATGTGTGTGTGTGTGTATGTATGTATATATATATATATATATATATATATATTAATATCTGTGCACCAACTTAATGATCTTAATTTGTTCTTTCAAATTGATGCAAACATACGCGAAAGCACTTAAAAAGGAACAAATCAAGTAGTATCTTTTTTGGTGTACAATACAATACATGATGGCGTGTCAAATGCTTTGGGTCTCTCTTTTCCTTTTTTTCTAATCACCGATATATGCTTAGGTCAATCAGTCATAGATGTGGGCAACACTAAGGTGGATGCCACGTGGCGAAAAGTTATTAGACAACAAGTGCTTTATTGACCAAAAATCTCCTCTGACCAAAAATCTCCTCCTAACAAAACACAGTTTTTGACCATAGTTTTCTAGAACTAACTTTTTATATTTTTGCTTCTAAAATAAAAAGCTTTGCTTTTTTTTCACGGTGATTACGCATATTCATTTTTTACCCATATGGCATATTAGTGTGTACAAATGTAATAAAGTTATACTGTCAATATTGATTATTAATTTTTAAGAAAAAAGTGCAGAAAATAAGACACAAAATGTGATTATAATAGAAGGCATGCCTGAAGCTCGGTGGTTACGGGGTACTCGTCCATGTCGACGTAGTTCTTGTTGATTGCAGCCATCATCAGCTTATCACACTCTGGCTCCATCCACGTCGTCACGAACGATGCCAGGTTCAGCCTTGGGTTCCCGTCTAGCATCAGCTCGTCGTTTATGATCTGGAACGCCGCCTCCTTTGGTATCGAGTTATCCGGCATCTTAAACCTAGTATATTTCATTATGCATGTATCCGCATGCACCACACTCCATCAATATACATATATATTCACCATTAAACACAAAATACACGCACACACAAAATTGTGCATAGAAATTTTTACACTCAATCAATTAGTATTTACCAATAACCAAGGTTTTAGGGTGTCACATGGTCTCCCTTCTAAGGCCACATGGCCTTTTCTTTTCGTAATAACCAAGGTTTCAAATCGCGGTAGTGGTACTGGTGTGGTAGGAGCATCAAATCATACGTAGCAGAAATTGGGTGTAGCGATTGCAAACTTTCAAAATAATTTTTGGCGCAAAAACACCTAAAGCGGTCATATGTAGCGATCGCAAAGCGGGCTTCAATATCAGTTCCAAAGCGATATATAGTGGGAATCGATCCATATGAGTGTAAATTTTGGTAACACCGGTGAAAATAGGGCCAAAGTAAAGACTGGGGGCCAAAGTAAATTTTGGTGAAATAGGAGGATGAAAAGTGTGATTCACCAAAAACATGAAAACTGTGGGTATGTAATATGTAGGCGTGTACCGTGGAAATGAAGAGCGAACGTAGCGAGATGCGAAGGTGGAGTGGACGGACACATCTGATTCTGAAGCAGTCTTTGAGAGAACCATGGTTCAATTTGTGTGATGGTGATGAATGATCAAAGTTTCAGAGGAGAGAGAGAGAGAAAGAGTATAAGAGATTGGTGGGTTGCAGCAATCAATTAAGTTGTTTGTGGAAGAGGAGAATGAGGGTTTGGGTATTTATAATAAGGGCAATGCAGTGTTGTGCAATTCATTCCATATAAGAAAAATATACAGCAATATTATATCCTTGTGGGGGAGATCGAACATGCATGGAAGGAGACACCAATACTGTTATCATATTATTTTCCTTTCTTGCCTTTGTCTAGAAGAAGGAATCAATATAATGTGAAGCGATGACTTTGAAATACCCAAATTGACCATCTTCTTTTTTCCAGTCATATTTAAGAAAAGTCAGAAAGTGCTGGCGAATTTACTAATTTCTCTTTTCAGGGATGGAGCTAGGAAAGGGCCAATAGGGGTGGTCGCCCCTGCAAGGAAAAAATAAACACTACTATTATATGTAAAAATAAATAAATTTCTATGAAAGTATATAAGCTCGCCCCTACGTAAAATTTAAAATATATATATATATATATATATATATATGTAATAGTAACCTTTAAAATGCGAGGATACCAACATTAATTACTAAATGTTAAGGGTTAAAATATAACAAAACATAAAACTAGATGGTTAATATTGTGAATATTCAAGTAATAAACTTTCATCTTTCGTTAGATGAGTTTAGTATTTTACAGTTTTATTTCTTTTTGTTCTAAAATCACAATGGCACACCAAACTCTCTCCCTCTCTCTTGGCACAAACATCTCCAATTGTTAAGACTTTAAAGACAATTTCAAGAAAATAGCAATGGATGAAAAGGGATTTTGGAAATCCTAATTAATTTTGGTGAAATCTATATTGTAGGTATGTCTTTCCCTAATTGTCATTCTAGACTTCTAATTCTTTGTTTTTTGACCGGTGAAATCAAATAACATGAAAGCCCTTGGACCGAATTCGTCCAATTGTGATGAATGAAAAAAAGAAGAATAATAAAAAAAAATAAGACACATACATCAAGATCGATCACATTAGTTAAACCGATTTATGTATTTACGTTATTTTGAGTTTTAATGTATTTACATTATTTTGAGTTTTAATGTATTTACGTTATCATACATGTGTATTTATATTTTTTTTTCGCATGTACGATCGCCCCTGCGTGGTGAAATTCATGGCTCCGTCACTGTCTTTTTCATAATATGTATTGTTATTCCAGAAAATCTGTTGAACACATATGTTCATATACAATCCAAAGCCGTTCGACTTGTGCGCGTCCAACATAAATCATTTAAGATACATAAATCGAATAATTCGATCTGAGCATATTTATAGCCGTAGCATTTTTAACTTTTCAATACTCTCTTTGACGTGTCAGTAAGTTAACATAATTTCTCATCACACATTTGTGTAAAGCGGATCATAAGTCGAATGTAACCTTAAAGAGTGGTGAAAAATTGTTGTTTGGCATGTCCGAAAGTCTTTCATAGCTTCTCTTTCGAATGGGGGATGGTGCTATGTAGTACTGTGCGCAGTACTGTGCTGCGCACCTCCGAACTATCGGATTGTGCATCCGACAGCTCGGATCTTATCTCAGCAATCAACGACTCTCGATTGTTAGTTGTTGAGATAAGATTCGAGTCATCAAATGCACGATCCAACTGTTCAAAGGTGCGCAACACAGTGCTGCGCACCTAACTGCATAGCACCAACTTGAAGTCCATTCTTTTTACATATGGACCTCTTACTTTGGAGAAATTTTCAGTGCCGGAAGAGTACCCCACGTGATGCCCACTAGGTGCATCCAGACCGTTCATATCAGTTTTGAACGGCTCAAATTTTGAAAGAGAAAAAGGAGAGAAAGTGGTGGGATGAGAGAATAGAGAGAGTTTCAATCTAGGCAATCCCCAATACACTTTTAGACTACTCTGATGGACTTCTCAGGTACCATATAAGCACAGTCATATGGTACCCATCCAGTATCCAAAAATTTCTCCTTAGTTTGACTTGGTGGAAAAATATACACGGAGGGGCCGTGTAGAATAACTTGTGCGGACGGCCAAACACTTTACCTAAAAGCCTTTAAACGGTTGGGCTTGGGTCCAGTGCACCATTTTACGTCTGCGAATGGCACGTTGAGAAAGTTATTCCGTGTTGTTGGAGGAGCTGCTGCTGGTACATGCTGTACAGACAGCGCGTACAACGTGTTTTTTGTGCCTGTCTCGGATCCAAAAATAATAATTGGAGTCGCTCTTTTGTTCAAAATATTTTTTTTAGGGTCCCTATAAAAAATCAACTCCATCCAATATCGGTAAGGGCATTTACGAAATATCCAATTTTGCTTCAAAATTTAGGCTAGCAAATATGGACGTTTCGTAAATGCCCTTAACGATATTGGATGGAGTTGATTTTTTATAGGGATTCTAATCAATATATTTTGAACAAAATGAACAGTTCCAATTATCTTTTCTTGGACCAGAGATAGGTCAAGAAATGTGTTCTACACGTTGTCCGTACAGTAGCATTTTTGTTGTTGGAGTACCAACACGTGATTCTCAAATCTATTTGTCACGATCGTATATTTATACAGTACAAGATCTGATCTAAAGGGTCATCTGATTAAATAATTGAAGAAAATTATTTTTTTGTCCTTATTAATTGCTCAATTTTTAATTTTTGCGTCAATTTTTGTGAGAGATTGATTCATATTGACGAGACAAATCTAAAAGTAACGAATTGGAAACCAAACTAAGTTTTTTTTTTTTAACGAAGACAGAAAAAGTTATTGAATAAGTTTATTTAATGAAGACAAAAAAAAAAAGAAGAAGAAGAAAGAACTTCCCTTTTTGTATTATTCTCTTTTGTTACAAAGATGGGAGTGCTGGTATATATAGAACTGTTACATCCGCTAGAGAGTATTGCCCCGTTACAATACACCACTATCTGGAGAGGACCCACTGCACTAATATCGACGCTGAAGCTAAGGTCCCACAACTCCCACCATGCATGGTAGTGTTTTGTTTTGGGTAAGTAACGCGTGGGTAGTGTTAGAAGTATGTTTAGCCCAATGAGAGGGTATAAGGACTTGAATCTAGACCTCGTCTTAATCAATTCTAAGTTTTCAACTACTAAACCAACCCCTAATTGGTTTTTGTATTATTTTTGTTTATATGCAAAATAAATAGTTTAGAATAGACAAAAAGCATTCAAAAAATGTAGTTCCTATAATTTTTCTTTGTTTTCATTAAGAAAAAACTTATTCAAGAACTTTTATTTTTGTCTTTATTCCTAAGACTTTTTGAATTACTTTAGGCTCCGTTCCAGAAATAGAATAAGAACTTATTTTTTGTTCAATAATAAGGCTTGTTCCACAAAGATAAGAAGGAGATGCTTATTTTTGAAGAATTTATATAGGTGCCAATAAGCGCTGGGGAGGGAAATCGTACCGACGGCCACGCCGGGCCATCTCCAGCCACCAGACGGCCGATCCGAGCCGTCCAAAAATTCTAAAAAAAAAACCGAGGGAGCCCACGCGAGAATCAACGGCATCCAAGTTGTGTAGGGTGCTCGAATCAAGCACTCTACACACCTCGGAAGCCATTGATTCTTACATTGGCCCCCTCGGTTTTTTTTATAGAATTTTTGAACGGCTTGGATTGGCCGTCCGGTAGCCGGAGACGGCCCGGCACAACCGTCGGTGCGATTTCCCTCCGTCGGCGCCCATTATCATAGCAACAGTCTTATTTTTTGTATAAGGCAACTTCAAGCTCAAAAATCATGTGTTTACGCAAATAATTTTTCTATCACTATAGATCTTGTTTGATAGATCTCATTGAGATCTTTAACACGGTGTAAGAAAAATTGAATTTTTTTTTCATTTACATTATTTTTGAGTTTGAAAATGTGAAATGAACTTTTTATTTGGATTTTGTGGAATGACCCTTCTTATTTTTGAATGAGAAGTGGCAAAATAAGTACTTATTTTTTAAGAAAATTTCTGGATTGGAGCCTTAGTCTTTATTCAAAAGCAGTTAGTCTTTATTCAAAAGAACTTTTTTGGTTACGTAATTCTTTACTTTTAGGTTTCTCTCGTCGATACGAATCAATAAACCAAACAAAAAAAAAATGATGCAAAACTAATAAATGAGATTTTTTTTGAATAGTGTCGACAAAAAAATAATCTTGCTCAATTATTTAATCAGAACACCCTTATGGTCAGATCTTGTATAAGTGTACGATGACAAATAGATTTGGAGAATCACGTGTTGGTGCTCCAATAACACAGAATAATTTTCTCAACTTGCCACATGCAGACGTAAATGGTAGAGCGCTGGATCTAAGCCCAACCGTTTAAAGGCTTTTGGGTAACGTGTTTGCGAGTGATTGGCCGTCCGCACAAGTTATTCTACACGACCCCTCCGTGTAGAATTTTACGTAACTCGTGGGAAAATGGAAACATCCATAAAAAAGGTGACATTTTCGTTGGATGATATTTTTTTACCGACCTCTTCCGCCCCTTTTATATGATGACAGCCGTGATATCCACACAGATTTCAGTGCATAGATTTCAATGTGGGGTTCACTTTGGGTTGCACACAAATAATTTGAGTCGTTTATTAAATACAAAACATTTTTTTCAAGGATTCAAGCGAAAAATCAATTCAATCCAATACTTATAGAGGCTCGATCCAATCATCTAATTTTTCATTCGGATTTCAAGATAATGAAAAGTTAGATAATTGGATCGAATATCTATATATATCGAATTGAGCTGATTTTTTGAGAGAACCCATGAAAAAATATTTTACATTTAATAAACAATTTGAATTATTTTTATGAGACCCATAGTGAACCCCACATAATGATATGTGTATGAAAAATCTGTGTAAACAGACTTTCTGTTTATATGATGACTCTGGTTGCCCTATGTATTGAACAGATTCGGTCAAAAAGATGAAAAAGCATGCATATTGTTGGATTTCCTACTACGTTTTCTTTATTGTTTCCCTGCCAAACAAATAGTCTTCCAAAGAAGGAATTGATGAATTGGTCGTGATTCTATGCTATATACTACGCAAATATAGTTTCTAAAAATAAAATCAAGCTTCTTTTTTTAATTCTCTCTTTTATATGGCATTCTCCTGATGAAATTTATTTTATTCTTCTTTATTTATCACTACACTTTTCAATATACCAAAATTTAAATATAAACAATTAGAGAAAAGCTTTTACACTTCCTTTCATGCTCAAACTTTATCTTGTTAAAGTTTTTTACATTTATTGTTAAATCTTAAATAAATAATAAGGGGCAAATATCATAGCGAGACTTTACCCATAGTTATAAATAAGATAATAACATGAATTTACAATGTTGTCTTTCCAAGTGTAAAAGAGTATACAAATGAAATGTTAATTTTGTAAATTCACATTACCAGAGGACAAAAATATGAGGGCAATTTTATTTTATTTTTTAAAGAGGAACTATGAAAATCAATTACGTACCCTTTGAAATTTTGTTCCTAGGATTGCTAAAAAGAGAAAACTGCAGACTTGTGCTAACATTGTATTGATTTAAATCCTGATCAATTCTTTGAAACAACCAGATCTACAAATCTTGGAAGGGTATGAGATTTTCCAATACCGGCATCTGAACAGCCATGGGTGTCCCACTTTCTTTCTGCGTGGCTTAAGTCAATTTATTGGCATAGCTTTTGGATCCGGGGGGTGCCGTAGTGCACCCCGTGTAGTGCATGTTTAGGCGGTACATAGTCGTCGATCTCATCAATCAATGGTTCACATTAAAAATCAATTATGACCAGTAATAAATGATTCTTACCGGTCATAATTAAAAATCATATCTCAACCATTCATTGTCAAGATCGATAGCCTATGTACGTCTTACAGGATGTCTTGCAGGGCCTTGCACTACAGGATTTCCCAATCCATAGCTTTCATGTTGCGGAAGAATTGAAGGAGTAATAAGATATGGTCAATATGCTCTTTTCTTTTATAAATCACCTGCACGCCTCGATAATCCTGTGAGATTAATTTTGTCGTTCACTAGAGGGGTTGGTTGGGGAGAGCATAACAACAAGCATAGAGTTTCCTTGCGAGCTCATAGGTTCAATTTCCACTGTCATCAAAATATTTTTATAATTATTGGAGATTTGTCTAATCATTAATTTCAAAGTCCTGAAATTCGTTAAGGTCAACGGGAGTTGGAACATGTCGATTATCAAAAAATAATATGCTTTCGAATGCTGAAGCTTTGCTCAAGCTAGAATGAGTCAAAAAGGCATTAATCCCAATCGAAAATTAATGGAGGTCAAGAATCCAATTCCAAACTTATTTATGTTCTAAATGATTTAGTGTTAACCTACTGGGACTAGCTCAGTTGGTCTAGACTTTTGCATCTTAGTATCTTACTAAGAGGTCAGGAGTTTGTATGATTTCCACCTGCTTGTGGGTGTTTTTTCATTAGAAGAGTTTTTTCTTTCTTTTTATTCTATAATGGGCTTATTTCTTTTTATTCATTGAGTTGTTGAGTTTTGTTGTCTCATGAACTCTCTCAATTGATGTAATGTCTCGGGTTTGCACTCTGTATTAAAAAAATGATTGATCGTTGACTAAATACGCAAAGAACATGGCATTTCTCATTTAGAAAGTTAACTTGTATAAACTGTAACTTGACAACAAAATTAAGGACAAAATCTGCTTTGACCCTTTGTGGTTTTGGGTTATGTACGGATACATCCCTTATAGTTTAAAAGTATGCATATAACAACCCTGTGGTTTGTGAAGTGTGCACATTATACCTAATTCTGTCCATAGTAACGTCAAGTGTGACGGAAGCGCAAGGAAAGTCCGATATGCCCTCATCTTTTTTCTTGGATCTAACGACCCCATCTCCTGTACGAAAAATTGGATCTGAACCATTGATATTGTAGAGTTTGACAAATATTACATCAACCAATATTCAAGTCCATCAAAAAATAAAAGCCTCAGAATCGAATCAAAATTATTATGAAATAAATTATCAAATTTAGATTTAGCATTCATTTTATCAAGAATTAGATCACTTAGTTATTGATGTTTGATCGAGTTAATTTTTATATAAACATGTACTATTCTATGATTGATACATCATGAACAACTCAGATTAGATTTTGGCAAGATTCAAAAGGCGTATGGGATACGTCTCTGTTAAAATAGATGGAATAGGGTATTACGTGCACACTTTACAAACCACGGCGGTGTTATGTGTACACTTTTGAATCATAAAAAGTGTATACGTGCATGACCCAAATCACAAGGGATCAAAGTGGATTTTGCCCAAAAATTAATTAATAAATCATGACCAAACAAATCGAATTAGCCCTACACGAGCAAAGTATTGATACGTAGTTAAGACTTAAGAGATTATTTCCGTGATGATCAGGAGGGGAAAAAAGGGGGAGATTATTTTAGTGGGAAAAAAAGGTCAAATAAAACATGTATAGATATATAGAGAGATAGACCAAATTATCTTTTTTGTATTTTATTTATGTTTTCTGGTAGTTAATTAAGAGATTATTTTAGTCCAGATGACGAGAGAGAGAGAGAGAGAGAGAGAGAGAGAGAGAGAGAGAGAGAGATTATTTAATTAGGTGGTCGGAATAACATAAACATATATAAAAGGTGTTGACAATATTGTGGCCGGTAACCAAGACTTGAGGGAGTACTACGTTAACAAGCTTCCCATTGAATTTAGTAGTAGTATTAATTGGGTGCCCATAACATAATACTATAATTGTGGGAAAAGCGGGACATCAATTACTTAATTAACTTGACCATGTCAAAAATAAATAAAAATTACTTAATTAACTTGTTCCGTAATTGAAGAAAGAAAAGAAAAAAGAACCTTCCCAAATACGGCCTCCCCCCCCCCCCCCCCCCCCCCCCCCCCCATATTTTCTAAGTCATAGCAGGACCGTGTGTGTATATATATATAACCTGCATAGCTAGCTAGCGTGAATTAAGGATTTAAAAATACATATACATATACATATATATATATATTAAGTTTGGATAGCGTTTTAACCAGAAAGTCTATGAGTACATATGTTCATGTATATACATCACGGTACATACGTCTTTTGGGCCCTTTTTAGGTATCAAATATATGATCGGAACCGCTCATTTTGTTTAAAATACTTTGCTAACGGTCCTTTCCAAAATAAGCTCAATCCAGTATCGATAAGAACATTTACTAAAATTCTAACTTTGCTTTAGAATTCAAGCTTGAATTCTAGGACAATGTTAGATGTTTCGTACACATCCTAATTGATATCGGATTGAGCTTATGTTTTGGACAGTCCATAAACAAAATATTTTAAATAAAATAAGCGGCTCCAATAATTTTTTGAGGACTCGAAACAGGCCTAAAACTAAAAGGGGTATGTACTCGTTGGTGCATATATGAAATCTGTACCAATAGCACCTCTCAAAAAATCTCAACTCAAAAAACATTCATTATCGCTACTTTCAATTATTACTCACTACTATCTCCAATCATTATTCTTATTTCTCTTTTTATCTCTTTCCAATCATTATCCACATTTCCAATCATTACTCTCATTTATTTCTCCACTCATAACCCTACAAAAATTTTCAAATTTTTTTTAAAAACTCATCTAAACACAGCTTGTTGCGAAAATGACTATGCATGCGGTTGGAATTGGAGACCACCGTAATTCACGCTGGTGTTTTAAGTTTTTTGTATGTGGAAATTGAATATTGTATGCATTTCCAAAATATAACAAAAACTTTAATTAACAATGACGTCTTTAGAACCAATAAACAAACCAAAATATCAACTGTACGTGGAAATTAACTGTTCCGCATGATGTATATAAATAGAAAGAGAAAATTGTGCGTCAAGAATGGGCAGTTAGAGACGGTGATGTTTGGTTACTAGAATGTTAATGGACCAATCTATTCTCTCAAACTCTCTCTCTCTTTTTGGTACAATTATCCCAAACTCTACTAACTTGTGAAATTAACTTCCGGATATATATATATACACACACTGTAAGACTGTAGTTACCTATTTACCAAAAAAAAAAGACTGTAGTAACCTAAAATAAAACTAAACTCTCTCCTTAACTCTCTTTACTACATGTAATTTTCTCATTTTTGTAATCATTATTCGACACTTTTTACGAAATATAAAATATATACTTTATTTTGCTTGAAAAAGAAATTAAGTTCAACCAATAATATAATATATAAATACTCCTTAATTGAAACCAATCTGTTTTCTTCATTTTTTTGTTTTTTCATTGTTGTGAAAATTTCTTAATTATTTTACAAGAAAATAGAGTAAAAATTTCAAGAGTCACACGAGCTGATCCGCTGATGTATAGGACAACATGAATAAAGTTCTCACTGATGTTTTTTTTTTTTTTTTTTTTGCTGTCCCCAGGCATCAAACGGGCAAAACACAAGTAATTTTAGAATTAAAAATGTGAGCAAGCCTAAGTTTTAAATCCACAACAAAAAGGTGCTCTTGGCCTCGTTTGATTCACAGACTGAAAAAGTGAGATTAACGGTCTTGGGATTAATAGTCACTGGACTATTTGTCCTGAATTAATTTCATCCCTAATTTTTTAGAAATCCTATAGTGCAAGGCCCTGCAAAGCATCCTGTAGGGCGTACACGGGTCATCGATCTTGATAATGAATGATTGATATATGATTTTTACTTATGACCGATTTACCGGTCATAATTGATTTTTTATCTAAACCGTTGATTGATGAGATCGATGGTCATGTGTCACCATACATATGCACTACACGGGGATACACTACCACATGTTTGATTCGCACTGGATTACTTATAGGGTACGGAAAAGTATTTTTTTTAAAAATATTTTGAACAATATTTTTCAAAGAAAAATAGTTTTTAAAAATAATTTTGGGAAACAATTTTATTACAAAACAATTTGAAAAATGTTTTTTAGAACTATTTTTTGGAAAAAAAAACAAATTGAGACTGATTTTTGAAAAAAAATAGTTCTTGAAAATTTTTTCAAAAAAAGGTTTTTTGAAAAAAAATTCTAACAAAATAGTTTTTGAAACCATTTTTGAGTTTTTTTTTTGTATTTTCTTTAACAAAATTAGTTTTTGAAAATTTTTTTTGAAAATAATTTTTTCTAAAAGTTTTTGTAAAATATTTTCTGAAATTAATATTAAATGAAATCATTTTGAAAATACTTTTGTGAAATCAATCTCAATATCATCAAAATATTTCTGAAAACAATCCCTTATTTGTTAATTTTACATAATCCCACCTCCCCGGGATAATAGAGTACCTCCTTATAGGGATAAAATTAATACTAGGATTAATAATTATGACAGTCAGTTCGGGAACCAAATATGGGATAACTGAGGATTAGATACAGTTAATCCTATCCCAAGCAATTAATCCGCGAATCAAACGAGGTGAACAAAATAGATATGCGATTTCTTACATGGTGGAGTACTAAAACAATGGTGGATCCGGAAAGATACATTAGGGACATTTATTAATCCTGATATTGAAAATATTGCTCACAATAAAACATCTATCTATCTATATTATAAAACAGAGTGATTTTTGTCTATACTTACAAACATGAGCACCTCTACAGCCGTTGATCGCCTTCAAGCTAAGATAGTAGCCGTCCAATTAAGAGAATGTTTCCTCAAGTTATATTTTGACTTGTTAATATACACTTTACTTTTCAATTTATTACCTTTTGGTTTTTTTCATTTTAAGTTGATATTATTTCAATAGGGTTGATAATTAACCTGTAAATTACTTCCTTTTTATTTCTTTTCTCTGCCTTGGCATGAGCTTTTTAAAGTGAGACAGAGAGTAAGTAGGTTATATTGAATGGGTAAAGCAGACAACTTATTTCATTAGAACGTGTCTTTAGGCACGACATCCGTTGGTACTAAGATAACACTTGAATTGATTTAAGCTGCACTAATTCTTTTTCTTTTAACTAGTACGTAAAAGAATTTGGAAGGAAGATATATGGTTTGGAAGATTACAACCTACACTTGAGTTGCAAGTTTCGCATTGATCCAAAATTACAACCTACACCTGATGTTTTAAAAAAAAAAACTACACCTTTTCCCACAGAGGTTTGCCTTTTCTATCCTTTTTTTTTTTTTTTCAAACGGAATAGAATACCAGGTTTGCCTTTTCTATCACAAAAGAAAAAGAGAGGTCAAATTCGGCATATGAGGGGGACCTTAGTCCGAAAATGTGAACAAATGTGAAGGGTGAAATTCTCAGCACTAGGAATTGAAACCCATTTCGCTAAGGTTCTTATTTTTTAAGTATTTATTTTTTATTTTATGAGTCAGATCATTCTTTCATAATACATCACATTTAATTTAAAAAATAAATATTTATTTGAAAAATAAGTGCTTGTTTCCCATAGCAAAATGGGACCTAAGTACAAGGAGGAAAAAAAAAAAAAAGGAAAGAAAAATCCCATTTTTTAAAAATATTGGCCTATTTGACCGCTTGATATTTGGCTTCTATATTGTCCTTTCCCCTTGAATTTTAGGTTTTTATCAGTTTATGAGCTGGAGAGGATTCCAAAGTTACTACTGTAGCATCTATTTAAATTCTGGTTTTAGTTCTCCTCACAAAATCCTTTACAGATTAATATTCAAAACCTTAAAATCAATTATTACTCAAAATCTAGAGTAAAGAATCAAGAAATAAGAAATAATGACTACTCCTCCCAAATACTCCTACTCTATTCGTCGTAGTTGGAAGGGTATGGATGTAATTAAAAAGTGAGGAGGGCCCATGGTTTTCATTCATTTGACCGTGAATTGAGGACGCGGCGAATCAGATTTGATTTGAGATTCGAGACGGGTTACGCCAACCTCTAACCAGCCCGGTCAAGCATTTAGACGGAGACCCAACAGGTCCAAACCCAAGACCCGTTCAAGGTTGACATGGAATAGTGTGGTGGGCAGGGATGGGCTATGGGAGTAGAAGAATCGTACATATTACATACAACCTCCCCTAGGTAACAAAGTTGATGAAAAACCTTTTTTTGTTTTGGTACTACGGAATACAGGGCCGGCCCGGCCAAGCGACCCGCAGGCCCGTAGGTTTGGACAACTCCAGACATGGGACAACAACTAGAAAATTTAAAAAATTAGGAAGGCTTTGGGAATACAAATAATATGGTTATATTTATGAAAATGAGTTATTCCAAGAACTTAGACATTTAAAAATAATATTGCCAAGAGAAGTAACAAAATTGATTGACATCCTTGATTTTATAAAGTCTTGTTGGTATGATGATGGTTTTTAAATGGTATAGGTTGCTTATCGAATTTTGTTGACTATACTGGCCAAAGTTGTTTCGGTGGAGAGGAATTTTTCAAAGTTGAAGTTAATAAAAACTTACCATCGGACTACTATGTCACAAGAGAAATTAAATGGATTGGCTGTGGTCTCAATTAAATGAGTACTTGAGTAAGTTAAAGTACAATGATTAAATTGAGGAATTTGTTTCAAAAAATACAAGGAGAAATTGTTTTCTGTGAATCAAATTGTGCTAATCACAAAGTACTATAACTGAGGGTTGCATTTTGATTTTGATAGTTTGATGTAGTTCAAGCTAAAAGCAAACTATAATCTTGTTCTTGTTCTTGTTCTTGTTCTTGTTCTTGTTCTTGTTCTTGTATTTTATTTGAATGTCTTTTTATTTTTTATGACTTAGTAGTTAGTGGACAACCAAGTAACATAATTGTTCTTACTCTTTCACAAACAAAAAAAAAAAGAAGCAAGGCAATACATGCTCCTTGATTAATTTTGAGAGACCACTCTCTCCATGCACTAGTGGGCCCCAACTAAAGTCGGAGTAAAGTTGAATTTGCACATACTAGTCCAAAATGAGTATTTTTTAAGTCGGATGTCCGGGTCAACTTACGCTCACCTCACCTAATTCCAGAAAAAATGAGTTGATAGCTGTAACGACCCGGATTTTTACCCTAATTTTTTTTTTTTTTCGATAAAGAAATTATTTTTAATCAAATAATTCATAGTAATCGAGTAATTATTTTTAAAGTGTTATTGATTAATTCTTTTCTTTAATAGATATATACAAATATAATTATAATTCTTTTCCTTGATAGATTTATACAAATATAATTATCTTATTATATTTTTTTTTCAATTTGCATGTATACACACCTCTTCCATCTCTCCATCTCCTACTCAGTCTCTACTTCCTCTTTAACCCTTAAATCAAGCCAAATTCGTCCATTCCAAATCCCATGAACCCAACCCCATTAAATTCACTATTATCTTCTTCCACCAAAATTCTCCTATAAATACCCCACCCTCATTGACCACGAAATTAACACAATATTTTCTACGCCCCACCAGTCCAAAAAAAAGAGAGAAAAATCAGAAGAAACCCAAATTCCAATCAATGGAGTTTTAGAGAGAGAAAGAAAGAGAGAGAAAAGTGGGTTTCGTACCAAGACCCAATCGAAACCCAATCCGACCATTCCAATCTGTTTCTACCACTCCTAGCATCACCAAACGTCGGCCAATTTGATCCCAAGGTTCCCCGATCGAAAGAACCCGAAGTTTTCTTCCCCAAAAAAAATTCAAGATTCGTTTTCAAATCAATTCGATCCGATTAAAGGTACCATAATCCTATCCAACCTCTTCTCTAAGTATATTAAGTGTTTATATGCTTAACCCTATGTCCCGAACGAAAAAAATAGAGTTAATCGCGCGTTTTCTGCCGTATTTATCAATCTGATATTATTTTTGAGCCCGACATCTTATTGTAATTATTTACGAAGAAGACGATCCGTATGATATTTATTTTACAATCGTTATGATATTAATATTATACTGACTTGATATTATTTTCTTACAATATAATATCATATTAGTATAAAACGTATTAATTATATCAGTTTAATTTATCTGGTAGATCGAGTTTGTTTTAAATGTTTCGAAACAACTTTGCGACCTTCCAAACCTTAATTTTTATGCCCGGACTATTTTTCCTAGATTTTTCACACCTGAAAGATCATAACTTGTTAAGATCATATTTTTTTTTAATTAATTATCTATTTATTAAATTATTTATTCGTTATCTATCAAAGTTTACAAACGAAAAATCTTTCCGACCTTCCAAACAACTTTTTAACACTCAAACTAATTTTTCCTAGACTCCTTGCATCTCAAATATGATATCTTGTTAAATTAATAAATTATTTATTTAATTTACCATTTATTGTTATTTCTATAGCATTTTCTATCAAAAATTCTTTACGACCTTATAAACCTTATTATAAATGCCCGAATAATTTTATTAGACTCTCTATATCCTGAAGATGATATTTTGTTAACCATAACATATTTTAAAATTTTAAATTATTTATTATCTATTTACTTCACTTTCAGTCACTTTATTTAAACGTTTTTATTTAAATTAATCCCGTGACCTTCCGAACCCAACTTTTGACACTCGACTATTTGCATAGGACCTGTAGGACTCTTATTAAGGTCATGATAAATATTTCAATATTTTTATCTAATTAATGTATTTAAATTAGTTTTTAATTAATCTCTTATCTTAGAATTAATTAATAATAGTTCAGAAAATTTTCCTTTTTAATTCCTTTTAAAACTCTTACTTTATTATTGACATTGTGACCATACAAGATTAAGGGCAACGGCCCGTTCATAATAAATTGCGTGATTACATTGTTTATTAATTGTTTTAATTATTATTGATTAATTGCATATTGTGCCGATACTTGATTTAAATGTTAGATTGGACCCTAGAGACATGGGGTGGTATGCGAATAGAGTTCATTCAGACGATGCTAGGTAATTGATGAGTTGAAAAGTTTTGTTTCATTTAGAATGCCTGCAGGCCGGATTTTGAGATGTGATGAGTTGGATGTGATGGTTTGAAACTGGCAAAGTAAGCCCAGTGCTGATTGATGAATTGAAACTGGCGGGAGTCCAGTGATGATTTAAAACCTGGCAAAGTAAGCCCAGTGATATTTTGATAAAACCTGGCAAAGTAAGCCCAGTGATGTTTTGATAAAACCTGGTGGATAGAACCAGAGATATTTTCTGATGATAAAACCTGGCAAAGTAAGCCCAGTGATGTTTTGATAAAACCTGGCGGATGGGGCCAGAGTTATTTTCTGATGATAAAACCTGGTAGGTGGTCCAGTGATATTTTGCGACAGTAAAACCTGGAGGTTAGTCCAGTGATGTTTTGCGATGATAAAACCTGACGGTTGGTCAGTGATGTTTTGCGATGATAAAACCTGACGGTTGGTCAGTGACGTTTTGCGATGATAAAACCTGGCAGGTGGCCCAGCGATATTTTATGTTGATAAAACCTGGCGGTGGTCCAGTGATATTTTCTGATGATAAAACCTGGCAGGTGTCCAGTGATGAATTGAAACTGGCAAAGTAAGCCCAGTGATGAATGTGATGAATGATGATTGGCAAAGTAAGCCCAATGATGAATTGGAACTGGCAAAGTAAGCCCAGTGATGAATGTGATGATCGTGAAGTGGTGTATAAGATAAGCGAACCCTAGTTGTGATTCAGGCATGATAAGTTTTCCTCTTGTTTGTAGTGATTGGGGTGCGCACACTCGGTATATCTGCGATAGTAAAGAGAAGTGACCTCATGGGACCGAGCATGGCTAGCGGTTGAGGGAGGAAAGATCTCGCGGAGAGATCTTAGATTTCACATTAGGTTATGGATAGTAATGAACTGACTTATGTGGAGAATATTTGTTTGGCTTCTTCAATTCAATATTATCTTGTTACTTGCTAATTGTAAAGTAAGAGGGGTGGTTGGGTTGGATTATTCTACTGGGTGATTTATCACTCACGGATACGTCTGTATCCTGGCAAATCGTTTGCTTCGGCGATCAATTTGCCAGAGGGTGCAGGATTCAATGGAGAGGATTCAAAGATGGAGCAGTTCAACATGGAAGGAATATCAGGAACGAAGATCGAGTATTTTTCGGATTTGTATCAAGGCTAGAGTCAGCTCTGAAATTTATGTATTTTGAATCAATAAATTTATCTTGTGATTGTAATAGCTAAATTTTAAAAAAAAAAAAAATTTATTTATTTAGCAAATTTTTTTTAAGATTTTATTTTATATTGCTTCCGGAAAGTCGGGGCGTTACAATAGCACTTGAGAAGTTTCAAATCTGAGGTCTTAAAAAGAAAATGAATCTAATCCTCAAGTTTTATGTCTTTACCGTCATCAAGCCAACCCCTTCGGACTCGGGGATCCCATAGCTCTTGCTGCACTGCTGGAACTACAAGGCACCAAAACGACGTCGTTTTGGTACCAAATGAGGATGCCACTAAAGCCATCAAAACTACGTCGTTTTGAGCCAAGGAAACAAACCATCCTCAATGCTAAGAAAAAAAATTAAGTGTTCCAAATTTCAATCCGTTTGAATCGGTGGGAAGATTTTATTTTTCTGATCATTTTATTTTAAAGAGTCGTAATTAAATTTTGACTATATGGCTCTCGTTAATTAGCCCTAAGAAAGTCGTAGAACCAAATATCTTTTAGGGTTAACTAACGAAAGCCCTAGAGCCAAAATTTAATTATGACTCTTTAGAATAAAATGATCAGAAAAATAAAATCTTTCCACTGATTCAAACGGATTAAAATTTGAAACACTTAATTTTTTAACTATATTTTTTAATATATAAACTATCTAAAGAGGCATACGTTGAAAAATTAATATATAAAAAATTAAGTGCTCTAATTTTCAATCCGTTTAAACTAGTACGAAGATCGTATTTTTCTGATCATTTTATCCTAAAGGGTCATAATTAAATTTTGACTATATGGCTCTCGTTAGTTAGTCTTAAGAAAGTCGTAGAACCAAATATTTCTTAGGGCTAACTAACGAAAGTCCTAGAGCCAAAAATTAGTTATGACCCTTTATGATAAAATGATCAAAAAAATACGATCTTCGTACCGGTTTAAACGGATTGAAAATTAGAGCACTTAATTTTTTATATATTACTCCCTCCGTCCCTTTTTTAAGTGTCCTGCTTTGTAACTCCAACTTATTAAAAGACATTATCATTATACCTTTCACATCAATTTTTTCCTCCACTTTTTCTACTTACCCATTATCATTACACTTTTACTCACTTACTTTTAAAAAATGGAATCTACTTTTAGGAATAAAATAGACAATTCACCAACTTTTACCCACTAACTTTACAAAATGGACATTTATTAAGGAACAGCCCAAAATGAAATACCGGACTATAAATAAGGGATGGAGGGAGTAATTTTTCAGTGTATACCTCTTTAGACAGTTTATATATTAAAAAATATAGTTAAAAAATTAAGTGTTTCAAATTTTAATTCGTTTGAATCGGTGGAAAGATTTTATTTTTCTGATCATTTTATTATAAAGAGTCATAGTTAAATTTTGGTTCTAGGGCTCTCGTTAGTTAACCCTAAGAGATATTTTGTTCTACGACTTTCTTAGGACTAATTAATGAGAGCCATATAGTCAATTTAATTATGACTCTTTAGAATAAAATGATCAGAAAAATAAAATCTTCCCACCGATTCAAACGGATTGAAATTTGGAATACTTAATTTTTTTTTCTCAGCATTGAGGGTGGTTTGTTACCTTGGCTCAAAACGACGTAGTTTTGATGGCTTTAATGGCATCCTCATTTGGAACCCTGTAGTTCCAGCAATGCAGCAAGAGCTACTAGATCCCCGAGTCCAACCCGTTCAATGGTGGAGCTATTGTGGAACCAAAAGGGGCCTGGCCCTCAGCTATTTTCTTTTTTTAGTATAATTCAAAAAAAATTGATAGATATTTGTAAAAAAAAAATTTGAAATTTTCAACCATAATTCAAATGTAAGAATAATTTTCATTTGGAGCACACTAAATTATAGTGAATGATATCTCTTTTTTTTGACATCAAAGAAGAACATCTATATATATATATATATATGAAAAGAAAGAGTATAAGGGTTTTAATAACATAATACAAAACACAACCTTGCTATCACCTAAGATAGAGGACGCCGACGACATGCGAAAGTCATGAAGCCTAAGGAACAGAGCACAGTGTGAATGCATGATCAGAAAAATACATAAACAAAAGAAAAATAAAAAAGAAATAGACAATCCAATCGCAACCATGCGCCAATGCCACGAGCAAGCCACTTTAACACTCCACAACCAAGGACGACCAAACCGCTAGCCGGATCACACCCATACATAACAACAGCCGGCACAGATCTGAGAGCCGAAGACCCTAGCATCAACCCCAACAACAGCACCCCTGCATCTATAGCATCACAACAAAATAGACCACAAGGACTCTAACATAGCCAAGCTCCGTTCAACAGCACCAAGCTTCGTTCAACAACACCTGTAAAAGCCAATCAAACCACATGCAAGCACACCTTATGATTGGATTAGGCAGGGACGGGGAGAAAAGGAGCGGGGAACCCAATCCAATTGTAGGAAAGAAGAACAGACCGATTGGACTGGAAAGAGGAGGAGAAACCTGATCAGCTGAGAGAGAGAGAGAGAGAGAGAGAGAGAGAGAGAGAGAGAGAGAGAGAGAGAGCAGTCACTTAGATGGGGAAGGAGAAAACGAAATGGGGGGCCGAGCGACCAGAGAAGAGGGGGAAAAACAAATTGCATGGGTGATTGGTGGAGAAATACAAGGTCACCGAAGCAAATCGCCGGAGAAAGAGGCCTCAAACGCTTGAGACACAAACGCCGGAGTAGGAAACAGAGCTCACTGGAGCAGGAAATAGAGATCGCTGGAGGTAGAGAGAGCGGCAGCGGCAGCGAACATGGTTGGGAACTTATTCAGTATATAGAAAGGAAAGGGAGTATGGAGGGTGGGAAGGCGCTGCCCCTCCCCCAGCCAAAAACCTGAGAACTGTAGCATTGGTTTGTGGTTTGTAGAGAGACAAAGTTGGAGAGAAGGGAGATCTCAAGAATGTCTTTGGAAGATGGATATTCTTGAGAATGATATCTTTGCAATAATAATACTGCATCTTGTCGAATGATACAATAGCAATAATATTCGAGATTAGTTTTTCAATTTATCAAAACCATTCCAAGAAAACTCAAATGACTGGATTTAACCTTGAAAATTCATTGAACCAAAAAAAATTCAAAATTCGGCCCCTTCAAACTTCGATTCCTGATTTCACCACTAAACACTTTGGGGTCAAATAAGTAACGATATTTGGAAGAGCGAGAACCCAAGACGCAATCATGTTCAGGGATGGAATTAAGATTTTGTATACAAAGGGGCCACGAAATGAACAATGAGATTTTAAAATTTCAAGGTACGGGAATCTATAGCATTTAAATATCTAAATAACATGGTTAACACCCAATACGAAAGACAATATCTAGGTGCTCTTAACAAGCCAAAAACAACTAAAAGGTGGAGAAAAAAAAATTCTCAATGCGTTACCTCAACCATTTCAACATCTTATTGTTATTATTGTTGTCTGTGGTTATAGTTTACAGAAATTCCAAATAACATTTCCAATAATTTTTACATGATACTTTCAGTAGCTAGCCAGTTGGGACTTAACAAACACCCTTAGTCTTACCACCCATCACTTGCACTTCCTTGCCAACGGTTTCAGGCTTATGTTGCTTCCACTGAATTGACGTCGCCGGTATGTGTAAAACACCCCCTTTATCACTACTCCCATAGTCATCACTTGACTTCACTTCCACTGTAAATGCAATCCTTGGAATACCCGATGGAGCATTCTCAAGCTCGAACGCTGCTCCTTTGATGTGTGAAACCAACTTTTCAACGAGGTTTCGGCCCAAATCTTCCCTCACCACGACTCGAAGAACGGTCATGTGCTCCACATTGGCCGGCATGGTGTAAGCCGGCACAATCCACCCGTGGTGCCTCAGAGCTTTTGACAGTTGAAATGGAAAGGTTTTGCTCTTGTTCTTCATCGTGAAGGCCACAAGTGGTACTCCTTGGTCTTTTGAAACAATTTCAAATTGGCCGGTGTTCTCTAATCCTTTTTGAAGAAGTTTTGCGCTTTCCATGCAATTAGTGATCACCTTTTTATAACCCTGCACCACTTGAGAATCATTTTTGTAATTCTATATGCATTTGCTCAGATCACAAAACCAAGCTAGCTAAAGTGTGTGTTCACCTCCGTGCCCATTCGCAAGAATTGATAATATTGCGCAACAATCTGACTTGATCCTGGATATACATCCAAAAAAATCAGGTATGAGTAGTTGTTCTAATATCTGCACAAACTTTAGCTAGTTGCAACCAGATGACATCTTTCATTTTCTATCAGGCCGAGGCATTGAAAAGCACACCTAATGTTGGATTGTCATGAAATCAACAAGAATTTCACTTGTTTGAGAAGAACCAGTAGGTGTTCATTTCTCTTGACGAAGACAGGTTTTGGAAGGAGATCCAAAAATATGCACTCCAATGACTCCCTAAATCTATTGCCAAAAATGGCTTTGCAATTTCTTAAACAAATTTGACACAAGAATATGGCACCATTTCTTAACCCACTAGCAACACGTGCAGCTATATTTGTGGCTCACATCTTCAGCTATATCTGTGGTTAATCAAGCCAGAAGATGGTTTGGCATCAATCAAGCAACATAGCGTGAATTTTGCAAAATGGCACTGTTGTAGCAAAGCAAAAAATAGCTTTGGTACTGAAAAAAGGACTACAACCATTCGGCATACTCTTACAAGATCAGTGATTAAATTCTTTGATGTAATAAGCATTAGAATTAGAACAAGAACTTACTAGCAAGCTAGTTAAGCATGGGAAGCCCACTCAACAATTGGTATGCATTGCAAGATCACATACTTGTTGATTCAAATATGCATACCTTTGGAGAAGTTGAGGGTGAATGTGGGTTGATCAGCTCCAAGGTAGTTTATGTGGAAGATCAGTTCTTCCGGTAAGTCCTCTTTGCTCCTCCAAATGACCCACCCAATTCCAGCATACACAAGACCGTACTTGTGGCCACTGACATTGATGCTCTTCACCAATGGCAGCCGAAAATCCCATTCCAGTTCCGGGTATAGAAAAGGTGCAACAAACCCCCCACTTGCTGCATCTACATGGATTGGTGTTTCCCAACTGTATACATTCAGAGAGAAACTACTCTTACATACAGGTTATCGTACCCATGAGGCCATGAGCCATCATTCGCAATGAGATGGATAGTAATTTTGATACTCTCTTGGTCAAGGGTGAAATCAGAATTTGGCCTTTAGGGGGGCCAAAACATGGACAAAAATTTGTTAGTTGGATTGGATCAGTTTATGACCAATCCCATTTCATTGCAGACCCAAGACGTTTTATGCATCATTCCATAGTGCGAATCCTAACTTTACAGGACTTTCTGTTCCCAATACTTCTACAATATTTTCAGGCATCTTTGAGGTAAAGGGGAAGGTGTAAGTTGTAACTGACTTTGTGGTAATGGATAGCTTCAGTAAGAAAAGAGATAACTGGACCATGACCGACTAAATTAGACAAGGGAAGAGAGTTTTCACACTGCATATAGTTTCAGTCTTTGACAAAATGAAATATTTTCTTACCCAGTTTTCTTGTTCTTGTCAGATAGGAGATCATTCAAGAGCTTGACATCTTCAAACTCTCCGGTCAGGGTCGAACCCAGAATTGCAGCAACACATATAGTGTTCTCATCCACCATCTCCACTGCTTTCTTAGGGTCCATTACATAGTAGCCTTCACTCAATTTTACCTCCTTCAGTTCCACATCAAAGTACCTTGCAAATTTCTCCCAGCAAACCTACATACAGAAGTTAAATTTTGTATCACCCTGATTGTAACCAAAGGACTCTTCGTGTCTATCAAATCTGGTTCTGAACACGTTTGTGTGAGATTTTTCCGGGTTTGGTGGAGTACAGAATCCAATGGAAAAATAACAGAGACACAATAAATTTTCCAGAAAAGCGGATTTACTTTCTTAAGTGGAGAAACAATAAAGTATCCATAGTAAAGAAGCTTATGAGATGCCCTTGATTAAACACACTTATAAAGTAATATCCTACTCCTGTGACATTACGTAACTTTAACATTTTTTGCTACAGAATTCACCATTTTGTGTTGGCAGCACTACATTAAGTGCTGTGACATTACCCTCCGTACACATTTTCCAAAATTTTACCAAGTTTTTAGCATTACCAAACTCGATTAATGAGTTCTTGTTTATTATAACAAGCTACTTTCAAATGACATGTAAAAACTAATATTAGATTGTTAACCACCAACTCATCTAAAAGCTTAAGCTGTTACAGAAAGAGGCAACTTTATTATTTATACCTTCAACACGCCCCCCCATGTGTAGCCAGGCTCTCCTCCATAAGCGGGCTAAATACGCGTAAAAATTTTAACATTAGGTAGGCAGTGAGGTTCAAATTCAAGATCTATTGCTTGCTCTGATACCATATCAGATTATTAACCACCAACTCATCTAAAAGCTTAAGCTATTAGAGAGAGGGGCAACTTTATTATTTATATTCTCAGCATGCTCCCTTACGTGTAGCTAGACTCTAAGGAGGCTAAACACATGTAAATTTTAATCATTAGGTAGGCGATGAGTTTCGAACCCAAGATCTATTGCCTGCTCCGATACCATATTAGATCATTAACCGCCAACTCATCTAAAAGCTTAAGCTGTTAAAGAAAGGGGCAACTTTATTATTTATATCTTCAACATTAGATCGTTAATCACCAACTCATCTAAAAGCTTAAACTGTTAGAGAAAGGGGAAACTTTACTATTTATACTTTCAACAACTATCATACCTGAACATTGGCACCGGTGACAATATTAGGCTTGTCAAAAGGTTTGCCCTCTACCTTTCTCTTGTTTTGCCACTTCTTCTTGAAAGCCAGTCCTGCTAGCATTATCGCCTCTGAGGATCCTACCGTCCCTACTCCAATGCCTTGTTTTGTCTTTGTTAAAGAAGCATGGAAAAGATCTGCAATCATATTTACGCACCGGTTCTGGAAAAAACAACCAAAATAGAAGATGAGAACTATAATTGACCAATAGTTATCTATATTCCATAAAAAGTCCATTAACCTAAAATTGATGGCAGAATGAGTTTAAGAACGAGATGATAAAGGTTTCATAAGTTAAAAGTCCTCCATTTTTTCTTTCCTTTGTGAAAAATTCATGATTATTGAACTTTTTAGTCAGTAACACAGTTCACCGATCAAAAGATCTTAGTCCTTCTAACCAGTTTTATATTCATCTAAAAAATCCAAGTTAGAAACTATACAAGATTAATTTTTTGATGTTCATAATATAGAACATGGACAAACAAATAGGGATCGAGGTAGTACAATTTAGAACACTGACTGACTAACTTTCTGATTGCTACTTCCGTTCTGTGTCATATTGTAAAGCCATCAGTATATTTGCATTGCATTGAAGTTTTAGCAACCATAGAATTGCTTGCAAACTGACCTTAAGGATGGGGACGATGAAAAGGGGGCATACAAGAAAATTCTTTTGAGAATGATAAACCAAAGGAATGTTTCTAAATAGTTGTATCGGGGGATAACAGGGTACGAAGAGTATCAAAACATACATATCAGGAATCGAAGGACACAATCCTGAATCTTTTTTTTTTTCCTTATCAATTATCAACTGCCAAATGTGCAGTTTAAACCAATTCCGGATGAGCTATGAATAGAGACATGTTGAATGTCTATACACAAGTTTCCGTCCCACTGACATACTGAGGTGTGTTTGTAATTTTGTTTTCTAAGGCTAAAAACCCAATATGTATTAGCCAATATGCAATGGAATGGTACTTATTTAATTTAAATGCTCAATGGTAGTTTTGCCCAGTAAAGAATTGTTTGTTAAAGTATCCAACTCCAAACCAATTGGTAAGGAGTGAAGAGGCCGCCCAGGCTCATATACTAGTTTTGGAGGAGATAATTAACCGATGTGGGATAAACTCCAACACTCTCCCGTACGTCTAAAACCCTAGCTCTGATACCAAGTTGACAAAACTCAACCCACGCTACCCCTTAAAACTCAGGTGTTAAAGAAGGAAACTGAGGCCTTATAACCAGCAGAGATGGGGCATGTCCAGGCGATGTGGGACACATTCCAACACACCCTCTTGGACCACAAGACATAGCAACCGGAAAATGGTCCACCAAACAAAGGCCCAACAAAACTCTGATACCATGTTAAAGCATTCAACTCCAAACTAATTAGTAAGGAGTGGAGAGGCCGCCCAGGGTCATATACTAGTTTTGGAGGAGATAATTAACCAATGTGGGACAAACTCCAACAGTCTCTAGTGCCGAGCGACACCGGTTCATTACGAAAGCAGCCACCCCAGGAATAGGGTTCATATAGAGGGTGTTTGGCAACTGAATTTTCAGCTTTTTGGATTCTCATTTTCTCATTTTGAGTGTTTGGCTACTGATTATGAGAATGGATTTTGGGAGAATAGATTTTTGATTTTTGGGTTTAGGAGCCAAAAACCAGAATATGGGTTGGAGGAGTTTTTCAGATTCTCATTTTTCCATTTTTAGGTCTATTACGAAAATACCCACAATCCTCCCTTCATTTTACCAAATTTGCCCCTCCCTCCTTATCCACTTTCTTCTCATCTATTCACCACGCATCAACACACACCCAGAGGAGAGAAGGAGAGAGAGAGAGAGAGAGAGAAGAGAAGAGCAAAGAGGAGAAACAAGAAGCAAACTTCACAACAAAAAAGCTCGGAGAAAGGGTTGTGCTCATACACGGTGTGTTGCCAGAGCAGATCTACACCACCTCTCATAAGGTTGTGTAATGTTGAACTTGTGTGTTTGTTTGTTTTTTTCGCATCAATTTTTTTTTTCGTACAGCTTATAGGCGGGGTTTGTGTGTGTGTGTGTGTGTGTTTTTTTTTGGCTTCGGATTGTACTTTAATTTGTTTTCTAATATTAAGGGTTTGTGTTTGTTTGATTGTTCTTTATATTTATGAGCTATGTGTTTGTCGTTAAATTAAAGTGTTACTTGTAACATTAGTCTTATTATTTTAATTCTAAAATAACAAATAAAAATATCGAATGTCTTCCTTAAATTAAAAAAAGGAAAAAAATTACATATCAAAAATAATTATTTTAACACAATAATATATAATGGCCAAAGGCAAAAAGCGGATCTCAAAAAAAAAAAAAAAGCAAAAACAAAACATTATTTTTCAATAATAGACTTCAATAATAAACAGCCCATAAACTATTGAATAATAAAGTAAAAAAAAAAAAAGCAAGTGACACCTGTTATAACAACATATAATAAAGACAAAGGGCAAATGGTAAAAATGCAACCCATAATTCATTCTCCACAAATATACCAAGCACTACTACAATTTCAAAATACATTTCTGTATAAATCTCTCAAACACCTCTACCATACTCAAAATACATTCTGACCATAATCTAAAAAGCCAAAAGGCTGAAAATGAAAAGCCAAAAAGTAGGCTCCCAAACACGTTTATGCATATCCTCCCATGACTGCTTTTTAGTGGGACCCTCGTGCATAGGGTTGCCTATTTGTTTTTTAGAGTTTGTATAAAGTACTAATTGGTGGGGATTGAAAAAAACAGAGAATTGATTTACCTGAAGCTCAGTGGTGATGGGGTACTCATCCATGTCCACATAATTTTTGCTCATGGATTCAATCATCAACTTATCGCATTCTGGTTCCATCCACGTGGTGACAAAGGAAGCCAAGTTAAGCCTTGGATTACCATCTAATTGCAGCTCATCGTGTATTATTTGATAAGCCACTTCCTTTGGAATGGAATTCCCTGGCATCCTATACCTGAAAAACCACCTTAAAAGTTTGAAGAAGAAAAACTAGAGCTACTCGACAACATGAAACTACAGCAGGTGTTCCATAGTTAGTATGTGGTGAGAGCACAACCTAGGCAGGGGATCCTGGACATATCTGGATGCAAAGACTGAACTAATAAAGCTTGATGATATTTCATCAGGTGTCTGCACATCTGAGAGAACCATTCTGTCTCGCTCTCTATGCAATTCCTGTAATGTAACTTTCGCAAGCACTAAACGGGTATGTTATACACATGGTATGTTTGAGAAAGGTATTTGTTGCTCTTGACTTGGAGCCTAGTCTTGCTTGATTTGTGAGTAAAGATTAGATTAGAGTCTTGATCCTTAAGCAAAGCAAACCTAGACAATAAGACGAAGTGTACAAGCAAGAACTTCACAAATCAGGAGAATTATGTTACATTTATAACCCATGCTCACACTTTAAATGATAATGTATTTTTTGCAATTTCCTGAGTAATGATTTTTTGAAGATTATAGTCTTCGACAAAAACAAAACCAAATTTTTCAGCAGAAAAAGTTTCGGTAAATTTAACATACTGCATGCCTCTTAAATAGTACAGTCATCGTTCCTTCTCCTTGAAATACAATGCCCCCAGCATTACACACGGGTAACCATAAGCCCCTCAGACAAACGGTAAAAAAATCATGACATCAGCAGAAATACAGGTCTGATAAATGGAAACCTTGCCCTTATACTAATGAAACCCAAATGTATGTACACTTCTTTAGTTTCATATAAAAAATGTAAAAGAATCCCATCTTAAGCAATTTTGAACAACTCCTTGCCATGTAGAAAGTATGCATGACACTCATCACACAATAAATACAGTAGTCATACTTTCAGCAAGCATATGACCCTCTTAAGCAACTATATAACATGTCTGAGCTCTATCCAATGCCCACTCGAACACAAGATTGCAGTGAAAATGATATGCATGATTGCTATCCATCCATGCACAAAAGCATAGTCATAAAGATATACAAGAACATATGAGTAATGCTGTGACTGAGTTTTCAAGCAAGTAATAAGGGGTCAAAGCAGTGACCATTTTGAAGAACCAAGCCCCGCCCCCCGACCCCACCTGCCCCCCCGATGTGCCTTCCCCATGTCCAAAACGCCCAAACTGGAGGATTTGTCCGAATTTGTACACCAGAACTGCCAAATGGATTGAGTATGAATTTAAACAGTGCAACTTCCAGCTGGCGATGTTGATCTTCCAAGCCCAGCAGGCATAGACATCACCAACTGCAGCTCTTCCGAGTGGTGACCTTCCAAGCAGGTCTTCAATTCCAGTTCTTCCATCTGCAGCTCTCATGTACCACATTGTAACTTCATGAAAGACAATTCATGATATACAAGAAATAACAAGTAATGAAAGCTTGAATATTAACATACCCTTGGTCCTCTAGTTTGTTGGATTTGCATGGTCCTCTTGTTGAATTTGCAGGTTTCCTTCCCACCCCCCACACACCACACACCGCGCGCCCCCCCCCCCCCAGTCACTAACAGCCAACAGGTCCTCGCCGTCTAACAGTTCCACTCCTAAGTGGACTCTTTGACGTGTCATCTTATAATGCCCAAGTCTCTAGCAATCTGAGCTCGATAAGGCAGTGAAGGCACGCACCATTTTCTGCTACTAGTTCCAGCTTCACCTTCATCTAGTTCTTTTCTATTTCTCTTGGGTGGGCCATGTGGTTGATGAAGCTGCAGAAGTCCAAAGGGATCACCCTGGGAACATGGACTCATCACAGAATGTTTCAACAATCATTCTTCTGTTATTTCACTACCGGCTGGATGTGTGCTATATAGAATATAATATATTTCATCAGTTCCCCTCTTAACCTTAGAAACATGAGATATAGAACCATTGCTATATATCATAGGCATGTTTACCATCTTCACCGGTACTGTAACACTTCCATTCTTCACCATAAACAATCATCTCATCATCACTTAAAAAAGTCCTATCCTAAAATCTGGCATCACTGCCTTCCCTATTAGCTGAATCAGGTACCACAAAGTAAATCATCACCATTCGGCATTCGCTACACCACAATGGTATACGCGTAAAATGCATTGTTCAACCTTTGCACATAATGGCATACGTGTTCTCCTTGCAGTAGATTACAGGAACATATTCAAAACATCCCTATCTTTGCCATTTCATACCGTATATTGTGGCCGGCTGCAGAATGTGAAATACCTTGCCTAGTTTCTGCACCTTGTTATTCTGATTTACCAATAAATTATACAGCCTTGCAGCAAGAAGCAAGCAACTGCAGAATACTAAAATGAAGAAGAAGACCCAATTAAGAATCAGATTAAACCCTAATTCATTTTCGTACTTGAAACTTATAAACAATAGCAACTTCGAAAGTTGGAAAGGCATAATTTTTCGGAAAACCGAGAATGCACTACTTTCAGGCTTTCAGCAATCCCAGAAAAAGACCTGTATCTTTTTACGCTATGATACCATAACTGCATACAATTGTAAAGAAGACAAACTAACAAATAGTAATTGGGAGTATGGACATAAAAGCCAAACCCATTGCTCCACCCTTTGGCCAAGTGGTCTTGGCCTGGGTCTCGGGTTTTGCTCCCTCCGAAAGTCTTAGATTCAATTCTCTTTGCCAGCGCAGCTCTTGGGTAGTACTTCACTCCAACGCGCAAGAATGAAAATGCTGTGGGAGTGGCTGTAGGAATTAATCCGAAGTGCGCATAAGATGTCCAGGACACCCTGCATTAGCAGCATTACTAAAAAAATATGATCATTACTCCCATTAAAAAGCAATAAAAAAAAACAAGAATCGTTTGGTTTATACTGTCACTTTCCTTTGCTTGTGCTTCTCGTGGTGATACAAAGATGAGAGAGACAGATGAGTTGAACTGTGGAAGAGAGATTACGGGGAGAAGTAGGGATGATCAAACCTATCTGGTTGGCACACACATTTGAGATGGAGGGAAAGTGAAGTGAGGTGGAAGTGGAATACTCTGAACGTAGCCGTTCCGTTTGGGATGTCCCGAAAGAACGCACAAAATTGGAATCGATTTTATTTTTTTTAATCACTTTTGTAAATGATCTTCTGCAGAAATTACAAAAAATAGATATATGAAGATCCAATTTTAAAAGCTCTTTAATTCTTCTGATTACTATATTCAAGTTAAAACAAGAACATTTTGACAAAAAAGAAAATTTTGACTTTTCAAAGACTCCAATAAAAATTAGACCAAAAGCTTGAAAAAAAAAATCATAGAAGACAAAAAAAATAATAATAAATTAGAGAAATTCTACCCTTAAAAAATCATAGAAGACAAAAAAAAAAAATTAGAGAAATTCCACCTTTAAAAAATCTATAGAAAATAGATTAATTTTGGTACAAAAGTCTAAAAAGAGGTGAAAACGATCGTATATTTTCATTCATTTTGTTACCGAAAACGGAAAATACGAAAACGATACAAAGCATATTTATTATACGTTAAAAATGATTGTCAAAAAGGGCCAACATGTCAAAAAAGTTAAGGGCCCTTCGGCCAAATTGTTTCCCGATTTTTTGACACTTTCTTTTTGTTATTTTTCTTAAATTTTACTCCATCCATTTCATAAAGTTAGGCCCCTACAAAACTACGTTAAATTTTCAAGCTAAGGTCCCTATTAAAAAAATTTTTGTGCACTATAGATCTTATTTGATAGATTTTTTGTGCAATACGTGAAAACGATTGTGCTAGATTTGGATCAAATTTGTAGTGCATTTAGTGGATGACCTAATGGTTCTTGAGCCCTGATAGTTGAACGATGATGGTCGATTGCCTAGAAGTGCCTTCCTAGGCATTTATACGTGCAAACCTTGTTTACAAGAAAAAGAGAGAGAAATTCTGAATATTATTGATGAAAAGTTAAGCACGAAATTAGGTTACAATCGTTGTCATAAGGCCAAACCCTATAAATCCTAAAAATAATGCTGAAAAATAAAGAGTCCCATAATTTGGGGAAACTACCAAAATTGAAAAACGGAAAAAAAAAAAAGAAGAATTTTTCTAAAAAGAACCAACTGAATAAGAATTATACTCTTATTAACGTTCTAAAATTTTCCTAAAATGGCGAAAATATCAAATTGAAGGTCTAAACGAAAGAATTAAGCCAAAAAATATCATTTGTCACAACTTAGGATGGTTAATCTTACCGTAACACGAAAATAAGTCAGCTTATCAAATTTGAACTCATTCTGAGCTCGCTTGAATTTTGCTAATTCGAGTAATTTATAATTAAATAATATTTAGACTTCCGAGACTTCAATGGTCCAATTGATTATGGAATTAGGCATCTATTACATCACATCGTCAACACTGACAACACACCAAAAAAAAGGTGCCAAATTCCCTTGAAAACGAAACAAAACGAGTAAACAAAGTGTGATGTAAGTGCTGAAGTTGGTTGATGGTTGGGAGTCTGGGTCTTGGGGATATAAAACCAACACGTCCGCATTACGACCATGTACCTTTCTCTTGGATGTCGAGGTTTGATTTTGACTCTATGAAAGCTAAAGATAACGTACAAGGCTCATCTAGAACGAATCATTGTGTCCGTGCGATACAAGGAGCAATAACAAAAGTCCACGATATGTTTTTCTTATTTTTGTACATTAAACGGACACAACGCTACTTTTAAATCATATATAGAGAAAATTTCAAAATAACACCTGACTTTTCGCACAAATCACACAGAGGCATATGACCTTTTAAAATTATCAAAAAAATACCTGACCTATTTGAAAATCCATCAATTTTACACCCGCTGTTAACTTCCCATCCAAAACAAACGGAAATCCTGAAAATGTGAATTTTGGCATGAATATTGGCAAAACAAGATTAAGGCTCATCTTGGCAAAACACAATATTATACTCATAAATAAGATTAAGGCTCGATTTGGCTTTCAAAGGTAATTAATAACTTAATTTTTATCTTTATTCAAAAGGAAAAAATGCATTTGTTAGTTTTGCGTCAAGACAAATCAATAAATCACAAAAATTACTTAATTTTTAATCCAAACCCATCCTAAATAAGAAATCAAGCTTAATTTAGTAATTAAATACCATAACTATGCAGCCAAATAAGATTACTCTGAATTAAATAAACAAAGGAAAAGGCAAAAGCAAAAAACATAAAATAGTCATGAGTAGGTGTGAAAAGTGAAAAGTTATGGGTATTTAATTATTAAATTAAGCTTGACTATTCTATATTTTTTGTTTTTGTCTTTTCTTTTGTTTAATACGGAGTAATCTTATTTGGCTGCATAGCTATGGGTATTTAATTATTAAATTAAATTTGATTCCTTATTTAGGGTGGATTTGGATTGAAAAGTTAAATAATTTTTGTGACTTATTGATTCGTCTTGACGCAAAACTAACAAATGCGTTTTTTTTCTTTTGAATAAAGATAAAAATTAAGTTATTAATTGACTTTGAAAACCAAATCGAGCCTTAATCTTGTTTATGAGTATAATATTGTGTTTTGCCAAAATGAGCCTTAATCTTGTTTTGCCAATATTCATGCCAAAATATACATTTTCAGCATTTCCGTTTGTTTTGGATGGAAAGTTAACGGCGGGTATAAAATTGATGGGTTTTTAAATAGGTCAGGTATTTTTTTGATAATTTTAAAAGGTCAAGTGCCTGTGTATAATTTGTGCGAAAGGTCAGGTATTATTTTGAAATTTTCCCTCATATATATACCCGTTTACGTTACTTAAGTCACTTTCAAATTAAACTAGCTAATTTGCGACATAGGAAACCATAAAAGATAATTGTAAGTTGGTTATTCTAAAATGAACATCAATATTTGGGTAAAGGGAAAAATTGTACCCCCAAAAAAGATGATTGTAAGTAGGTATTATAAAATGAAAACCCATCTTTAAGCAATTGGTAATTGGTCCATCAAATTTTCGTACCAAAAGAGTAGATCTTGAATCAATCTTTGGCTTGATTGAATGCAACGAGTTGCTTGAATAAAAACCTTAAAAAAATACTACAAACAAAAAAAATTGATGATGATGATAACCCCGAGGCCAAGTGGTCTTGGCCTGGAATTTAGGTGTTTGCTCAATTCTAAGGTCTCAGATTTGATTTTCCTTGTCAACAATTCTTGGGGTCACCTCACCCCCATGTGTAAGTGTATGAAACAGCTGTGGGAGGGGCTCTATGGATTAGTCCGAGATGTGCGCAAACTGGCCCGGGACACCCTGCATTACCAAAAAAAAAATGATGATTATAAGTAGGTAATTCCAAAATGATAAATCAACATTGAGCAATAATAGGTAATTGGTCCGCCAAATTTCATATCAAAATGAGCTGAACTTGAACCAATCTTCAGGCAATTGGTAGTTGGTTCGGCAGATTTTGGTACCAAAAGAAGCCGAACTGGACACTCATAATGAAAACCATCGAGAGGGAATATAAACAACATTAAGGAAGGGAATGCGATCTATCCAACTGATAAAAAATTTAAAGTTAGGTGATTACTCCGGAAAAATCTGGTGGAATGTGCAGTAGAAGAAAGAGGATGACAAATTTTTAACAGTGAAGAGAGCTCATGGTTTAGTGGTGGGAATAAGAGATCTAGTAGCATTGCACATTTCGGTTGATATATGAGTTCGTTTTTTGCTTTGAAGTGGAGAACGTATGGCATGGTGAGTTAAGACTTGGGAGTTGGCCTGGGGTGGACGTGGGAGTCTTTTTTTTGTCCTTTTCTTTTTTAGATGAGTTATATCCGGATGAGGTTCTGCCACGGCCATTTTGTGGGCCCTGTCATGCATTCATTCAGATAATCTGAACCGTTCATTTTATAGAGCTCGCAAAATAGTGTATCCACGCAAAAAATAAACTTTATTAGACATTCATAGGTATATCAAAAATTGAATTTTGATTTATAAAATGAACAGCCTAGATTCTTTTAATAGTTTTTAAGTTTAAATGTGCATGACCATCCGTTTTATAAACCAAATTTTAATTTTTGACATACCTATGAATGTTCGATAAAGCTGATTTTTGCGTGACTATACTATTTTGCAAGCTCTACAAGATGAATGGTTCAGATTATCTCAATAAACGCACGGTGGGGCTCACAATGAGAGGCAGAAACCCCATGGTTTCCACCTCATTTGGAAATAATTTTTTCTCTTTCTTTTTTCCGTTCGGAAATTTGGAGTATGGATTCAGTTTTTGGTATGTGGGTGGGATAGGTAAACGTGGAGCCTTTTTAGTGTTAGAGGAATTCAGGATTGGGAGATTATAGATTTTTTGGGCTCAAACACATTTGTATAAGGTATTGATTGATTGATTGATACAGCCTTTGTTTATAGACTACAAATCAAATTTTGAGTAGTCCAATGCTCGACTCACTAAGAGCTCAATTATTCTCGGTTCGTTAAATAAAATAGCCTAGTCGAACAGAATTTTCGATTCATTTGATAAACAAGTCGAGCTCGAGTTGGTGTATCTCGGCCTTTGTTGGTAATCTCAGCTTGGCTCATCTATAGAAGCTCGTTAAGTACTCAAACCAAGCTTGAGTTTTCAAATCGTAATCGAACTTATTCTCGAGTTTGAGCTCGAATATTTGGGCTCAATCTAACCTCGAGTTAAATCTAAAAAAGCAGAGCTCAAAACATTCTAAAGTTTGGCTTGGTTGTACTTGTTCTTCACTTACCTAAATTGTATACATTTCAAACTAATTTCTATATTTCCAATTAACCTCCTTTTATCTTCAAAATTCTAAAGCATACCAAACCATGTCAAATCTGGTGTCCCAATTAATTGGGGTCGGCTATATGAATATTATTTTTCCATTGAACTCTGTCTAGAGCTACCTCTTTACTTAGATTTAGTAAGCCCAAGTCCTTACGTATCACGATATCGAAAGTTAGTCGTGTATTCATATTAGGATTCATGTCATAGAGATCTAACAAGATTTTAATGTGTTGGCTGTCAGCTACTACCATACAACCCTCCTACTTTATCCCAGTTTGGAGCCGACTATAAAAAAAAATAAGACTCTAAGTACAGCACAGACAGAGTTTCAGAATTCTAAACCAGAAAGAGTAAAATAAGTGGCTGTTTGGCATCTTCTTTTTTCACTTTTCATTTTCTCATATTTGTATTTTGAGTGTTTGGCTGGTTCCGCAAGAAATCATTTTAGGATAATGAGTTCTCTGATTTGAGGAATAGAGAAGAGAAGTGAAAAATAAGGTGATAGGAGCTTTTCTCATTCTCCTTCAACAGCCTCACGAAAAGACCCATATACCCTCTCCATTTTTTTGATAATACCCTTAGGTCTACGTTATCCCATTTACACTTCTACATCTTCCACCACAAGAACAAAGAGACTTTCTTCTGGGTTGGAAGAAACCCAAAACATAAAATTGACTCTCCAAAAATTAAACCCACCATCAAACCCAATGAGTACTCATCCAATGTTCTAATTGATTTTTCAAAACCCACCAGATTCTATTGATCTTTGCCGGCGCTTTAATGGCTCTTCGAGACCATCTCTCCCAGATCCACCCTGCCGATTTTAATTTTGTATGAGAGAGAGAGGGGGAAGGAGGGCTGTAGGTTTTTTAAGAGGAAAAAGAGAAATGGCATAGGGCTGTTGGTTTTTTTAGGAGGAAAAGGGCTCTTTATTTGCAGAAATGGAGATTTGGTATGGGAGGAGTAGAGGGAGAAAGGGGTTTGGAATTGGTTTGCCAGGGTTTGTCTGTGTGTGTGAAAGAGCGACAAATTTGATTTGTCTCAAAACAAGGACAACATGGTAAAAAAATTACCTCATAATTCATTTTCATCACATATTTTTTAAACACTAGTCCTACAGTAAAATTTATTCTGCACATATTATCTAAACACTCTACCAAGTCTTTTTCAAAATACATTCTGATCAAAATTTTAAAAAAATAAGCTCCCAAACACCCCCTTAAATGATGTAAGCGCTGAAGTCAGTTGATGGTTGGGTTAGTCTTAAAAGCAAACTCGCATGCCTTTGTAATTTTCATTTGAATGGTGACTTTTGATTTTGAGTTTGATTTTGATTTTTGAAGCCAAGTTAACGTATAAAGACTCACTTGTCGCAGGAATAGGGATGGCAACGGGGACGGGTCGGGGACGGGGGTACTACCTCCACCCCCTACCCATTACCCCCTACCTCATCCCCATCCCCGACCCGATCCCCAATGGGGATTTTGTTTTTTTCCTCCATCCCCGACCCAAACGGGGAACGGGGATCCAAAACGGGGATTCGGGAATTCGGAATTCGGGCACTTTTATTCTGCAACACACATTGGCATGCACCTGTATTTGCAGCACATAATAGCACCTCCATTTCCTACACTTGTATTTCACAATTTCAGCATATACTACCAATTTTCAGCACATAAGTTAATCTGCAGCACTGTTTTTCCAGCACTAAGTTAATTCCAGCACTAACTTCATAGTTCCATAATTCTAAACAGCTCATAACTGGAGCAAACATTAAGCAAATAAAGAAACAGTGCATATTCCATAGTTCTAAATAAATATATAGTATATATTTATTTATTTTTATATATAAATATATATATTTCGGGGATTCGGGGACGGGGCGGGGTGGGTAACGAACGGGGAACGGGGACGGGTAGGGTTCGGGGCGAGGACAGACCTATTCCCATCTCCTACCCGATCCCCGAATTTTTAAAAAAAAATTCCCCATACCCTACCCAATCCCCAAACGAATCCTCGAAGTTCGGGGATTTTCGGGGCGGGGAACGGGGCGGCCGAAATTGCCATCCCTACGCAGGAACCATTTTTTGTCTTAACGCAAACAATTTTAGGTTGTAAATTTATGCGAGAATCGTATTCCTTCCCCATCCATATATGCAGCCTTCTCTTACCTAACTTCTTAGGTGCTGTTTGATTCTTAAAAAATATGTAAGTACTTAATTGCAATTTTTAAACTTAAAAATAATAATGTATTTGTGAAAATAATTTTTTAATTTTTTTTCACTGTTCAAAAGATCTCTTCAAGACCTATCTATCAAACAAGATTCATATTGCATAAAAAATTATTTCAATAAATCCATTATTGTTAAGCTTGAAAGTTAAAAATAAGTACTCCATTTTTTAAGAACCCTTAGCGGATTAGTATATTCCAACCCTCCCATTCCTCCAAAATCTAATTATCTAAATCATCATGGCCGAAGCAAAGTACGACAGTCAAGGAGACGAGATTGTGCATGTATGCATGACCACCATTTAATATTATACCTAAGACCAAAAAATGGTTGATAACTTGAAATTTTAGGGGTATTTTTAATATACATATATAAGAACTTTATGAAATTCTTTTACACTCAAGAGAATTACTGGGACCGATCCAATAAAACTTTTTCAAATTAACCTAAACACTAGTATAATTAGTGTAAGTATTTGGAGTTGTGCAAAGACCCGGACACTCCCGGCAGCCGGCAGCACCTCTTGTATCCGCCATTGAACTCAGGGCAGAGTCAAGATATTGGCTCGATCGAGAAGCCAAACGAAGAGAAATAAATACTCGCCAAAAGAGTTCTAAAAGATGGTAGAATCAATCACTAATTTTTTCCATCTTTGCAACTCCTAAATGATGGTAGAATTAAGCACCCCTTGTATCCGCCCTTGAACTCCAACTATCCCGAAAATGCCTCATGAGCATCTGAACTCCAAAAAATCACTATCAATCACTAATTTTTTCCAAATACTTTTTTCATTAAGCGGGGTTAATTACCAAAACGCTCGTCCGATCCTGTCTACAAATTTTCTTTACTTCTGCATAAAAGTAATAGTTAAGTATCTAATTAAGATTTGGGAGAAGTAAATCAAGAACTGTGAATAGAACAAATTTTCGAAACTTCCCTGAGGGGTTTATTTGGAACTTCATAAAAAAGGAAGGAAAGAATAAGAAAAAAAATTTAAAAAAAAACTGCCCTCCCTTATTTAGTTTGAGAAGGAAAATAAAATATTCAAATTTTGTGAACAATAAATTTTTTCCCCAACTTTCTTTCCATTTTTTTTTCTTTTCTCTTACTCACCTCAAGTTACATTATTGTGCTCGTTTTGAGTCTCTGGAGCAAGAATAATGTCGGACTGCTTTCCCACCATATGCATCTCTCCTAAAACAAATTGGTGTTAGGAAATGTTTCAATTAAGTCTTTTATGACATTCGACATTACACCCGCATGTCTGCTTTTAGAGCAATCGCAGAGAGTGACATTATTTAATCAAATCTATGCAGACACTCCGAGCCTAACAAATTTTGTTCAGACTCGGGGGACTACTATGTGCAGCGGCCAGCAGCTCCCCCGAACGGCACCGTTTCAGGCTCAGGCACCCCATTCCAACCTTAAGCCTCTGTCTGACTTTGGCCATAAGAAAAAGAAAAAGGACAAAAAAGCCTGTTTTTATTTTTTATTTTTGTAGGACTCATTGCGGGTAATAATTGGAGAAATAGAAATTGTGCGCAGAGGGAAGAGTTGGTTCAAATAATTTTGTTTACCCTCCTTTAAAGAGAGTGAACATTACTCTCTCTGTGATTGGTGGAAATATTGTGGAGCCCATTACGGGTCTTACAAATTAAGATGTTACAAACCACAAATTATTTTGATAAGAGCTCTTTCAAAATTCGTAGCGTGCTTTCAGTATTTGTAGGGCGACCTATGAATATTGAAACAACCCTGACTTATATCGGATTGTGTTAATTTTTTTTCAGGAACTCATAAAAAATTATTTTAAGAATAACTTTCAATTTGAATAATCTTTGTAGGACCCGAATAGGCCCCACAAAAGTCAAAAAACAAATAACAGGTGTTCTGGTTATGGGCCCATTATTGACCCTACAAAGATGATTCAAATTGCAAATTATTCTTAATTATTTTATGACCTCTTGGAAAAATTAGAATATTCCGATACTGTAAGAGCAGTTTCTCCGTTTCGGAATTCGTAGGGTATTTCAGAATTTTGCCCTACCAATATTGGATTGAGGTAACTTTTTCAGAAACTCATAAAAAATATTTTAAGAATAACTTGCGATTTGAAAGATCTATAAAAGCCTCACAAAAATAAAAATTAAATACCAACAGAAGCTAATTCTTCTTTTTCTTTTCTTTTTCTTTCTAATTTCTAATGGCCAAAGTAAAACAGAGACTTATGTTGTGTTTGAATGAGTTTTTAAGAAATTTTTTGGGGTTATGAGTGAAGAGATATAAAGAGAAAAGTGAGAATAATGATCGGAGATAAGAGTAATGAGTGGAGAGTAATGATTAGAATTAGGGGTAATAAGTTTTTTTTGAGTTGAATTTTTTTTTTCCAAAACCAAGCCGAACAAGGCATTAAGGTTGGAATGGGGTGCTTGAGCCTGAAACGGTGCTGTTTGGGGAAGCTGCTGGCCCTTCGGCCCTGCAACCCCCGAGTTCCTAATGGGAATCACATAATTTCCACCAATTATAGAGTGGATAATGTTCACCATTTCTTTAGAGAAAAGCGAACAAAATTATTTGAACCCACTCTTTAGTCTACACACGATTTTCAATAATTTTTTTTGTTTTTAATTATTACTATTTTCAATAATTTTTTTTTCAATTATTACTTCCAATCTTTTCTCTATTTATTATTTCTCTCTCTCCACTCATCAGTTAAAAAATCTTGGGTTATTTCTAAGGACACTCCCTTAACTATCACGGTTTGTCAACATCACCCCCTCATGTTTAAAACTTATCAACCTCACCCCTTCAACTTTTAAAACTCATCAACATCACCCCTATGGTAAAATCTGTTAATATTTTGGACGGAAACGGGCGAAAAGACAAATATATCCTTCATATGTTAAATACGATTTTGTACTTTGAAAGAAAACTACCAATATCAACAAAATGGATCAATTATTGCTTTACAATCAAACCCAGAATTGGGAGAAATCACAGGTGAGTGTTCATGTCGACTTTTTCGTCGGTGACGAGTTCATCAGAGCAATGAAATTCTGTTTTTCTTCCCCCCCCCCCCCCCCCCCCCCCCTCCCCCTCCCCCTCCCCCTCCCCCTCCCTCCTCTTTCTCTCTCTCTCTCTCTCTCTCTCTCACACGCTAGATTGTAATTAAAACAAACAAAACCCATTTCAGATTCAAGAAATCCAAACCCCACAGTCAACTGTCATCTTCTCTGATCTCTTTCTCTCACAGACACACACATGCACACACCACACAGCAGCTGGAGCGATAGCGGAGGATGACGTCAGTGATGGATTTGAGCTCGACAGAGGAGAGGCAGTCGCAATGGAGGATGACGTCGGCAATGGATTTGAGCTCAACGGAGGAGAGGTAGTTGGTGCGGTGGAGGGTGGAGGCGTAGTGGATGAGGGCGTCGAAGATGGGTTTGGGTAATTGGGGGCGTCGCCGCCGCTAGCTTCTGTGGTGGCGGCGGCGGTGGAAATGGGGGTTTTTGGTGGTGAGGAGAGTGAAAAGGAAGAAGAAAGTGAAGAGTGAGGTGAAGAGGAGGAGGTAGATGTGGTGGGGAGTGGTGATGGATGGACTGCTGTGTTTGGGAAGGGTGGAGGAGGCTTTCATTTTTCTCTTGAGGTTGTGGAATTTGAGGTTGTGTTTGGTTGGGGTAAGGGGGTTGGGTAAGAGAGAGAGAAGAAGAAGAAATGAAGGGTATTTTGGGGTTAGATTTCTCTTTCCGTCCAGGTTATATATTTTTCCGTCCAAAATATTGACATTTCTTAACAGAATTGGACGGAAAGGGTGTAGTTGATGAGTTTTAATAAATGAGGGGGTGAGATTGATGAGTTTTAAATGTGAGGGGGTCATGTTGACAAAACATGATACTTGAAGGGGTGTCCTTGGAAATAACCCAAAAATCTTTCTGAAAAACAAAATCCAAAAACCAAACAAAACCGTTTTCGCTTTCCCTTCCTTTTCATTCATATAAATAACGTCCATTCCAAACAGACTGTTAGGTAGGTATTTGAAGTAGTTGAGCCTTGAAATCTTCAACCTTACCCAAAATACATAACGTGCAGAAGAGTATCTCACTCCCATTGCGGTTTGGAATCTACTCCTATATCCATTTCCGTTAGAGAGAGACACAGAAGTTAATAACTTCTGGGTAATGGGTATCAAGGAGGATGAGAGATTAGAGGAGAGATTGCTCTTGGAAGACGGTCTTCCGCTTCCACAGGTACCATTCTCTATCTCCTTCACGAAATAGAGTAATTAATTACCGCATGTTTGACGACTTCCCTACTTAGTTCCGTGAATCCAATAGAATGACAATCTATTACTCACTCTCCGATCTTGAATTTGCATTTGCAAATAACTCAGTACGATTCACGGGTTAATTTGATGTTGGCTTCCGATGTATTTGGATTTGATTATTAGGTACCGTACAATTCTGTAATTATGACTGGACTAGAAGATGTGATCCAAATTTCTAGTGTTTCAACCCCTTTGGATGGAGGGGTTTCAAGAGAAAGGAAAGGAAAGGGCTATGGTTTCTGGTGAAGCATTTTGGTGAGAAATTGAGAGAAAAATACAAAAAAGGAAATGGTGAGATTGGGTGAGAATAGCCTCTCCTTTCTTATCTCATCCTTTCTCACCATCCAAACGGGTTGTTCCAGTTATTTGCATCACTAGATACCCAATTCGCAAATGATGTCCTAGAGCTTTGACGATTTTGAAATTTGAATCTTTCTAAGCTGATTTAAGATTAGTTTTTTCTTTTATGTTCAACACTGGCAACTAATACAGCTTTAAGAGATATTGATCTTTCGTTTTCCGTTCAACTATTTCTAGGTTGTTCCCAAATTTGGTTTTGATATATAATATGGTTCTTTGTGTATCTTTCATGTCATCAACTTAGATCTGGCACATGCTTTGCGTGTGGGGTGGGTTTATAGCATACCAGGACGTAGTTAAGACAATGTTATTGTTTCTCTATCTCAGCCTCAATTCGGTTGAAAAGCTCCATCTTATTTTTCTTGTAGAAGAGTCTTAAGAGCCATTCGCCACTAGGCTTCGTCTAGAGATGAGGTTTTTTTTCCGAATTTCTGATTCTGTTATTTTTAGCATGATCTTCTATTAATTTCGATTGGGGTCTCTCTCAAATTTGTCATGTTCGTTACGTTTTGTTTTGGGTATGTGAGTCAGCTTGTATACTGGAAAGTTATCTGTCATTCTGATCCATTTTACTTTGCCATGACTTAGTCGAACGTTTTAATGATGCCCTCAGTTCTGCTATTGGGAAAAAGGGAAAGTTCTTGAGTAAGAGTTTACATATCCGATTTTTAGCTCCATGAAGTGCTCCAGCCTTCCAGAAGTTGAAAAGGTCTTTTATCTCGATGAGCAGCGATGAAGGAAATTGCTGAAGTATGGGCTAGTGCTGTTGAGTTACTTGAGTGATAGATGGGGAGTAGAGACATAGGATAGAAGGATTTGTGGGAGTGACCTTCAGGGTGTAATAGATTCATTTTATGATCAATTAACTGTGCATTTAGTAGCGGTGGAAATGTTTCCATGTTGGTTCTTTTACTCACACTTGAAGTTCCCATCTGGGGGTGAACTGGTGCTTGGTGGTGTATTTTTGCTCATTCTTGGTGCTCGGCAAGGTGTTTCTTTGCCTTCCATGTATTTTTCGTTTCAAATAACATAATTACCAACCTTAGCTGCTTGCTAATAGCAATTTAAGGCTCGTTCGACCCAGGTTGTTGTCTAGGCTCACTTAATATACGTAAGGTTGTTAAAAGATTAGAAATAGGTCGGAGGCACTTTAGAAGCAAAACTTGTCTGTCAGAAGAGTGCTTGCCCAGCACTGTATTTTAGTCTTCTTTTTGGTAAGCTTTTCTATGTAATGCTTGTTTATTCAAAGATTTTTGCTTCCTACCTTACTACTGGTGTTTTCAGAACAAAAGCAATGGACAGTACACTGGAGATGGTTCTGTTGACATTAACGGGCAACCTGTATTGAAGAGCAAGACTGGAAATTGGAGAGCATGCCCCTTCATTCTTGGTAGCCACTAGTCCGCCATTTTTTTAGATTTCTTGATGCTTTTATATTACCAATTGTTATCTTAATAGATTGAAATTAAAAAACAGGCAATGAATGTTGTGAACGCCTTGCTTTCTACGGGATTGCTACAAACCTTGTCAGCTATCTCACTAAAACATTACATGAAGGAAATGTCTCCGCGGCAAGAAATGTTTCCACTTGGGCAGGCACTTGCTACCTCACACCCCTTATTGGAGCAGTCGTGGCGGATGCGTATTGGGGAAGATACTGGACAATCGCTGCCTTCTCCACTATTTATTTTCTAGTAAGTATTTACTGATGTTTGTCGTTGTGCTTAAAACTTTGTCATCTAGAGATGCACAAATAAATACAACCACCTCTTCTTTTTCAAGTTTACTTTGGTTGGTGTTAGATATGCGGTGCGTCATCTAATTGTTTCCCGATTAAAACCTTGTTTGTTGTCTGAATGAACTCTTAGCTTCCAGTTACTGTTACCTAGACAGATTTCTGTTGGAATCATGTTTTGCTACTTCAGGGCAAGGATGCATTCCAGAAGCGTGAGACTTTGTCAGTTGTTGGGTGGTAATTAGGGTATTATGGGACTAAGTTCAGGGTTTTTTTTTTTTTTTTTTTTTTTTGTGGTGGAAGATTAGAGTTTTAATTAACTTGATGGTTTTGTTTTTTCCGTTTTGTTAAATAGTGCTCATGTGCAATACCACGATACTTCATAGAGTTACTGATTGTAACATTCTTTATTTACAGGAAATTAGTTTCTGAGTCCCAAGATTAAAAGTAAGCTTTTAATTTTGTCTACTTGTCAGTTTGTACCCTACTGTATTGCTTCACGTGATTGAGTTGGAGCCATCTAGTCTGATCTTACTTCAATAAGGTTTCAGTACGGTAGTGGTTGCGAGTAGAATGAGTTAGCAGGCAACAACCTACCCAGCAACATGGTGCAATGATAATGTACCTATCGGATCACTCAGTGTGGATTTAACTGTAAGGATGAAGCCTTACATTGTCAAAGATTCCAGACATCTTTTTAAATCCTTTCAACAAGGTGAAACAGTGGGAAAGGGATCCAACAAAGATTTCTTTGTGGACTGTAGTTGCTCTTTTAAGAATTGAGAGGCTTTTGTTTTATTCCCATCTTCTGTTTTTTTCTGACAACCCTCAATTCTACTTTGTATTATTTCGTCATTTTGTAATACACATGAAAAAACTGGAAAACAATCAGAAACTAACCCCCTGATGAACTTAATTCACATAACAAAACTATTCTTGCCTATGGTGTTGTGATTAGAATCATCCTAGTTGGAGATTCAACTCTGGACTTGGAGATGTCCAACTTAGTTACCCTATTTCTTTTTTACTGCAAATTCAGTTCGGACATACCATGGCTAGGTATGTTAGCCTGATACATGGTAGATATTTCCACTAGTCTTGCGCACTTTCTCTTCCCAATGTTTACAGAAATGGATATATTCTGCATGTGTTTGAACTGTGTTTGTTTTATGTAGGGAATGTGCACATTGACCATATCTGCAACAGTTCCTGCCCTTAAGCCTGCAGCATGTGTTGATTCCATGTGCCCTGCTGCAACTCCTTCTCAGTATATGGTATTCTTCTTTGGACTGTATCTGATTGCACTAGGAACTGGTGGGATCAAACCATGTGTTTCTTCCTTCGGAGCAGATCAATTTGACGATACCGATCCTAAAGAGAGGGTTAAGAAGGGATCCTTCTTCAATTGGTTTTATTTTTCAATCAATTTAGGCGCTCTCGTATCAAGCAGTTTAATCGTTTGGATTCAAGAAAATGCTGGGTGGGGCCTAGGTTTTGGGATCCCTGCATTGTTCATGAGCATTGCTATTGCAAGTTTCTTTTCAGGCACTTCTCTTTACAGATTTCAGAACCCTCGGGGAAGCCCTCTTACAAGAATGTGCCAAGTTTTGGTGGCATCATTCCGAAAGCGGAATTTGGAGGTCCCTACTGACAGTAGTCTTCTGTATGAAGAACCAGATAAAACCTCAGCAATGGAAGGAAGCAGGAAACTGGACCATACTGATGAATTGACGTAATTTTTTTCCTTTTTATCCTCCTCTTCTATCGATTCTGAATTACTTACTTCAACCTATTGTCAGTTTTGTTCTGCTACCTTAAATCACATTCACTTATTTATCAAGTGGTTTCAACTTACATTGTTTTTGGCATTGAACAAATAAGTTAGTTGTGTAAATGAGATCACCGCCTAACTATACATGTAATGTCATAATGACATTATATGGGCTCTCTAAGTGTTGACACTACGTTATGTAAGGGCTTATCCAAACTGAAATTAGGGTAGGAAGTCATAATAGGAATTCAATTTTAATTAGTTGTTTAGGAATATCCTACTTTATCCCTAACATGTCTTGAAAATCTATTCTTTAACATTTGAGTAAACTGAAACATTTCTCTTCCCAGTCCACCAATAAGATAGATTTAATCGCGAAATTATCCTTTTTCTTTTTTATCTTTTTTTTTTGTATGTCTTTTGGAAGAGGAGGGAGGATTGGGGGGTGTTTTATTGGACTCCTCAACTACATTACATATTTTGTGGAAAATAAAATTTTGCTATATCTTCTTGTTTTCCTAATGTATGTAGTTTACAAGGAAAGACTAAACAGAATGTTAGTCCTTATTTACTATGAAAATTTGATTTGGCGAAGTGAACAATCGGAAGTGTCTTTTTTAGGTTGTCTTATCTTGGCTAATTTTACTTCCTTCTAGTTGTGAACTATTATGAAGCATATGGAATTCTTTTCTCATTAGCAGTTTTTTATTGATTAGCTCTTTTCTTTCAGACATACGTATCGAACCTAGGAGGGTGTCCCGAGCGCACTTGTGCGCACCTCAAACTAATCCCTACAAGTTCTCCCACGGCCTTTACACCGGCTTATGCGTGAGGTGAGGTGGCCCCAAGAGTTGCTGGCAAGGAGATTCGAACTTGAAATCTTAAAGGGAGCAAACCCCTAAGTCACGACGAAAAAGAAAAAAAAAAGTCTCAGGCCAGGGCCACTAGGCCAACCCCTTGGGGTTTAGGGGTGATGGTTTAGTTCTTGAAAGCTAATGTATTGTCTGGTGGTTCCGAACCAATGGGCTAGCCCTTTCTGACACGGCTTTGTTAGAACCTCATTAGCTCCATCACTCCCCTCAAATGCAAAGGTCCTTGGTCTATGCATTTGTCTCATCTTATAATCCTCTCTTTCTCCCATGTTTCATTACATTCCTTGACAGCATATTCTGTCATGTCTAACTGAAACTCTTGACCCCTTGTGCAGGTGCCTTGACAAAGCTGCAGTAATCTCAAATGCTGATGGCAAAAACATGGACTCTAATCCATGGAGGCTTTGCACTGTAACCCAAGTGCAAGAACTGAAAATATTAATCCGCATGTTTCCAATCTGGGCAACTGGAATCATCTTTGCTGCTGTTTATGCACAAATGGGCACCATGTTTGTTGAACAAGGGACTGTGATGGACAGGACCGTCGGTTCCTTCTCCATTCCAGCAGCTTCACTCTCCACATTCGATGTCATCAGTGTTATTTTTTGGGTCCCTGTCTACGATAGGGTCCTTGTACCAATAGTGAGAAAATTCACCGGCAATGGGAGAGGATTCTCAGAGTTACAGCGGATGGGAATTGGTCTCTTCATTTCAATATTGTCCATTTCAGCTGCTGCTTTTGTGGAGATGAGGAGACTGGCAATAGCAGAATCCCTTGGTTTGGTTGATGTAAATGCTCCGGTCCCGCTTAGTATTTTATGGCAAATTCCCCAGTATTTCTTGTTTGGGGCTGCAGAGGTGTTTACTTTCATTGGACAGGTGGAGTTTTTTTATGACCAGTCCCCAGATACTATGCGTAGCTTGTGCAGTGCTTTGTCGCTTCTGACGACTTCTTTGGGAAGTTACTTGAGCTCTTTTATCCTGACTTTAGTAACATCTATAACAACAAAGGGCGGGAGTGCTGGATGGATACCTGATAATCTGAATGGGGGTCATCTCGATTATTTCTTCTGGCTTTTGGCGGGACTCAGCTTCGTAAACATGGTGGTGTATGCCTTCTGTGCAAAAAGGTATAAACGGAAAAAGGCAATTTGAGGGTTCTATTGCTGTTGTTGTCATATCGTCTATGTATCCTTCTGGGTTTATATGTTTTCTTCAAGCTCAGTGGAGATGTTCATGATTATGTACAGTTAAAGCATTTGCTTCTGATGAAATAAACATACAGGCTACATAGTTTTATCTTCTTATGGTGTAAAATTTGTAAATTAATGTGAGAAATTGTTTGAAGGTTCTTGTTCTTTGCATTCACGTGTTGCTAATTCAGGGGAACAAATCATCTCTTTTAAATCTGTCCATGGAGCAAGCCTTTTAAGCTCTGTTTACGACCTACGTAGACTCTTTTAAATGTAAGAAGTATATGTGTCAGAGACCTTGACTTGGGTACGTTAGCCATTTTTAGTTTGAACATAAATAGTGATTTGAGTTCACTGAAGAATTAGACATGAAATTCCCTTATCAGGTGAATGCTCTATGGAAATTTGGAAACACGATTTACTCTTGAAACTGAAAGAATTTTATTTAATGACTATTATCTTGTGTATCCGTGGCCTGTAACTGAGGATAGTCATCGCTCTTTTGTTGTTCGGACAAGCAATTGAGATTGTTGAATTGGGTTTTTTATGCTGGAGTTCTGGGATGAACTGGGTATGTTCTGGCATTGTATTGGGCAATAACAAAAAAGGGGAAATGATCATAGGGAAAGCTTCAAAAACATTGGTTCCATTCCGCTGCAATTGGAGGACTAGTTTTAGGGCTTTGTTTGGGAGATAATTCAGCTACTAGGGAAATCACATTAAGCTACTATATTAGTACTATTTGGTTAGGGGTGTCAATTTTTATTCAAGCCCATGAATACATCAATTGCTGGTGCCGGTAGCCGCACAAAATATATTTGATTGCTGGCGATCCTTGCCTTGATCAGCTTTCGAGTTCCGACAGATTGAAGTCGAATGGGAGAGTTCGTACGAGGGGAAATACAAGAGAACTTTGTTTCGTTTGAAAAGGAAAATTTAAGAAAATGTAGTGGAACTTTGTCAGCCTTTTTTTCACTTCCCAGTTCAAACAGAAAGTTAATTTATGTGCCTCATTGGATTGTACTACTATATAAGATTAACAACCTGGTAAAAATCTGACTCATTTATAAAACCAGCCCAAAATCTTCCAGATCCACGCATTTGACTCCTGTAAGCCTAATTATTTATTTAGGTTGGTGATTTCGACTACTATAATAAAAATTTAAAAGGTTCAGAAAAAAAACAAATTTAATGGGAATAAGCCCACGAAGGAAGGACGTAGGTTTGTTTACCTTACAAGGCATCGGGGTATGAATTGGATTCTCAATGCACAGTTCATTCAGATCTTCATCAATGGTTATTCGAAAATTATTGATGTCTATTGCAACTTGTTTTTTGTTTGTTCGTTAATTGTTTGTTTCTTTGTTGCTTATGAAGAATGTATATAATATACCTACAAAGCTCAATGGTGGTTTGCCGTGGTTTGGAGGCATGGTCGCGAAAGGTATGAGACCCCAATGGTCTATATTTTTTGATCGTTTTTGTGTACTATTTTCGGCCGGCGATCGCTTATGAAGTGCAACCTAGACAAGGATCGACTTGGCGGTGATGGTTCCAACTTTTGTTCTCAACCATGTTCCTGTGGTTAGTGGAGAGGTGGCGTTTGGTGGCAATTCTCTTTCCCACTGCTCTCTCTTTGGTTCCTCTCTGTCGTCGTAGGCTGTTTGCATTACCTTAGTGGGTCAATTGGGTTCCTTCCTACCGTCGGTCATCTACATTTGGAAGTGACCGAATCTGCTTAACAGCGAGGCGGTTGGGTGGTGGTGCTAGTTTGGGCGGTATTGGCCGTGTTGCCCACGGTGTTGTGCAGCGGCAGCTAGGTTGAGGGTTAGGTTTTGTGAGTTTGTCGCGAACGTCTTGTTGGCCCTATTTGTTTTCTTGGGCTTTGTTATATATTTGGATACCGAGCATGTGTGATTTGTATTATTTTTGGGCTCTTGTGTTAGACCTTAGGAGCTGGGTGGATTTTGAACCACGTGATGTATTGACCAACTTTTTGTTGGATTTCCCTTCCCCTCTCCCAGTTATTTAATTTTTTGCGTATCAAAATAAAAAAGCTCAAGGTATTATCTTGTTGAATGCCTCAAAAGGTACACATCATTTCGAACTTGGGTATGAGCGGTGGGTATCCAAGTGGCAGATCTTTCTGAACTTAACACATACCATGGGTATACTTCTCCAAACAGTGCACACTCATGTTATACATATGGTGAAGCATTTGTAGGGTTAGCAACATACATTATTGTAAATGTAAATTATACTCGTTTGTCAATTGAAATGAAAAAGAAAAACAGAGATTTTATTCCTCATCCATTGAAAAGGTTACAAGTGCTTTACTACTATTTTCTAGCCAATGTGAAAGGTTTACTTCTAACTTTTCTCCGTAAATGTCACAAAAATAAGAAAATTCTAGTGTCTAAATTGGGTGTGGCTGTGTGCTTTTTCTACTGAGGATACCTACGAAGTACATACACTTAGAAGTAACATAGACGGGAATGAATAGGAGGAATACAGGAAACCTCGGCGTAGGGCCAGGTTGCTCATCTTAATGAATTCCACGACTCTTCAGTAGTTCAGTTTACAGCTGAACTTTCAGCTCTACAGATGGAAGTTCAACAAATTTCTAAAGGGAGAGCTTAGAAAGCAACCCTCTAATATTTGTGTTCACGTTTTAATCCTAGCTTTCATCAAAGGAACATTTTTGTCACACCATAAAAAACGTCTAAATTCTTGCTAATCAACTCATTTGGGCAGAACATATGGAAGTACAGCACTCCCCTCTAGCTTTAGTTGGACCCAGTCCCCAAACTGTGTTTCCCATTCTTACGTTCAATTCAGATAGATATATGTATTTTTAACTGTCCGAGGGTAATGGATAGGTACGTTCCTAATTTGAACTTCATACCCCCAAATGTAAGAAGCCACCTCCTGAAGCTTTTTTATTTCCTAATTTTGGTATCAAATATAACAGACTTATATATAAAAAATAACAAATTTAGTCTAGTCGTTTATATACATACAACCCAAACGAGAAAAGTCTAAAATTAGCGATGTATGTATTTGAATTCTCAAAAAATGAATTATTGTGAGCTTGATTGTCAACAACTGTACTTTGTAAAGGAGACGAAAATCAGACAAAAATCGAAGAACCAAGTGCACTTTTTTTAAAAAGGTAACAAAGTGCATTTTATACATGCATCATGTCCTGTATTTGCAAAGTTTCTGAGAATCACTCCGGTTATAAAATGGCCACAGACAAAGTGAGAAAATCATGCACCAACTTTGACAATACAAGGAACAAGGATTAAAAACAAAGCAACAGTCAAAAATTTCTAATCAATCAAGACATCAACGAAATCCATAAGGAAGGCATCAGCACTGAATAAACGGGAAGGATTTGTGGTCCATGAAGAAGGGGAAAAAAAGAATTGAGCATACCATGACTTTTAAGTTAACATGCCCCAATAAATATCAATATCAACAGCTAAAAAGAAACAAGTCTTGTTATTAAAGCAGAGCATTCTCAACCAATTGGAATTTGGACACATCAAACCATAATATGCACGCATGATCAAATGTATCAAGTGGTGTTGGCAATATCAAAGAAAGAATCACAATGCTAATTACAAAAACAAATAGAAAGAAGATAAAAGGTAGTCTGATCTGAATGTACTACAGTACCACCAACCTGGACATATCAACGATGATGAAACTTAAATGGGATTATGCATACCCATCCATGTAAACTAAACAAGCTACCAATGAAAAGCATTAGTCACAGCAAGAAACTACTGTATTACTTCTAAATGATGGAATCATGTCTCAGACATCCAAGGAAGGATAAGAGCAGCATTAGCTCTCAAGCCCGGCAAGGCGAAAGCTCTTAGGCGGCCACTGCGAATGTTTTGAGAAACAAGCCTTTGGATTTGTCATCATCAACACATAGAAATAAAACATTCAGTGATACTGATCTTGAAATCGCATCCCTAAGTAATTGAAACATAGATTTTGAGAAGAGATTGAAAAAATCTACTGCACAAAACATTCAAGCCAAGCCAATGATTTAAAAATTACACAACGAATGAAAAAAATGTTCCTAAAATGTATGACAAAGTTTAAGGTAATCAAGGGCAAGTTTAATCTCAGACATCCAAGGAAGGAAAGAAGCAGCACAATCTCTCAAGCCCAGCGAAGGCGAAAGATCTTAGTCGGCCACTGCGAATGTTTTGAGAAACAAGCCTTTGGATTTGTCATCATCGACATTGCATACAAAGAAGAAATTTACAAGTTCAACTTCTTTATCATTTCAGGAGAAAACTAAATAAATGCAAATTCAACACACATTCGAAAGCAAGCAAACAAACAAACAATTAGATGCAAATATGATACAAACGATAGAAAGTCAGAAAATTGAATGGTGTCGATGGAAAACTAATTTGGTGTCTCAGACATCCAAGGAAGGTTGAAAGGGCAACATAAGCTCTCAAGCCCGGCGAGGCGAAAGCTATATCAGGCGGCCACTGCGAATGTTTCTGAGAAACAAGCCTTTGGATTTGTCATCACGGACAGTAACACGGCACAAAACCACAAGAAATCGGGGACGAAATTATACTTGCAGGTCTATCAACTACAAAAAATTATTAACCTAAGAAGCTCGATTCGAATACTGTCTAAAGAAATCGTCCGTTGCAAAGAGGGAGACGAAGACGGAGGAAACACGAGGGTGTCGATCTCTTGGCTATATAGAGGTGGGTTTAGGATTTTTAGGGTTTAAGGCTAAAATCGACGGTGGCGATAGAGTGGAGTGTGGCTTGTTAATCAACGGCTGCGATGGGGTTTAGGTTTTACTCCAATTGTTTTCTTTTTTGGAATTTTCAAAAGAAATCCTGGACTTTCACCGCAATATCCCGTGTACACCCAAACTTCAATTAGTGTTAATGAGCCCTTTACATTTTACATGATATTATCGATTGGGGACCCTACCGTCCAATTCTGTTAAATTAATGCTGGAAAGGACTCATGTGCCATGTTTTGTTTTCTGGTGGTGTTAAGGGTCATGGAGAATTCTATTTGCACCCTTCTCTTTCCTCATAATTATTTTCTTTCCCTTGTACACACACATATTGGCAGATTCACTCAATGACCACAAGAGGCACGTGACCCCCTCATACACTTTTACCCCTATGTTAGAACAATATAGAATTACAAACTCCTTAAATTTCAACCATAAAATTCTTTAAGAATTCCTCCTACTATTCTAAATTATTCAAACAGCCCCAAAACCTTAAATTTCCTCTCGTCTCGTCTCTCTCTCTCTCTCTCTCTCTCTCAAATAGATAAATTCCATTTGTAGATAATAAAAATGAAAGAATAATGCTTTAATTATTAAATTTGGGAATTCAATTTACTTACGATATGACACTACAATAAGGGTTACTTAGATGGTAATTTAAGTTTATGTTGTATATTGGCATAATTAAAATGGGCTTATTGTAATTAACGCAAAATTTTGGTACTTTTCAACAAATATTAGTGTAGCATAAACAGATTGTGCTTGAAAAATTATATTCAAAATTACTATGAGTTGGTGCCCTTCCTATGTCGAATTCTTGAATGTGCCAGTGCCCTGAATCAAAACCCAGCCACCACACCGCTATCAATGAAAATCTCAACTACCACAACCACAATCCGCTACAACACAACCTCTGCCCACACCCTACAAATCCTTAATGCGCCATTCATTCTATCCAATACTTCTGGACATATTCAGGTGGTTCAAACACCAAACCCCGAACAAATTAAACATGATACGCCAGAAAACAAATCGAGTTTGTATGGTTGATTATTATTGTAGTATTATTTTTTTTGAGAATAAATTCTATCCGGATCAGCTGAAAACCCTCCTTTTTCCGCCCCACCAATCAAGGCTCACTAACTATGCAAATTCCTTCTTCTCTCCCACCTTGCTACCTGTCCCATGGACTAAGCCACACCCAATCCTCCTACAGTGCAACTGGCTTACGAAATACCTTCCCTCTCCAACCCAACCCAACCCAACTCAATCCTCCCTACCCCACTCGCCCCAACCCTCTGCCCGCAGCCACCACAACCTATAATCATAGAAAACGAACCTTAATCAAGTGGAATAATTGAAAACGAAATCCTAAAGAAATTGAAACCTAACCCAATCACAATCGATCGAATTATCCAGAACCAATTAATAGTGGGTTGTTAATTCATTAAACTCAAAACCAATTAATAGTGGATTATTAATTCATTAAACTCTTGTAATGATGAGGAAGAAGAAGAACTGGAATTGAAATGGAAAAGAAAAATAGTTTCTTATTCCATTCCACCAGGAAGAAGACCCTTATTCCACCAGGAAGTTACAACTTCATAAATTACATGCCTCTCCCCTATTCTGTTCCTCTACTTATAGCTAATTATAACAAACAGAATTAACCACTAACATAACAGAATTAACAAACTAACATGCCAGCTCAGTTGGCTCCTAACAGACTCACTAACTCCCATATCAACCAAGAGAGTTAACCAACTAAAGAAAATAGAACTTCTTTTGTTCATAACATTTCCTTTCTCCTAAAAATAGACTTGACCTCAAGGCTGAAAATTGGGAAATTTTGACACCAGCTCATCATAGTCTATCTAAGTAGCATCTTCTGGGAAGGATCTAGACCATTGCACCAACCATTGAACTATGGCGTGGTTGTTACGCTTAACCATTCTTCTTTCTAGCACAACCACTGGTTCTATCTGCAAAGCACCTTCTTCACTGATTGGTGGAAGAGTCTGAGTAGCCACCACATCTGTCCCCAACTTCTTTTTAAGTAATGACACATGAAAGACAGGATGAATTTGAGTTGTATCTGGCAATGACAGCTTATAGGCCACTATACCAATCCTGGATATAATCTGAAAAGGTCCATGAAATCTTGGTGCCAACTTCATGTTCCTTTGCAAAGCTAGGGTTGTCTGTCTATATGGTTGGAGCCTCAAGTACACCCAATCTCCCACAGCAAACTCCCTTTCAGTTCTCAACTTGTCAGCATATTGTTTTATTCTATGTTGCGTTGAATGGAGATTTTCCCTAAGCATCCTCAGAATGGAAGCCCTTTCCTTGAACCAATTATCTACTGCTGCCACAGAAGAAGTCTTCATGTTCATAAAGGTGTGGTCAGGTGGTTCTTGCCCATACACAACATAGAAATGAGTGGTCTTAATAGAAGAATGATAAGAGGTGTTGTACCACCACTCTGCCAAAGGCAACCACTTAGCCCAATGTTTTAGACAGTCTCAACACATGCATCGCAAGTAATTTTCCAAACACTGATTAACAATCTCAGTTTGACCATCTGTTAGGGGGTGATAAGAAGTGCTGAGGTTGAGTTGACAAGCTTGCAACTTAACGAACTCTTGCCAAAATGTGCTAGTAAAGACCACATCCCCATTTGACGCAATGGTAGCAGGTAGCCCAAGCAGCTTAAAGATGTTATCCAGAAATAATTGTGCCAAATCTTTAGCAGTGTATGGATGAGAAAGAGCCAAAAAATGAGCATATTTGGTCAACCTATCCACCACAACAAAGATAGTAGTTTTACCTTGTGATTTAGGAAGCCCTTCAATAAAATCCATAGAAATATCTGTCCATATCCTTTCTGGTATTGGTATAGTTTGTAATAATCTTGGTACATACCCATGCTCCCCCTAAAACCTCTGACAAACATCACATTACGAGATATACTTCTGCACATTCTTTTTGAGACCCTTCCAATAAAATGTCATTTTAATCCTCCTTGTGGTTTTGTCAATTCCTAAGTGGCCTCCTACTGATGTGTTTTGGTATTCTGCAATAATCTTCCCCTTCAGATCAGTTGAGTCCCCTACCACTAGACTCTCTTTGTAGGTAAACACCCCTTGTTCCAACATAAAACCTAGATGTGTTGCAGCATTTTGTGTCAAGTCTGTCAATAGCTGTTGTATGTGAGCATCTAGATGCCAACTTTGTTGTAAAAGAGGCATCCAAGTTGTAGCAACAGATGATAAGGCATGCAAGGTAGCAGTAGATAAGAAGAGATCCTCTGTCACGCCCTTGATTTTCAACGGAAATAGTAATCAATTTCAATAGACAAAATCATTACAGAAGTACCGATATTACCCAAATGACATTCTTCCCCTGTTCTCAAATTTAAATGCAAATGCTATAATCTTGACTCGAAGCCCCAAGTTTTCAAAATACCAAAATAATATTACAGTTTACAATAATCATTCTTTCAAATACTTCTTTCAAGACAAATGCAAATAATCACCTCTTTTATACCTTCGAGATACATGATCAACAAGCACGAGATGCACGCTATGTCAATTTCCTTGCTTTGTATCGAAAAATGATAAGTTGAGCTACATTAGCCCAGTAGAGAAATATATGCTCAAGTTATATGAAAATGCGATGAAGTATGCACCAAACGCGAATGAGACTCAACAAGCGAACATGAGATACATGAGGGGTTATCAAAATGAACTGACGAATTTAGATTTACGGGTTTCCAGACGTCTTAGAGATAACCCTAATCACTCACACGTCAACTAGAAGCAACATTTAAACTCATATCATCAATTTAACAAACTACAACAACTGTTCAACCATCTAATAACTTTTCGAATGAATGCCACAAACAACTTTCTCATTCCATACCATTCACCATAGAGTCTCATTTCATAAACCTTTCCTTTTTGATTTCCAAAACAATTTAGAGAAAAACTCAAGACCATTACGGGTCAAGTTCCATTTATTCGAGCTTGAATGTCGGAATCCGTTGATTTATGCCCAAATACCGGATCCATTGGTTCACTCAAGAATATCGGAGGATTTTTGATAAAAATCCTCTTTTCAAAACTCACATTTCTTTCTTTAATAAAACCTTGATAGAATTAACCGTTTATTTCCTTTTTCAGCAATCACAATCTCAAGCAACAAGTAGTCCAATCAACCACATGATCTTCTAAAGTCAATCATAATTCCCTTCATCATGTGAAACTTTCAACTGTATTACCACACTTTGCGTTACAGTGAATTCTCTCCACTTGGGTCTTCGTATTACCACACCTTGCGTTGCGGGCCCTCTAAAGTCTCCACATTTCCATACCTTGTGTTGCGATACCCTCTATTCGAATTCTCAACTCACACATACCCACACATGCATTGTCAATCCTTATACGAGCAAGCAACATCCCCTAATTCACATTTTTTCAATCATCATCATACAAGGCAATAAAAACTTTGTAAACATATCACAATGTACATTGACAACTACACACGTTCACATTGTTCCTCTAAGTCCATCACGGCGTCCTTCGTCACGTACCGAACCCACACGACTCTACAACGCACCACCTGTTAGGTTCTAAACTAGAATCTTATAGAATGAATGCCAAAGGAATTTACAAGGTTCCACGAAACGAATCACGAGGGTATAGGTTACCCTACTCTCATCTGGACCTCTAGGCAAGCCCCTATCGACCAACTAAGCATTCCACATTATACCTTATAGCCTACGATACTCGATAACCTCTTTACTATACGTTTTTCAATCCACCAGTCACCATATCGTGCCATAGCACCTAACACGGCTACCCCGACCATCCTAACATGCCACAATGATTCCCAAGTATTATCAATCGCATAAGATGTCTTTCGATCACGTTTTAACCGATTAAGTTACAATTCTTTCTTTAGTAATGGAAGACCAACGAGACGAGGGTAACTTAGATTAACCAATGTATTCAATTGAACATGCTTGAAATAGGTTAGAAGGTGTCCAAAAAGGGTTTAGAAGTTTTTTGGGCTCACTATGGTTGATGAAACACAAAACATCAAAATTACCTGTCAAGAAGGGAGGGGGATCGATCCCCCCTTCACCAGGGATCGATTCCTGGCGCTGCTGGTCCAGAGATGAAAATGGGGGATCAATCCCTACACAGTATTGGGCGATTTTCTGTAGATTTTGACAGTTTTTCAAGTACACCAAGATTAACGATCCAAACTCGATTGAAGCACAAAATCAACTCATAAACATATAAAGTGAGTAAGAAATCCTTAACTCGAAGTGTAAACACGAAGATCCAATCCAGACAAGCAGGCCCTAGCTTTTGAATTCGAAATCCTCCATGAATACTCTGTGGGCACATGCCCCAAAATTTTCAATTTTTGTCTTAAAAATCGGGTGCGCCCTTTTTGGGAAGCGCGGCGAAACGCTTGCAATTCAGAGTCGCCACTCGGGTTTTGCGGTGAAACACCAAAGGAACCGAACTTGAAACGCTTGCCACATTGTTTGATTTTGAAAAGGCTTAGATTGGTCCATCGTCACCTTCGATATCTAAGGTTCGGGAGCCAGGTTACGAGAGGGGAAGGGTTTTATGGCACTTCTCTCGCCCAATCCGAGGATCGGTCTCTACTCAAGCATTTTGTAAAACATTTGCGCTTTTCTCTCATTAATCATTTTCAGCCAGTTAGGGCGGGGGAACAGTTAAAGGGGATTAAAACTGTAACAAGTTGCATTTATGTGACAAAAGATGGTGAATGATGCTTGTTGAAACATATAATAATAGATTGAAAACAAGCACCCTGTGAGTGTTTCAAACAAACTGGAGCACGCTGTCCCAGAATGAGACACGCAAGAGGAAGCTGTATGCACTGGCCAGGCCACTGCATGCAGAGATGACTTGCGTGCGCCATCGGTATGCGTGTGCCAGTAAATCTAAACTCACAGCTCACGTTTCCCAATCCTCTGAGCTCTGGAAGGACCACTGCACACCCAGGACAAATCACGCAGTCAATATGGCAGAATAAATACGGTTACAGGCAGCAGAGATGATTTTTGGAGCAATGAAATGAATAAAACGCCCCATAAACAGTGTGGGGAACATAAACAATGGCTAAGGCTTAACTGCCATGCAAGGGCCAGCCACTGGATTCGTTGAAACTGTCGTACGCCAGTCCATAGACCCCATATGCCAGTTACACTACTTGGTCAGTACTTAGCTTTGCATGATCTGGCCTCTGGAACATGACCAAAAGGATCCCAGAGGCCTTAAAATAGAAACAACAGATAAGCAGATGTACAACTCTAAAATATAGAAAGCAGTAAACTGGTTCTTAGCTTGCATAAAGGTGATAAGATAGAAATAAAACAAGAACTGGATGATCGGTGGTCCCCATGCTAGTGGTGCACATACAGCCATGATTGGCGTACGGTTGAATAATATTGGCGTGCGCCGTGCGCCATCTGACACGATCTTTGGATCTTGCTAGCTTTAGGGCCATGACTAGTATTGATTACTAGCTTTAACCCTGCAAGCACCCCTCAGGGATCAGAACGGAAAGTTTCACAAAGGTGGTATACCTTTGCTTTTGAGGTTGATGAGATGTTTTGAGCTTGAACTTGGAGTGAGAAGGATGGATGACGAGTGTATGAGTGTGGATGGTGTAGAGAGGAGTTGCTTACTTTCTCTTGCAATGGAGGAAGAGAGAGGAAGCAAGGAGACCAATAACAAAGGAAAAGTGAGGCTTTAAAGCTCTTAAAAAAAACTAACCCCTTGCAAATGAATGCAAAGGGTGTATTTATAGCCAAAAGGTGATTGAGGAAGGGCTAAAACCAGATGGGTTAAGGGTTGGTTTGGTTAGTGAGTGAGCCTCCCATGCATTAAATGCATGGGACTACGTGATGGGAGATGTAGGAGAGAGGGGAAGGGCTCTACAAAGTATAATCATCAGGGGACTGTAGCCTACGTTAGGGTGGCCACAAAAGTCTCGAGCACGTGGTTGAATTGTGATGTTTGACCGACTTTTGACTGGCGTGCGCCTATAATATACTGGCGTGCGCCGGTGTCAACTGAGTCAACGGCCGATGCCTGACATGTGGCAGTTGACCGACGTACGCCAATGTAATACTGGCGTAAGCAAGTATGGTTTTGCTGAGGCCATTTGGTTCTGGCTTGAAGGGTCTGGGCAGGGCTCGACAAAGGTTCAAACGAGGTTTAGGACGCTCAAAGCTCAAACACACCATTAGCCTCGGGGTGTTCTTGACTGTAATCATCATTGGGGAATCAAAACCCGCAAGTAAGCTGGTCTGGACAGTCTGAGAATAGGGTGTCTACAGTAGCCCCCCTTTGACGGCACTTGAAAAACCATTGATTTGGTACAAGTAACGTCAAAGGTTTTCTAGACACCTCTCCAAGCTATCCAAAACAGGACATACATGAACTTTAAAGAACCTGCTTGGTTGAATTTGGATGAGCGGGTGCCGCTTCTAGGGATGGTATGGACGACGTGAATTGCCTCTTGATTGAATTGAAAAGGACGGATCAGGCCGTCGCAGAGGATGAAGGAATCTCCTGGGGAAACAACCCGTTGCGGATGGATCGACTCTGTTGGGGAAATAAGTTATTCGACGGGTGAACCATCGTTGATTTAAAATTGGACGGGTGGACCATCGTTGATTTGAATTTGGACGGGTGGACTGTTGTTGATTTGAATTTGGACGGGTGGACTGTCGTTGATTTGAAGTTGGACGTTGATTTGAAATTGGACGGGTGGACCGTCGTTGATTTGAAATTGGACAGTGGACTGTCGTTGATTTAAAATTGGGCGAGTGGACCGTAGTGAAATTGGACGGGTGGACCGTCGTTGATTCAAAATTGGACGGGTATCTGCTCGGGGGAAAATTTTGCTTCGTGATTCAGTGTGCTACGGGGCCACGTGGGCTTCCAGTTGTGGACGGATTTTAACTTAGAGAGTGATTTGGGCCTAAGGCCCAAATGTTACTGGCGTACAACGCTTACTGACTGGCATACGCCTATCATTTCAAAAGACCCGAGCCCAGATCCGGCCCAGATCCGGTCCAGACCCGACCCAATGATGCTCCACGTCGTATAAACTTCTACAGGCGACGTAAAACCACCATTCCTTCGGTTTTGAACTCCAAATACTCCAAAACTCTCTCAAATCCTTCAATCTCACTCTCGTTCTTCCATTTTCTCCCAATACCTACTCAACCCATTCATCCATGGCTAAACCCAATGGTGGAGGCGGCAATGGCGGTGCCAGAGATAAGGAAGGCCAACCGAGGGGTGAAATCGAGACCTTGGGGTCTTAAATCGATGATCAAATGACTCTAGGAGCATCGTCGACCACTGGTGCAGAGACCTCAGGCAACGGCAGCGACGACAGTGGCCATGCAATGGAGGTAGGTGGCGGTGTTGATGGGCGTACGCCAAGAGAGATGGGGCGTACGCCTGTGACGGAGGTATCAGAGGGCCCACGAGTTCGTTGATTGGATTCAAGGAGCGATGTAGAGGGTTTGGTGATCACCGGCTTGGGCTTGGCTGGAGCCGGCATCGGTAGCAGTGGTAGCGGTGGCGGTGATGATCGACCGGAGACACCACCGAGAGACCCGGCAAAGGGTAAGGATCCGATGGTTAAGGAGGGGATATTCGAGGAAGTACCTGTAGAGGAGGTTGAGTTTAGGCCTGCAGTGGGGTCTTCGGCGCACGTTTCTATTATGCGCGGAGACTTTGCTGAGTTTCTGACAGAGGAGGAACTGGGCCGTTTGCTCCGAGAGAATCCAGGGGTGGTGGCTGCAGTGATAACAGCGTGAGAAGATCGGCTTCGGCAGATTGAGAGAGCCCAGGAGGAGGAGCGCTTGAGAGTAGTGATCGAAGGAGCCTGGGCCGAGGAGGAGGCCTTTGCGCGTGAGATCGAGTCAGCCGAGGAGGCTTAGGGGGCGGTATGGTCGTTCGAGCGCGCAATGACACTTGCTGAGTCCTTACGGCAGGCACTCCGTGCTAGGTTTGTTGCAGACACGTATGTTTTACTAGAGCCACACTTGTTCATACTGTCCAGGGTTGAGAGCTACACGCCTCCGCGGGATAGCTATGACGCAGAGCTCATACTGAGAGACCCAGAGAGACACCTATCCGTGGCTTGGGCGCAGGTATATTTTGGAATTGCTTTGATATTCATGTTATGTCATTGAAACTGTACGTAGCTTGAATCGGCGTAACATAACTCGCAATGCATGTAGGTTAAGACCTTGAACTGTATCTCGACTTAGTAAGCGGAATTTGGTAGCATACTTCGACCTTGGAACTTGATTTGACTGATTAAAACACTTGTCATAGAGCGAAATTGGAGCATAGAGCACCAATAACTTCGACGAAAATTGCTAAGGCCAAGCTTGAATCACTTGTAGGCTGCCCCGATTGATGACATAGTCCTTTGAACTTGAACTCGATGAGGTAGATTGCCATGACATGATAAGCACCAGGATGGTGTGCCCAATAGTTTGAATCGATCGGTTAATGAGCAGAATACCTCTGAAATTGACTGAAAAGCGTACCCTGATGAAAATACTACCTTGTAGTTCGGAACTTGACTGAGAAATGCCTTAGATTTGATTCGACCGATGGTAGAATTGGATAAAATAATACGAGCACCTTGTAGCTTTGATCAACTCATATAATGCCTGTCTCAACCGTAGAATTACTTTTGAGTTTCTGACTTCGATTGACTATTGGATTTGAATTGCATTTATTGATGAACCTCTTTTTGTTGCTTGTCTTTGTATGCAGAGAGGAGCATCCAGTACTCGGGGTCACGGCAGTCCAGCAAGTTTGCTTGAGCTGTACAGGGGGTTACCGGAGTGAGTCAGGGCTTTGGTGGACGCTGAAGGGTTCCGGCCGTTCATCCTCACTTTGACGGCAGTGAAGAGTGACCATGCCCTGCTTACTGCACTGGCTGAGAGGTGGTGGGACTCCTCAAATACCTTCCACTTTTCGATCGGGGAAATGACGATGACTCCGTCAGACTTTGCAGCTCCCACTGGTTTAAGGGTAGAAGGAGAGCCTATCCCCTTTGACTCAGAGATCCATAGAGATACCGGGGCACTGGAATGGTTTTTGGGGCAGGCGCCGGCAGGTGAAGCAGAAACCATCCACTATGACCAGTTTAAGAGGTATTTACAGGGGAGGGTGCCGAACTCAGAGCAGGAGGTGGAGCAGATGGCGAGGGCCTACTTGTTGTACTTGTTTGGGGCTACGCTGTACCCGAACAAGCGAGCTGCAGTACACTTGTCTTACTTGCCAGCTCTGCGCGACCTACACATGGCTTCACGCTTTGACTAGGGAGGAGCAGCTCTGGGGATGTGCTACAACTTTATGGGGGAGTTCTCGCATGGGAAGAAGGCAACTGCTGGCTATTGGAGGGTGTGGGAGGTAAGAAATAAAACTCTATAATTCATTCCCCATTTCCTTTCTTGCATTTGTCCTTGATTTGCGTATGAACTGTATTTTGATGCTTTGATTGTCCAAACACTTGCAGCTATGGGCTTACGAATTGCTGAAGATGTACCTTCCGGAGAATAAGTGTCCAAACTTGAGGATGCTCCCACGTGCCATGATCTGGGGGCTTCTTTATAGCAGCAAGAAGAAGTCGATGGGGAGCCTCCTAGCCTTCAGGTCATACCTTGACAAGCTGTCTTGATGAGCTGTCGGGTACTCAGGTAAGCAACACGTCAATCAACCATTTTGCCTTTAGAATTGCTTTAATGTTATCACTGATGCCTATCTGAATTTGAACCTTTGTGTTTGTTTCGCAGGTGGAGTGGGACCCATGGAGTAATGCAGAGCCTAAGCCTGAGTATTTAGCAAGGAGCAGCGTGGTGACAGCGAGCCGGGTGTTACTAGAGTCGGCCTTTGGGTGGCGGTGGTACTTAAGTGACTGGGTGACGCGACAGTCATTTGGCTTTCTTGAGTACCAGGTTTCTGGGCCACTTCTGCCCTATGCTTCACATATACAGACAAGTACACTCTGGCTGAGCTGCGACGCTTCACTGTTCCGACTGGCCTTGCTGCTTTCTTGAGGCCTGAGCGTGACTATGCCGTTTACCGGAGGCCGGGTGTTGGAGCACAAAGCCGTGCAGGGGGAGGTGCTAGAGGTCGGCGAGAAGAGGCGGAGACAGGGGAGCAGGGCGGCTCGCTTGAGAGAGAAGAGCGACTATGCTACAGCAACTGGGCTACCTTGGCTTTCTTGGACCCTAATAGTGCAGGACGCGCAGGGGAAGGCTGCCATAGTTCAGTTCGAGCCCACCAGGACAGAGCCAGCGGCTATCACAGGGCCGGTATGATTTGCTTTTTGTTATGCTTGCTATCCTCATACTATGCTTGAGTTGCTTTTAAAATTGACTTGATATTGATCCCAAAATGAAACTCAGGCGCCAATGGAATATGTGCGAGAGGCCGTTTGCTTGATGCTGGCCATGGAGACGGAATTCCACAAGATAGCAGTTGCGTTACCCACAGGCGGATCCGGCTCTTGCTATACAGCCCCAGGTATAACCCAAATTCAGCTCTTATCATTGCGTTCGATACTTAGATAGGCCATATGCTTGATAGAACTGCTCTTTGACACTTCCTGCGTTCAACATTTCAATATATACAATATGCACAATGTATGCTTAAACATTTAATGACTATGACTATGCAGGGACAGGCTAGGGCGGCTCCTAGAAGAAAGAACGTGCGGCCTCCTCCACAGAAGAAGACAACTGGATCCTCTTCCACTCCGGCCACTACACAGAGGCAGGCCAGCTCTACACGGCCGGGGACTAGAGGAGTCAAGATCGCTTCCGAGAGCGATGAGCCACAGTTCCATAGAGAGCTGAGGAAGAGGCCCGCAGAGAAGAGGCCAGCTGAGGGGCCATCACAGAAGAAGAGAAGAGAAAAGGAGGAAGAGGAGGAGGTGCAGTCGCCCTTCAGCAGCGGCTCCGACGACACCGCCGACGATCCTAGGTTCAGGATAGACCCGAGGGAGAGAGATGACGACGACGACGAGGACCTCTTTGACGACTGAGGGCTACCACTGAGCTTCAGTTACTTCGTTGTCGTTTGACTTTGTATTTGATACTTCATTTTAGAGATGGGGGCTTGCGTGCCTTTTGACTTTTTGGGCGGATGTGCCTAGTACATATTGGTCTTGCTTAGGCCGTCGTGCCGTTTCAGTACGTTCCCACCTTTTGCTTTTATAGATATCGACTGGTTGGCATATAATAATTGCATTTTCCGTTTATTGATCTCCTTTTGATGGGCATTTGGCAGGAGAAAGAATAAACCATCCACTAATACCAAACATGCATTGATAAATGATCTGAATCGACAAATAAACGCTCGCATATGTGCACGACTGACCTAGCTCGAAAGAAAAAGGATAGGAGAGCCCCAGGATACGGCATGTACCCTAAGACACATGGGAAATAATGAAATTTTGAGCATTAATGGGCCAAAACCCAAAATTCTGCAGAATGAGGGCAGCTGACACTTTGATAGGACCCTATAGGTGTACAATACCTTATACGAATTGACAAAACCAGCCAAGACGCTCTAAGGCGAGGGATACACCGAAAAATGCTAAAAATGTCACAAAAACGAACATAAGACACAAAGGATGACTCGATTTAGTCCCGGACCGAAACCGACACCCCCGTACAGTCACATTAGGCTCACATGACGCGCACGGTATGACAAAACTTGGCAAAAGTCCCTGGAACAGATTTTGACTTTCCGAAACCTTGATTTGGACTTGAAACGAGCCACTGGACGTCCGAAATCTTCGTTAGACGCGACATTTGGAATCCAGCGCTTTGACATAGCCTAAACATCATTCATGACTTGTGTGAACCATCAAACTTACAAAACAAGCCTCGGGATCGAAAATGCACACTCGACGACAGTAACTACTGCAGAACCTATTTTTGGTATTTTGACTGGCATGCGCCACGATTGGAATGGCGTACGCCAAGATCAAGGGACACGTATATGCCAGTCAGGTCTAATGCAGATCCACTTGTCTGACCAACTGTTTTTTTTCTGGGAGCCCCTTGTCTTCATTTTCACAAGTTTTGAACACAATTTCTGGGCTTTCAGGAGGCAGAGTCCTTGCTTGTAAGGATGTTTGGACCTTTAGTGGTTGGCACAGGAAGCAATATGATTCATTGGAAAATAAAGAGGAGATGCACGTATTGCTCCATCCACACATCATACCCACTTCAATATTCTGTATCTCACTGCATTTCCAAATGGAAAACCCACTCCCAACCTTGCTCAGGCCTTGGCTAGCACAATTTCTGAGCATTGACTGGCTAAACTTCCAATACCACGGTCTAGTCTCGTTCCGGTATCTTCGACATGTGCCACTCCGGCCAGCACTTTTGAGGGCTGCTCTCCGATTTTGGGATCCCGAAGTTCATGTCTTCCGCTTTGGCGACGATGAGATATGTTCGACCGTAAAGGAATTTCAGGCGTATCTCCGAACATTTGCATCCCCGACACTCGTCATTCCTCCTTATCAGGTTAGCATGCCAGGGCTATTGGCATCATCGCTCAACATTCCTATGGGCTTGGCCAACACTTTGCTCGAAGGTGGCCAGATCAATATCATGCACTTGATTAAGCGATACAGTCCAGATGGTGATTTGGACTGTAACGCCCCGAATTTTGGGTACGTTAAATAAAATATTTTATTGAAATAAAAACTGAGTCCGGCTCTTTATTACAACAAAAACATAAAAGAAGTACTTTTATTACAAACGGAAGGGAACTAAGGTTCCTAACTACTGCTCCGCTTGTTCTTCCATCATGGCTAGCTCCTCGGCTCCGAAGGCCTCCAAGGTGTAAAGTTCACCCTGTTCATCTATGAAGTCTGACGTATTATACCGGTGTCGCCACCAATATAATAGGCCAGGGTCACCAAAAAGGCAACACCGTGAGCTTAAACGCTCAATAGAATAATCCAACCCTCTAACCCTTTAACTTATGAACATAAGAACATCATAACCATAATTCTACTTAGATCATGCATATAGTCCAAACAAGTATTCAATTCCACATTCCTTACTCAACTAACGTTGGGTTCATTACTTAGACTCATCGTAGACCATGTTATTAATTCACTTTCCTTTTTACCCAAAAACTCCTTTTTAACTCACCCAACCTCGGTTCCGCCACGCCGGTCTCCCGAGTATCCTCACAATAGTTCCGCCGCGCCGGGTTCCCATTGGCACACAACCGCATTGGCTCCGTACCGCGGATAACCAAGCACACACCCAACCTCAGTTCCACCGCGCCAGTCTCCCAAGTATCCTCACAATGGTTCCGCCGCGCTGGGTTCCCATTGGCATACACACACATAACTCACATAATGCACCCAAAACCGGTCATTATGTAGTTTCAAAAATATTTCCTCCCTCGGATACACATTTTCATCTTTGTTAACACACCCTAGGTGCCATGTTTCTACTTTCTTGGTTCTCGTGTCAAGTTTATCATGCATAGACTCCGTGGTGTAGGACTTTCCACATAAATGAGCATTTATCAACTCCAAAATGAATACAACAAAATTATCCAACTCTTGACCACATAACATGCTTGAATCATAATAACAACATCATGCATCTCGTATATTCTCACAAAAGATAACCTTATCTACTTCAATTATAACGATCAAAGTCATTTTCTAATGAACTTATTCTAGAGTTATGATACAAAACTACTTTTCATTTGGGATAGTAGGCAAGGATAACTACTCGGGATGGAAGTTAAGGAAATCCTACCGTGCTTCTTGGCGGTAGTAGTCGACTAAGAAGATTTGGTTGTCGATTTTGGATTTCGGCGGCGTAACGACGTCGGTTTGCTTCGAAAGGAAGAGAGATAAACTTTTCTCTTCCTAGAAACAACTTTCTAACTTAACTAAGCTACTTTAAAGATCTAACGGTGGTTTTGGGAGGTGATTTGGTGGTTTCTCTCAAGAACACTCAAGAACACAAGAAAAGAAGAACTTTGGAAGCAAGAACTCTTGAAATTTCTAGAGAGAAGTTGGAGCAATGGTTAAAGGTGTGAATTTAAGCTTGGAGTGAGCTTCTATTTATAGGCCAAGGCTCTCCCTCTCTCCCTCTTGGCCGGCCCCTCTCTCTCTCTCTCTAAGTCTCACTTTATTTCACATGTCAAGGTTGATTGAAAAGTTGGAAGCTAATTTTGGTAGGCTTGCATGACTAGGTTAGTCCTTGGATGGGATTCTTGGAAGATATGTTGGCAAGGAGGAGATATTGGTACAAGATTCATGGCTTAAACAATTGAAGTTTGTACAATGGAGGACTATGGAGTTAAGATTTGGCTAGGAAAGGAAATCACCAAGGATTTTGAAGTACTTTGGAAGACCAAGGTCTAGTACACATCAAATCCATCTTCTTCTTCCTTCCTCTTTCCCTCTCTCTCTCTCTCTCCCTCTCCCTCTTTCTCTCTCTCGGCCTCTCTCCTCTCTCTCTCCCTCACGGCTCTCTCTCTCCTCTCTCCTCTCTCTCTCTCTCTCTCCCATGTACTAGCTATATACATATGTATATATATGTACTAAAATGCAAGAATACAAATAAACAATAGGTACTTTTGTACAAAAGGGCAATTTAGTCTTTAAAGGGCCAAGATTTCCCCTTTAAACTAATATAAAGGTACGAATACTTTAATTAATATAATAATGTACTTTTGTAGTCCCGGGAATCTTAACAAAATATTAGTTTAATGGGTTAAGTACTTTATTTGAAAGATGAGCTTATTACCCAATGGATAATAAAATCCCTAATGGTTATTATCTAAAGGATAATAAGGTACGGGTACTTTAAATACTAAACTAAGTTTTGAAAAAGACTACATGTCCTTTATAAAACACATGGGTATATATATATATATATATATACTTAACCAAATAAAATAAAGGAAAGGCTTTTGTCCAATGGGTAAAGATTACCCTAATGGTTATTGTCCAATGGTCCAATGTTATTTGGGTACTTTTCAAAACAATTAAAAATGTCAATCATAGTACTTTGCTTAAATCTTTCAAAATCCTTTTAATATAAAGAAATGGGTTTCTTTTATCCAATGGATAATAGTTTTCCTAACATTTATCGTCCAATGGATAAAGAATAAAACCAAAACAATAAAAGAAAATAAATAAACAATTTCTAGTCTAGGGTTCAAAAGGTTCAAGATGGGCAAAATGGTCCATCTTTGGTTAGGGAAAAGTAACTAGGTGACTTCCTAGTTAGGTTACTCCATCGAATCGGTTAGAAGCTAACTAGGCTTGCTAAGTAGGACTAAAAGTCAAGAAACGATTCTCGAGGGTCCAAAGTGCGATTAGGATTTCTAGTCGAGAAATACGATGATAAGGCGTTCGATTTCTTAAAGACTAACCGTTTAAGAATTAATAAGGAAATCAACAAGCAGTTAAGAGAAATTAAGAAATTTCGAATAACAACGAGATTTTTATTGAATGAAAAATCGGAGTTGTTACATGGACAACACCGTTGTGCAGGCTCGGCGCCGGTTCGCCTTGGTAATCTGCTTGCTAGCCGCTTACTTGCTCATTCTTACCGATGGGCGGGTGTGCCCCTCCTTGGTGAGCGTTGCTGCTCAAATGGGGGCGCAAAAGAACGTGGTGCCCTTTGTCTTAGTGGAAACGCTCCTCGGTTTGGACTTGGTGTACACAGGTCAGACCAACACCTTTAGTGGGAGTCTGCTTCAGCTTCAGGTAAACTCACTCAGCTCACCTTTTTTCCGGTTTTTCACACTTTCTCATTTTACCTCGACGCTCAGCTTAGGTTGCTCCTTAGTTCTTGCTTGTTTTTCCGCTCAGGCTATATCTGGCTTCTTACTTGTCTTTTCACTCATGCAGTTGTGGTTATCGGACAAGCTTGGGTTGTTGCACCCACCGGTAGAAGGTTGGAACCTTTTTCCAAAGAGGGTTCATCAAAGGGAGATGCGGTACCCTGACATGAATATAGAAGGTTAGTATGAATTCATGCAGCAAATGCAGCCTGACGAAATCATCTAGAGGTGCTCCTGGCTAGACCTCCCGGCTATGGCTATTCATTCCAATGGATTCGATAGGATGGTGATTGTAGGACTGTCAAGTTTCACTTTCTATATTACTGGCCGCATCCTTCGCCAACTGGGCGTCTCTCAGGAGAATCACCGCATCAGTACTGGGGACTTCCGCGTCCCTAATTTCAGCGCCCAAACGCTCAATGGCTATCAGAGGCGCAGGGGCCTTAGAGTCCTTCAGGCAGAAATGCCGGATTTTACCACTGGGCTGAGGAATCGCTACAGATAGTGGTTGAGAGCGGATGTAAACGCAAAGGAAAATATTGACTGACTCTGGACCATTTTGCTATGCTTAGAATAAACTGTGAGCCGTTAGGCTTCTCAAGCATTTTGTTCTGTTTTTCATACTTTAACTGTTTTAAGGCTTTTATGCTCAGCTTATGTATCAGAAATAGTAATTTGCAATAAGATCGAAAGACAATGGCTTTCCCTTTTTTGATTTCCTTCAATGCAGTTTTGACTTGTGCTCGACCTCCTCGACCTGTGATGTGGACCCAAAAATGTCAACCCTGGATCAAGTTTTGATAGAATATGACCGAGTCTCAAAGTGAGATTGCCTACGTATCCCTTTTCAAGGAATCAGGTCAGAACGCAGTTCAGGCAAAGGTTCACTCATGTATTTTACCTCTCCTTTTACGTTCTAACTTTTGCTTAGAACCGCCCTTTTCAGGTTTTCGGTATAGCAAGCTTTCGACTTTTGGCCTATTTATTTTTGCCTAAACCCGCCTCCTTAGGTTTCCGGTCTAACAGGCTGTGTCAAGCCCTCGATTTATAACGTAAATTAACAATACCATTTGAAATACAAAGTTCTCACAATCGTACGTACAATATCCCAAAATACAATACAGTTTCCGATTCCATAAATTGGTCTACAAATACAATCTTTCAAAGTAAGAATTTCATAACAAAGTCATTTGTTATACAAGAATAATAAAGTACTCTCCAAAATAGCTTTAATCGATAATGTCAGCATGCACTCCAAGTACTCCATGACCATGACCATGACCTGCAATGAACCTGAAATGGTAGGTTGAGCAAACACGTGCCCAGTAGAGAAATCTATACAACTATTATATACGAATGGGATGACAGGTGGAATGAATAACAAAAGTAAGGTACGGTATCTCAAATGATGAAACGAAACACAACTAGTAATTTTCCCAAGGTCGAAGACATAAATGAAGTACCGTGATTACACACCAAAACTCTAATTCAACCACGAGGACTTACCATCTATATGATTTTCTCATGATTGCCACTATCCCTCATATTACTTCGAATCACCAATCTGATATCTTGACTTATGAAACTATCGTAATCAAAGAATCGCAACACCAATGTCTTTCGTATCACCTACACTTTCACAATGATAGCCCATTACCATTCACATCGTGTCACAATTTCCTCATCATTCTATATCATGAGCAAAAGCTCTTGCCGGGCCAATTAAGAAATCCCGATACTCCCTACTACTTCTGTCCTCACTGATGGGGCCTATTCAAGTCACACATCAAAGGTCACCATACCACAATTCCTTCGATACACTTTACAATTTAGCCATTCATCTCAGTCACATATAATGAATTCACAACGAAAACTTATTCATATAGAAGTAGTACAGATAATTTCGTCTCAATCAACTCCCAATCGTTACGTTAGTACTTTCTCATCACCATACAAGCATTCACACATCAAAAGATAAACTCTCACAACGAGTTCATAGATTTCCACCTTGCAACTCGCAAAATCGTAAAAGTTACGCAAGAGGTGTACCACATATAAAACACAAGGAAATGTCTCATGTATCCATGCCTAACATTGTTTAACTCAAAGAAGTGTTCTATATGTTTGTTTTTCACTTTGCATGTTAACACATATAACCTTCGGCCACCTATACTCCTTATATTCTCTAAACCCTCGTTTCGGTGTCAAACGACTCATAAGGAACCCAACGAACGCTACCAAGCGTTAAGTATACCAGTAGCCTCGTCAAACCATTCAACTAGTACTCAAGGGAACCTAAGAACACCCATGTTTCACCTAAACGATTCTAAAGAAAAAGGATTTCCCAACGTATACGAACATATCTATCTTATTTTGGTTGCCAAATCTTATCGGTTAAGAATTGGGAGATGAGACTACCACCATTGAAAAGTACATTTCCGGTACATGAATTTCGATATAAAATTTGCCCAAAACAGAGTTCGGAAGAAAAAGTTATGCCCGTTCGAAGTTTTGCCAAAATGCTAATTTTTTCATTTCCTACGGATAGGACACAGTTTCCTACCAGTAGGAGACCACGATTTCACGAAAATGACATTACTGGACAGCTTTTCTACCGGTAGGAGTTTTTACCGGTAGAACCTGGGTTTTCAGTGCACGATTTTCAGACTCCAACAGAACATTTCTAACAACGAAAATAACGATCTAAGGCACGATTCAAACACCAAATCAACGCATACACACATAATAGAAATGAGAAATCCCTACCTCAAGGGTTTTGAGTAAAACCCGACCCTTTGACCCAATCAACCGTAGCTCCACGAGGTCCGATCATGATTTTTCTTGGATATTCGGAAATCTCGTACTCCAAATAGCAACTTTAATACTCGGGCTTTGTCCGGAATCTCACCATAGGTGAATGAAATCGAAGAGACAAGAGAGGAGAGAAAGTTTCGGAGGAGAGGAGAAAAAGACAGCCGTGAGAGAATGAGAGAATAGGGAGGAGAAATAATTCTCCTGGGAAGAATTATAGAAGTGGGGAGCAATCCCCTGCTTCTCGCACCACACACTCACACGTGCACCTCTTACATAATTACCTTTATATCCTTCTACGAACACGTCACACCGAATATTCGTACTGTCTATTTCGACCGGCCGTACGTTTATAAAAGAACAAAAAAAATACGACCTCAAAAATATGGATCTCTACATTCTACCCTACTTAAAGAAATTTCGTCCCTGAAATTTGCTTACTCAAATCCTACCAAGTCACAAACCACAATACCAAATGTCATACTAGAACTTCGTAATCACAGCATCATCCTCTCCCTTCTACGTAGGCTTTTCTTATCCTAATTACTCCATAAAACCCTCACTATCGATATGATTCAACCACTCAACACTTAATCACAAACCACTATCATCTTCATCAAATCCTCATGTCCTCACACATGTACAAAGTCCTAGACTCCACATACCAATATGACAATCATACCAAAATCCAACAAACAATCTCCTTACGTTCTCCAAGTACCTTTAGAACTTCCTAGAAGGATAAATTAAAGTGCTCATAAAAACTCGAATTCTAAACTCCAATTCTATCTTTTTCAATCAACATCAATCAATGAATCAAACATTTACTCACCAATCCAAAGAATCTCAAAAATCTCCATTGGAATAAAACTAATAAGTCTCAAATTCTAAACCACATAATAACTCATCACCCATCGCTCAGCTATAAACATCCACTCATAATGATCAAACTGCCCATACTTCAATCTATTGATCATTCTCTCGACTTTAAGAACAAATACATATCACAACGTATTCAATTCTATTGATTCTGCTAATAATTGTCAACACCACCAAATACATATAAACAAAACCACTAGCCACAATCACTAACTCACACCTCTGGCTACCCATATAACTCTTTTGCCAGCTCTGCTTAAACCCCACCTACTTTTTCGTCCATTCAACATTCAAACGCAACCAGTAGTCTAGCAATACTCCACACTCCCTAGCCCATTGAGAATCACTACTGATTTCTATTTTCGGAAACTTAAACTCACTTCTATGGTAATGCATCCCTTCTACATAACTCTTCACAACATACATTAAAACCGTTCTGCTAACTATCAATCCACTATTTTCCTTAAACCCAGTTCTCCAAACATCGCTGCTACTATTCAAGAAAGGCATACACTCATAGCAACTACCCGCATAAGCATCAATGTTTATTCTACATTGTATACTTAAAGCAAATTTCACGCATTGAGATTACATAATAAATCAAACATGTAGGTTAAAACTAAACAACAGCACATTTCATTCATGAAATATTTCAACAAACCCATAGTGCAATTTAATAGCTTACACAACGCCAGACACATCCACGCATTAACAGACTCACTCAATATCCAACAAATTCACCAACTCACAAAGTATCCAACGGACTCACCAAATATCCAGCAATCTCATAAAGTGTCCATCGGACTCAAAGTATCCAGCAGTCTCACAAAGTGCCCATCGAACTCACAAAGTATCCATCAGTCTCACAAAGCATCCACAGACTCACAAAGTATCCACGGACTCACAAAGTATCCAACAACCTCACAAAGTGTCCATCAGACTCACAAAGTATCCATCGAACTCACAAAGTATCCATCAGTCTCACAAAGTGTCCATCAAAGTCACAAAGTATCCATGGACTCATAAAGTATCTACGGACTCACAAAGTATTCAACACTTCACATTTCATGACTCTAGAAAGCCCAATGGTAATCTCTTTCCTTTCAACTTCCTAATACCTTTCACATTTTCTGTTTACCCATCAATCTCGAACACTCTCGTCAGTTAGCCTACTCAAGTCGCATGTTTCCCATTTTCACAATCTCGAATATCATGTAACAAATACGCAACATCAATATTAATCATTTCTCTATCAACTTTACAATCACACGATATTTCATCACCCAAATACCTACACAATGTATGCAATAGCTGCACTAATAAACTTTTACTACTATTGATTTTCTCGATACTAAAATTTTAAACACCAATATAAATACAAACAAATTGATAAATCTCTTCTAAACACTAACAAGACTCTGGGGTTACAAATAACATGTCTATATTCCTCTTTATATTCTAAGACTCCTACCACCTCATTATTTAAGAATCAGTTTCACTCGCACCAATAACTTCTAATAGTTCCGCTCACCACAAATTTCGCAGCTCACAAATTTCTTCTCTCAGCTGAATAGTCATATCAACCTCAATATTTCCCCAAGGTATTCGCCACATCTACACTCAACCTCAAGAACAACAACTTTCATTACCACCACCACCGATGTTATCACTATCATTATCACTATTATCTCTTAATCTTCTTAAACAAACTTGTCATCTCGATGGAACACCTGAACATATCTTATACCGTCATTAGTCTAGCCTACATACCTAGTTACACCCCACACACGATCTCTATACTCCGATCCTTCAATTTACAACATATTATTTCTCCACATGCCTATCACTTCAAGGTTCCTACCATTCACACTTCACCTTGTTGTCGGCCTCAACAGTTCACATTCATATCGCCTTCACTCTAAACAAGTTTTTTTTTTTGCCACACTTACATCAATCACTCAACTCCAGTCACATCGATATAGTTCGCCTCAAGTCTTGTTGTCCCTCTCACTAAACAATGTCTTTACTATTTTCTATCAATCTGTCATAACAACACCAGAACAACATTCACCTCAGCAATGACGACTACAACACTATAACTCTTCACAAGCTTAGAGATCTAGCCCCCATACACAATCCTAGTGTCCAATTGACTCTCCGAGACTTCCATCTAGAGGGGCAATGATCAAGCGCCTCTTCCAACTGGATCTCATCGGTAGTCGCCTGGGTGTCCAGAAGACACATACTGTTTCTAAACACGCTACCTATAACTCTCATCTTTCTAAGTCAACCATAACTACATATAAATCATTATGTAGGTTCAGTTTGCCCTACTTATGCTCACAATCACAACCTCAATAACTGCCTCGAAAACGACCACCCACAATACGACTAACCACAAATGTTACCTCAACCGCTAACAACTCAAAGACACTTTCTAGCTCTATTCCCGACATATACCTTACTTCCCTTGTACTTAACATAACCCATATCACACAAAACTTACCCCATGCTTGTAAAACTTAACACATAATCCAAGCGATTCAAATAGAAACATATCAAACATTCATCTTGTAAGTCGCATCAATACTCTGTCTCTTTCATCACATACTAACATGTATCTTGTTTCGCACATCAATATTGCCACAACTCACAACCGCTACAATGAGGTCAAAGCCTCTAACTTCCCAACACATGTCAATGACTTTATGTCACTTTGCCATAATACAGAATGCAACACCGCAATGATGTACTGACTCATTCATGCAAGCACACACGTGTTTCGAAAACGAATGCAGCGATTTTGTTTTGAACCCATGAGACTAAGTCTCCCTACGGTCTCTAAGTATTCTAACCTAACGCTTTGATACCATTTTGTCAAGCCCTCGATTTATAACGTAAATTAACAATACCATTTGAAATACAAAGTCCTCACAATCGTACGTACAATATCCCAAAATACAATACAGTTTCCGATTCCATAAATTGGTCTACAAATACAATCTTTCAAAGTAAGAATTTCATAACAAAGTCATTTGTTATACAAGAATAATAAAGTACTCTCCAAAATAGCTTTAATCGATAATGTCAGCATGCACTCCAAGTACTCCATGACCATGACCATAACCTGCAATGAACCTGAAATGGTAGGTTGAGCAAACACGTGCCCAGTAGAGAAATCTACACAACTATTATATACGAATGGGATGACAGGTGGAATGAATAACAGAAGCAAGGTACAGTATCTCAAATGATGAAACGAAACACAACTAGTAATTTTCCCAAGGTCAAAGACATAAATGAAGTACCGTGACTACACACCAAAACTCTAATTCAACCACGAGGACTTACCATCTATATGATTTTCTCATGACTGTCACTGTCCTTCATATTACTTCGAATCACCAATCTGATATCTTGACTTATGAAACTATCGTAATCAAAGAATCGCAACACCAATGTCTTTCGTATCACCTACACTTTCACAATGATAGCCCATTTCCATTCACATCGTGTCACAATTTCCTCATCATTCTGTATCATGAGCAAAAGCTCTTGCCGGGCCAATTAAGAAATCCCGATACTCCCCACTACTTCCGTCCTCACTGATGGGGCTTATTCAAGTCACACATCAAAGGTCACCATACCACAATTCCTTCGATACACTTTACAATTTAGCCATTCATCTCAGTCACATATAATGAATTCACAACGAAAACTTATTCATATAGAAGTAGTATAGATAATTTCATCTCAATCAACTCCCAATCGTTACGTTAGTAGTTTCTCATCACCATACAAGCACTCACACATCAAAAGATAAACTCTCACAACGAGTTCATAGATTTCCACCTTGCAACTCGCAAAATCGTATAAGTTACGCAAGAGGTGTACCACATATAAAACAAAAGGAAATGTCTCATGTATCCATGCCTAACATTGTTTAACTCAAAGAGGTGTTCTATGTGTTTGTTTTTCACTTCGCATGTCCACACATACAACCTTCGGCCACCTATACTCCTTATATTCTCTAAACCCTCGTTTCGGTGTCAAACGACTCATACGGAACCCAACGACCGCTACCAAGCGTTAAGTATACCAGTAGCCTCGTCAAACCATTCAAATAGTACTCAAGGGAACCTAAGAACACCCATGTTTCACCCAAACGATTCTAAAGAAAAAGGATTTCCCAACGTATATGAACATATCTATCTTATTTTGGCTGCCAAATCTTATCGGTTAAGAATTGGGAGATGAGACACCACCATTGGAAAGTACATTTCCGATACATGAATTTCAATATAAAATTTGCCCAAAACAGAGTTCGGATGAAAAAGTTATGCCCGTTCGAAGTTTTGCCAAAATGTTGAATTTTTCATTTCCTACTGGTAGGAGACCATGATTTCACGAAAATGACATTACTGGATAGCTTTTCTACGGATAGGACCAAAACTCCTACCGGTAGGACCTGGGTTTTCAGTGCACGATTTTCAGACTCCAGCAGAACATAACAACGATCTAAGGCACGATTCAAACACCAAATCAACGCATACTCACATAATAAAAATGAGAAATCCCTACCTCAAAGGTTTTGAGTAATACCCGACCCTTTGACCCAGTTAACCATAGCTCCACGAGGTCCGATCATGATTTTTCTTGGATATTCGGAAAGCCCGTACTCCGAATAGCAACTTTAATACTCGGGCTTTGTCCGGAATCTCACCCTAGGTGAATGAAATCGAAGAGAGAAGAGAGGAGAGAGAGTTTCGGAGGAGAGGAGAGAGAGACAGCCATGAGAGAATGAGAGAATAGGGAGGAGAAATAATTCTCCTGGGAAGAATTATAGAAGTGGGGAGCAATCCCCTGCTTCTCGCACCACACACTCACACGTGCACCTCTTACATAATTACCTTTATATCCTTCTACGAACACGTCACACCGAATATCCGTACTGTCTATTTCGACGGGCCGTACGTTTATAAAGGAAAAAAATAATATGACCTCAAAAATACGAATCTCTACAGGCTGCACTAATTTTTGCTTGGAATCACCCACCCTTGTGGTTTTTGATCCAACAAGCATCTCTCAGGGATAGTAACGCTTGAGTTGATCCTGGTTGACCAGGGTATTGAATTCGTTGCCGTCGAGGTCGATGAGCTTGGCAACACCCCCGGATAGGATGGTCTTGATGATGTCAGGCCCAGATCACTTCGGCCTAGACTTCCCGCGAGGATCAAACACTAGGGCGTGGATTTCCTTTGTAACCATGTCTCCTTCGACTAAGCCCCTGGATTTCACCTTTTTATTGAATGCGCGAGCAATTCGACGTTGATACCCTTGAACGTGATACAAAGCTCGGAGCCTCCTCTCATCAAATAGCATTAGTTCGACAAACCGGCCACTTAACCATTTAGATTCCTCAAGACCACTTTCAGCCATGATTCTCAACAATGGGACCTCAAGCTCGATAAGAAGCACTGCCTCCATTCCGTAGACAAGGAAAAAGGAGTTGCACCAGTTGACGTGCGGATCGACGTTCGGTATCCCCACAGGGCGAGAGGCAACTGCTCGTGCCAGTCCCTTGCAGACTCAGCAGTTTTCTTGATGATCATCTTGACATTCTTGTTTGCGGCCTCGACTGCTCCATTTGTTTATGGACGATAGGTCGTTGAATAATGGATCTCGATGCCAAATTCCTCAAAGAGCTCCAGAACCCTTCCTTTGAAATGACTTCTGTTGTTCGATACAAATGCCTGGGAAACACCGTACCGATAAATGATGTTCTTTCGAATGAATTAAGCAACTTGAACCGTTGTCAGGGTTTTATAGGATTCAGCCTCGACCCACTTGGTGAAGTAGTCTATCGCCACCAGTATGAACTTATGGCCATTCGAAGCAGACGGTCTGATCATTCCGATAACATCAATGCCCCAAATAGAGAAAGGCCATGGTACAGTCATGCCATACAATTTAGACAAAGGAACATGCTGCAGATTTGCATGGATTTGACATTTGTAACAGCGCCGCACGTAGTCGATACACTGTGATTCCATTGTAGACCAGTAATATCCTTGCCTGAGGATTTTTCTAGCGAGCATGATGCCACTCATGTGAGGACCGCAGACTCCTTCATGAAACTCTTCCATTATCCTTGTTGCTTCAACACCGTTGACGCAGAGCTTGTGCATCCCACAGTGAGACCTTTGATACAATTTCCCTCCACAGATGATGTATTGAGAAGCTAACCTTTGCAGAGCAATCTGATCTTTCTTCATGGCCCCGACAGAAAATTCCCTGCGCTCCACAAAATTCCAAATGTCATGTTACTAGGGTAGGCCATCATTGACATCATCAATGGCGTTGACGTACTCGTAGGCAGGCAAATCCCTCTGCTTAATCACAATCGGCCGCAGCTTAACACCTATTGGGAGTTCAATCATTGAAGCCAAAGTCGCCAAAGCATCGGCGAACTGATTCTTCAAGTGTGGGACGTGGGTGAAAGTCACCTTATTGAAGCGAGGAATCAGTTCTTCCAAATCTTGGTGATAAGGCTTCAGCTTTTCCTCACGAACTTTCCAATCTCCATTGGCTTGGAGACCACCAGATTTGAATCTCCAATTATTTCGAGCTTCTCGACCCCTAAAGCAATAGCAGCTTCCATTCCGACGATGCAGGCCTCATACTCAGCTTGATTATTGGTAACATCGAAATTCAACTTGAAAGCAAGTGGAATGTGAGCGCCGGCGGGTGTGATTAACAACACTCCAATCCTGAACCCTTTTTGATTAGTAGCTCCATCAAAATAGAGCGTCCATACGTCCTCGATTACTGTCAGCACTTCTTCATTAGGGAAAGTGAAGTCCGCATCCTCTGAGTCGTCGATTGGGTGGTCAGCCAAGAATTCGGCCACAGCACAGCCCTTTACAGACTTTCTCATGACGTGTTGGAGTTCGAACTTAGCCAGCAGAAGCAACCAATGTGCTAGCTTATGGTGAGCACGGGCTTCTCGAACAAATACTTGATAGGATCCATCCGAGAAATCAGTCTCACCGAATAGGTTAACATGTAGTGTCTAAGCTTTTTATTAACCCAAACTAGTGCCCAACATGTCTTTTCCAGAGGGATATAGCGCTCTTCAGACCCCACCATTTTCTTGCTCAGATAGTAAACAGCTTTCTCGACCCCATTGCTCCCTTCTTGCACCAGTAGACATCCTATGGCCATTGGAGTGACCGACAGGTAAAGAATCAACGGTTGACCCGGTGTAGGCGACATTAATACTGGCGGGTTCTGTAAATACCTCTGAATAGATTCGAAGACAGCTTGGCATTTATCTGTCCATTCTAACGGGACCCTCTTTTTGAGCAAACGGAACAGCGGTTCGCAAGTTAAGGTTAGCTTGGCGATGAATCTGCTGATAAACTGGACCTTCCCCAGAAAGCTTCGCACACCCTTCCCGGACCTCGATGGCTCCATCTCAAGAATCGCCTTGATTTTGGAAGGATCTACTTCGATTCCCCTTGCAGTGATCAGAAATCCCAACATTTTGTCTGTCGTGACCCCAAATGTACACTTTTGCGGGTCCAAACGTACGTTGTATTTGCGGAGCCTTTCTAGAAATTGCCTGAGTGAAGGAAGATAGTCCTTTTCCTCATTTGCCTTCACAATCATGTCGTCAACGTAGATCTCAATAGTCTTATAGATAAAGTCATGAAACAAGGTCGTCTCGGCCCTTTGAAAAGTACAACCGGCGTTCTTTAGCCCAAATGGCATCTTCACATAGCAATAAGTGCCCCATTCTGTGACAAACATCGTTTTCTCTTGGTCCTCAGGTGCCACAGAGATTTGGTTGTATCCTGAGAATCAGTCAACGAAAGAGAGCAAGGCATGCCCCACCGTGTTGTCCACAAGCACGTCGATATGTAGCAATGGAAAACTATCTTTAGGGCTTGCCTTGTTCAAATCCCTGAAGTCGACATAGACTCGGATTCTTCCATCCTTCTTAGGAACGGGCACGATGTTGGCGACCCACTTGGGATACTCTGTGACCCTCAAGAACCCTGTGTCAATCTGCTTGGTAACCTCCTCTTTGATTTTCTGAACCCAATCCGGCCTCATCCTATGAAGTTTCTACTTGACAGGGACAGCCCCGGGCTCTAATGGGATTCGATGTTGTACTATTTCGGGATCGATGCCGGGCATATCCTTGTGAGACCATGCGAAGACCTCGGGGAATTCTTTGAGTAGCTCAATTGTTCCAGCGTGATTCTCCAGGGACAGATTTGCGCCAATTTGCATCATGCGGGGATCATCCTCGTCTTTCAAATTTATAAAAATTACTTTTTCTTTTAGAGGCTGAGCACGCCTTTCGTCTTCCTTTTCGATGGGGGAACGCAACTCAGCCGGGATGTTCCCATCGAAGTCTGTTCCTTCATCGTCAAGGTCAACACAATTTATATAGAAGCTAGCAAAGTAATCAGAAGCAGGATCATGCATTTCATAAAGCCCAATAGGGTTGCCAAGTACAAACGACTCGAACTCAAAGTAAAAGCTGCGACGTGGAGGGCTGAGAGGCACAAACTCCGACTCTGAGCTAGACCTAGACTTGACAGACTCTGTGTCAGATTCAGATACATCGTCAATGCATGTCAGGCGTGGAGTGAGAATGCAGTTATTAATACTTCCCTTCGCCTCCACAATGAGAGAGGTAGGATCCTCGAGAATATCCGATGAATCGAGCCCAAGCATCAGCACTTTAGCTTCTTCGCTCTCGCCAACCAAACCTACTTGGGAGAACAGCATCTCCAGACTTCCCTGGTCAAAAGTCTTCAGCCAGTCAGCCTTTTCCTTGAACTAAGCTAGCTATTTCTTGAATTCCCCCCTAGCGAGCTCCTCTTTGGCTATCTTTTCTTCATTATTAGACTAGGTGTTTGTAGCAAAGAATTCGAAACCTAGTAGCCAAGTGCAAGTCTCTGGCTCTCAAAATGGCTCTATCTGTCCCGAGTAAGTAAAGCCTCCTCCTTCCCGAACAAAATAGCTTTCAGGATTGCCAAAAAGGGTTCGTCATTTTCCCACATCTTTCTTCTTTTTGGCGCCTTTGGCTAGTGGAGTGTAACCCAAACCAAAGCGGCCTTCGGTGAAGAGAAAGAAAGGGAACTCAGCGATCTCTTGTTGGTTGATCCCGAGTCTTATGCCAGGCATGAATGACATTTTCCTCATCATCTCGAGAATAGTTGAACTTATGGTAAAATCATCATCCATGGCAATAGCGAGGACTGAGCCCGACGTGTCAAAAGAGAAGCCTCCGAAGTCTAAGTTTTCTTCTCCGTGCATGATCCCTAAAACAGGTATTCCATCATCCGTGAGCGGGCGGATCCCAGAATCCCCGCAAATTGTTAAAGTTTTCGTAGGGAGTCCCAGCATAACCTTTTGGTGCAGTGTTGAAGGTACCGCCATGATATCGGCCCTATGAAGCCACGGCCTACCCAGCAGCAGATTGAAGGTAGCCGGGACATCGACTACGTGGAATTCTACGTCCATTTCAAAACCCTCAGCATCGAGTTCCAGAATCAGAGTCCTTTCCACCACACGGCGAGTGTTGTCATATGCTTTGACGGCCAGATTGGAAGGAGTTAAATCGTTCTTTGTAAGCTCCGTGGTAGGCAACCCTCATTGGGCAAACATTAATGGCAGAACCATTGTCAATTAGCATAGTCGGCACCCAATGTCCCCGGCACTTAACAGTGATGTGCAACGGACGGTTATGAGCGGTTCCTTTGACATGCAGGTCCTTTTCGGTAAACGTGACAGAGTGTTTAGAGAGAAGCGATAAGACAAGAGCGATCATGGCTATGGGGGTAATGTTGGTTAGTACCATGAGCCGGGCCAATGCTGAGGATAACTTTTTGCGATGCTCCTTTGATGACGATATCAAACCCCAGATAGACACAGCGGTAGGGATCCGTTCGAGCTATTTCAGAATAGCGTCTTCTTCGGGAACCCCACTTGGAACAACTGGATCATTCCTCTGAGCGGCGGGAGTGGTGGTCTTTTGAGCCGGTGGGTTGGACGAGCTTTCAGCCTATAGATTAGACGGCTGAAAAACTCGGCCACTCCTTGTGACGTTAGCAACATCCCACCAGGAAGACGAGTCAACAAAATCCCATAGATCAGCTGGCACATCCTCCAACTTGCGCTTTCCTTTGTCCATTGATGCAACTGTTGCAGTCGAGTCTGGTCCCAGAGTTGAGTCCCATTCCAAATCTTCCATCATTAATCCCTCCCAAAAGGCGGGATCTTGTGCAGCATCTTCTTCAAAGGGTGCCCCTGGATTGGTGACAAACGGAAGGTCCTAAAATCCTCCATCGACAAGGGCAGTGTTGACAGTCCACACTTCGCTTCCCATGTTTAAATTGACAATGTTGTCCACATCCCAAATATCGGCAGGTGGCGGAGTTTTGACAGTCTCATTCGTGTCCCAAAGGTCAGCTGGAGGTGCATCCAAGACCATGATCGAGTAGTCATCGCCAGGAGTAGACACGATAGGGCGAGGTTACTCCACGGAAATGATGTCGAGAGTAGGGTCAAACTCATGGATACGGCGGTCGACCGTGCCTGCAATTGAATTTACCAGAGGTAGCATGGTGCCGAGCAGGCGGCGGACATCGAACACGACTTCCCCTTTTTGATAGTATCCCCAATACTCTTCATTGATATCATTCTGGTCCCAATCAGCCTTGAGACCTTGACCTATTTGCCATGCATCAGGCTGCGGGTCCCACACGTACTCTTCCGCTTCTGATTCGACTTGGTATAGTTCAGGTTGGTAGAAGAGTGTGCATAAAGAGAGACCATCCAGAGGATCAGCCTGCGCCGCATTCCATTCTCCTTCCCACAGGTTTTGCCACATCTGATTGACCTGAGAGTGTGCGGGAAATCCCATGTTGTATTGTTCGATCCAATCGGTACAAAGCTCCTCCTATTCCTTTGCCTTGTCCTCCATGGCCCATCTGGCTGCCAACATGTTCACGCTTGGCTCAGAAGGAAATGGTACGACTGGTCTAGGGTTGTTGGTTGAGGTAATATGGCCAGTGGGGTTGAATATGATGGAGCTGAGAGTTATCTGGTTTACTTGAGGGTTGGAGTCGTGTTTAGGCAAGGAGTTGGTAATGACATTGGGCTTAATAAGTGGAGTTGGAAGGGTACCATTGTCCACCAAATCTTTTATCGCATGACGAAGGCGATAACAAGAATCAGTGTAATGGCCGGGCATCTGGTGGTATGCACAGAAAGCGTTGGGGTTATGGCTGGGGGACGGATTTTGAGGAAGTGGAGTCGGGGTTAGAGGCCTGAGATGACCGGTTTTGACTAACTTCTCCAATATCGAGGAAAGTGGTGCCTCAAAATTGGCAAAGTTATGGGGTTGGTTGCGGTTTCGGGGTCTTTGAGGGGTTTGAACTTGGTTGATATCGGCGATGTGATTGAAGCTTTGGGCAGAGGCGTTATTATCGACAGAAGTTGCATTGGCGTAATTGTAACCGCCAAACAGAGCAGTGCTGTTTCTAGTGTATGCACGGGGCTTTGACTTTGAGGCTGAGGTGGAGGAGGAGGCGTCACTTCTGGGTAGAACACCCATTTGGAGAGCCTCTTCGATGGCTAGGCCGAAATCATAGAAAGTCTCGAAATTCGCCCCTTGAACCAACACAAGGTTCTTAGCAAAGTCCGGCTGCAGGTTGCGGGAAATAATGCGGATTTGGTCCTTTTCGCTCGGGCGATCGGTCATGAGAGCTGCCTTGGCCCTCCATCTTTGGATAAAGTCTGCAAAAGACTCCTTTGCGCTTATCTTAGTTGATTCCAGTTCCCGGGTGGTCATCTTGAGCTAGGCATTGTAGCTATAATGATCGTTGAAAGCAGTGCCAATATCTTCTCACGTTCTTCTTTTGGCAATGTCAGGTGATAAGAACCATTGGAAAGCGGGACCGGTGAGAGTCTACGGGAACAGTTGAGCCATCGCATCTTCCTCGACACCGTGTAGTTTCATTGCACCATGATAAGCCAGCAAGTGAGTTTTCGGATCTCCAGTCCCGTCGAACATTGCGAAGTCGGGCATCTTAAATCGCTCGGGCAACCTTGCATTCGGGAATGGGCAAAGGCAATCCATGTCTTCCTGCTCCTTTCCTTTCGAATCTAGAGACTGCTTCTTCTAGTTTTGCCATTTTGACTTAGCCATTTTTGGGCTTAGAGCAGGATTTTCGACCAGAGGGACCTCTTCGGCAACGATTTCCCACTCTCGCCTTTCACCACCTTCCCCTCCTGCTACAAGAGGAAGTCGCTCTTCGATTAGGGTGCGAAGATTGGCCGTAGAGGCATCGGCCTGGTCAACCCTTTGCTGCATGATGGCTAGATTGTGCTAGAAATCTGCCAACACAGTAGCGAGATTCAAAGGTGGAACATCTGCCATGGCTAGAGCTTCTGTCTTAACAAGTGTCGGCGATGCAGGCGGAGATGGAGTAGATGGAGGGGACTCTTGTGGAGTAGTCGGTGGCGAATCCTCCCTTGACAAAGTGCAGACCCGAGCTTCCGTTGTGACTGACTGCAAGATGAACACCAAATCAAATCTTCAAACGGACCCGGCGGACGATCCCAAGTAGGTTTAGCTCTTGATTCCGAACCTTTGCTTTGGTATCGGCATGGCTAGACAGCAAAGTATAAGAGCTCAGTGATAACCTGCAGCAATTTATCTCAAAAGAATTAACGAAATGGAAAATGCACATGTCAACGTCGTCGGTGTCCTCCTAGACTCTATAGCTAAATGGAGTCCATCTCATGGCATTCTGACGGTGCCGAGAATCCTCGGATAATCTTTTCGACAATGTGTCCTTATTTGAATCGACTCGTGCTAAAAGACATCAAAATAGACTAATGTAGGGAGGTATTCCCGAACAGGTACAAGAATCACCCGAGCATGGAGCTTATAAAAGGTCAACACGATTGACCGGTGACACGTGAAGCCACTGTTCAAAGCACCTTGTTCGGCTATGAGAGAGCCGAACAGAAGGAGGATTTCCTAAAGAAAGGAATGGTTCAGATTATTAAAGGACCAGTTACATGTGAGGTAACTGGCCCAGTCCCTTTGTTCGGCTATGAGAGAGCCGAACAAAGAAAGAAATCCTATTAAATATTGAAGTAAAGAGAACATTCTGGAAGAGTCCAGAAGCAGTAATATTCCGTTAAAGGAATGAGATCCCGAGAATGTAGGATCTGTAAAAGATACCCAACAGGAATGGGATGTTCGGCTCTTTAAGGAAAAGAGTCCTAAAAAGAACTCTTTTAATGAACTGATAAGGGAACAAGAATCCAAGATATCCTGGGTTTCCTATACGAGGTAGGAAACTTAGGGCAATACGGATGCTTGGACAGCAAGCATCTATGAATCTATAAATACGAGGTAAACTCATAGAAAAGAGGTACGCAATACACTGCATTGATATTGTTTTCCTACTGATAATTAGGGTTCAATTGCTAGCACGTGATACTAACTTTGGCATCGGAGGGCCTTTGCCACGAGAGGCAAAGGTGCACTCACTCCTTGTCTGTTTTGCAGATTAGGTTTCCGACGACAAATTTGGGTTCAGGCGAAGAGGCACGAATAAGCCATAACAATCCAACATTGTCTAAAGCGTTGGTAGAATTTCTCCACCTACAATTGGCGCCGTCTGTGGGAAACGAAAGAGTTCCCTTTGAAATACGACCATGGTGGAAGTAGATCCAGCAACGCCACATGACCCAAAAGATGTGTTAATCCGAGGAGGGGATAAGTCTCCACCCGGGGCTCCGAGAAAGCCCGAAGGAGGACACAAGAGGACCACAAGTAAAGGCCACCCCCCTATTAATCACGACAACTCCAGAAATAGAGATGGAGAGACAGCATCAAAGTCCACGAGAAGGACTAAATCCCATCGAGGGGATGAATCGATTGCACATTCCAGAAGTGTATACTGAAGCGAAGACGTTCTAGATAAGAAAAGACAAGAAATCGAGGAGTACGCTCGTTTGATCAAAAAACGAGAACATGAAATCAGAGAATTAGAGAGAATCAGAGATCATCCAGAGGACTCCGGATTATCTCGAAGAAATTCAAGAGGGAGTGAATACGCTTTGGTACCATACCAAAAGGCTCCTTCACGAAGAAGAAGGAGCAGAAGCAGAAGTTTGACCCCGAGGCGACATAAAACTTCTCCACGAAAAGGGAGGAGCAATATCCGAACACCCGAGCGAAGGAGGGTGTCTCCAAGAAAGAGGAGAAGCAGAGGTCGAAGCTCTACCCCCGAGGAGGAAGGGAGTAGAAAACATCATAGGGACAGGTACGAGAGACCTGATTCCGATTGGGAACAAATTCGGTCCAAAAAAGGACCAAAGGATGAAGCCATGACTGCACGAGAAGCAGCACGGAAAGCACTTCAGAATATAGCATCCTCCCCTTTTTCAAAGAAGTTACAGGAGGCTAGATTGCCGACCAGGGTAAAGCACGGAACATTCATCCTCTACGAGACAGATGCTGATCCCGTAGCCCATATACAGCATTACCAGCAAGCAATGTTTATGCATGAAGGGGATGATGCAATCATGTGCAAGATGTTCCCGTCAAGTTTGGGGAAGGTTGCTTTGTCATGGTTCCATAAATTGGGCTCACGATCTATCCGAACATGGGTGCAGTTGGCCGAGGAGTTCACTGCACGGTTCTTGACGAGCAGGAAAGCCCCCAAAACTTTTGAGAGTCTTACTTTTATGAAGCAAGGAGAGGACGAGCCGATCAGGACTTATGCGAAAAAGTACTGGGAAACCTTCAACGAGATTGAAGGATGTAGTGAAGAATACGCAATAGCTACGTTTAAAACAGGCTTACCTGTTCGGGGGGAACTGCGTAAGTCTCTAAACATGAGTCCCGTGCAGACATTGGCAAAATTAATGGAGAGAATTGAGCAGCATGCCAGGAACGAGGATGACATCCTACGAGAGGATGGAAAGTTGGCCGCCGAGCAAGCAAAGGGGCCTATAAAGAAAGCTGACAAGCCAGAGCCCAAAACTTATCGCGAAAGAAAAGAGTATGGGCAGGCGAAGAAGGAGCAGTACAAGGATAAGCAAGCCCCGGATCCCAAGTCATTCTTTTCAATAAACACGGTTTGGAAAGAGCCCATCTACAGGATTCTTTATCGAATAAAGAATCAGCCATATTTTAAATGGCCTCCAACTCTCGGTGGGAATAAAGACGCAAAACGTGCTACGAATCAGCACTACAGTTACCATAAAGATTGGGGCCATATGACGGAGGATTGTGAGATGTTTAAACGACACCTTGATGATTTGGTCTCGCGAGGCTATCTCAAAGAATTTATCCAAAAAGATCCAAAGGATAAAGACAAGGCAATGGAGTTGGATTACGAACAGAATCCAAAGGGGGTAATCCATATGATACATGGATTAGCCGAACCTTATACGAGAAATGAGGTGAGATTGCTTCAGAGACAAGTGAAACATGACCAACACGTAATGCAGTTGGGAAAGAAGAGAGGGCGCAACGAAGAGAAACTCAACAAAAGCATAGTTTTTACAGATGAAGATCTGGGAGGAGTCCAGATACCACATAATGATGCTTTGGTCATAACCATACGAGTTGGGGAATATGATATGGAAAGAATCCTGGTGGATTCAGGGAGTTGCACCGAAGTGCTGTACTACGATGCATTCAAGAAACTGGGGCTCACGCAAGAAGATTTGGTGCAATCAGTAACTCCATTGGTCGGATTTGGAGCAGGAGCAGTTTGGCCCTTAGGCAAAGTAACTCTGCCTGTTCGGGCTGGGACAGTGGTGCTACGAACCGATTTCTTAGTGGTGGATGTACCGTCTTCCTATAACGTGATTATAGGGAGAACATGGTTGCACAAGATGAGGGCAGTCTCTTCAACCTTCCATCAGATGGTGAAATTCCCAGGGTCTAATGGGATTGAGCACATCAAAGGTAACCAAAAAATAGCTCAACAATGTTTGGTATCCATCATAAAAAGAGTCCATGCTGCCCACCATGTTAATACCGTGGAAATTCCGGATCTACCGACCATTGAGGATATTGGAAAAGACCCAACAGAAAGGGTAGTAGAGGATTTAAGGAAAACACTGATCAACGAGACTGATCCAGATAGGTATTTCCTAACCGGGGAGTCACTGCCAGAAGAGGAAGAGAGTGAAATGATGAGTTTCTTGAAAACTTATGTCGATGTATTTGCATGGACACCAGAGGAGATGCCCGGGGTAAGTGCAGATGTTATTTGCCATCACCTGAATATAGATCCACAACATAAACCTGTCATCCAAAAGAAACGAAGAGCAGCCGTACAGCACGTTGACGCTGTAATCAAAGAAGTGGATCATTTGTTGGAGGCCAAGGCAATAAGAGAAGTTTATTATCCAGAATGGCTATCAAATACTGTCGTCGTCAAGAAAAAGAACGGAAAATGGCGTGTATGTGTTGACTTCACAGATTTAAACAAGGCGTGCCCAAAGGATAGTTTTCCTCTTCCAAGGATTGACCAGTTGGTTGATGCGACAGCAGGATATGGGCGAATGAGTTTTCTCGATGCATATCGAGGATACCATCAAATTGCAATGTTTGAGCCAAATCGGGAGAAGACATCTTTTATTACACCACGAGGGTTGTACTGTTATAATGTCATGCCTTTTGGGTTGAAAAATGCAGGGGCAACGTATCAGAGATTGGCAACCATCATGTTTAGAAAGTTGCTCGGCAAAACTATGGAGGTTTACATAGATGACATGGTGGTAAAAAGTAAAACTGGGCGAAGCCATATTGCAGATTTGAGGGAGGTTTTTGAGATTCTAAGGAAATATAAATTGAAACTCAACGCCTCGAAATGTGCGTTTGGAGTCGGTTCTGGAAAGTTTCTGGGTCATCTGGTAACGTTGAGGGGGATCGAGGCGAATCCCGACCAAATCAAAGCCTTGCAGAATCTACAGAGTCCCCGAACAACGAAGGAGGTCCAGCGTTTGACTGGGATGGCAGCAGCTCTCAATCGATTTATTAGCCGGTCAAGTGATAAGTGCAGACCTTTCTTTCAGTTGTTAAAGAAAAGGGAAGGATTCGAATGGGGAGCAGAGTGTGAACAAGCCTTCCACGATTTGAAGGGATATTTGGCCTCTCCTCCCCTTCTCTCAACTCCAGAACCAGGTGAGTCCTTAATTTTGTACTTAGCAGTTTCTGAGCATGCTGTGAGTGCAGTCCTTCTGAGAAATAAGGGATCCGAACAAATCCCTGTTTATTATGTAAGCAAGACATTATTAGATGCAGAAACAAGATATTTGCCCCTCGAGAAATTGATCCTAGCACTAAGGACAGCGACGAGAAAATTGCCGCATTATTTCCAGAGCCATAGAGTGGTGGTTTATACTGAGTTCCCTTTAAAATCACTGCTCCGAAAGGCAGACTTCTCGGGAAGGATCTCGACTTAGTCCGTTGAATTAAGCCAATATGACATTGACTATCAGCCGCGCACAGCAATCAAAGGCCAGGTATTGGCAGATTTCGTGGCAGAATTCTCACCTGCGGTTGCACCTTTGCCTCCTACGAGAAAGGAGTATGAAGCAAGGTCTCCTGTAACGAAGAAACAGGAATCAGCCGAGCAAGATCCCTTGGAATGGAAGCTGTTTGTTGATGGGTCCGCTTGCAATACCGGATCAGGTATAGGGGTAGTTCTTTTTCCCCCTGAAGGATCAATGTTAGAGCTATCAGTTCGGCTTGGGTTCAGTGCATCCAACAACGTGGCGGAATACGAGGCGCTTTTAGCTGGTTTGAGAAGTGCAAAAACCCTAAGAGCCGAACATGTAAGGGTATATAGTGACTCACAGCTTGTGGTTCATCAGTTGTCCGGGCAATATGAAACACGGAGTGAGAAGATGGCAGCTTACGTACAGGCAACCAGAGATCTGCTCGATACTTTTGAAAGGGTGTATATTGAGCAGATAAGTTCTGGAAAGAATGCACATGCAGATTCACTAGCTTGGTTGGCTGCAGCAGTACCAACCGAGTTCAAGAGAAAGATAGTCGTGGAATATCTAACCGAGCCGAGCATTGGAAGAAGCGTGGAGATGGTCTTGGACGTGAACCAGGGACCAAGTTGGATGGATCCAATTATTGAATTCTTACGAGATGAAAAACTTCCTTCAGACAAAAAGGAGGCTCATAAAATAAGGACCAAATCTGCTCGATTCTGGTTATCTCCTGAAGGGAAATTATACAAGAAGTCTTTTACAGGGCCCTATTTGCTTTGTGTGCACCCTGAAATGGTGCAAAAGTTCCTCCACGAAATTCATGAGGGAACCTGTGGGAGCCATGCTGGGGGCCGGTCCATAGCCCACCGAGCAATTACTCAAGGGTATTGGTGGCCGTACATGTAAGAAGATGCTAAGGTGTACGTCAAGATTTGTGAAAAGTGTCAGAAGTTTTCACCGATGATTCGAACACCAGCAGAAGACTTGGTGCCTTTGACAAGTCCCTGGCCGTTCGCTCAATGGGGAATGGACATCGTGGGTCCATTGCACAAGGCAACTGGAAATCGAAAATTTCTGTTAGTAGCGACTGATTATTTTACCAAATGGATTGAGGCAGAACCATTGGCTAAAATCACAGAACCTATGATAGAGAGGTTCGTGTGGAAGAGCATCATTACTCGTTTTGGAGTCCCATACTCATTGATTACAGACAATGGGTCTCAATTTCAGAAAAAGTTCAAAACTTTCTGTGCCCAGTATGGGATAAGAAATTATTATTCGACTCCGGCCTACCCTCAAAGTAATGGCCAAGCAGAGGCATCTAATAAAACCATTCTTGATGGGATTAAGAAACGTTTGGATAAAGCAAAGGGGAAATGGCCTGATGAATTGCCATTGGTTTTATGGGCTTACCGTACAACACCAAGGAGGTCTACGGGAGAGACCCCCTATTCTTTGGCATATGGAACAGAGGCTGTTATTCCATTGGAGGTAGGTCTGCCGACCAACAGGACCAATTTGGTTGAAAGTGGAGGCAACGATCGAGCTTTGGAGATTGAATTAGATCTTGCCGAGGAGAGACGAGAACGGGCCCTAGTGCACTTGGCTTCGTACCAAGAGCAGCTAATCAAAGGCTACAACAGACATGTGCATCCACGGGAATTTAGTGTTGGGGACCTTGTGCTACGAAAGGTGCTCGGCAACACTAAAGTGGCTAATGAAGGAAAGTTGGGGGCTAATTGGGAGGGCCCATATCGAGTTACTGAGATTGTGGGCATTGGAGCTTATCGATTGGCAGATCTGGATGGGAATCCGGTGCCAAGACCTTGGAATGTCCATAATCTAAGGAAATTTTTTATATGAAACATACTTTTTTCCTTGTACACATCGTGATTGTGTGAGAGTTACGAATAAAACTCTCTTGTGTTTTAGTTCTGTTATTTTAGCTGCAAGGGGAACGAATAACGCCCTCTTGAGTTTTATAGCTTATGAATGAAGTTGCCTTTTTTTTTTAACTGTTGTTTCCAATATTTGTTTTAAATACGAATTACGAAGTTAATTTCCCTCATTCGTATTGGGGAGCAGCATGTAGGATATCCATCTAAAGTACGTGATACTTGAACACAAGTTCGAAATACTTGAGTACGAGAAACTTAAACACAAGTTCGAAATACTTGTGTAAAAGTGTAAAATTCAAACATTTAAGTACGAGAAACTTAAACACAAGTTCGAAATACTTGTGTAAAATTCAAACATTTAAGTACGAGAAACTTAAAACACAAGTTCGAAATACTTGTGTAAACATCCATTTTTAAGTACGTGACACTTACTTGTGGAAATTTCAAACGTTCAAGTATGTGAAACTTAAAAGTTTAAAGTACGTGAAACTTAAAGGACTATGCAAAGCATACGACTACATGCATAAGCATACGAGATTATGCAAAGAATGTGCACAAGATTAGAAGCATTCAGATATATTCACAAGTACGAAATACTTGAAAAACAAGTACGAAATACTTGAAAAACAAGTACGAAATACTTGAAAAACAAGTACGAAATACTGTTAAAGTTTTTCAAAACGCATTGGCCAGGCCCACAAACAGACAGTCAAATATATTGTCAAAATGCAAAGACATATTCATTCATCTTCTGTCAGGTCTTGAACAGTTGTAGGAACAGTTGAAGGAGCTTCAGTTGCAGTAGGAGTTTCATCTTCAGGTTGACCACCACTGGCTTCCTTTTGGCCAGGGTTGGTCACATCATTCTGAGGCTCCACTTCGGTAACAGGTGGCTCCGCTATTTGCACACCTTGATCTTCATCTCCCTCTTCAACAAGCTCCTCCTGATCACCAGCTGCTGCACTTGGAAGCTCAATGTTGGTCCAGAGCGGCGATGACTCAGGAATCTCTGCTTTGTCAAGACAGGCTTTCCAAGCAGCCACCCAAATTTGGTCCTGAATTCCAGGCATTTGGTTTGTGTAGCTCTATGTGGCAACTTTGATTCCTTCATTATATCCTTTTTCAAAGGCAGCCTTGGCTTCATTCTGGGACGTCTCAAGCTCCTTCAGAGTCTAAGCAAGACTGTCCTCAGTCCCCTTCAATTGTCCTTTCAGGCCATCTGCAACCGCCAGAGCCTGGTTTCTTTCTCTCTCAAGCCTAATGATGGTACGTTGAAGCTTGGAGTTTTCACTGACAAGTTTTGCTCGTTGGGGCTCTGATTGGCTGAGTTTTTGAGCCATGGCTACCATTTTTTGCATCACCTGGAAAACATTCAAAACAGTTGTGATAGACATAACTGTTAAATTCTGTATACGCTATGATTACAGAAAGAAATTTTACCTTGGCGTTATGGGACATGAAGGAACTGAGGAGATTGTCTGGAGACATTGCGACTTCTTTTTGCATGTCCCCAGGCAGCAAAAAGGCCTGGGACAATGCAAGGGCAGTCCCTTCATTCTCGACAGAGTCCCGAGCAGTGATAGCTCGGTTCCCGTGAGAGAAGGAAGGAGCCCATATTGGAGCAGGAGACGAGGAGGAAGGTGGGGGTCTTTCTTGGGTCTGTTCCACCCGTTGACGTTTCTCTCTATGGATGGCCTCGATTTCTTCTGGGGAAAAGCCAGGAGGAGCATCAGTCTGGGTCTGAGTGCGGCGGCCACGACCTTGGCCACCTTGTCCCCGAGCAGCTCCACGACCTCGACCAGGTATGGTAAGGAGACTCCCCAAATCGATTGGTTGGTTCATTGCTGGAGGCGAAGGGGTATAACCACTGGAAGAAGAACTTGATGTGGGGCTGGAGGCTTCTTCGGCAAGGGGAATAGGTTCGTCGGAGATCGGAGGTGTCCGAGAACGCCTTTCTTCTTGTTCGGGGACAGGTCTTGAAGGACCAGCCGCTGCAAGGTTGTCCGCTGCTCGGGTACGCCGGTCAATGAAGCCCCCGTATGACGCTTTGTAGCTCAACAGAACCTGAGCCGCTCTTGCTCGGCCAGCCAGGTGAGTCCCTTCGCCGTTGAAAGAAAGTGCTCGCTTGATATCAGCTACGTGCACTTGGGGGGTTATGATATTATAACCCCGGTTAATGTTTGAAGCTGCAACCGAGCAAAGCACAAATAAATTAGAAAGCATGAAAAAGCTTTTCCTATGAAAAAGGACAAAGATATGAAATTAGGGGAAAGCACTAACGTGGGCTCCCGAATACATGAGGAGCGTGAAAACCAATCACTTGGCCGTCCTCATCTCTGGGTTCGAAGTTGCCCGTGACAATCAGGAAGTCGTCGTCATCCCCTCGAGCAGAGTCAGGGAGTTCAAGGACAAGCTTCTTCCTAGAATCCCTACTTTTTAAGTAATATGTGAGGGCGTCCCCAGTTCTAGAAATACTGTATAGGTGATGAATGTCATATAAACCTAAAGAGGTCCCTAACATCTGATTTATGGTATTGATGCCCATAACTACTCGGAAGAAATTAGCAGAGACCTGCATTGGGGAAAGTCTGTAGTACGCCAAAACTTGGCGAAGCAGAGGGGCCAAGGGGAATCTAACCCCGCCCTCAACAATGGCTACTACAGGAATATGAAGAGTGTCGAAATCGAAACTCTCACGAAGGGCATCCTCAGGAGCCAATACAGTGGCTACATCGTCAGGAATCCCATATCGAGATCTGAAACTAGCCATGGCTTGAGGAGTATTGCAGTGCCTTCGAAATCTACCCATTACCAGATAGGATCTTGGGATTCTATGAAGTACAGAGAAATGGGGATAATGAAACCCTAAACTGCGATTGAAAGCAATCCACTAGAGAAATGGGGTTGTAAGAAGAAGAAATGATGACTTACGAGAATAGTCGATGGAATCCCTAAAAGAGGAGGTCTTGAGACGATGAACAGAGCTTCAATGGCGGGGAAAGACTTGAACAGTGTTTTTTCTTCTGCAGAGGGAGTCTAAGAGAGAGATTGGGGTGTTTGAAATATGGGACGAAAACCCAAAAATACCCTACAGGTGGGGTGGCGTAAGTGAAACGTCACCCCAGACGGCGTTTGAGTGTTCCGTTCCCCAAAACGCGCCTGTCCGCATTTAATGTGAACAAAATAAACGCTGACACGTGTAAAGGTTTGGGCTAAAAGCCTGAAAAGGCATAGAAAGTATCTTTCGTCATGGTAAAACGATGATAAGTTGCTCCAATATATAAGGTGCAGGAACAGAATGAATTTACTCGGAAGAGAAGCTTCACACATCATCTGAATAAAGATAACGAGTGAAGCTGGGGAGCAATTGTAGGGAGGTATTCCCGAACAGGTACAAGAATCACCCGAGCATGGAGCTTATAAAAGGTCAACAGGATTGACCGGTGACACGTGAAGCCACTGTTCAAAGCACCTTGTTCGGCTATGAGAGAGCCGAACAGAAGGAGGATTCCCTAAAGAAAGGAATGGTTCAGATTATTAAAGGACCAGTTACATGTGAGGTAACTGGCCCAGTCCCTTTGTTCGGCTATGAGAGAGCCGAACAAAGAAAGAAATCCTATTAAATATTGAAGTAAAGAGAACATTCTGGAAGAGTCCAAAAGCAGTAATATTCCGTTAAAGGAATGAGATCCCGAGAATGTAGGATCTGTAAAAGATACCCAACAGGAATGGGATGTTCGGCTCTTTAAGGAAAAGAGTCCTAAAAAGGACTCTTTTAATGAACTGATAAGGGAACAAGAATCCAAGATATCCTGGGTTTCCTATACGAGGTAGGAAACCTAGGGCAATACGGATGCTTGGACAGCAAGCATCTATGAATCTATAAATACGAGGTAAACTCATAGAAAAGAGGTACGCAATACACTGCATTGATATTGTTTTCCTACTGATAATTAGGGTTCAATTGCTAGTACGTGATACTAACTTTGGCATCGGAGGGCCTTTGCCACTAGAGGCAAAGGTGCACTCACTCCTTGTCTGTTTTGCAGATTAGGTTTCCGACGACAAATTTGGGTTCAGGCGAAGAGGCACGAATAAGCCATAACAATCCAACATTGTCTAAAGCGTTGGTAGAATTTCTCCACCTACAACTAAGCCTTCGACTATTCCGCTTTCAAAGTTTCAACTCTTGGAATTGGAACAACTCGATGTAGATGATGTGATACTTTTAACCGACGTGGCGTAAGCAGCACTATGCCGGAGCCTGAGTGGTGTAAGTGATTAGCACTTTTAACTTGGATGGTGTAAGTATCACGGCATTGTCTCCGCTGTCCCTGGTTTTCTTTTTGAAACTTCTATTGGGCTTTTAGACAAGGACCTAGAAAATATCAATTTTCCAAAGTCTCCCTGATCCAAGGACTTAGGAGAACGGTAATACGCAACATCGGGATGCATGACTCATCATCGGGCCAAGGCAACGTCAAACGAATACAAGACAGACTCGACAATAGACATCCTAAAAGCCGCCCTAGGATGCTCCTACGCGAGACGGTATGAACGTATGTACAGACATGCGATAGGGAAAGCAATAACACATAGACAGTATATGGGGGTTAGATGCAAATAATCCTACCCTGTGGGTTCCTGTCCTATGTTGAAAGGTTCTAGTGCTTTATACGCGTGTAGAGGCCGGTTTTGGTCTTAGGGGGTTCCTTTTACTAGAGCCGCGATATACCTTCCATTGCAACGCGTAGAGCAAAGCAATGGTCGAACGGTAGTACAACTCATCATTGTCCAAGGTTGGTTGGCGTTCGAGGACCCCAGGCTCCAATAATTGTGCCGGTTACCCAGAACACCTCAACGGGGATGACCAATATCGATGCGAACGAAAGAATGCCAAAAGGATTGATCGAAGGAGAGAGAAACACAATGTTCGAACAAAAGCCTTTTGAAGTTTGGCTCACTTTTATTTATTAACACTTAGAGAAAAACTACATAGGTGAACAATAGTAAAAGCCCCAGTTCGGATTGGTCAGATACTGAGATCCTGTTACGTTACCATTCCATTCTTCAGCAGTGCGGAGCGTACTATTTTGACAGACTTTTGAAAAATTGTTCATTTATGTATTAATTGCCAAATGTTAATCAATCCAATGAGTCCTCAGCGAAGTCGCCATTGTGGGCACACGCCCCAAAATTTTCAATTTTCGTCTTAAAAATCGAGTGCACCCTTTTTGGGAAGCGCGGCGAAACGCTTGCAATTCAGAGTTGCCACTCGGATTTTGTGCTGGAACACCCAAGGAACCAAACTTGAAACGCTTGCCACATTGTTTGATTTTGAAAAGGAGTAGATTGGTCCGTCATCACCTTCGATATCTGAGATTCGGAAGCCAGGTTACGAGAGGGGAAGGCTTTTATGGCACCCCTCTTGCCCAATCCGAGGATCAGTCTCTACTCAAGCATTTTGTAAAACATTTGCGCTTTTCTCTCATTAATCATTTTTAGCCAGTTAGGGCGAGGGAACAGTTAAAGGGGATTAAAACTGTAACAAGTTACATTTATGTGACAAAAGATGGTGAATGATGCTTGTTGAAACAGATAATAATAGATTGAGAACAAGCACATATGAGTGTTTCAAACAAACTGGAGCACGCTGTCCCAGAATGAGACACGCAAAAGGAAGCTGTATGCACTGGCCAGGCCACTACATGCAGAGATGACTTGCGTGTGCCACCGGTATATTGGCGTGCGCCAGTAAATCTAAACTCACAGCTCCTGTTTCCCAATCCTCTGGGCTCTGGAAGGACCAGTGCACACCTAGGACAAACCACACAGTCAATATGGTAGAATAAATACGGTTACAGGCAGCATAGATGATTTTTAGAGCAATGAAATGAATAAAACGCCCCCTAAACAGTCTGGGGAACATAAACAATGGCCAAGGCTTAACTGCCATGTAAGGGCCAGCCACTGGATCCGTTGAAACTGTCGTACTCCAGTCCATAGACCCCATACGCCAGTTACACTACTTGGTCAGTACTTGGCTTTGCATGATCTGGGCTCTGGAACATAACTAGAAGGATTCCAGAGGCCTTAAAATAGAAACAACAGATAAGCAACTGCACAACTCTAAACTATTGAAAGCAGTAAACTGGTTCTTAGCATGCATAAATGTGATAAGATAGAAATAAAACAAGAACTGGATGATCGGTTGTCCCCACGCCAATGGTGCACATATAGCCATGACTGGCGTAGGGCTAAATAATACTGGCGTGCGCCATACGCCATCTGACACGATCTTTGGATCTTGCTAGCTTTAGGGCCATGACTAGTATTGATTACTAGCCTTAACCCTGCTAGCACCCCTCAGGGATCAGAACAGGAAGTTTCACAAAGGTGGTATACCTTTGCTTTTGAGGTTGATGAGATGTTTTAAGCTTGAACTTGGAGTGAGAGGGATGGATGACGAGTGTATGCGTGTGGATGGTGTAGAGAGGAGCTGCTTACTTTCTCTTGCAATGGAGGAAGAGAGAGGAAGCAAGGAGACCAATAACAAAGGGGAAGTGAGGCTTTAAAGCTCTTAAAAAAAACTAACCCCTTGCAAATGAATGCAAGGGGTGTATTTATAGCCAAAAGGTGACTAAGGAGGGGCTAAAACCAGATGGGTTAAGGGCTAGTTTGGTTAGTGAGTGAGCCTCCCATGCATTAAATGCATGGGACTAGGTTATGGAAAATGTAGGAGAAAGAAGGGAATGCCTCTGCAGAGTATAATCATTAGGGGACTGTAACCTACGTCAGGGTGGCCACAAAAGTCTCGAGCACGTGGTTGAATTGTGATGTTTGACCGACTTTTGACTGGCGTGCGCCTATAATATACCGACGTGCGCCGGTGTCAACTGAGTCAACGGCCGATGACTGACACGTGGCAGTTGACCGGCGCACGCCAGCATAATACTGCCGTAAGCAAGTATGGTTTTGCTGAGGCCATTTGGTTCTGGGTTGAAGGGTCTGGGCAGGGCTCGACAAAGGTTCGAACGAGATTTAGGACGCTCAAAGCTCAAACACACCATTAGCCTCGGGGTGTTCTTGACCATAATCATCATTGGGGAATCAAAACCCGTAAGTAAACTCGTCTGTACAGTCCGAGAATAGGGTGTCTACATACTCCTCTTCAAGCTTTATCCAATGAACCACAAACTTGAAATCACATCCAGAAAGTGGAATGGAGGTTGATTGCCAAGAATTTTGAGCTTACAAGATGGGTTTTGGTGTGTGAGAGTGAGTGAGAAAAAGACCAAGAAAGAGAAAGAGCCGGCTAGAGAGAGAGAGAGATGAGGTTGTGTTGTGTGGTCCTCATCCACACATAAACCAATTACACTCACACTCTCTCAAATAACAATCCTATCATTTAAGCCCCAAATCAAATAAACTCACAAATTTCTCATTTATGCAATACTTTAGCATTTATAAAACATTTAAATCATTTTCATAAAATATGGGTCTCTACATCCTCTCTTCTTGACAAGGCATCAACAGCCTTTTTCTCTTGCCCACTCCTATAAACAACGTCATAATCATACCCAATGAGTTTAGTGATCCATTTTTGCTGAAAAGGGGTAGCAACCCTTTGCTTTAACAAGAACTTAAGGCTTTAGTGATCAGTTCAAATGAGGAAATGCCTTCCCAATAAGTAGTGCCTCCATTTTAGGATTGCCAATACTACTGCCATCAATTCTTTCTCATAAGTAGACAGTGCTTAACTCTTCTCTAATAAGCCTTTGCTCCAAAAAGCAATTGGGTGGCCTTCTTGCATGAGCACAGCTCCCAGACCTTTGCTAAATACATCAGTTTCAACCACAAACAATTTAGTGTAATCAGGTAATGCCAATATTGGTAAAGAAGTCATAGCCCTTAACTCATAAAAAGCTGTAGTAGCTACACCAGTCCACTGTAATAAGTATTTTTTTAGCAACTGGTTCAAAGGAGTTAAGATCTTACCATAATTTTTAACAAACCTTCTATAATAGCCTTTCAAACCTAAGAAACCCCTCAGTTCTTTGACTGTTTGTGGCACTGGCCAACTCATCATTGTTGATATTTTGGTAGTTTCTGCAGACACCCCTTTATCAGAAACCAAGTGCCCTAGGTACTCCATTTCTCGTTTGGCAAAAACACACTTTGATTTCTTAGCATAGAGTTGGTGTTTCTGTAACAGTAGTAAGGTTTGTTCTAAGTGTTTTAGATGGTCCTCCAAAGTTCTACTATATACCAATATATCATCAAAGAAAACCAAGATGAATTCCCTGAGGTATGCTTTGAAAACATCATTCATAAGACTTTGGAAGGTAGAAGGAGCATTAGTCAATCCAAAAGGCATTACTAGAAACTCATAATGTCCTTCATGTGTTCTAAAACCTGTCTTGGGAATGTCCAAGGGCTGAACTCTGATTTGGTGATAGCTAGCCCACTTTGATTTGGTGATAGCCAGCCCTAAGATCCAGTTTAGAAAAGTATCGGCCACCACACAATTCATCTAATAATTCACCTATAGCTGGAATAGGAAATTTGTCCTTGATAGTGACATTATTTAATGCATCATAATCCACACATAGACTCCAAGTACCATCTTTTTTCTTAACCAATAACACAGGAGAAGAATAGGGGCTCACACTGGTTTGTATTACCCCGGACTTAAGCATATCTCTGACCTGTTTTTCTATTTCAGTTTTTTGGAAATAGGGATACCTGTAAGGTCTTGTGTTAGTTGGCTCCACTCCTGAATTTATTGGAATATGGTGATCATGTGCTCTTAAGGGGGGTAAATCCTTGGGCTCTTGGAACACTTCCTCAAATTTGGATAACAACTATTGTATTTCAAGAGTAGGATGTTCTGGTTGTTCTTCAATTTGCAAGGAAAAAATCTATGCCACCACCCTTTGTGGTTGTTTCTGGAGTAGCTTGTGCATTTTCTCTGGCCCAACTACTTGCAATCCCTATTTCTTTCCCCCTCTTAAGACATGTCTTCTCCCATTGAGAGCGAAATCCATACTCAAGTGCTTGAAATCCCATTTAACTGGCCCCAAAGTTGCTAGCCACTGAATGCCCAAACCATAACACAACCCTTGAGCTACAATACCCTTATGTCAGCTTAAAAAAAAGTCATTTGCATCTCCCATTTGAACCCCAAACAAACTATTGTGCATATACTCAGTGCCATCAGTAACTGAAACAGGTAATGGATCTGTTTCTGTAATGTTCACTCCTACCCTCTTAACCACGTCCAAATTCAAGAAGTTGTGGGTGCTACCTGAGTCAATCAAGATAATAATCAGCCTCTTCTTCACATTTCCCTGAATCCTCATAGTTCTAAAGGAAATTGGGCCAGTTAAAGCATTGATTGAAATCTGTAATTCCCCATTGGGTTCTTGAATATTTGGGTCCTCTTCCTATTCCTCTTGCAACTGCTCTTGTATTTGATCCTCTTCCTTCCCATCCAAAGCATACAACTATCTCTTCTTGCACTAGTGCCCTTTAATTAAATTTTTCATTACACTCGAAACATAGTCCTTTGGCTTTTCTCTCTTCCAATTCCTTGGGAAGCTCTCTCTTCACAGGATTAGGGTAAGAACTAGTTCTAAAATGGTTAGAGGAATTGGTTTCCCCCATTTGAACTCCTTGTTTGGCCTTTTTGGTGATAGCTGATATACTATACTCCTGTAATTTGGCCAAGCTAATGGCTTGAGTAGTAGTTGTAGGTCTGATCATCAACACCTTGGCCCTTATTTCCTCGTTGAGCCCACTAACAAAATTACTAGTAAAGAAAGATTCTGGCAGATTCAAGGTTTTGTTGGCCAATATCTCAAATTGTTCTTGATATTCTTTAATAGTGGAGTGCTGTCTAAGTTTGGTTAAAGCCCCCATGGCATCTTTATACTCATCAGGACCAAATCGTGCAAGAGTCCCTTGCTTAAAGATTTCCCAATTCACCATACAATGGGTTTTCTCAAATCATTGGTCCCACTGGATTGCCATATCTTCCAAATGTAGAATTGCTAGTTTGACCTTAGTACCATTATCTATCGAATTATATTCAAAGAATCGTTCACACTTATAAACCCACCTAGTCGGATCATCTCCAAAAAATTTAGGAAAATCAATCTTGGTATACCTGGTGCCAAAAGCTGCAACAAAGTGAGAAGACGTAGCAACTTCCAATTGATTTTCCGAAGTCCTGAATGATTCTTGATGATGTTTCCCATAAACATGTGCAGCCATTTGATCATACTTCATTGTAATCGCAGTAAACATCTCTTTAATGTCGCCCAAAGCTTGCAAAGAATGCTTGATATCCCCCATTTCCGTACTTTGAGTCTTCAACGAATTCTTGATTTCCCCCATTTTGGAAGTATGCCCCTCGAACCCTTCTTTGAGTAGCTGAATAGATTCATCCAATTTCTTGAACTCTTGGCCCCTAGTTCCATCGGCCATTGCAATGGTTTCTCACAAGCGAAGAATCGCTGGCTCTTGATACCAATGTAATGACTAGGAAAAAGAAGAACTGGAATTGAAATGGAAAAGAAAAACAGTTTCTTATTCCACCAAGAAGTTAAAACTTCAGAAATTACATGCCTCTCCCCTCTTCCGTTCCTTTACTTATAGCTAGTTACAACAAATAGAATTAACCACTAACGTAACAGAATTAACAAACTAACGTGCCAGCTCAGCTGGCTCCTAACAGACTCACTAACTCCCCTCTCAACCGAGAGAGTTAACCAACTAAAGAAAATAGAACTTCTTCTGTTCATAACAACTCTGATCTTGAAAACAAGACAAAACGAAATACAATAAAAAGCTATTTATCTTTCAAAGCCTGAGATGAATTTATAGATACATACATTGTGTGTGTGTGTGTGTGTGTGTCATATATAATTCTTGTGGATCAAGTTGTGTATATGTGTGTGTAGGTCAAAAGTTTTTAGATGAAAACAAGTCAAAACGAAATACAATAAAAAGCTATTTATCTTTCAGAGCCTGAGATGAATTTATAGATACATACATTGTGTGTGTGTGTGTGTGTCATATATAATTCTCGTGGATCAAGTTGTGTATATGTGTGTGTAGGTCAAAAGTTTTTAGATGTGAGAAAGTGGTGATTGTAGAGAGATGGTGATGTGTAGAGATGGTGTTCTTCTGATGGTTGCTGTCAGCGAGATCTAGTCGAGAGATGACGATGGAAGGATTGGGTGTGGCTTAGTCCATGGTTTTTTGTAATGTGGTGGACACGTGTAGTGTTTTTAGCACTTGGACAGGGAGCAGGAACATAAAGATGGAATATAGGATCCCAAGCCAAGGAAGTCGTGGGAGAGAAGAAGGAATTTGCTGAGTTGGCGAGTCTTGATTGGTGGGGCAAAAAAGGGGAGTTTTCCAGCTAATTCGGATAGAATTTATTCTCTCTTTTTTTTTTAATCTCACATGGGCGGGCACACACGCCCTACTGCCCTACATAGATAAAGACATACATAAAGGGTGCAAATGAGCTGAGTCGAGCTTTGTAGTACACTAGTGCTTGAGCTTGACTCGTTAACTAGACGAGCCTAAAACTCGAGACCGAGCTCAGCTCGTTGTAAATAAGCTGAGCCCTTAACCAGTCGAGCCTGGTTTATTTGTTGAAGGAGCCAAGCTTTAGCTTTAGCTTTAGAGGATTAAGCTCAACTCTTTTACTAAACGAAACTAAAACTTGAGTCCGAGCTATTCATCCTAAATGAGCCAAGCCGAGGTGAGGCTGGAGCTGCTCTCGCGCGCGCGCGCGCGCGCGAGAGAGAGAGAGAGAGAGGTGGCTATTTAATTTTGGGTGTTTGATGGTTGTATTTTAAGTGATGAAAAAGTTCGGACGAAGGTGGTGGTGTGTGACTATGTGTTTTGAGTAATAACGGCCGAAATTGTAAAGTGATGTTTTAGTTTAGGTAATGGGGAAAGAAAAGGGTGTGAACAAAAAATTTCAAAATTCTTGATGGCCCTGAAGATCTAAAGCTTTAAAACTAAGGAGGTAAAAGCAATTGGAACACTTGCCACAATTTGGCCAATTTTTTCAATTATGCCCCTTGATTGGACAGCTGCCTGTTTTGTTGTTGAGGGCAATTTTGTCTTTTCCCATTCATTGGTTGCTGACATCGTCGTCCTTCTCTCTTCCTTTGTTTCTTGGACGAATGTTTCTAGATGGTGAGAGAGCGAGGAAGTTTCCAGACCAAGACCAGTCAGGCGATTGTCAGGAGATATTAGGGGTTCTTCACCGTGGATTTTTTGATCAGTTGCTGTACATTCGGTTCTTCGCCGCGGATTTTCTAATTGTAGGAGATGTTGGCTTCTGCGAACTGAGATCTTTGGCCTGCTGATCGGTTCAGTTTCTTCCTGCATTCAGTGCTTGTATTACCGGTTTCTTCTTCGATTCACGAGGTTTGGTTTTGATTTTTAAGTTTTTAAAACTTTGTGTCGTCCATTGTGGTTTGGGTGTTGTTGTGATCCACCTACGCGCTTGCGAAATTGTGCTTCGTGTGGTTGGGCGATGAACAATCAAATTTTTATAACCTAAATATTGGCTTGAGATTTCATCGTATAGTTTTATAACCTAATAACGTACTATTCTTCTATACGTTATGTACAAGTTTGAATCTAAAACAGTTTGGTTCTTATATGCGTTATGTCTTCAACTCCGTATATATAACATAATCGTTGGAGATGCAATATTTCTTGTTTTTTGTAATATATGCAGGGTGTTTCGGGCAAGTTTGTGCGCAACTTGAACCAATCCATATAGCCCATTCTACGTTTCACACGTTTAAGTGTTAGAGTGAGGTAGCCTCAAGATTTATGCGTTGGGGTGATCGAGGTGGCCTCAAGAATATATTATTGCCAAATTTGGAGAGACCTATTTCAATGGGGGATGACTAATGAAGATATTTTTTTTTGCAGTTTTCTTGAATTTCTCTGAAGCAATAGATATATGGTTATAATGAGAACTTGAAGATCAATTAGATAATTGAAAAGCCTTGGCAAGGCGTAGTCGAGTGTTATTTTCTTCGGCCATGCTCTTAAAAAGTGGGTGAAAATTACTCACCTTATCAACCATTGATCCCGTCCTGATTATTAGAACCATTCATTATGTCACTCTTGATTTGCATGTTTTTTGGTTAGTATTTGTGCATGTGTGGTTTTATTCAGGTTAGTTTGGCGGATTGTGTGTTGCATGTGTGGTTTTATTCAGGCTAATTTGGTGGATTGTGTGTTACATGTGTGGTTTTATTCAAGCTAATTTGGTGGATTGTGTCTTTTTTATTGGGGTTTTGCGGTGTTGGATTCAAGCTATTTTCCAGAAGTGGGGTAGTCCTGCACCTTTCTCTCTCAGTTTTTGTTTCTCTCTACATTGCGGAGTGAGTACAGTGTTTATATAAACTTCTGTCTCCATGCTTCTCTTTCTATGTACGCACGCGCGCGCACACATATAATGTATATATATTGGCGTAAACCTTTGTCCTCATAAATCTAATATTTATGCAACTGTAACACAATTTTGGCAATTTCTTATCTATTTTCATTTGTTGGCAATTTCTTATCCGTTTTCATTTGATGACGATTTCTTATCTATTTTCATTTCATGTGTGGACTATTATTTATTACAGTTTGGAATCAAGTTGGCTATTTAAATGTTGAGCTGCCACAGAATTCTCGTTTACATATCCTCGAGATTTGCCATTTAAGGTGCAATAATTTCCATTGCTTCAGAATCTTGATCAAAATAATTAAGATGTTTTATCAACTCTTGGTTTACATTCTGATTCTACACTGGAAGTCAGGTACTTTTGTGCTAATTCTTTTGTTCCTTATGTCAGGAATTCAATGCCGGCCTTTTTGACTATTTGATAGCAACAGATGACAGCGAATTAAAGAAGGAACAAGCTGATGGAAAGAACCGTGTAGAGAGGAAAAGATCGAGAAAGCATGCCAGGAAAAAGATGGACTCTGAATTTGGAGTAGTGGGAGGTATTGACTTCAAAAACGTCCAAACAATGTTTATGTTTTCGGGGGATTAATGTTCCTTTGCGATTCTGCATTGCTGTTATTTTGCTGCTTCATCCAATTTGGCTCAACTTTGTAACCACTGAATTATTTAATTGCTAGGTTAGTTAATATTGGTTGGTTGTCACTCCTTAAAATTATTGTGTTATTACTAGCTTCTCTCCCATCCTGAAACAAAATGATGTTTTCTCTAGGCATTTGTTGGCTCGTTGCTTATCAGATTGGGATTGGGCCCAAATTCTTAACCAAGCTCTATCATTCTACTTGTATCCAAAATTTTGGATGTAAGGTAGAATTCTATTGTATGAATATTATACGCAAATCACTGAATATTTACTTGCTCCTATTTGTGCAGGCATGACACCTCCTATCAATAATAGGCATGAGATATCTCGTGTTGACACGAGTCGCTCACCTAGTAGGTCTCTAGCTGGGAAACATTAGCCAAATGCAAGCTGGTACATCAACCAAATATTTATCTGGTGGATGGGCTTCCCCACCAAGTGTTGTCGCTATCCAAATTTTAATAACCCTATAAATAGTACTCCCTCCGTCCATTTTTAAATGTCCTGCTTCATAACTCCAACTTATTAAAAAGACATTATCATTACACCTTTCACATCAACTTTTTCCTCCACTTTCCCTACTTACCCATCATCATTACACTTTTAGTCACTAACTTTTCAAAATAAAATCTACTTTTAGAAACAAAATAGACAATACACCAACTTTTACTCCCATAACTTTATAAAATGGACACTTATTAAGGGACAACCAAAATGGAATACTGGACACAAAAAAAGGGATGGAGGGAGTATATAAATAAGTCTTCGATTTTCAACAATTACAACTACTGGGCCTCTATTTCTTACTGTATTTATTTACGACAACCGCTCTTACAGTCTAATGATTAGCACTGAAATACCATACTCTTAACATAAGTATAGGAGTATGAGATGCATCAATTTTTTAACTTGATTAAAATAAAGAAAGAAATTCAACACTTGAAAGATAGCATCATATGTGATTTTAAATGGTGAATCCAGCATGATTTGAGCGCGCGCTAACAAGGAACCCAAACCCAAAAGGGTTGGAATGAGTATTAAAACTGAGATTCCCCCACCCTATAACCATAACCAGCAACAGAAGATTAGCACAGAATTAGGAGAGGGTGACACCAGAATGAACTCATCAACATACTTGCAGCAGGCTTCGGAATCACAACTAAGATCCCAATCTCTAACAAGAATAATCTCACTGTTTAGCGTAACCATGCAAAATTCTCATGCATGTGTCGCTGGCAAACAAGAGATGATCCTACGACTTCATTTCATAAAATATACTATTGCAGACATACCACATAGGTCAAACAACGTATAGTTGCAATATCCAAGTGTTTAAAAATCGACAAAGTTCAGCCTCCAGCCAACAAACACCACCCTTCCACCAGTTTGTTGATCTGGGAACAAAATAAATTAAAACTTGCCACCATTCCTTTCAAATTTATAATAGAACCTACACTTATAAATTTCTATTTCTAGGATCAGTCAGTTGGATGTAACACACCATTCCAACAGGGTACAGGTACTACAACTGGAATATTTTCTTCTGGCTAAGTGACTATCCGGATATTACCTTAGTGAAATCCTCTTAATCACCTGCAGGAAACCAAAATGTGTAATGTCCACAAAAACAAAAGGCACCTAAAGAAACCACTGGTTCACCAATCTTTTCCGGGCAGCGAAAAACTTTTTATTTATCTCAAAAATAACAAAGCACAATTAAAGCGGGGCTTTGAACAATTGCATCACCGAAATGAATCTCCCATCAAGGTCCGCACATACACCTTGGACAACCATGCATTTACGAAGACACACCACCAAAAATAGGTTAGCAAGGTGCCACATAGAAACACCAGAAACATGCCAGTGTTGATTACGCCAAACTCTCTTCCGGTTATTCAGTTTTTATATACATGTGATCAAATCAAACAAATGTTAGCGTACTTGCAACCTGAACTCTTGCTCACTTATTGGTTCCACCCACACTTTTAACAAGCTAGTTACTACTACTAGTTTAATACTGTTCAAAAAGAAAGCTAACATCCTTCTAGACCCTTTCGAAATACAGCTAGAGCCTAGAGACTACAGCTGCTCAAGTCTAAACTTGTCTCAGAATAACAATTTGTGATAAATCCTTGAGCATCAGCTCAAGATATTGTTTAAGATTTCCCGATCGATTTTTTTTGAAAAAGGACGATCACTTAATATAATTCTTTCTGTTCTTTGAAACCATAACCTTGGACAAGACCACAAATAACAGAAACTTTAAGAACACATAAAAACAACGGTCACTAAATAGGTATTCATGGATTAAGCATCCATGACAATCTTGATCTTGGCCAAACTTTTAATTTGTGCTCTGACCTTCTCATGTGTCGTTAGCGTCTCCACAAAAACAACTATTACTAAATACGTAATGATGGATTAAGCATTTGTGGCAATGTTGACCTTGGCCAACTTCTTGAAGTTGGGTTCTGACTTTCTAATTCCTCTTGGGTGTCTCTATGGGTTGGGTCCAACAAGTTGGTTTGGGGGGGGGGGGGGGGGGTGTGTGGTTGTGGGGTGGCGGCGGGGAACGGATCAAACCGAACCGAACCAATTTCAGCCTTATTCTTTGTCATATTTCATCCCAACGAATATAAAAATAGTACCATTCTTCCCACGTTCAACCGAGTCAAGTTGAGTACACGACAGTTCTCCACATTGTATACTGACACATCCATCAGTACAAAAAGAATGAAAATGAACACAACATACTCAAAGTAGTTTCTTCTGCGTTCAAACTATTTCTTCTTTGAATTTCCAATATCAGCTCAAGATGTTGTTCAAGCTCTACTGTTCATTTACTATGTGCTTCGATAGGTTTACAGTATACCCGGTTAAGAACATTAAAACTTCAAGTACCAGGCTTTGAAGAAAAGGAGAAACACATGACATTCATGGGAAAATGCATCATCAACCTTGAAGAGCTAAACTTAAATACAAGTCTTGTTTGTCAGTGACTCGTAAATTGTTTCATCTAACACCTTCCTACAGAGGTTTCTGTCAAAGTCCTAATGTGATGTATTTTTCTCCATCTTTTTGGATGCATATAAAATCAGAAAACCAATGTTTGATTCTAGTATCAATTAACACCACAGCCAAATGCAAAACTTGAAAAGTTTCAACAGATCTCAGCACTACTGAAACAGATATAAAAGGTAAAAAGACAAGGAAGTTGAAGTCGTAATGAACATTAAAATGGGACACAGTAATAAGGTGATACATTTGATAAAAGAGTAATGCTGAGAACCAACATGAATGCCGCAATTATGATGTCTGTGAAATGATATATATTAGTAATAAGGAAAGAAAATATTATTACTACAAGAGAGTAAAAACTAATGGTCAATGCAACACTATGAACTATGAAGAACGCATATGGGATGTGGATGCAGTAAGATACAGATTCTCTGATGTGGCAACACTAAAAAAAATTGATATCGGTATGGCGAGGTACATTTATAGAAACTAATTATTTTCATTATTCTAATATGCTAAAGTATAGGATACGACTAGCATTTCTTTCTTGATAAGTAATTCCCCTTATATATGGAAGAAGAAAAAGTCTATCACAGATCAAATCGAAACAAAAAATTCCATCCTTTCTACTTCTTTTCTCCATATTTCTCTGTGAGAGAGAGAGAGAGAGAGAGAGAGAGAGAGAGAGAGCAGCTAGGCCTTGTCTTCCTTCTAGTGAAGAGATAGTATGTTTCTCTTACTCTTAAGTACGAGCTATTTACGTTACAGCTTAGTAGCACGGACACTTTGTTGGAGGTCACGTGACACTTGCCATACACCGACACTCTCCGAACACATGGCGGACTCTCAAATAGAAAGGGCTGCTTTCCGGAACAGCAGATCAAGCTCGGAGACCCTACTTACAGCTTGCCATAATTCATCTCAACCAAATTCGGCAGGCACTCAGCGTTTTTAGTTTGGACACTCATAGGACACTTTAAAAAGTTCTCCAGACATTCTCAGAACACTTGCAAAACAAGTCGGAGGTGTTAAACAAATAGTAGACTCTAATTAAAATTTAGATAAGTCATAGTTTTTATGTGCCGGATGATAGTTAATTGACTATAAAGACACAATAAATGAAGAAAAGCTTTTCGTTTGAGTACTTTTATGAAAGAAAAATATGATTTAAGGTAGTTAACTTATGCATAGCATCTTTACAATAAGATCCTTATTCATACAATAGAATACACAAATATTTTCTAAAGCGTGTCCCCCAACGTGTCATGCCATCCCAGTTTTCAAATTTACATGTCACAGAGTCCATGTCGTGTATGTGTGTTTATCCGTGCGGACCGTGTCAGTAATGGTAACTTATGTGTAGCATCTTTACAATTAGAGCCTTATTCATATAATAGAATACACAAATATTTTCTAAAGCGTGTCCCCAAACATGTCATGCCATCCCAAATTTCAAATTTACATGTCACAGAGTCCATGTCTTGTATGTGTTTATCTGTGTGGACCGTGTCGGTGCTACATAGCATAACAGTTTGACCCCAATTGAATCCCTTTAAAAGTCACCAGAAAAGGGTGGACCGTACCCCGAAGTACCGCTGCCGTATCAAAAAATGATAGAAGAAGAAAAAATAAGAAGGATCCTTACTTTTGGCATAACAGGTATGAATAGGGGCATACAGGTGCTTAACCATATCCGAAAGTATAAGATACTCTTAAGGCAGCATTTCCTGGTTATCCATGCCTCGTCAATGCAAAGCCAACACGCTACCATTACGAGATAAATATAGGGACATGTTACAAATAAATCAACAATACATACAACTTAGCTCTACTATACTAAATTACTAATACATGATCCAAACTATCTAGAAGCATAGATAAGACTAAAAATCATAAATACATTTGCACAGTCTATGTCCAACAATATGAATCCTCAACAGTCAAGTCCAGTATCAACCATACCCAATTCAGTCATGTATCAAATAAACAAAAGGGAACGAGGCAAAGAGTGTTAAAAGGGCCGTAGCAACAGCTAGAATCTTAAGTTTTTCAATTGGGTTATTCGGTGGTAACATTAAATCTACGGTGGCATATGATCTTCCATTTTATGTGGACTCTTGTAGGCCAAGTCCCAACTGCTCCCATGAAATAAAGTACTCCTATTTATTTTTCTAATGGTTTCTCGTACCCTTGAGGATAAAATCAAAACATGCAGAAGGGAACAATAAAAAGAGAATTCAAAGGAGGAAATAGAGTACAAGAGTTTAGGTCTCTAATCAAGTATATGGTGGGTCCTGAAACCATCATTTGCGGCCTGCATAGATAATCGACAAAGCTAGCTAGAAATATCATTGCCAGTGGAACACCATCATCAGCTTGGTCGCATAACATGTTTTACCAACAACTTAGGTCAAATGTGTGTGCCGTCAAAGAATCAAAAGGGAATTTCAGACTTCATCTATAACGTGATTTGCAAAGCCATCATGAATATTACATACGTACACTGAGATTTCTGTTTATATAGGTAGTTTAAATCACTCCATGCACCCTCGATACCATTAATCCAGTCCTTGAAACTAAGTAACTTACTCAAAAGCAAAGCATTTAAAAATGAAGCAAACAAAATCATTTGACTCAATACATGGAACAGACTCAATATTTCGAAATACTCAGCTAACCCACTATCAGACCATAACGGAACAACTCATAAACATAGTCTGATTCCCAATCAAGAAAACCCTACACAATGCAAATATCAAGTGCTCAGAACCAAGATGCCAAGAAAAAATAAGTGAAAGAAAACAACAAAGTTTGACTGAATAGATGGAGCAGACCATGTGTAACCAAACATTGACCTTGTGGAGTAGTAGGCGTTGGGTTATAGTGCAAGGATCTTAACCTTGTGGTCGTCGGTTCGAGCCCCATGGTGGGCGAATGGCGATCACTAAATATTTTTGAAGTTGCGTCCTAACTCATTTGGTTGAGCAGGTAATGTACCTTCATTTGGTGAGAGTAAACAAAATATTGACTACGCCCATCGAATATTAAACAGTAACGGGGGAAAAACAGAAGCACATTCAACAATCTCCCATCAATTAAACATAGATTGCGCATATCAAGTAAAGGAACCGAAGATACAAAAAAGTTGAAAATTAAAATAAAGCATAAAAGACAATATATTGACCGCTTGTGTACAACATACAAGAGATTACCAGACATTGCGTTAAACCCATCAAATTTCTGACCATAACAAAACTCAGAAACACAGTCAACAATTCGCAATCCAGAACATAGCACAAGAAACAACATACTAGGACTGAATATAGCACCAGAAACGCAGCGTTGTCTGTGCTTGGGTCCTTGATCCATGCTTTGAGGGTGGTTCCAGCTCTGGAGGTCGCGATCTGGGTCTGTGGCGGTGGAGGTGGTGCTGTTTTTCTCACTGTTTTTTCTTTTTTGCAGGTATTGCTTTGGTGTTGCTGTGGTTCTCGGCGGTGGTTCTCTGCTGCGGGCTTCCTTTGACCGTTTTTGGGATCTGAATCGGCAGGTTCATGGTGGTCTTCTAGGAGATCGGGCTTGTTTCGCTACAGCGAGGGCCGCTGGCCGGCTTCTCCTCTCCCTAGCTGTTCTGCCTCCATCCTCGTCGCTACGATCTCTGTCATTCTTCTCTCTCCACGGTTTTGCTTCCCTCCTGCTCTGCGGTCGACCGCTGGTATTTCAGTTGGGATTATCGGTTGGCTTAACGGCAAGGTTTGTTCGCGGCAGTTGGTGGTGGCGTGCCACGTGTCTCCCACCGGTTTTTCTGTTGGGTTTAACTGGTTCTTTGCCTAACGGCGTTTGCGAAGTCACGCGGAGATCTTTCTGCTCTGGTGTGGTGGTTGGCGGCAGGGGGTCGTTCTGGTAGTGTTTGGTGGTAGAAGAGTTAGGGTTTGGTTTGGGGGTGTTGGGCTTGGCCTGTGTTTTTGGGCTTTGACCCATGTTTTTTATGTGTTGTATTTGTATTGATCTGAGTATTTTAGACTCACTTAGGATGTTGGGCTTGTATGTGCTGAATTTGTATATCTGGGTTTTAGACCCATATAGAGTTTTGGGCTTCGGCCTATTTAGATGGGCTATGTCCCATATGGGTGTCATTTGATTGGTTTCTTGCCAATCCTAGGCTTTGGTTCTCGGATTGGGCAAATGTGTTCTTTAGAACACAGATGCTATTTTTTTGTCCTATTAGTCTTGTAACAACTTCAAGATTAATGAAATTTTTTTGCCTTTCAAAAAAAAAACATACTAGGACTGAATAGGTAGAACACCACATAGATTTCCACACATCAATTAAACCCATCAATTATCATACATTACAACCTATGAAGCACTGATACCTCTAGAGGTCGAAGTATCGTAATGTCGGACACGGGGACACGGCAGGGATACCTCAGGGACACGTATGGGACACGCCACGTGGCGTGTCCCATAATTTAATATAAATTTTTTAGGGGGACACTGATGGGGACACAGCAGGGGCCAAACTGTATTTTTTGAGGGGCCAAACTGTAATTTAAAAAAAAATTGGGGGTCAAACTACAATTTTTTTAAAAAAATTTGGGGCCAATTGTAAATTTTTTAAAATTTCTGGATATCAAACTATAATTATTTATTTATTTAAATATATATACACACACACACACAAGTGGCATGTCCCCTGCCATGTCCGTATCCCCATTTTTTAAGAATTCCCGTGTCCCCATGTCGATGTCCGTGTCAGTGTCGGTGTCGGTATCCAAGTCCGTTCATCATAGATTACAACACTACCAAACAGCCAACAAACACAATCAACACCCCATTAAAACCCCTACAAACCATTATTGCAGTACTCGAAACTAATATACCATTACTCAAACCCCAATATAAAGAACAAAAGGCAACAAAGTTTTACTCAACAAGTAGAGCAGATTAGAGATTACCAAGTTAAAACCTGTCAAATATCAGAGCACAACACAAAACCCACAAACCAATGAGATACTAGAAGGCACTCATATATGTAATGTACCATTATCAGATACTCACGTCGTGGATATGTACCTGACATATGTAAGTATCATAGCGTATCCACTATCCATACTTGATAGTATCATTAAGTGCTCTACAGACTTAAAAAATTGGGCGGCGTTCATTACATACAAAGACCTTGCCGAGTCAGTGCTTAAGCGCGCACTTCATGGGGCTTGCAATTAGCACCATTTGCGCCTCAATTGTGATTTGCCACCCTCTCCTTGCTTCAACTAGTTGAAGCCCAGTTCGCACTTGATACTTCGAGTAAACAATGTAAAGTTGATATTGAGATGGAACTTCTACAAAAGCTACTAACGTTTAGCCTATCAAAAAGGGAAAAAAAAGGTACTAAAAGTTTAAATTAAAACACACACCATAATTCATGACCTTTTGTGTCCGTCAGTATTTAAAAACATACTCCACAAAATAACATCATTAGTAGATGTATCATACCCCTACTCGCTTGAGGTTTTTCAGTATCATCATATCCAATAATCCATATCTTATAGTGTCTGTATCCACATTCGTATCTATGCTTCTTACCCACAAAACAGTGAAAATCCCCAGCAAGAAGCCCAAGATTGTGTGTATCAAGTACTTGAAACAAAGATATCATCGTTGCAAAACAAAAACAAAGAAGCATAAAAAACAACATAGTTAACTGAATAGGTATAACAGAACAAAGGTTTCACAATAGACCAAAGGTCAACATTCCCCAATCAAGAACCCCAATTTGTGCTTGAAACAAACAAACCCATTATTGAAACCCCAAAGATACAGCATAAGAAACAACATTAATAAGAGTGACCCGAGATTTCCGAAATTTGACCCAAGCAAAACACAGTAAATACCCAATCAGGAAACCCTAGATTGTATTTGAAACATAGATACGCATTATTCAAATTATCCAATAATAAAGCACTAAAAACATCACCGTCTAACAGAATCGGAAATCAAGCATTGGCGGTCTTGGGGATGAGAGGAATGGCGTTGGTGCCCTGTTTCTGTGACTGCTTCGACTTGGCCTCCTCTTGTTCACGGATCTTCTGCATTTGGAGCATCCGCTCCATGACGAGCTCGTACTCGCACTTCTCGTAGGAGTGGCGCTCCCCCTCGCACTTCCAAGGGAGGTAGAACTCCGATTGACGGCACTTGTTGAGGGGTATGAGGAGGTGGGCGCACTGGTCTCTGTAGGCGAGTGGGACCCTCGCCTCCACCATCTCCGCCTGCGTCGCGATCATCTTCTTCGACGACCCTGGAACCTCCATCTCCGATCAGATTTTCCTCTCTCTCTGGAACTCTCTCTAATAAGTATCGCTCCTCTCTCTCTAACCAAGTCGACGATCACTCACCAGAGGTGCAGTCCAGCCCCACCAAAACTTTGTTAAACTTTGGGCGAGTTTCACACGGCACCCCAGGATTTAATTTCTTACCATTTACGCCACTTGTACTGTCAAACTGGGGTGACTAGTGCCGTATTGTGTCATGTTATGTCAATCCAATCTGCTTACACTATGTCATATTAGAGTGTCTCCAATGACATAATCAAAATAAAAAGATTTTTAAAGTTAGCAATACTAATATGGCTTATAATGGAATAATCAAACTTATCAACCCCTTAAAAAATAACCAAGGCTTTGTTTGGATCCAAGTTTTAAACTTTTAAAAAATAGAAACAGACGTTCGGAACCCAGTTTGGGAAAAATTATCCCCTACGACTCACTACCCTCATTTACTCCCCTCCCTCATTAATGTTAACCTGCCCTCCCTATCTCCATGTCCTCTCCATTTTTCTCTTTTTATAGAGTTACAGTAGAGATTCCCGATTCCCCTTTACTCATCTCTCTCTCTCTCTCTCTCTCTCTCTCTCTCTCTCTCTCTCTCTCCGTGAAGAGGAGGACGATTCCCCATCTCTGGAATCAGATTTGCCCTAGCCCTCTCTCGCTCTATCTCTCTTTGTCTTTCTCTAGCCGTGTTCTTCGAGAAATCTCAAAGGACAACGATATCTCCATAGCATCAGCGGATACAGCTGATATTTGACTGATTCTTGTTAATTACAAGACCTCTGGTGTATAAAGATGGGTAAGGGGCATCCAACGCATTCGTCTCCCTCTTTACTTACCTCCTACTCCAACAGAACAGAAGGCCCAAGTACAGACGGAATTTGGTGCGGAAGATGACTTCTCCGATCAACCTACATTCGAAGACGCACAGGTATGGTTCAATTTTGTTCATGGGTTCTGAGTTCGATTTTTCCTAATATACGATTTGATTTTGTTCATAGGTTCTGAGCTCGATTTTTCATTGGGTTATGTGTGTTCTGGATCTGTCCAAATCTATTTCAATACATGTGTGTTTTAGATAAGTATGAAATTGGGTGGTTGTTGTTAGATTAATTATTTAAGTTGCCATTATAGTGATTTATCCAATGTGTTTATATATGAATGGGCATTTGATAGGGCTAGGGCAAACGATTCTCGTCATCACTTCTTGATTTTCGTCACAGATGTGTTAATAATGATGCTCGTTGTCAAGGTAGAGTCGGTAGACAAGTTATCATCTTACTCTTTAGTGATCTTTCTAGCTCTGAGAATTTCAACCTCTTTGATAGAAGCAAACTATTGCGTACAAGTACAAAGAGTTTTTGACGGGGAGGGTGGGGGTGAGAGATTATGCCTCCGAGAAAAGAACCATGCAGTTCCACTTTTTTTGCCTTGTTTGTGAGAAAAGACATTAGGGTTTCCTACCGACAATCTCCTCCCCCCCCCGCTTCTTTTTTGGGGTTGGAAATTTGCAGAAAATATATTGCCTTTACTGCAACTATAGGAATGTTATGGTCGAAGCTTCATATTCCAATTGAAAGCTGGTGTACTGTAAAATGTACTATCAAAATGTTACTTATTTTTGTGGTCTATGTCATGCATCATTTTAGTGTACATCAGCTTTTTTTGCATATTTTCAGATCAAAACAAAGTACTTTTTTTTTTTGCATATTGTTTAAATTTTGTTTGTTTTCATTCCTGTGAATTACTTAAAGCAAATACGATTCCAAAAGTTCATATTCAAACGAATATTTTATAAGAAACTTGAATATTGAATCGAATGTCCTAGATTATACCTTGGATTGGGGGTGGGGGGGTGTGGTGGAGCAGTAACTTTTATGAAATTTTTTCCCCCCACAAGTGCTCAGCTCTGTACCTTTCCACAACATAGCCCTAGCAACTCTTAATCACAGTCACAATCTTCCTTGGGAGAATGCCACTCCTAGAGATTTGAATATAAACAACACAGAACTCATAAGTTGGTCCCTACCCCCACACAAAGACTTATTAGACAAAGTTTGGGTCCTTGAAATGATTCTTTCCTTTAGCAAAATGTAGTCTTGAGTATTGCATGCTAGTGGTAGTTAGGGGAACCCCCAAGTACTTGACGGGAAGGGAAGCTTCGAGAATAGCAATTATACTGCCCAAGATCAGAGAGTATACCTTGTAATCTGTTAGCTAGGACTTTACTCACACACTTTTAGGTCACCTTGCAACTTGCAATGGGCCTATAGTCCTTGACTGTAGAAGGGCATTAGACTTAAGGAAAAAAGAAAAAGCTGCAGCCCATTCCCCTAGCCTAGTGTATTTTCAAAGTAATAACTAACTGCTTAAAGGAAGTTCTCACCAACAAACTCCTAGTTCGCATGAAAAACAGAGTTGAAACCATCGGCCTTTTATATGTTTATAGATTTGTTACTTTTAATTTGCTACCAGTTAGCTGCTGAGGTGTACACTAGTGTTATTGAACTTCCCAGTCATCTGCATTTTGTCATTGTTGTTCATGAAGAGTGTCGAGGATTGGAAAAGGAAAAACAAGAGATATGCTCAGGTGTCCTAAAAAGATACCATCATCTGCATATTTTTTTGGAAGTTTTTGTTGTAGTCAATTAGGAAGTACTTATCGGATTTCCGTTTGACCCAAAATAAAATTAGGAAGTACTTACCATCCTGGAAGAAGCAGCTAGGAACCTTACTCAACTACTAGGTATTGAAACACAAGTTTTGAATGGACTGTCATTCTTCTCTGTCTTCTTGTTATAGAATGGATTGTTCCAAATGATACCATTTGCAAAGTGATGTTTCTGGTTGGAAGCTTACTTTACTGATGTTTTGTTCCTTCATTTACTCAGCTATGACCTTGTCTCTATTTTGATGAACCCTGCTGGAGATTGCTTGTAAGTGCTGAAACTATAGCCTATAAGTGCTAAAACTGGAATTATGTTGCTGAAACTGGAAATAGCTACAGGAAATATGATATAGAGATGCTGAATTTGTTAATTGGTTGCTGAAAACTGTTGTTTGCATGCCGAAATTGCTTGTCATTGCTAGAAATTACTAATATGTGCAGGAATTATGAGCTAAATCCAGGAAAATGAAATTTGTCTTGAGCATTGATTTGTTTTAAGGATGTGAAACTATTTTTGGTATTTTCATTATAAACTAGTCCAGGACTGTTTTTTTTTAGAACTTCAAACAACTGACTGTAAATCCTTTTCAGCTATTTTTTTTTATAGTTGGTTCACAATCTATAATTTCTTTCAACTATTTGGGGGGTAATTTGTTTGATCTTGTTTGTTGTTGTTAGGCCAACCACTATCACTGAAATTTGAACCCTCAACTCTAACTTCAAAGAGGAAAAGACGTGACACTTCTTCTCCTACGCCCTTGGCAAACTCATTCACCGGCGAGAATAGTGTCCAAGTGGTACTCCTCTTACTCCTTAGTAATGTTGATTTCATTAGGCATGACATGAATTTGCATATTTCATCTCACTGTAGTAATATGTAACATGCGTTAATTGTTTCCCACATGGTAGCCTATGATGAGTCGTAAAAAACTCAATTCCGACAACCGGAGTTATGAGAACACCGAAATTTTCCTCCAAATTATGCTAGAAGAGGTGAGGAAAGACCATGGAACAAACTCAAACAAACGTCGCACGTTTAATTCCCTACAATGGGCAGCAATCCTAGAGGAGTTAAAGAAGAGGACCAATAAGACTGACTAGACACCTATTAAGATCCACCAGAAATTTGATCGTCTAAAAAAAGACTACAAGCTATTCAAAGACCTGACCGAGCATAGTGGGCTGGGTTGGGACCCGGTTAGTCAAACAGTCACTGCATCGGCAGACGTGTGGGTAACCTATTTGCAGGTATATAAACCTTAGAGAACCATGATTTGACTTGTACTAACACCATTTCACCTTTTAGGATGCTAATTTCCAATTTTCCTACTTGTTGTAGGTAGATAAGGATGCTGGAAAATTTATCGGTAAAGGGCTTGACCATTATGACCTTTTGCACGAGCTTGTGGACGGCTCGTTGGCCACAGGCATCTTTAGCCAACCCAACCCCCTAGGGGCCCCCTCGTTGGAGCAGGATCAAGCATTGAGGAATCAAGGAAAGGCCATAAAGTTCAGTGATAGCACATTCTCTGATGGAAGAAAGCGAATGTCTGATGAAAGTGGTGGACCAAGCAGTAAGTCCATGCAATGTGAGCAAAAAGAGACGTATAATAGAATGGCTTTCTCAAACCAAAAAAAGGGAGAGTATTTTGAGACCTTGACACAACAATGTCTTGAGGCCAAAAATTACTCTATTGAGGCTTGTCTAGAAGCAATGAACCCACTGAAGCCCTTTGTTAGTGACACTGTGTGGTGTAAGATGAATTTGTGATCCTTCCATGCTACAAATTTGAAATCATTGTGAGAAGTTTATTGATGTTTGGTGGTTTTTTTTATAAGGTTTGGATTGGCATGACTAATATGGGTTTTAGTTTTATGCCTAACTGCGAATTTGGCTAGATTTTCCATTGATAACAAATTAGTGTGCTAAGTGGAAGAATATCATAACATCACACATGACTGATATTTAGTAGAAGAATGAATATGATTCTCCAAAGTTGCTTGTTATGTCTTTGAGGCACTTAGTCAATGAAACTTCTGGGTTTTTGTATGTCCTTGTGTGTTGTTCATTTTGAAGCAAACTAACTGCACTTGACCTCATTTATTTTTGCGACAAAGCTGTAAGGCCTAGACTGATTCAGTTGGTACAGAGTTCTATTAAATGGACATGTTAGTTGTTGACTCTATAAATATAGTTTGGAAGCTGAAAAATACATATTATGAATTAAAAGATGTTTGTATGCTGCAAAGCCCCAGTTTTAAAGCATTTCCTAATGTGATTAATTGACCTGGTTCTGAGCAAACACAGTAAATCGACCTCATTTGTGTGGACTGTCATGATTATTGAACTACGTCTTCGACACGTTTAATGCGTATTTAAGAAAAGAATGTTTGATGACACCGTTCACTACCATATTAAGAATTTGTTGTTCACACATAGCGGCCACCAGCTCCAACCTTTTCGCCTACTCTTGGACTCTACCTCCAACTAGCTCCAACATTGTTCATACGTACGTTATACACAGGTACTCTACGACTCTAGTTGATATCTTACTTTCTGTACCACTATTCTGCATTGCATTTGTATCCTTACTCGTTTACTTGGGTTTTTTTTGTGACAAGTTCTTCTGTCCCGAATAGCAACTTTGGTTCATGTGGTTCGTGGATCTTTTTCGATTGTTTAATCATGTAGATTCTAATAGTTACGGACTAATTCAGGATTTTGATCTTAGTTTACAAATAATTGTAGTTTGGGTGTGCTAGCCCTTAATTGTTTCGCTTTTATCATAGGTTTTTAGAGAAGGAATATGAAAACTTGGTTAGTTGAGCTTTTTTAAAGTGTCAGTACATTTTTCTAACAAAAAGGCAACGGTTAGCAAATCACCATGTCATCAAGTGGAATTTTGCCTTACCAACTCGAGGTCGATTTTAATGATGATGATGATGACTTGCTGGAACTCGAAACACTCGCTATGATGGAACGAGATGGAAAACAAAAAATTCCACAAAGAACATGTCCTTTATCAGGACAAGAATATATCACTTTTCTTTTGAACTCCAATCCACAAAACATAAAGGATATTTTACGTGTCGACAAACATACGTTCAGAGCGTTGGCGGTCAAGCTAGTTCGACGAGGACTACTTGAATGGGATCATAAGAATCTCTCAGTCAAGGAACTTTTGGCTGTATTCTTGTATATTTGCGGACAAAATGCACGGGATAGAGTTGTTGCTAACCACTTCCAGCATTCTTTGGATACTATAAGCACGCATTTCAACATCATGCGTCGTGCTATTTGCAATCTCGCTCCCTTTACCATTCGACCACCAAATCTTCAAGAAACGCCTCCTGAAATTTTCCATGATGGAAGATACTGTCCATGGTTCCAAGTAAGCATGTATTACATACGATACCGTACACATCACAACGAAAATATATATACTTACACTAATGCCTATTTTTCAAAATATCCATAAGAATGTGTTGGCGCAATAGCTGGAACCCACGTAGATGCTTGGGTACCGGCTTCTAGAGAATTAGCATTTCACGGCAGAAAATCCACCAAAACACAGAATGTAATGGCCGTGTGTTCCTTCGACATGAAGTTTACATTTGTGTACCCAGGTTGGAAGGGTAGCGCCCACGATGGACATGCTTTCTTTGCGGCAGTATCGAATCCGGACTTTCACTTCCCACATCCACCAATTAGTAAGTTCAAATTTGAAGAAGATTTTTCTCATATTTATTTTTGGATCTATTCTAGTAGGAACCACACTATACTGACCAGAGTAATGTATGATTTAGATAAGTACTATTTGGTCGATTCTGGATACACCAATATGCTGGGTTATCTTGCTCCGTACCGAGGACAACGATATCACAGGGACTAATGGGATGGGGTGAACACAATATTCCGCACACCGTACAAACTATTCAACTACAAGCACTCATCCTTGAGAAATATTGAGAGATGCTTTGGGGTTTTGAAAAAGAGGTTTCCAATACTAAAGGGTATGCCTAATTATGACAACGCCCATCAACCAACAATTGTTACGACTTGTTGTGTTATCCACAACTTTATCTTAATGCATCATGGGAGAGATGAATATTTTGACGGTTACAATGAAGATGTCGAATGGGAAGGAGAAACTGATGAAGATTTCGATGATGATATGGGTGAAGTAAAGCCTTTGAACACATCTCGTGTGGGTTTGGAATTGATGGCGCATAAACGAGACCAAATGGCTATTGAAATGTGGGATGCATATTGATTTTTATTGCATTATACTAGTTTCGTTGCATACAAATTGGCAACTTAACTTAGCTTTTTGTTCATGAGTTGTACTACTGGACTAATTGTAAGTGTTGTTGCATTCGGATTGTCCTTGGATGTTGGTATGAGTTAATGTTGGTTTTGATTTTTCTGATGTCAATGGATAAATGGGTTTCGTACATTAAACTCTAAGTGCAATTTCTGAATTGGGGTCTGTATTCTTTTGGCCATAGTGAACCTGCTGGAATGATGCCCTATTGTTCGGTGTTATTCAGTTTTTTCCAGTACTATTATGGGTTCCTACTTTTGTACTTTACCTAAAAATTGCTTCATGCGATTAGACTCCCTCTTTTATGCAATATTACACAATAAGTATGGGAGGCCAAAAATTCTTTGTCGTGTTCGTGGGGAAGAAGCCAGGCATCTACAATGACCGGCCAGCTTGTAGTGAGCAGGTTAATAGGTTTCCAGGCGTTGTGCATAAAAAATACGCGTCAATGCTTGGGTGACTTTCACCAGACAATTTGAGGAAACGGCGCAACCTTCTCTTCTCCCATTGGCAGCTGATCTAAGAGGATCCTCAACAGATTACACACATCCGGCTATAGATTGGTTTGGACTCGTCCTTATTCTCGCTATGGTTTTTTTCTTGGGTGTGGTGGTAGCCATTATAATAATAATGGTACTTTGATATTCTTGTGTGGTTGTAGGAGTTATTTTTGATGAATTTGTTCATATGTCTTTCAACGGAGTTTTGTGTACTATTTTGTTTGTAGTTTGAAACTTTAATTAATTAGATGTAGAGTTTGGTGTAATCCACCGCAGTTTGTGTTCAACTAACTGGAGATGAGTAAATGAATGGTTTGACACAAACATGTTCATTTGTGGTATGATTGCAACGGTGAAGCACCAATTTATCAAGATGGGTTTGATTATTAATCATGGTTTTTTACTTACCATTTTGATGTGCACAAGTTGGCTCTTTTCTGAAGAAAAAAATAATTGAGAAAAAGTGCAGGAAACTGCATACACTGTAGGATGATTTGTTTATAGGATTATAGAGATGATTAAACCGGGGGGGGGAGGGGAAGAGAGAGAGAGAGAGAGAGCATGGGCATGCACGAGAGGGGTACAAATGTATCAAATTTGCAATGTAGGGAATCAAAACCCTATGCTTTAAAGAGTGGGTCCAAAAGGACAAAAAGGCAGCTCAAAACAGGATTGGAAAAAGCACCAAAACTGGGAGCTTCAAACAAAACTGGGAATCGAACATGGTGCAAATTTTTATCTTTGGATAAGTAAAATTAACAATTTTTTATTTTTAGATAACCAAATATAATGGTACTACACTTCCACTCTTTCCTTTCTTTCTCTTTTTCTCTTCTCTTACTTACATTTATTCCCTCTCTCTATCTCTCCACTAAAAATGAGTTTTTTTTATTATGGACCAAAAAAATAAATGGCTATTATGGGACTTCATATTGTTAATCTTAGCAACCCTCCCTAATTTCCTCGTGCAAATCACAGCCTATCTTCGCTATTTCCTCGTGCAATTTCCTGAGCCTCTCCTCCAATCTTTTCCTTGTTCCTCTGCCCAAATCTCTCTTTCGGCGCTATCTTGTCTGGCCAATCCTGTAGTTACTTGTATTGGCTTTTGCTCAAATAATCATTTGTTTCCTTTAATTTGGATTGGCTTCCATAAATCCCATAGGATTTTCTGAGATTTTCTCCTTGTTCCTTACGGTTCAGTTCTCTTTTTAAACCTTATGTTTTCTTTTCTCTAAAATCAGTTTACCCCCCTCTAAAACCCCCTGAATCCAGCTCTCTTTACTGCTGCTTTAATGGCTTGCTTAAGTGAAGCCTCTTCCAATGCTAATGATCTGGACTTCATTGACCAAAGAGGATGGTTGTTTCCCACTGACCCCATTATAACTACCCAGTTGAGGAACTTATGGCAACAATCTTTACTTGGTCGTTTTATTGATAACCGCTCCTTTTCTGAAACCACCATTCAATCTGCTGTTAATTCCTTCTGGCACACTAAAGGCTCAGTTATGGTGGAAAAAAGGTCTGGTGCTTTCTGCTTCCACTTTGACAATCAATATGATCTGGAGCGTATCTTAGAGGAACAACCATGGAATATCCATGGGGCTGTTCTTGTTCTCCAGCCTTGGAAGCCATACACAGTCCTACCTCAACTTCAGTTCCCTTCTATGGATGTGTAGGTGCAGGCTCATAACATACCCGTGGAATGCTACTATTCTGACCTCGCAAATATGCTTGGGCTTGCTGCTGGACATCTACTTCAAGTAGATTGGTCAGATGATAGAACTCGAAGCCTAGATTTCTTCAGGTTCAAGGTCAGGATCCACCTTGATGAACCCCTAATTCCAGGAGCTTTCATTGAACTTTTGGAATGTGATTTCCACTGGATCCCCTTTCGTTACGGAAAAATTTTCAGGATCTGTTATAAATATGAAAAAATTGGCCATACTAACACTGCGTGCAAGAGCAGTTTAGTGGAAGTTCTTAAAAGTCTAAACCAAAGATATGATGACTCTCCCTTCAATGCCACATTCTCTTTTATTATGGAGAATAACCAACCTATGTTCACCTCTTCTTTGAGGGCTTTTCGAAACACTGACTGCAACAGGACTACTCGCATTTGGGTTCTCTATGAAGAGGAGGTGCAGGAAATGGAAATGGATCAAAATCTCGTTTTTAATGGTGACATATCAGGTAGCCACTCTTATGAAGATGTTTATCACACCCCTGATGAAGGCTCTTCCCCCCTTAATGATCCAAATCCCCTTCCTTCGTTTGCTGAAACAGTCATTCCTCCTGCTCCAGGTTCATCAAACTGGTGGAACTTTCTCATCCCAACATTTAGCGCTATTTCCCCTAGCTTGATCAATCCTCCCACTTCACCCCTCATTCCCGCAACCAACCTCATCTCCCAGCCTTCCCACATAAACACCCCTTGTAACGCCCCGATTTTTTGGCACGTTAATTAAATCATTTTTTTATTAATTTAATAATTCATAAAACTGATATATAAGAAATGAAATTTATTAAACAGAGTTTAGCAGCGGAAACCTTTAATACCAAATTCAAACCTATTTAATTATCTTACAAACCAGCAAAATGAAATAGAGTTTGACAAATGTGATAACACTTATGAAAATCTAAATAAAAGTACGTCAATTTAACAGAGCTTCTAAGGGTATGGCCTCCAAGGCTCAACAAACTCTCCTTCCTCAGTTGAGAGGTCTTCACCATGGTACTGTTCATCTTGCTGCGGATTCTATTCCTTGGTCTCTGTATTACTTGGCATGAAACGCCAGCCCAACGGCACTATAATGAGTTTTGAAACTCAGTAGATAATCTCAACCCTACTAACCCCTTACCTTACAATTAGCAAATCAACAATATAACAATTTATAGGAGGTACAGAATGATAACACATTGTCATTTCCTTCACTATCCATTATCTTACATGAAATATAAGGATTCTCTCCACGAGATCCTTTCCTCCCACATCCACCAACATTGACCTTCCCATGGAATAACTCTCCATGACTACTCAGTATTAGAGGTCGCACTATCTTATTGTCGGGATCCTTTACCGTCTCCCAACTCTACACACTGGGTACTATACCGTATTCAGGGATCCTTTACCGTTTCCCAAAATACTGTATCTGAAGTCATTTACTGTCCTTTACACACGCACTGGGCACTATACCGCATTTAGGATCCTTTACCGTATCCCAAATCCTGTACCCGGAGTCCTTTACTGTCCTCCACACACATACTGGGCACTATACCGCATTTAGGATCTTTTACCGTATCTCAAATCCTGTACCCGGAGTCCTTTACCGTCCTCCACACACTCTGAGTACTTTACCATACTTGGGGTCCTTTACTGTTCCCCAACTCAACTAAAGGTACTTTACCGTACCAGAGTCCTTTATCGGCACCCAATATCCTCACTCAACTTTACCATTTTTACCCTTTACTTATCCACGTCTATGTGTTTACTACTCGAAATCACCCATGAATCTAAGTCCATTTTAACACGTACAATATGATACAATCAATAACAACTCAAGTACGATACATTTCAATGAGACAACAATATAACAATTGATAAGTGCAAATAATTAAACATAAATGGGGTTTGGATTGGGCCGGTGCCTTTTTGAATATTAAAGTTTTATCGAACAAGTATATATTCTTATTATCTTTGAGGATTTTCATTAGTATTTTCGTAACCCTTAGGTTTAATTGGTATATCGTACATCTTAAGGTTCAATGTACAAATTAATGAACTTAGAATTGAAAATGTAATATCCTACCTCCTTGGCGTCAAACTGTAAATTAATATGTTCCAAAACTAATTTTAACAACTTAGTAATCTGAGGGCTTTTGAATAACGTTTTCATTTACTTTATTAAACTACTAATTAAATAACCTAGTTACTTATTGTTTAATTTTTTTTTTTACGCATTCAGTACTAGTCCACTGTTATAAAATTCTACAACTTGTTAACTCTAATAAATAATTGAATACCTCGATTATAATACTAATAATAGTTTAAGTATGATATTAGGTCAAAATGTTAACTTTAATAACCTGGGCTAATTGTGATATACTATTAATACAATTGGGCTGAAATCCATGCACTTAAGAGACTAAGGGGGGCAACTGTATTTTTTATCATCTTTCAGTTTTCAAAACTCGACTGGCACAGTGTCCACTTCGAAAAAAGGTTTTGTCCCGATCGACGCTGAACTTATTCCTTTTCAATTCCAAGTCTTTTCACTAATATAATAGATGGGTTAAGGTAGGATTCTTACAAAAGGTAAAAAAAAAGAAAAGAAAACAAGCACTTCATGGGCCTTACTGTTCTTGGCCGAAAGGAAAAAAAAACAGAGTACTACTAGGCCGGCCGGTTCATGCTTTTGGATCGATTTTCTCCATTATTGGAACTTATAAATTAATACATCAATACTTAATATATTTAGGAGAGAGAAGGAAAGTGATTATTCTACCTCGAATTCGGTTACAAGCGAAAAAACGGATTCTGGATGGTTTCAGAAAAAGGAGAAAGATGGTGGCGACAGAGAACTCGGGGCTGACTTTAGTCGAGCGGTGGGTGTTTCTCTCCACAATTTTGCAGCTACAGAGATGATTTGGGTTTTAATTTTCGGAATCTAAGGGAGTGGGTTTGTATATGGAAGTGAGAGTGAGAGTATGTAAGTGTAGAGATAAGAGAGAGGAGTGCTGAGAAGATTAGGAAGAACTGGGAACATGAACCATCATCTGTTGGTTTTCAAATTTAATTAGATTGGGTGAGTATGTACATGGATGGAAAATAGGCCATATGAAGAGAGTGAGAGATTACATAACTTGCAAAGGGGTGAGAGAATTGTAGGGAGGTATTCCCGAGCAGATACATTTAGTTACCGAACACGTGATGTTTGGGAACACGTGGTGAAACACAACGGTACTTATCGCCGGGCAGTATGGTGAACAGGGATAACGGATCAGTGATATGGGAAGTCATTGATCTATACAGTCTGTTCGGCTAATAAAAGGCCAATGACAAGTGAAGTCAGTGGTGTGAAACTAACTGTTCGGCAGATAGAGACATTATCATTACGTTTGGACCAAATTACATGTGAAGTCTTTGGTCCAGGCAGTCTATTAGGCAACAAGATGTTCGAACAAGGAAAGAGTTCCAAATCGATTGTTGGAGTTTGGGGAACATTCTGGAAGGATCCAGAATATTGGTATTCCATTAAAGAATAGGATCCCGAGAATATAGGATCTGAGAAAGATACCCAATGAGAATGGGATGTTCGATCAATAAAGGAAAAGAATCCTAAAAGGACTCTTTTCTATTAAAATGATAAAGGAAACGAGAATCCTTGATATCCTGGGTTTCCTATACGAGTTGGAAGTCCTATGGAAACAGGGATGCTTGAGCAATAAGCATACGAAAGTCTATAAATATGAGGTGAACCTAGAGGAAAAAGGTACGCAATACACTGCATTATTATTGCTTTCCTACTGATAATTAGGGTTGAGTTTTCTAGTACGTGATACTAACAAAGGCATCGGAGGGCCTTTGCCACGAGAGGCAAAGGTGCACTCACCTCCTGTCTATTTTGCAGATTAGGGTTCAGACGTCGAGTTAGGGTTCCGATGAAGAGGCACGAATAAGCCGTTGCAATCCAGTTGATTCGAAGAACCAATTGTTTTCATCCTCCTACAAGAATGCCTAGATTTTAGCTAATTAGGTAGAGGTGTAGTACTAGTTGGGTTCTCTCCAGATAAAATTTTAACTAGGATTCCTAAGAGTAGTCAGAAAGAATAATGGATAATCATGGATGTATGTATATGCAAAGTATTAATGTAAACCGTAGAATTTTACTGCTTAGAATAAATTATATGCTTAATCATGTCCTTTACTAACTAATCTCATTAATTATTGTTTTAGAATTTAACATTTCAATTTTTTATTTATTTTAAAAATAAAATTTGGAATGTTACACCCCTCCTCTGTTAGTTGATGATATCACGAACTCAGATCAACACTTGACCATTGCACCAACCATAACCCCATGTATGCATGTGAGCTCCTGATCTCAGTTGACCTTATCTACTTCAACCCCTCTACTGGAAGCAACTCAACCCCCTCCAGCTTATGTTATTCCTAGCTCCGAAATGCAGGACAAACACTCTCAACCTTCCCCTACATTCAGTGAAAACCTTTCCAAATCTGCCACTTCTCTATCTAAAATGACCCTGAACTAACCCCTAAACCTTCCTCCAACACTGAGGTTTTCCGATGCTCAGCCTCTGATTTCAATGAAGAGGATACCCCTATGGTCTTTGGTACTCAATTCATCAGCATTGGAGAAGCTTCCTCAAACCTCCCTTTAAGCAATGCCAATCAGCAGCAGTCTCCTAGTTCAAAGAAGAGGTTTTCTTCCTCTTCAGACTAAGGTTCTTCGGGGGGGGGGGTGTAAGCATTCTAAACTAGTCCAACTTAACCAAAGGGAACAACCCCCAGGGCCATTAATACCTGTTCTTCTCGGATCACTTTACATCCACCAAGGGTTTTGGAGCCTAGCTCCCTTTCATATTTCCCATAACCATGAAAATCATATGTTGGAACTGTAGGGGCCTAGGTCAATCCATTACAGTCAAAGCAGTCTTTCGTTTGATTCGTGAGCATTCTCCTAACATTATTTTCCTTTCTGAAACCAAGTCGGATGTAATCTCTATTAACAATCTATTTTCTAAACAAGGTTTTTCTAGTTGTTTTGGAGTTGATGCTGTTGGTTCAAGTGGTGGTATTTGGGTAGGCTGGAAAAGTTTTGTCTTTATCTTGTCATGCTTCTTCCCCTAATTTTATTTTCTCTTCGATTTTAGATGAGTTTGGGTTTTCCTGGCTTTGTGGTTTCATTTATGGTCACCTTGTTCTTGAGCAAAGAAATAGTGTTTGGACCTCTTTGTCTACAACCATCTCCTCCTTCTCTGGTCCTCTTTTCCTCTGTGGGGACTTTAATCAAGTCCTTTCTCCTGTAGATAAATGGGGCAAACACAGTCTCCATACCCCAGGAGCTCTTTCCTTCCAATCATTCCTTAGTTCTTTCGGTCTTGTTGAAATTAAAAATGTAAGCCCTTTGTTTACATGGACCAACAACAGAGAAGGAGATGCATGTACTTTTGAGAGGCTTGATAGGGGATGGTGTAACCTTGAGTGGCTGGACATGTTCCCTAAGGCTTATATGTCTAACTTTGGCATATCTAGATCTGATCATGCCTCTATTTCCTTTGTTACCTCTCATCATTCATCATTCTTTCCCTTTCCTTCCAAATTTGAGGCTTGGTGGCTGCAAAACACCACAGCCACAAAAATCATTCAGTTCATTTGGACTTTACCTCTTCCTGGTTCCCCTCTTTTTAGAACAGTCATTCATAATAAGATCATGCTTAAAGTCTTGAAGCTTTGGGCCAGAGAAAGAAAGGACTCCATTCCTATTAGAATAAAAATGATTCAAACTCAGTTATGTAGTGTCCTTGAGAATCTCTCCCCTTCTAACATTCTGCTTGAAAAATCTTTGAGGAAGGAGCTGGATTCTCTTTTGGATCAGGAATAGTTATTTTGGGCTCAAAGAGCCAAACAACATTGGCTGGCTCTGGGGGATTCTAATACAAAAAAATTTCACTCCATGACTAAAGCCATAAGAGCTAGAAATCATGTTTGGCAGTTAAATTCTTCCTCTGGGCATATTTTAAAGGATGAATCTGCTATTAGGAATGAGTTTCACCAGCACTTTAAAGCTTTCTATTCTTCAGCTTCTCTCTTTCCTCTTGATTCTCTTCAGTCTCTTATTCCTTTCTCCACTCTCTCAGATGTGTAACTAGCTGACTTAAATCTTCCATTCCAAGCTTGGGAGGTTAAAAAAGCTTTTTTTCAAATGGCTCTCCTGAAAGCTCCAGGTCCTGATGGAATTCCTCCAATTTTTTATCAAAAATGTTGGCCCCAAATTTCTATTCAAATCACTTTAGCTGTCCTCTCTTTCCTCAACTCTGGGAGATTACTTAGAGAAGTTAACAAAACTTTCATTGCTCTCATCCCAAAAAATGGCAACTCAGTTTCTGTTGACCACTTTAGACCTATTAGTATGTGCAATGTCATTTACAAACTCATCTCTAAGGTCTTAGCAAACAGAATCAAAATGGTTATTAGCTCTTTAGTGTCCCCATTCCAAAATGGTTTTATTCATGGTCGTGTTATTTCTGATAACACCTCTATTGCCCAGGAACTCACTCATTTTGTTCGGAATAAAAAGGTAGGTTCTGATTGCTATGCTTCAATCAAGTTGGATATGAGTAAAGCTTTTGACCGTATCCGCTGGGATTTTTTGGAACAGGTCTTACATCTCTATGGTTTCCCACAAAAATGGGTCCATTTAATCATGCAGTGTGTCTCTACTGTCTCCTACTCAGTCCTTGTTAACGGGTCTTACACTCCTTTTTTTCATCCTTCTCAAGGCCTTCCTCAAGGTGATCCATTATCACCCTATCTTTTTGTCCTCTGTGTCGACATCTTGTTTTCTATGATAAGCTCAGCAAAGGATCATGGTTTCATTGAAGGGATTAAAGTTTCAAGACTCAGCCCTTCAATCACTCACCTCTTATTTGTTGATGATAGCTTTCTCTTTCTCAAAGCTACTGAGTTTGGTGTATCTTCTCTTCATTCCATCCTGGAATCTTATTGTCAGCTCTCAGGCCAACTTATAAACTACCACAAATCTTGCATCTTCATCAGCCCAAACTCTCCTCCATCCTTTTATTCCTCCATATCCTCATCTCTTAACATCCCATTTTCTCCTTTCTTTGGGAAGTATCTTGGGATAAGCTTGGATCTAGTTTCTAAGAAAAGAGAGATTTTCCAGGATATCATCTCTAAAATTGATGACAGATGCCAAGGCTGGGTTTCATTGCTCCTTAATAAAGCTGGGAGGCTTTCCTTAATCAAACACATCCTTACCTCTTTGCTTGTCTATCACATGTCATGTCTCAAATTCCCTTCCTATGTCACTTAGAAAATTTCCTCCATCTTTTCCAACTTTCTTTGGTCAGGAGAAGCCAACAAGAAATCATTCCATTGGAAGAATTGGGATTCTCTTTGTTGTACAAAATCTGAAGGGGGATTGGGTATTAAAGACTTGCAGCTCTTTAACCAAGCTCTTCTAGCCAAACAGGGTTGGAGAATCTTGGATAATCCCAGCTGTCTCTTCTCATCCTTTTTCCTATCAAAATTCTGTCATTCTATTCCTTTCCTAGAAGTTAAGCCGTTAAGTTCAAGCTTTTGGGCCTGGAAGAGCATTCCTTCACGGTAGAGATGTTCTTATCAAGGGTATTAGATGGCAGGTTGGCTCTGGAAATAAAATTTCTATATGGAATGATTTTTGGCTCCCATCTCCTCTTCCCACTAAACTGATCTCTTGTTTCTCTGATGATGCACCTCTCAGCTCTTTTTTTCCTTTTAGGCATGCCACTGTTGATAAGCTTTTTATGCCTAATCATAAAAAATGGAATAAGACTCTTATTTCTTCTCTCTTTCCTTCTAGAATCTTATCTCTTATCATGACCATTCCTCTCTCTCAGTTTGGTTTTGATGATAGGTTCATTTGGGGTTACTCCAAAAATGGAGACTTTAATGTAAATTCAGCTTACTCTCTTCTACTATCTGTAGACACCCCAATCTGACTTCCCGATCGTTTTGCTTTGTTCTTCGGTTTCTTGTTTCCCCGATGATGAATCAGGTCGAAAACAGTCTCGAGAACTTGGAATGGCTTGAGTTTGGTGTACGCGGAACCCATCCTTAGCCCTAAAACCCTTGAATCAGAACCTGAACCTTGGGTTTGATAGTCGCGCGACACACTGGGATCCTCGCGTGATGGTCCATTTGCCAGGTGGTGGTCAAAGTCAAAGCTTTGACTGTTGACCCTCACGGGGTTGCCTGGACCCTCGCGCGATGGTCTCACTATCTCGCGCGATGGTCAACACCTGTCGTTTTCACCCGGATTGCATGGTGGTCAGGGGGCTACAGGCCTATGTGACCCCGTTTTCGTCGGCTGAACAGCGTTCTGGGGGGCTCCCCTTGTACCACCTCACCCCCCATTCTCCCATCACCTTTGCCACCCCATTTCTCCACCAAGCAACTGTAACCAGCATTGTTGGCTGGTTACATGGCCTTGGCTAGCCACCTACCAACCCATTCTCCTATAAACCCCCCCCCCCCCCCCCTCATGCTTCATTGCAAAGGGTTACCATTTTTTTTCTCTAAAAAAAAGAAGAAACAAAAGCTCAAGCACAAACATCTCATACCACACTCCCTCCCACATAATCACCTTCCAAGCCTCACCACCTCATTCAAGCCACCTCCAAGACACTCAAGTAAAGGTATAATATCTTTCTGCTCACTGTTCGAACCCCTGAGGGGGGCTAGCAGGACCAAGGCTGGTAATCAATACCAGTTCTGGCCCTAAAGCTAGCAAGGTTTCAAGAGCCGTTACCAGGAATACCCTCGCGCAATGGTCCCGTGCACTCACGCGACGGTTCTGTCTGCGTGAGATTGGACCACGTGGGGAAGGGATGCTGGTCTTTAAGTTTATTATTGTATTCATAGTCATCTTTAAGTCTTTTAAAAAGTATTAGTTCGCTGTTTTGCATGTCAAAAATCATTGTTTAGCTTAGTTTATAACTCCCCTTGGTTTGGAATGCTCTTGGGATGCTCTTGAATATGTCTCAGAGCCCTAAGCGTGCAAAGCAATTCCTGGAAGTCCAGTCTGAACAATCGCGCGCCTGTGTCATACCGTCGCGCGATGGTTTTGTGTTTTACCAGGGATTGCCCTCGCATGAGCAGCTTGGCCTTGGCCTCTGTTTAGACACCCCCACTGTTTAGGGGTCGTGTTTTCTCAATATTTCCATCTGCTGTAATATTGTTTACTTTCAAGTACCTATAAACTGCTTGGTTTGCACCTGGGTGAGCACTGGTCCCTCCAGAGCCCAGAAGGGGATAAAATTCAAAACATTGGTAGGGCATTAACACTCGCGCGAGTGTATGATTGTGTCGCGCGACGGTTTGCTTGCATGCAGATGAACTCACGCATGCAAGCTGGCTGTTTGTTCGTGCCAAAATCATACACAGTACTGTGTTGATGTATGATCGATGTTTTAAACTTTATTCTATTTATTACTTGTCATCTCATCAATCCATGCCATATTTTATCACATCCTGCAAACTGTTACAGTTTTAAATCCCCGATTAACTGTTCCCCCGCCCTAATTGGCTAAAATTGATTAATCAAACAGAATCGCAAACAAATATTTTCGTAAATGCCTAAGTAGAGACCGATCTCCGGATTGGGCGAGAGGGGTGCTATAAAACCCTTCCCCTCTCGTAACCTGGCTCCCGAACCCAGATATGGTTATGACGGACTGGTTCCTTAACTTTTTCAAATCAAATAGCGCTGCAAGTGCTTCGAAATACGGTTCCTTGGGTGTCGGCCCTTCAAAACCCGAGTGGCGACTCTGTATTTTGCGAGCGCTTGCTTCCCCGCTCGCGCTCCCTCGATCTGGGCCCTTTGCGTTTTGGAATCCGGAAATTCAAAGGGCATGCTGCCCACACTATCTCTAAAACTTCATTCCTCATCCTCTACCCCCAATTCCTATATCCACACTTCTTGTCCAAGCTTTACATGGAATTTTATTTGGTCCTTGCCAATCCCCCATAAAATCGAATTCTTTTTATGGCAATTGAGTCATGAATGCTTGCCTGTGGGGGACATCTTAGCCAGTCGAGGATGGAAAGGTCCATCCCTATGTCACCTATGTAAGCAATCCCCTGAGAGCCTAATCCATCTCTTTCTTGAATGCGAGTTTGTAAGGCCTATTTGGTTTGGAACTGACCTTGGGATCTGTATTTCTGAAACTCCTAGTGTCTCCCTTCCCTTTTGGCTAGGATGGTTGCATAATGTAGGGCATGTCATGGCCATGGATAATCACAAATTCTTCTCATGTATATCTTCTACTTTATGGTGTATTTGGCTTGCTAGGTCTGTCTTTGAATCCAAAGCCACTTCCCCCATGCAAGTTATCAATCATGCTACACAATTAAACCACTCCATTACCCAAGCCTTTACTCTCCTCAAACCAGTCCGTCTTTATAGCAACCCTGGGAAAGACTCTAGAAAAGTCCATACTCTCCAATCTCTAGGAACTTCACAACAAATTCCTTGGCCACTTGATTACTGTAGTACAGATGAGGTTTCTAATACTGTGCCCTTTACTTTTCATGCAAATCCATGTCTATGCCCTATGGATAAACCAGTCTTGGATGTTTTCTATACCAATTCTTTTAATATGCAGCTCAAGAAAATGGGTGTGGGTCTAATATTTATGGTTAACTCTAGGACTGTGGGCTTCTCTTTCAAGAGCTCCAATTCTCACAGGGATTGTGCCTCTATCCTTTCTCTCATGGCAACTGTGAGTTGGGCCATTGATAATCAAATGTTGCATATAAACATCCACACTAACGACTATTATCTTTTTTAGTAGTTGAGAAGCTCTAAGGAATTCCTAGCTTTTGCAGCCCCTCTATTTTTTGACTTGTGCTTTCTCGCTCAAGAAATCCATATTTGCAGTATATCTTTATGTGAGCGCTTCAGAGTTCATCAAGCTTTCCTTTTGGCAAGATTTGTGGCCTCTTCCAGGATTCACTCTGAAGTTAACACATCTTATCCCTTGAGAAGTGCTAGCCGTACCGACCCATTCCGTACCGACGATTGCTTCGGGCCGTCTCCAGCCACCGGACGGCCGATCCAATCCGTCCAAAAATTCTTAAAAAAAAAATCGAGGGGCCCACACGAGAATAAACAGCATTCGATGTGTGTAGGGTGGTTAGATCGAGTACCCTATTTTTGCATATCGTGTATATAGTATATGCGAAAAATAGGGTACTCGATCTAACCACCCTACACACATCGAATGCTGTTTATTCTTGTGTGGGCCCCTCGATTTTTTTTTAAGAATTTTTGGACGGATTGGATCGGCCGTCCGGTGGCTGGAGACGGCCCGAAGCAATCGTCGGTACGGAATGGGTCGGTACGGCTAGCACTTCTCAAGGGATAAGATGTGTTAACTTCAGAGTGAATCCTGGAAGAGGCCACAAATCTTGCCAAAAGGAAAGCTTGATGAACTCTGAAGCGCTCACATAAAGATATACTGCAAATATGGATTTCTTGAGCGAGAAAGCACAAGTCAAAAAATAGAGGGGCTGCAAAAGCTAGGAATTCCTTAGAGCTTCTCAACTACTAAAAAAGATAATAGTCGTTAGTGTGGATGTTTATATGCAACATTTGATTATCAATGGCCCAACTCACAGTTGCCATGAGAGAAAGGATAGAGGCACAATCCCTGTGAGAATTGGAGCTCTTGAAAGAGAAGCCCACAGTCCTAGAGTTAACCATAAATATTAGACCCACACCCATTTTCTTGAGCTGCATATTAAAAGAATTGGTATAGAAAACATCCAAGACTGGTTTATCCATAGGGCATAGACATGGATTTGCATGAAAAGTAAAGGGCACAGTATTAGAAACCTCATCTGTACTACAGTAATCAAGTGGCCAAGGAATTTGTTGTGAAGTTCCTAGAGATTGGAGAGTATGGACTTTTCTAGAGTCTTTCCCAGGGTTGCTATAAAGACGGACTGGTTTGAGAGAGTAAAGGCTTGGGTAATGGAGTGGTTTAATTGTGTAGCATGATTGATAACTTGCATGGGGGAAGTGGCTTTGGATTCAAAGACAGACCTAGCAAGCCAAATACACCATAAAGTAGAAGATATACATGAGAAGAATTTGTGATTATCCATGGCCATGACATGCCCTACATTATGCAACCATCCTAGCCAAAAGGGAAGGGAGACACTAGGAGTTTCAGAAATACAGATCCCAAGGTCAGTTCCAAACCAAATAGGCCTTACAAACTCGCATTCAAGAAAGAGATGGATTAAGCTCTCAGGGGATTGCTTACATAGGTGACATAGGGATGGACCTTTCCATCCTCGACTGGCTAAGATGTCCCCCACAGGCAAGCATTCATGACTCAATTGCCATAAAAAGAATTCGATTTTATGGGGGATTGGCAAGGACCAAATAAAATTCCATGTAAAGCTTGGACAAGAAGTGTGGATATAGGAATTGGGGGTAGAGGATGAGGAATGAAGTTTTAGAGATAGTGTGGGCAGCATGCCCTTTGAATTTCCGGATTCCAAAACGCAAAGGGCCCAGATCGAGGGAGCGCGAGCGGGGAAGCAAGCGCTCGCAAAATACAGAGTCGCCACTCGGGTTTTGAAGGGCCGACACCCAAGGAACCGTATTTCGAAGCACTTGCAGCGCTATTTGATTTGAAAAAGTTAAGGAACCAGTCCGTCATAACCATATCTGGGTTCGGGAGCCAGGTTACGAGAGGGAAGGGTTTTATAGCACCCCTCTCGCCCAATCCGGAGATCGGTCTCTACTTAGGCATTTACGAAAATATTTGTTTGCGATTCTGTTTGATTAATCAATTTTAGCCAATTAGGGCGGGGGAACAGTTAATCGGGGATTTAAAACTGTAACAGTTTGCAGGATGTGATAAAATATGGCATGGATTGATGAGATGACAAGTAATAAATAGAATAAAGTTTAAAACATCGATCATACATCAACACAGTACTGTGTATGATTTTGGCACGAACAAACAGCCAGCTTGCATGCGTGAGTTCATCTGCATGCAAGCAAACCGTCGCGCGACACAATCATACACTCGCGCGAGTGTTAATGCCCTACCAATGTTTTGAATTTTATCCCCTTCTGGGCTCTGGAGGGACCAGTGCTCACCCAGGTGCAAACCAAGCAGTTTATAGGTACTTGAAAGTAAACAATATTACAGCAGATGGAAATATTGAGAAAACACGACCCCTAAACAGTGGGGGTGTCTAAACAGAGGCCAAGGCCAAGCTGCTCATGCGAGGGCAATCCCTGGTAAAACACAAAACCATCGCGCGACGGTATGACACAGGCGCGCGATTGTTCAGACTGGACTTCCAGGAATTGCTTTGCACGCTTAGGGCTCTGAGACATATTCAAGAGCATCCCAAGAGCATTCCAAACCAAGGGGAGTTATAAACTAAGCTAAACAATGATTTTTGACATGCAAAACAGCGAACTAATACTTTTTAAAAGACTTAAAGATGACTATGAATACAATAATAAACTTAAAGACCAGCATCCCTTCCCCACGTGGTCCAATCTCACGCAGACAGAACCGTCGCGTGAGTGCACGGGACCATTGCGCGAGGGTATTCCTGGTAACGGCTCTTGAAACCTTGCTAGCTTAGGGCCAGAACTGGTATTGATTACCAGCCTTGATCCTGCTAGCCCCCCTCAGGGGTTCGAACAGTGAGCAGAAAGATATTATACCTTTACTTGAGTGTCTTGGAGGTGGCTTGAATGAGGTGGTGAGGCTTGGAAGGTGATTATGTGGGAGGGAGTGTGGTATGAGATGTTTGTGCTTGAGCTTTTGTTTCTTCTTTTTTTTAGAGAAAAAAAATGGTAACCCTTTGCAATGAAGCATGAGGGGGGGGGGGGGGGGGGTTTATAGGAGAATGGGTTGGTAGGTGGCTAGCCAAGGCCATGTAACCAGCCAACAATGCTGGTTACAGTTGCTTGGTGGAGAAATGGGGTGGCAAAGGTGATGGGAGAATGGGGGGTGAGGTGGTGCAAGGGGAGCCCCCAGAACGCTGTTCAGCCGACGAAAACGGGGTCACATAGGCCTGTAGCCCCCTGACCACCATGCAATCCGGGTGAAAACGACAGGTGTTGACCATCGCGCGAGATAGTGAGACCATCGCGCGAGGGTCCAGGCAACCCCGTGAGGGTCAACAGTCAAAGCTTTGACTTTGACCACCACCTGGCAAATGGACCATCACGCGAGGATCCCAGTGTGTCGCGCGACTATCAAACCCAAGGTTCAGGTTCTGATTCAAGGGTTTTAGGGCTAAGGATGGGTTCCGCGTACACCAAACTCAAGCCATTCCAAGTTCTCGAGACTGTTTTCGACCTGATTCATCATCGGGGAAACAAGAAACCGAAGAACAAAGCAAAACGATCGGGAAGTCAGATTGGGGTGTCTACAGATAGTAGAAGAGAGTAAGCTGAATTTACATTAAAGTTTCCATTTTTGGAGTAACCCCAAATGAACCTATCATCAAAACCAAACTGAGAGAGAGGAATGGTCATGATAAGAGATGAGATTCTAGAAGGAAAGAGAGAAGAAATAAGAGTCTTATTCCATTTTTTATGATTAGGCATAAAAAGCTTATCAACAGTGGCATGCCTAAGAGGAAGAAAAGAGCTGAGAGGTGCATCATCAGAGAAACAAGAGATCAGTTTAGTGGGAAGAGGAGATGGGAGCCAAAAATCATTCCATATAGAAATTTTATTTCCAGAGCCAACCTGCCATCTAATACCCTTGATAAGAACATCTCTACCGTGAAGGAATGCTTTTCCAGGCCCAAAAGCTTGAACTTAACGGCTTAACTTCTAGGAAAGGAATAGAATGACAGAATTTTGATAGGAAAAAGGATGAGAAGAGACAGTTGGGATTATCCAAGATTCTCCAACCCTGTTTGGCTAGAAGAGCTTGGTTAAAGAGCTGCAAGTCTTTAATACCCAATCCCCCTTCAGATTTTGTACAACAAAGAGAATCCCAATTCTTCCAATGGAATGATTTCTTGTTGGCTTCTCCTGACCAAAGAAAGTTGGAAAAGATGGAGGAAATTTTCTAAGTGACATAGGAAGGGAATTTGAGACATGACATGTGATAGACAAGCAAAGAGGTAAGGATGTGTTTGATTAAGGAAAGCCTCCCAGCTTTATTAAGGAGCAATGAAACCCAGCCTTGGCATCTGTCATCAATTTTAGAGATGATATCCTGGAAAATCTCTCTTTTCTTAGAAACTAGATCCAAGCTTATCCCAAGATACTTCCCAAAGAAAGGAGAAAATGGGATGTTAAGAGATGAGGATATGGAGGAATAAAAGGATGGAGGAGAGTTTGGGCTGATGAAGATGCAAGATTTGTGGTAGTTTATAAGTTGGCCTGAGAGCTGACAATAAGATTCCAGGATGGAATGAAGAGAAGATACACCAAACTCAGTAGCTTTGAGAAAGAGAAAGCTATCATCAGCAAATAAGAGGTGAGTGATTGAAGGGCTGAGTCTTGAAACTTTAATCCCTTCAATGAAACCATGATCCTTTGCTGAGCTTATCATAGAAAACAAGATGTCGACACAGAGGACAAAAAGATAGGGTGATAATGGATCACCTTGAGGAAGGCCTTGAGAAGGATGAAAAAAAGGAGTGTAAGACCCGTTAACAAGGACTGAGTAGGAGACAGTAGAGACACACTGCATGATTAAATGGACCCATTTTTGTGGGAAACCATAGAGATGTAAGATCTGTTCCAAAAAATCCCAGCGGATACGGTCAAAAGCTTTACTCATATCCAACTTGATTGAAGCATAGCAATCAGAACCTACCTTTTTATTCCGAACAAAATGAGTGAGTTCCTGGGCAATAGAGGTGTTATCAGAAATAACACGACCATGAATAAAACCATTTTGGAATGGGGACACTAAAGAGCTAATAACCATTTTGATTCTGTTTGCTAAGACCTTAGAGATGAGTTTGTAAATGACATTGCACATACTAATAGGTCTAAAGTGGTCAACAGAAACTGAGTTGCCATTTTTTGGGATGAGAGCAATGAAAGTTTTGTTAACTTCTCTAAGTAATCTCCCAGAGTTGAGGAAAGAGAGGACAGCTAAAGTGATTTGAATAAAAATTTGGGGCCAACATTTTTGATAAAAAATTGGAGGAATTCCATCAGGACCTGGAGCTTTCAGGGGAGCCATTTGAAAAAAAGCTTTTTTAACCTCCCAAGCTTGGAATGGAAGATTTAAGTCAGCTAGTTACACATCTGAGAGAGTGGAGAAAGGAATAAGAGACTGAAGAGAATCAAGAGGAAAGAGAGAAGCTGAAGAATAGAAAGCTTTAAAGTGCTGGTGAAACTCATTCCTAATAGCAGATTCATCCTTTAAAATATGCCCAGAGGAAGAATTTAACTACCAAACATGATTTCTAGCTCTTATGGCTTTAGTCATGGAGTGAAATTTTTTTGTATTAGAATCCCCCAGAGCCAGCCAATGTTGTTTGGCTCTTTGAGCCCAAAATAACTATTCCTGATCCAAAAGAGAATCCAGCTCCTTCCTCAAAGATTTTTCAAGCAGAATGTTAGAAGGGGAGAGATTCTCAAGGACACTACATAACTGAGTTTGAATCATTTTTATTCTAATAGGAATGGAGTCCTTTCTTTCTCTGGCCCAAAGCTTCAAGACTTTAAGCATGATCTTATTATGAATGACTGTTCTAAAAAGAGGGGAACCAGGAAGAGGTAAAGTCCAAATGAACTGAATGATTTTTGTGGCTGTGGTGTTTTGCAGCCACCAAGCCTCAAATTTGGAAGGAAAGGGAAAGAATGATGAATGATGAGAGGTAACAAAGGAAATAGAGGCATGATCAGATCTAGATATGCCAAAGTTAGACATATAAGCCTTAGGGAACATGTCCAGCCACTCAAGGTTACACCATCCCCTATCAAGCCTCTCAAAAGTACATGCATCTCCTTCTCTGTTGTTGGTCCATGTAAACAAAGGGCCTACATTTTTAATTTCAACAAGACCGAAAGAACTAAGGAATGATTGGAAGGAAAGAGCTCCTGGGGTATGGAGACTGTGTTTGCCCCATTTATCTACAGGAGAAAGGACTTGATTAAAGTCCCCACAGAGGAAAAGAGGACCAGAGAAGGAGGAGATGGTTGTAGACAAAGAGGTCCAAACACTATTTCTTTGCTCAAGAACAAGGTGACCATAAATGAAACCACAAAGCCAGGAAAACCCAAACTCATCTAAAATCGAAGAGAAAATAAAATTAGGGGAAGAAGCATGACAAGATAAAGACAAAACTTTTCCAGCCTACCCAAATACCACCACTTGAACCAACAGCATCAACTCCAAAACAACTAGAAAAACCTTGTTTAGAAAATAGATTGTTAATAGAGATTACATCCGACTTGGTTTCAGAAAGGAAAATAATGTTAGGAGAATGCTCAGGAATCAAACGAAAGACTGCTTTGACTGTAATGGATTGACCTAGGCCCCTACAGTTCCAACATATGATTTTCATGGTTATGGGAAATATGAAAGGGAGCTAGGCTCCAAAACCCTTGGTGGATGTAAAGTGATCCGAGAAGAACAGGTATTAATGGCCCTGGGGGTTGTTCCCTTTGGTTAAGTTGGACTAGTTTAGAATGCTTACACCACCCCCCCCCCCGAAGAACCTTAGTCTGAAGAGGAAGAAAACCTCTTCTTTGAACTAGGAGACTGCTGCTGATTGGCATTGCTTAAAGGGAGGTTTGAGGAAGCTTCTCCAATGCTGATGAATTGAGTACCAAAGACCATAGGGGTATCCTCTTCATTGAAATCAGAGGCTGAGCATCGGAAAACCTCAGTGTTGGAGGAAGGTTTAGGGGTTAGTTCAGGGGTCATTTTAGATAGAGAAGTGGCAGATTTGGAAAGGTTTTCACTGAATGTAGGGGAAGGTTGAGAGTGTTTGTCCTGCATTTCGGAGCTAGGAATAACATAAGCTGGAGGGGGTTGAGTTGCTTCCAGTAGAGGGGTTGAAGTAGATAAGGTCAACTGAGATCAGGAGCTCACATGCATACATGGGGTTATGGTTGGTGCAATGGTCAAGTGTTGATCTGAGTTCGTGATATCATCAACTAACAGAGGAGGGGTGTAACATTCCAAATTTTATTTTTAAAATAAATAAAAAATTGAAATGTTAAATTCTAAAACAATAATTAATGAGATTAGTTAGTAAAGGACATGATTAAGCATATAATTTATTCTAAGCAGTAAAATTCTACGGTTTACATTAATACTTTGCATATACATACATCCATGATTATCCATTATTCTTTCTGACTACTCTTAGGAATCCTAGTTAAAATTTTATCTGGAGAGAACCCAACTAGTACTACACCTCTACCTAATTAGCTAAAATCTAGGCATTCTTGTAGGAGGATGAAAACAATTGGTTCTTCGAATCAACTGGATTGCAACGGCTTATTCGTGCCTCTTCATCGGAACCCTAACTCGACGTCTGAACCCTAATCTGCAAAATAGACAGGAGGTGAGTGCACCTTTGCCTCTCGTGGCAAAGGCCCTCCGATGCCTTTGTTAGTATCACGTACTAGAAAACTCAACCCTAATTATCAGTAGGAAAGCAATAATAATGCAGTGTATTGCGTACCTTTTTCCTCTAGGTTCACCTCATATTTATAGACTTTCGTATGCTTATTGCTCAAGCATCCCTGTTTCCATAGGACTTCCAACTCGTATAGGAAACCCAGGATATCAAGGATTCTCGTTTCCTTTATCATTTTAATAGAAAAGAGTCCTTTTAGGATTCTTTTCCTTTATTGATCGAACATCCCATTCTCATTGGGTATCTTTCTCAGATCCTATATTCTCGGGATCCTATTCTTTAATGGAATACCAATATTCTGGATCCTTCCAGAATGTTCCCCAAACTCCAACAATCGATTTGGAACTCTTTCCTTGTTCGAACATCTTGTTGCCTAATAGACTGCCTGGACCAAAGACTTCACATGTAATTTGGTCCAAACGTAATGATAATGTCTCTATCTGCCGAACAGTTAGTTTCACACCACTGACTTCACTTGTCATTGGCCTTTTATTAGCCGAACAGACTGTATAGATCAATGACTTCCCATATCACTGATCCGTTATCCCTGTTCACCATACTGCCCGGCGATAAGTACCGTTGTGTTTCACCACGTGTTCCCAAACATCACGTGTTCGGTAACTAAATGTATCTGCTCGGGAATACCTCCCTACAATTCTCTCACCCCTTTGCAAGTTATGTAATCTCTCACTCTCTTCATATGGCCTATTTTCCATCCATGTACATACTCACCCAATCTAATTAAATTTGAAAACCAACAGATGATGGTTCATGTTCCCAGTTCTTCCTAATCTTCTCAGCACTCCTCTCTCTTATCTCTACACTTACATACTCTCACTCTCACTTCCATATACAAACCCACTCCCTTAGATTCCGAAAATTAAAACCCAAATCATCTCTGTAGCTGCAAAATTGTGGAGAGAAACACCCACCGCTCGACTAAAGTCAGCCCCGAGTTCTCTGTCGCCACCATCTTTCTCCTTTTTCTGAAACCATCCAGAATCCGTTTTTTCGCTTGTAACCGAATTCGAGGTAGAATAATCACTTTCCTTCTCTCTCCTAAATATATTAAGTATTGATGTATTAATTTATAAGTTCCAATAATGGAGAAAATCGATCCAAAAGCATGAACCGGCCGGCCTAGTAGTACTCTGTTTTTTTTTCCTTTCGGCCAAGAACAGTAAGGCCCATGAAGTGCTTGTTTTCTTTTCTTTTTTTTTACCTTTTGTAAGAATCCTACCTTAACCCATCTATTATATTAGTGAAAAGACTTGGAATTGAAAAGGAATAAGTTCAGCGTCGATCGGGACAAAACCTTTTTTCGAAGTGGACACTGTGCCAGTCGAGTTTTGAAAACTGAAAGATGATAAAAAATACAGTTGCCCCCCTTAGTCTCTTAAGTGCATGGATTTCAGCCCAATTGTATTAATAGTATATCACAATTAGCCCAGGTTATTAAAGTTAACATTTTGACCTAATATCATACTTAAACTATTATTAGTATTATAATCGAGGTATTCAATTATTTATTAGAGTTAACAAGTTGTAGAATTTTATAACAGTGGACTAGTACTGAATGCGTAAAAAAAAAAATTAAACAGTAAGTAACTAGGTTATTTAATTAGTAGTTTAATAAAGTAAATGAAAACGTTATTCAAAAGCCCTCAGATTACTAAGTTGTTAAAATTAGTTTTGGAACATATTAATTTACAGTTTGACGCCAAGGAGGTAGGATATTACATTTTCAATTCTAAGTTCATTAATTTGTACATTGAACCTTAAGATGTACGATATACCAATTAAACCTAAGGGTTACGAAAATGCTAATGAAAATCCTCAAAGATAATAAGAATATATACTTGTTCGATAAAACTTTAATATTCAAAAAGGCACCGGCCCAATCCAAACCCCATTTATGTTTAATTATTTGCACTTATCAATTGTTATATTGTTGTCTCATTGAAATGTATCGTACTTGAGTTGTTATTGATTGTATCATATTGTACGTGTTAAAATGGACTTAGATTCATGGGTGATTTCGAGTAGTAAACACATAGACGTGGATAAGTAAAGGGTAAAAATGGTAAAGTTGAGTGAGGATATTGGGTGCCGATAAAGGACTCTGGTACGGTAAAGTACCTTTAGTTGAGTTGGGGAACAGTAAAGGACCCCAAGTATGGTAAAGTACTCAGAGTGTGTGGAGGACGGTAAAGGACTCCGGGTACAGGATTTGGGATACGGTAAAAGATCCTAAATGCGGTATAGTGCCCAGTATGTGTGTGGAGGACAGTAAAGGACTCCGGGTACAGGATTTGGGATACGGTAAAGGATCCTAAATGCGGTATAGTGCCCAGTGCGTGTGTAAAGGACAGTAAATGACTTCAGATACAGTATTTTGGGAAACGGTAAAGGATCCCTGAATACGGTATAGTACCCAGTGTGTAGAGTTGGGAGACGGTAAAGGATCCCGACAATAAGATAGTGCGACCTCTAATACTGAGTAGTCATGGAGAGTTATTCCATGGGAAGGTCAATGTTGGTGGATGTGGGAGGAAAGGATCTCGTGGAGAGAATCCTTATATTTCATGTAAGATAATGGATAGTGAAGGAAATGACAATGTGTTATCATTCTGTACCTCCTATGAATTGTTATATTGTTGATTTGCTAATTGTAAGGTAAGGGGTTAGTAGGGTTGAGATTATCTACTGAGTTTCAAAACTCATTATAGTGCCGTTGGGCTGGCGTTTCATGCCAAGTAATACAGAGACCAAGGAATAGAATCCGCAGCAAGATGAACAGTACCATGGTGAAGACCTCTCAACTGAGGAAGGAGAGTTTGTTGAGCCTTGGAGGCCATACCCTTAGAAGCTCTGTTAAATTGACGTACTTTTATTTAGATTTTCATAAGTGTTATCACATTTGTCAAACTCTATTTCATTTTGCTGGTTTGTAAGATAATTAAATAGGTTTGAATTTGGTATTAAAGGTTTCCGCTGCTAAACTCTGTTTAATAAATTTCATTTCTTATATATCAGTTTTATGAATTATTAAATTAATAAAAAAATGATTTAATTAACGTGCCAAAAAATCGGGGCGTTACAAGGGGTGTTTATGTGGGAAGGCTGGGAGATGAGGTTGGTTGCGGGAATGAGGGGTGAAGTGGGAGGATTGATCAAGCTAGGGGAAATAGCGCTAAATGTTGGGATGAGAAAGTTCCACCAGTTTGATGAACCTGGAGCAGGAGGAATGACTGTTTCAGCAAACGAAGGAAGGGGATTTGGATCATTAAGGGGGGAAGAGCCTTCATCAGGGGTGTGATAAACATCTTCATAAGAGTGGCTACCTGATATGTCACCATTAAAAACGAGATTTTGATCCATTTCCATTTCCTGCACCTCCTCTTCATAGAGAACCCAAATGCGAGTAGTCCTGTTGCAGTCAGTGTTTCGAAAAGCCCTCAAAGAAGAGGTGAACATAGGTTGGTTATTCTCCATAATAAAAGAGAATGTGGCATTGAAGGGAGAGTCATCATATCTTTGGTTTAGACTTTTAAGAACTTCCACTAAACTGCTCTTGCACGCAGTGTTAGTATGGCCAATTTTTTCATATTTATAACAGATCCTGAAAATTTTTCCGTAACGAAAGGGGATCCAGTGGAAATCACATTCCAAAAGTTCAATGAAAGCTCCTGGAATTAGGGGTTCATCAAGGTGGATCCTGACCTTGAACCTGAAGAAATCTAGGCTTCGAGTTCTATCATCTGACCAATCTACTTGAAGTAGATGTCCAGCAGCAAGCCCAAGCATATTTGCGAGGTCAGAATAGTAGCATTCCACGGGTATGTTATGAGCCTGCACCTACACATCCATAGAAGGGAACTGAAGTTGAGGTAGGACTGTGTTTGGCTTCCAAGGCTGGAGAACAAGAACAGCCCCATGGATATTCCATGGTTGTTCCTCTAAGATACGCTCCAGATCATATTGATTGTCAAAGTGGAAGCAGAAAGCACCAGACCTTTTTTCCACCATAACTGAGCCTTTAGTGTGCCAGAAGGAATTAACAGCAGATTGAATGGTGGTTTCAGAAAAGGAGCGGTTATCAATAAAACGACCAAGTAAAGATTGTTGCCATAAGTTCCTCAACTGGGTAGTTATAATGGGGTCAGTGGGAAACAACCATCCTTTTTGGTCAATGAAGTCCAGATCATTAGCATTGGAAGAGGCTTCACTTAAGCAAGCCATTAAAGCAGCAGTAAAGAGAGCTGGATTCAGGGGGTTTTAGAGGGGGGTAAACTGATTTTAGAGAAAAGAAAACATAAGGTTTAAAAAGAGAACTGAACCGTAAGGAACAAGGAGAAAATCTCAGAAAATCCTATGGGATTTATGGAAGCCAATCCAAATTAAAGGAAACAAATGATTATTTGAGCAAAAGCCAATACAAGTAACTACAGGATTGGCCAGACAAGATAGCGCCGAAAGAGAGATTTGGGCAGAGGAACAAGGAAAAGATTGGAGGAGAGGCTCAGGAAATTGCACGAGGAAATAGCGAAGATAGGCTGTGATTTGCACGAGGAAATTAGGGAGGGTTGCTAAGATTAACAATATGAAGTCCCATAATAGCCATTTATTTTTTTGGTCCATAATAAAAAAAACTCATTTTTAGTGGAGAGATAGAGAGAGGGAATAAATGTAAGTAAGAGAAGAGAAAAAGAGAAAGAAAGGAAAGAGTGGAAGTGTAGTACCATTATATTTGGTTATCTAAAAATAAAAAATTGTTAATTTTACTTATCCAAAGATAAAAATTTGCACCATGTTCGATTCCCAGTTTTGTTTGAAGCTCCCAGTTTTGGTGCTTTTTCCAATCCTGTTTTGAGCTGCCTTTTTGTCCTTTTGGACCCACTCTTTAAAGCATAGGGTTTTGATTCCCTACATTGCAAATTTGATACATTTGTACCCCTCTCGTGCATGCCCATGCTCTCTCTCTCTCTTCCCCCCCCCCCCCCCCCCCCCGGTTTAATCATCTCTATAATCCTATAAACAAATCATCCTACAGTGTATGCAGTTTCCTGCACTTTTTCTCAATTATTTTTTTCTTCAGAAAAGAGCCAACTTGTGCACATCAAAATGGTAAGTAAAAAACCATGATTAATAATCAAACCCATCTTGATAAATTGGTGCTTCACCGTTGCAATCATACCACAAATGAACATGTTTGTGTCAAACCATTCATTTACTCATCTCCAGTTAGTTGAACACAAACTGCGGTGGATTACACCAAACTCTACATCTAATTAATTAAAGTTTCAAACTACAAACAAAATAGTACACAAAACTCCGTTGAAAGACATATGAACAAATTCATCAAAAATAACTCCTACAACCACACAAGAATATCAAAGTACCATTATTATTATAATGGCTACCACCACACCCAAGAAAAAAACCATAGCGAGAATAAGGACGAGTCCAAACCAATCTATAGCCGGATGTGTGTAATCTGTTGAGGATCCTCTTAGATCAGCTGCCAATGGGAGAAGAGAAGGTTGCGCCGTTTCCTCAAATTGTCTGGTGAAAGTCACCCAAGCATTGACGCGTATTTTTTATGCACAACGCCTGGAAACCTATTAACCTGCTCACTACAAGCTGGCCGGTCATTGTAGATGCCTGGCTTCTTCCCCACGAACACGACAAAGAATTTTTGGCCTCCCATACTTATTGTGTAATATTGCATAAAAGAGGGAGTCTAATCGCATGAAGCAATTTTTAGGTAAAGTACAAAAGTAGGAACCCATAATAGTACTGGAAAAAACTGAATAACACCTCACTCTCCTCAAACCAGTCCGTCTTTATAGCAACCCTGGGAAAGACTCTAGAAAAGTCCATACTCTCCAATCTCTAGGAACTTCACAACAAATTCCTTGGCCACTTGATTACTGTAGTACAGATGAGGTTTCTAATACTGTGCCCTTTACTTTTCATGCAAATCCATGTCTATGCCCTATGGATAAACCAGTCTTGGATGTTTTCTATACCAATTCTTTTAATATGCAGCTCAAGAAAATGGGTGTGGGTCTAATATTTATGGTTAACTCTAGGACTGTGGGCTTCTCTTTCAAGAGCTCCAATTCTCACAGGGATTGTGCCTCTATCCTTTCTCTCATGGCAACTGTGAGTTGGGCCATTGATAATCAAATGTTGCATATAAACATCCACACTAACGACTATTATCTTTTTTAGTAGTTGAGAAGCTCTAAGGAATTCCTAGCTTTTGCAGCCCCTCTATTTTTTGACTTGTGCTTTCTCGCTCAAGAAATCCATATTTGCAGTATATCTTTATGTGAGCGCTTCAGAGTTCATCAAGCTTTCCTTTTGGCAAGATTTGTGGCCTCTTCCAGGATTCACTCTGAAGTTAACACATCTTATCCCTTGAGAAGTGCTAGCCGTACCGACCCATTCCATACCGACGATTGCTTCGGGCCGTCTCCAGCCACCGGACGGCCGATCCGATCCGTCCAAAAATTCTTAAAAAAAAAATCGAGGGGCCCACACGAGAATAAACAACATTCGATGTGTGTAGGGTGGTTAGATCGAGTACCCTATTTTTCGCATATACATATATACACGAGTATACACGAAAAATAGGGTACTCGATCTAACCACCCTACACAGATCGAATGCCGTTTATTCTTGCGTAGGGCCCCTCGGTTTTTTTTTTTTAGAATTTTTGAACGGCTCGGATCGGCCGTCCGGTGGCCAGAGACAGCCCAGAGCGGCCGTCGCTACGGTTTCGGTATGAAATGGGTCGGTACGGCTAGGATTTCTGTTATCCCTTCGACAACGGATAGTTTGCTCAAAGTGAATCTTTTTGTTTTGGAAGTTGTTTATCCTTTATGCTTGTTGCTTCTCTCTTATCTAGTTTTAGCTCTGATATCCTTTTGTAATTGGGGTTGTACTTATTATCTTTGCACTCTTGTAATGACTCCTTATCTATCTATGAAGTTCTTTTTTGATGTCAAAAAAAAAATTTGCCATTGGAGATACCCTTATAACACTGTTGAGACATTTATATATATTTTTAGTATCTACACAAAACTATTCACCTAAGAACGTTGTGTATAAACTATAAACAACTTATTTGATCAAATAACCAAAAAAAAAAAAACAAGTTTTTTATTTTCAATATCATCAAAGTCACAGAAATGATATACATCATCGTATTCACATAAATGACATATCAACAGAAAAAAATAGTCAAGACTCAACCATAACCATAAGCCACCACTAAACATAGGGCTCAAAATTAAATACTACATTTTTCCGATTCTTAGTTCAAATAAATAAAAGCACCAATAACTACAGAATAAATCACGATATAAATTTTAAACTAAAATACTAGGCCTAAATAATGGGATTAGGAAATTCAATATTAAGTTGGTTTTCATCTCGGGAAAAAACTCTATAATGGATGGGTTGTAGAGTAGTAGGGGTGAACATGGATCGAATTAGTGCGGTTCCATAGGGAAAAAGAACCAAATCATAGTTCAAGGTTATTAGAATTTGAGAACCAAACCGATCTATAAAAATTGTGGAACCAAATCAAACCGAGCCATTTAACCACGGTCCGATTTTGGTTCCAACCACAGTTCCACTGTAGCCAATTTAAGTTTCAAATTTGTACACCAGATTAAGAAATTATAACGTCTTTAAATTTAATCAAATCAGAGTTATTGTATGGTAACTATGAAATCACCAAAAGTCACTAGATTTATTGAAACTCATAAAAGCTAAGATTTTATTAGGGGTGATATCGGTCCGGTTTCGATCGGTTTGGGCGTATTTTTCGATCGAAATCGGTTATCCGGTTGAGATAAATCGGTCCGGTTTCGACCGGCTCAACCAGTTTTGGTCTGGTTTATCCGATTTTCATTCATGGGCCATATTTTGGGCCCAACACATCAAAAAATTCACAATTCAATCCCCAAAATGTCAAAACCCATAATTCAACCCCACCACCCCCCACCCCCCCCTCCCTCCCTCCCTCCCTCCCTCCCTCTTTTTTTGGTCCAACAAAAAAGGATCAATTTTGAGCCCAATACATTTTAAAAAAACACATAAAAACATAATTAAGCCCATAAAAACAATTTTAATATATATATATATATATATATATATATATAAGATTGATTTTATATAATACATATATTTATTAGACCAATATATACCACAAAATATCAACCAAAAACCCATAATTCAACCCCTCCCCTATGTTTATATATATGTATATATTATACAAATATATAACCCGTCCGGTTTTCGACCGGTTTTTAAAACATATAAACCGGATCGAAATTATTTTTTCAGTTTATGAAATTTTATAAACCGGAACCGGATCGAAATTATTCGACCGGTTTAAAAAATTCGATCCGGTCCGATTTTTCCGATTTCGATTGATTTTCCGGTCTCGGCTAACAGCCTTAGATTTTATGATAGTTTTTCAATCATATAAAAATGATTTAACAACCACTAATAAATGTTACTACCAATTAGCAAGTAATTTAATATACCTCGATATATAGTTGTTTACACTAGTTGTGGTATGTATCTATTTTCTTTGGGTTATAATATTTCCACCTATATATAGGTCCGCATTTTAAGATGTCATCATTTGAAATATTTCGTGTGTGTACACACACACAATTCACTTCCTATGAGGACCTTAAGTGAGGATCTTATTTTTTCGATCAACTTTTGATGATCCAAACCATTCAATGTGTACAGAATGTGATTTTAAGGGTCTCCGTGAGAAATCAACAAAAAATATGACCGGAAAGTACATGTTTTGAGTAGTTTTTTATTTAATCGTTCAATAAAAATTGCTCGGATGAAGCACTTTCCACTCATATTTTTTTGTTAATTTCTCAAAAGAACCCTTAAAATTACATTCTAGCATATTAAACAGTTCAGATCATCAAAATTTGATCGGGATCTATGAGGTCCGTACTTAAACTAAGGGATCCCTCATAAGAAGGGATTGATATATATATATATATATATAAAGGGTGGCGCCGCTCATGCCACGATGATATTTTATAGTGCCACGACACTACATTATGTTTGGACTGTTCTAACCCCTTTATCTCTCAGTTATTCATCCGATTCTCTCTTCTCCGTCTACAATGTCTACAATCCACCTTTTCTTCTGTTTTCATCTTTTCTTTCTCTCTTCTCTTATTCAAGCCCCTCTTTCATGAGACCGTGGAGAGCACCTGAAGGTTATGGATTTGAGATTGCCCATCTGCCGAATCCTAACCCAATCTGTAATGGATTGGCAAGTGGTAACACCACAAAAAGCGAAGGGGGAGAGAGAATCGCAAAATTGGGCTCCATTTTAGTTTGTCTCTGGTCTTTGATCCTCATCTACCTGTTAATTGGGGAAGAGGTTTTCGGTTTCCTTCTAAAATAATTATTGCTTTTTATTAGGTTTCGTATAAAAATTGTTATCACTCTCTGTGCATGTATATATTGGTGTTGAGTCTTGAGACAAGTGGTTTATCTGTATAGATGGTGGAGGGAAGGAGGGAGGGAGATACGTACAAAGGGCATCGTGGACTTGTGGTAGCTCGGATCCAGTGAGAAAGACGTGGGGTTTGTGCCTTGTGGCAGGTAGCAGTGGAGAAGGAAGGAAGAAAGAAAGAGGGGATGAGATGGATTCGAAGAGGTTGCCATTCTCAACTATGGGCGTAATCAAGGGGAGGAGGGATGATGGAAAGAGAGAGAAAGTGGGTTTGTTTTTGGTGAAAAGTAAGAAAAGAGAAGAACAGCAGACGGAGAAAAACTAATGAGGATATAACAGTCATTGTACAGAAATTATCGTGGTACTATAAAATTTCATCGTGGCATTAGCGCCATCCTAAATAAATAAATATATATAGTTCATTTCACATGAGGAGGTCTGCATTTTAACTAATGCGGACCTCCTCATTTTTCTTATTTTTCGATTGAAATTCGATGATCCGAGCAACTCAATATGATCAGAACGTGATTTTAAGAATACTCGTGAGAAATTGTAAAAAAAATGACCGTGAACGGCTTGATTTGAGCAATTTTTATTTGAACCGTTCAATAAAAAAACTGTTCGAAACTATTTAGATGAAGCCCTTTCTAGTCATTTTTTTTTTTGCCAATTTCTCGCAGGTGCCCTTAAAATTATGTTTTGAACAAATTGAGTAGCTCGAATCATTGAATTTCGATGGGGAAGGGGGGTCCGCATTTTAACTAAAATGAGGACCCCCCCCCCCATTTGAAACAACCACACGCACACACACCCCCACCAAGCTTCTACTAAGGGTGTCTAGGCCTTCCTCTTTTCTAATCGAATTTTGATAATCCAAACCGTTCAATAAGTGCTGTAACGCCCCGAATTTTGGGTACGTTAAATAAAACATTTTATTATAAAAACGAAGTGAGTCTGGCTCATTATTACATCATAAACCTTACAAAAGTGTTTTTATTCAAATAATGGAGGGAACTAGGGTTCCTATCTACTGCTCCGCTTCTTCCTCCATCATGGCTAGCTCCTCGGCACCGAAGGCCTCTAAGGTGTACATCTCATCATGTTCATCTATGAGGTCTGACACATTATACCGACGTCACCACTAATATAATATGTCCGGGTCACCAAAAAAGGCAACACTGTGAACTACAATGCTCAATAGGAAATCCTTACCCACCAACCTTAACTTACAATCAAGACTATAATAAAACATCAATTTTCCATGATACGTATATACACAGTTAACAGTGACACATCCACATTCATTAATTATCTATCGTTGGTGTCCAAGATTTTCGGATTTCTCCTATGCAACTTATCGTAGACCGTGTCAACATTTTCTTTCAAAGCTACACACCCAACCTCGGTTCCGCCACGCCGGGTTCCCGAGTATCCTCACAATGGTTCTGCCGCGCCGGGTTCCCATTGGCACACAAAACTTGCGTTGGCTCCTCTCCGCGGATAACCAAGCCATATCACCAATGAGGCTACCACGTCCGGCCGCATTGGCAATCTTCACAATGGGCTACCAAGTCCGGCCACATTGTGGTTTTCACAATCCACGCAATGGGCTACCAAGTTCGGCCACATTACGAGTTTTCATACACACAACGAGCTACCAAGTCCGGCCACGTTACGGTTTTCACAATCCACACGATGGACTACCACATCCGGCCACATCGCGGGTTTCCATATACACAATGGGCTACTAAGTCCAGGCCACATTGTGATTTCAAAACATATCTCATCATTATCCACACCCTAGGTGTCATGTTTCTACTTTCTCGGTTCTTGTGTCACTTTATCACGCAAAGACTCCGTGGTGTAGGACTTTTCCACATAACAAACATTTATAAATCTCAAAATGAATCCAATAATATTATCCGACTTTAGACTACATAACATGCTTGAATCACAACAACGAACATCATGCATTTCATATGTTCTCAACAAAAGATAACCTTATCTACTTTAAACATAACGATCAAAGTTACTTTCTATTGAACTTATTTTTGAGTTATGATACAAAACTACTTTATATTTGGGATAGTAGGTAAGGATAACTACTTGGGATGGAAGTTAAGGAAATCCTATCGTTCTTTCTTAGCAATGCAAAACAACAACGTTATACTTGAGCAAGTAAGCAAATAGGAAGTGAGTAAGGTTTTCCTTACCGTTCTTCTAGGAGGTAGTAACGGCTTACGGAAGGTTAGTCGGCGGTCGGACAGAGTAACTTCCTACGGTGGTTTCCGGTAGCTTCGAAAGAGAAAGGTTTCTCTCGAAACTTCTTCTTGACTATTACTACTACTACTTTTGGATCGAAAGGATGGTCGAGTGGCGGTTTAGTGGCGGCTTAGGTTGAGTTTCTTGAAGAACACAAGAAGAACTCAAGAACAAAGGAAGAACAAAAGAAAGAACAAGAATTTCTAGAGAGAAGTTGGAGCAATGAGAAGGTGTGAGTTAAATGGCAAACATGGCGTGCTATTTATAGGCAAAATTCTTGGCTCCCTCTCCTCTCTATGGCCGGCCCCTCTCTCTCTCTATATCTCCCATGGATTTGCTCCATTAAGTCATCAATTCAACCTTTCAACCAAGTCATAGCCCTTCCTCCAATCTTTAGGCCAAATCTTAGGTGTAAGGCTATGAAACCAACTAAGATCTTAGGCTTTCTAGGTAATTATAACCTAGGTTTAGCTTGTAGTCAAGGTCTAAGGCTAATAAAGGCTAGGATTGTGTCATAATGGTCCATCATAGGTTGTCATTAGGCAAAAATAGACTAAGGCCTATTTAGGTAGTTTTGCATGGCTAGGTTAGTCCTTGGATGGGATTATGGAAGATTTGATGCAAGGAAAGGAGACAAGAGTACAAGATTTGGTCTTGAACAAATCCTAGAAGTACAATGGAGAGTTATGTTTGGTTAGGAGAAAGATTCTCCAAAGATGAAGAAAGATGTAGGAAGATATGGAAGATCAAGTCAAGGTACAATCCTATCTTCTTCTTCTTCTTCTTCTTCTTCTTCTTCTTCTTCTCTCTCTCTCTCTCGCTCTCTCTCTCTAGTACACTACACACACACACACACATATATATATATATATATATGTATACAAAGTACAAGAAAACAATAAACAAAAGGTACTTTGGTACTTTGAATCAAAGAAACTTAAAGACTAAGATTTTCTCAATAAACAAATAAATTGGCACATGTTTGATTAAAATAAACTAGTGTACAAATGTACTCTAGGAAGATCAACTCCCCAATAAATTAATCCAATTGGGTACAAAACTCCAATATAAAATAATATAGGAGTACTTAGGAAAATCTTAGACTTTAAGGCTACTAAGTATTTTTACAATAAGATAATATGTACTTTATCACATGGGCAAGTTAGAAAAGACTAGTTTATTAAAACCCTTGTACTAGATGAAAGAATAATTCTATTACCCAATGGTTAATAAATTCCCTAACGGTTAATAACCAAGGGATAATAAAGGAAGAGTACTTTAAATAATAAATTAAGTTTTTTAAAAAGACTACATGTCCTTTGTAAATACACATGTGTATATATATACATGTGCTTTAATCAAATATAATAAAGGAAATGCTATTGTCCAATGGGTAAAGATTACCCTAACAATCTTTGTCCAATGGACAATAGTTACTAGGAAACTTTTATATTAAAATAATTAAAAAGTACCTTAAAGTAATTTTATAATAGTACTTTGATCAAAACTTTTTAATATAAAGAATTGGGTTTCTATTATCCAATGAATAATAGTTCCCCTAACTTTTACTTGTCCAAAGGACAAAGAATAAAACCAAAATAATAAAAGGAAATAAATAAGTAATTTCTAGGGTTGAAAAGGTTGACTAGTCAAATCAACTTTATTGGAAGGTTCCCTAGTCACATCGGTACTTTATTTGGTCAAAAGACTCTATTATCCAAGGGTCACTAACTTCCCTAACGGTTATTACCCAATGGATAATAATTTTCTTTGCGGTTAATAACTATTGGACAAAAGAGTACAAGTACCTTTTATTTTAAAATAAGATTTTAAAAAAACTACATGTACTTTTATAAAAAAAAAGTTTATTATTCAATGGACAAAAATTACCCTTGTGGTTATTAACCAATGGATAATGAAGGGGTGGGAGAATCCTCAATAAATAAAGAATAAATGTACTTTGCACATGTGAACATACACCATTAAAATACTATATCTAGTACTTTACCAAAATATTTAAATGGGGGGCCTATTGTTCAATGGATAAAAATTACCCTAACCATTATGGACCAATAGGTAAAGGCAAAAGGTTCAAAAATTTCAAAAGGTCCAAAAGGTTCATCGAGTAGCTAGGTGAGTCGGTTGCTCAGTTCCTCCAACTAGTTGGTTGGAAAATAACTAAATTGGTCATGTAGGGTTTCTTGTTGAGAGTTTAACACATGACCAAAAATCTAACTACGATGAAAATTTACAAGAAAACATATAGCCATTCAAGAGAAAATAAGTAATTCAAATAAAATTCAAATATTTAACGAAATTTATACTGACCAAAATTCAGGGGCGTTACAAGTACAAAACATGATTTTAAGGAAACAATTAAGAAATCAGCAAAAAATATGGCCAGAAAATGCTTGATCTGAACAGTTTGTCATAAAACGCTAAATGCATTTTTATGAAAAAGTGTTCTGATCAAGCCTTTCCCGATCATATTTTTTGCCAATTTCTTGCATGTACCCTTAAAATCATGTTTTAAACATATTAAACGGTTCGAATTATCAAAAATTGATCGAAAATAATGTCAAACTCATAAGGTTCTTAACTTAGCAAGTTAAGGGCGCCTTTAGTAGAATAGAAATATATATATACAATCAGTCTCAAATGAGGGAGCCCTTGTTTTAGTTAAAATGCGGACCTCCTTGTTTCTCCCATTTTCCGATCGAATTTCGATAATCCGAGCCGCTTAATGTGTTCAGAACATGATTTTAAGGGTACCAGCGAGAAATCGGCAAAAAAAATGACCGGAAAGGGCTTCATTCGAGCAGTTTTTGTTTGAACCGTTCGATAAAAAAAAAAAAAAAAAAAGCTCGAATGAAGCCATCCCCGGTCATTTTTTTTGCCGATTTCTCGCGGGTACCGTTAAAATCACGTTCTGAACACATTGAGCGGCTCGGATCATCAAAATTCAATTGGAAAAAGGAGGTCCGCATTTTATTAAAATGAGGTGGTTCTTCCAGGAGATGGACTATATATATATATATATCAGGGATCCTTGATTTTTCTTACAATCCGGACCCCGTGCAGAAGTCCACTTTTTCGATCAAAATTCGATGATCCGAACCGTTCAATGTGTTTAAAACGTGCTTTAAGGGTATTCTTTGCCGATTTTGATGATTTGAACCATTCATAAAAACACATTTTTTAAAAAACTGCTCAAATCAAGCCATTTCTGATCGTATTTTTTGTCAATTTTTCGTGGGTATCCATAAAAACACATTGAAAGGGTTCACATCATCGAAATTCAATCGGAAACAATGAGGTCCGGACCGTAAGAAAATAAGGGATCCCTGACTTGCAAATTTATATATATACACACACACACACACACACACAGAGTCTCCTTCTAATGAGGGATCCCTCATTTTGTTAAAATGCGGATCTCTTTTTTTTTATCAAGTTTCGATGATCCGAGCCGTTCAATATATTCAAAACGGGATTTTAAGGATCCCCGCAAGAAATCGATCAGCAAAACATATGACCGGGAAATGCTGGATTTGAGCAATTTTTATTGCAATGGAAAGAGCTTGATTTGAGCAGTTTTTTCGATCAAATTTCAATAATCCGAGCCGCTCAATGTGTTTTCAGAATATGATTTTAAGAATGCTTTCGGGTAATCAGCAAAAAAAATAACCGGGAAGGGCTTGATTTGAGCAATTTTTTATTAAATGGGAAGAGCTCAATGTGTCAAAAACCCTTCCCGGTCATTTTTTTTGCTGATTTCTTTAGAATACCCTTAAAATTACATTCTAAGCACATTGAACTACTCGGATTATCAAACCCATAAACCAATGTAAATAGGTAAAGAGAGTCTACATTTTAAGAGGTTCTCATTTGAAACTTTCCATACATATATAACACAATTTTTGACACAAGATCTCAGCTGTTAAATCAATGGCTGAGATTAAAACACGCTGTCCCCTCACTCTCCATCACCTCATATGATCCCTCCCTCTCTCCTTCCCCAACGCTATCACCCTGTTTCTCAGAACCACTCTAGGAGTTATTGGCCAATTTGTCCAAATTTTGTAAACGAATTGGACGAATAGCTACTTTCTAAAACGTTTTGTAAAAATATGCCATGTCAATTTACGAAGCTTGCGTGACAACAAATTCCACGCAAGCAAATAACACATTCTGAAAATGAGTTTTGAAAAAAAAAAGGAAAAGAAAAAGCAACAGGCATATTGAAGATGCGTTATACAGCTGCCTAGAAAACCGCGGAGTACTCCAAACTGAGAGTACCCGGACATCGCAGAGTTTCCACGTCTCCATTCTAGAGTTGACACGTCATCTAATTAGAGAACTACCGTGTGCAACACTTGGACCTATAATGGGCGGAGATAATCTATACGGGGCGTGTTTGATTTGAGGGATTGGAGATGGGATTGTACTCTGTAATGCCTCACATGTTTTGTTCTTATTCAATTTTTTTTCGTATTTATTAATTTTGCGTCAAACTAAAGAATTGATTCGAGACAAATAAAAAAAAGTAATTTTTTTTTTCTTTTATCAAAATATTTTGAAAAATAACCACTTTTAAAAAGAACAAAAAACTTTTTTTTGGCTAAGAACTAATTAGTTCTCAAAATATGTGGGTAAAAGTAAAAAAATTTAATTTTTCGATTCGTCTTGTCAAAATGAATCAATAATTCACAAATATTTGGGGCAAAATTAACATACTCAAAAAAAAATATGAATAAGGACAAAACATGCATTTTTTTCTAAAATTAAAAAAAGTGTTAGCGAAATGGGGCAACTTTTATAAAAATGATACACACCCCAATAATTTTGTAATCACACACAAATACTTAAACACGCACACTCATTAAAAGAGTGGGTCCACACACACTGCATACCTCCGGTGTGTGGGGCTCACCCCCTTTGTGTTGTGAATGTGTGTATAAGTGTTTGTGTGTGATTGTAGCATTATTGTATACACCCATACAAGTGTGTGGACTCAACACACTGCACATATTTAGTGTGTAAAGTTGGTGTAGTTGTAGCATTATTGTATACTTTTATGGATCCCATGTTTTGAATAAGGGCAAATCATGTGAGGCATTACAAAATGCTCCATCTGTTCCATATTGAGAGTCCACTACGAAAAGTCATGCCATTTTTAAAATCAAAAAATCAACTACTTTCATGTATAATTTTTTTAAATTTTTTTGCACCAAATTAAAATACTAATCGAGATCTTTAATACAGTGCGAAAAAATTCAAAAAATTATACACGAAAGTAGTTGATTTTTTTTTAAAAAAAATAGTAAGAGAGAAAGTATGTGACTCTCAATATGGAACGAATTATGGGTCCAAGCGTTGCACACGCTACTTCTCTTATTAGATGACGCGTTAACTCTAGAATGGAGAAGTGGAAACTCTGGGATGTCCAGAAGTAAAACTTTAAAAAAAATAGTAAGAGAAAAAGTATGTGACTCTCAATATGAAACGGATTACGGGTCCAAGCGTTGCACACGCTACTTCTCTTATTAGATGACACGTTAACTCTAGAATGGAGAAGTGGAAACTCTGGGATGTCCAGAAGTTAAACTTTATTCTGAAAACTAGGATAGATTTCTAGGCAGCTATATAACGCATCTTCGGGATGCGCGTTGGGTTTTTTTTTTCTTTCCAACACACAATTTCAAAATGATTTATTTGTTTGCATGGATTTGTTGCCACGCAAGCTTCGTAAATTGACATCACGCATTTTGGTAATGCGCAATGGCATATTTTTACAAAACATTTTAGAAAGTGGGTATTGTCCAATTCGCTTACAAAATTTAAATAAATCGGCCAAAAACTCCTCTCGCGACCACTTCAGCGATCACTTCTTCGGTCCCCCCTCTCTCTCTCTCTCTCTCTCTCTCTCTCCTACCAGGCCCATATTTCTCCTATCCAGTTTTTATTTGGACTGTTTGCTGTACCTCATCGTCACAATCGTTGCCTGAGTCAGGCTATGAATCAGACTCAGATTATTAGGGATTTGAACATCGTTCATCACTTTGTCGGTGGTTTTTTTTTTTTTGGACCGTAAAAAATGGTTTCATTTATATGGTTTATTCTCAAGTACCGTTTGATGATGATCTGTGAAATGTAACGAGAATCGAGAACAGTAGGGGTTGGAACTGAATATTCATCCTTTTTGTCTTCTCCTTTATGATAATGACAACTAGAACCATTTCCATTAGGCTACAAAATAAAAAATTGGGCATCCAGAAATATGGGGCGGGTAGGAGAGATTTCGCCAGAAATTGGATTGCCGAAGATGGGTCTAGCTAGAAAAATGAGATGTCGGCCAGAGTGGTTCTGACTTCTGAGAAACAGGGTGATGAATCAATTTTGTCTTCAGCTCTGACCTGGTCCTGCAATACATAGCAAGAACTTGAGTCACTGGTGTGGTGGCGTGCCAACCACCCTCTGATGCCTAAGTTAGTAGAATACTGGCTATATGGTGAGAGAATTGAGATTCTCGATTAGGGGTTGCATACCTTTTGTTTGAGTTCTACCGTTGTATTTATAGGCATTTTGATTGGAGGTTGAGTTCTTGTGGGACTGTATCTTGTAGATTTCAGATTACCTCTTTGAGAAATGTTGAGTCCTGCCTTAGCTAGGAATGAATGTGCGTCCCGCCTTAGCGGGGAATCCTTATCCGTCTTTGATTATGTATATCACTAGAGCTTTATGCTTATCCAATCGACATCTTTCTTTTATCCCTTAGGACTTAGGTTTTTATTGAGAAATCTTTTAGTGAGATAAGTATATTCCGTGAACATTACTCATCTCATCTTAGCTTGGGACTATAGCTGATCCTTAGACCTTGTGCCAGCTCCTTTTGAAGAGCGGAGCTGGCATACCCTGGGATTTTACTGGGAATACCTCATAGGGCATGTATAGCCAAATCTAACTTCTACTCCCCAGGTTCGTGTTTCTTGTAGTGCTGACTTACTTAGGTCTACCATATTTATTAGAACTCCCCTGTTCCAAAGCTCCAGTTTTTTCCTAGAGGTCGGGAACATTGGTAAGACCTAAATGGTGGTTACCACTCCTTTTTTTTTTTTTGAGAGAGTTTTAAATGTGAAGGTGACTTCGTGGGACAGGTGTCGAAGTTCTTGCTATCCTAGTGTGATGAGGACTGGGGAGTGTTTCTTGGGATTAGTGCTCAGCGTTTAGGCTTCCCCTCATTCTAATTGATTCATTGCAAAGAAGCACTCGAATTTCTCCAGGCAATTCCTTTCGTACGATCTTTCTTCGTCGTCTGGTTTAGAGCCCGTCCCTTTTAGGTATGTTCTTCTTCCTCGATTGTTGTTTTTACCTTTTTAAACTGGATTCCCCTTCTAGTGTAGAGGTTTCAAGCCCTAGATGGGTTGTTCCAGGGGAGTTCATCTGTGCTAGGTTGATCGGTTTCATTTGTATCAACCTACACTCCCCCATTATAGAAGACTTCACTCCCTATTCCCTCGTTCTTTAAAACAGGGTTTTTCGGGACCTTTTCTATTTGTCCGTCTGTTTATACCCTATATTCTTTGTTGGTACCTTAATGTCGGAGGGTTTCGTAAATTTTTCCTCCATTTTGCACACAGAGGAGTCAACTGAGGAGGAGGAAATTTCTCTATGCCGTAGGAGAGATGTTAGGATTTCGGCTGACAAAGGCCAGTCGAGTAAAGTTAAACCCTCGTCGCCTCCTGCTTTCTAGTCAAGGGATTCCCGTAGGGCTCCCATGTTTTCTGCTTCCAACATCCCCTCTATGATCACGAATGAAGAACTGGCCGTTTTTAGAGTTAGATATTCTATTCCATCATTAGTTTCCCTTAGGAAACCTTCTGAGTCTGAGATGGCTTGTCCTGCTATTGAAAATGAGACTTGTTTCTATGTTGGTGCCCTAGAAGGAGGCTTGCGTCTACCCTTCCCCACCATGGTGACGGATATCTTAAGTTTTCTTGGTCTGGCACCCGGCCAGATTGTACCCAATTCTTGATATCTCTTGATAGGTTGTGCAGCATTGTGGGGGGTGATGTCGGATGGGCAGACTTCTTTGACGAAAGGGCCTTTCTTGAACCAGTTTTCTGTTAAGGAAACCCCAGGTGGTGTTGGGTGGTATTACTTCTCAAAGAGGCCTAGTGAGGGGGAGCTAGTCACAGAGCTCCCTATAGTGAATAAAAATTGGAAAGATAAGTTCTTCTTTGTTAGTGGTGATGGTTGGGAGTTTCCTGATTGGGAGGTTGGGACATATGTTCCTCGGATCCCAAGTAGGTGGGGGGTCCCCATCACAAATTGTAAGCTACTTTTCTTTCAATTTTGTAACATGATATACCCAATTCATATATTTATGGATCTTTCCTTGTTTTTGTAGCTAGAGCTCCTTTTCCTCTCAGTCCTGCCTCAGAAGCAGAGCTTCATCAAGCTAGAAGCTACGTAGTTCATAGCTGGGAGTTACTTGTAACTCTAGAGTCGTTGGCCACCTATTTGTTGGGCCCAGAGACCACTCGTGAGGCCTTAGCACTCTCTAGAAGTAGTTTCTGTTTTTTATTTGGCATTATGTTTTTTAGCTAACTTTTATATTGCTTTCATTTCTTTCCTTTTCAGAGGAGGAAAGTGAGGACAAAGTTATGGCACCAAAAATGGACAAAACCTTGTTGGCCCAATTGAAAGCTGAGAGAGCAAAGCAATCATCTGGGGCCGTAGCTCCCAAAAGGAATAGCTCCCGTCTTCAGAAGGAGCTGAGTGTTGATAGCTTCCTGGATGCCTGACCTTTTTATCGCCCCTTCTGCTGACTTAGTGGTTGAGCTATTTGTTGAGGAGGAAGCTGAGAAATCAAATAGGAAGGCGAGGACTGCAGTTGTGGGGGGTAGCTCTCCTGCCAAGAAGATGAAGGCTTTTGTTGGCCCCTGCGTGTTGGGTGACTATCAAGAGGCTCTTGAGCGTGCTTCTGGGCTGTTGAGTGCAGCTGATAAAGATTTGATGGTGGAGATGTCTCTCCAAGCCGTTAGGGAGCAAATGTTGGTTAAGTTGGCCATGGTATACCGTTTTTATCAATTTGTTGATTGATGATTTTTGTGCCTCCTTTGTTGACTTTTCCTTCTTCTTTTTTTGTAGGTCGTGGCTCATGGCCGTCATCTTGCCTCCCAAAGCCATAGCTTGGGGAAACAGATAATCACTCTCACTAATGCCAACATGAGACTCACAAAGCAGGGTGCTCTTATGAATGAGGAACTCAAGAAGGTGACTGAAGAGAAAGATGCTGCCCTTAAATCGAAGAGAGGCTTGGAGGAGAAGAGGGACGTTTCCGTGGCCACTGCTCGGAGTTTGGAGCAGAAGATTTTCGAATGGGACGTGGAGATGGAGAAGTATAGGACCATGAACCTGGGGATGCTGGAAAAGGTGAAGAATGCTCGCAAGGAAGCCACTGGGCTCTTCCTAAAGTCCCCTGAGTATCATCAAGACATCACCCAGCAGTATTTTGATGGGTTTGAAGCTATGAGGAGCCAGGCAGCCTTAGCTTTTCCAAATTTGAATTTTTCCAAATTTGAAGTTGATGATGAAAAGGGGCCCTTTGGTCTTGACTGGGGACAGAAAAAGGAGGAAGAAGGCGTTAACGCAGTGTCCAAAGACATATCTATCTCAAACTTTTCAATAGTATCCCTTCTCCAAACTCTGAAAAAAGTCTCCTTTTTTCTCGAAACTCCTACTCCAGCTGCAACACCTCCTGGCCCATCATCTGGGGATGGGCAGGCAACTGAAGTTCCAACTCCTAGCCTTTAGGTGGCCTTTTTAGAAACTTTTAACTTGATTCGGGTCTGTAACTAAACATGTTTTAGTACTTTTGCACTTTTAACTGTGTTTCTTTGGGAGTGGCTGTTTGGTTTAGCCTTGACTCCAGCTTGGTTAGATGACTTTAAAACGTTTCTTGATAGTTGATGTGGATGATCTCAATGAGATCATGTTTTAGGGCCTTTTTAAGGCTGTCTCTTTTTGGATAACATGATAGGTACAGGTGCAATTTCGAATGAAATGATGCTTTCACTTTATGCTATGGCAGTTTTGTTATGCATATAAACTTTTGCCATTTCCTGTCCTTCTTTATGGTACCAAGTTTGGAAGCTAGGAATTCTATCCAGAGCTTCTTGTTCTTTTTTATTGCATAATTATACTACGTCTTACTCCCCTAAGTGTGTACTTTGCTTGCGTCCAAACAAAGGGGACACTTATTTGATTCTCCCTTAGGATATCTATTAGGTGAGTTATACTTTTGTAGATTGCATAGCTGTGCTACATCTGTAAGCTTGGATATTTTTTCTAAGCTCTTTTTTAAATAGCAGTGCTACGTCTGTGAGCTTGGATATTTGAGCTTGGATATTTTTTCTAAGCTCCTTTTTAAATGCATAGCGGTGCTACGTCTGTGAACTTGAAAATTTTTCCTAAGCTTCATTTAGTGCATAGCTGTGCTATGTCTGTGAGCTCGAATGTTTTTCCTTATCTCCATTCTAAATGCATAGCTGTGCTATGTCTATGAGCTTGGAAATTGGAGACACTTATTAAATTTTCCCATTTGGATATCTGTGAGTTATGATTCCGTAGAATTGTACCTTTGTTCTTCAAAATATGCAAGTTTGAACCGAAGGATTCAAATCTTTGGCATTAAGTAAAACAATCGTTTCAACTACTCGAGGTACGTGGGTAAGTAACTTCCCATTAATCTAAGCAGTTGAGGTGGCTGTTTTAACTACAACTTTGATTGTGATTATGCTAATTGGCTTAGCAAACGATTAATGAACCGTCTAATTTGTGCTATAAATACTAATAGTTTTTAGAGATTACTCCCCATTCCATAATCAATTCTTATATTGTGACGGCGAACAACGAGCGGATCTCAGAATTGTGCCAAAAGCTTCAGCATCTGAAGGCAGCCATTGATGGGCAGTCTTCGAAGATGGAGGCCATGGCAGAATCTCTTTTTGTCATGGAAAAGATGGTCCGCATGGTGCTGATAGCCAATTGGGACCAGTTGGAGGCTTTACGAGGGCAACCGGCTCCGCCAATTCCTTCCCCTCCAAGGAAAGGAGGTAGTAGTTAGGTTGCAACTTTGTGGGTTCTACCCACAAAGTTTTTATGTAAAAAGTTGTCCACACCCCTTAGGGTGTGGATTCACTATTACAAAATGGTATAAAGATCACGGTCCAAAAACTAAAAAGATCTCACTTTTTTAAAAATGTAATAAAATGTTATGAACTATAGTTTTAATCTCAGTTATACGAAAAAACTGAGATAGAAAGATTTTTTAATCTCAGTAATCTAAAAAGTGATATTGTAACTTGAAGAATAGATCTCATTCTCAAAAAACTGAGATTATATATGAAAGAATATATCTCGTTTAGAAAAAAACTGAGATAAAAAGATTTTTTAGTCTTAGTAATTTAAAAGTGAGAATATAACTTCAAGAATAGATCTCGTGTTCCAAAAACTGAGATTATATGTGAAAGAATATATCTCATTTCGAAAAAACTGAGATAAAAAAAACCTTCAATCTCAGTCACCTAAAAACTGAGGTCGTAAGTTAGAGAACATTTTTTTTAAGACTTGAGATGAATCGAAAGCTCTTATATAGGAAAAGCTAAAAGTCGCTTACCCCTTAATCGACTCCTCGCGCAATACCCCTAAATAAATGTCACTCTCAAGCATTCTACAAAAAATATTTCGTTACAAAATGGGGCACTTTCAGTGATGAAAATATATTTCATCGCCAAATGAGTACCTTTGGTGACAACATTTATGAAGGTTGCGTTTTCGTCTCCAAATGTATTTCGAGTATAACTCTATGTTCAGAACTCCATTAATTGAGATAATTCAAATTGGGTTTGAACAATAACACAAAGGGCTACAACTTTTATGTTTATCAAAATTGCTAATTTTAATATTTAAATGTTCAAAATGATGTTCAAAATATATTTTAATGTTAAACGCATATGTTTTATATTAAATATTTCAATTATAAATTGAAAAAGTGTATGTGGTGCGGTTGGTTGAAGCTTCTATGTAAAACTCAAGAAACTTGGGTTCAAAACCCACTAGGAGAAATAATGTGGGATTTTTTCCCTTGGGAAAATGCCACTTTTAATCTCAATTTTTTCAAAAACTGATATTATTTCTCTTCAAACAACCACGGTTTTATAATTAAACTGAGATGTTTTGCCATTAAAGGTCACAGTTTTGTCATTTTTAATAACAGTTTTTATGTTTTTACTCACAGTTTTAATCACAATTTTTATCATGTGGTTAAAAGATAGAGACTTAGTTACATCTTGATAGACCACGGTTTTAAATGCGAGATTAAAAGTGAAAGAGCACACAAAATGACCGAGATCTTTATTTATTTTTGTAGTAGTGATTTATTAATAAAATTTGAATAATTTTATTCTTTTGTTTGTCTTTTCCATATCATGCATACAGGAAAACTAAACGATCATCCCTCGTGGGGAGTTTTATTGGCCACAAGGGCTAACAACGGGAACACGTGGTTCTAATAACTTTGATGCTAGAGTTTTATTGAAAAACAAAAAGCTTCCTAAAAATAGAAATAAATTTCCTAAAGACAGAAATAAACTTTCACTACAAGCACCTACTTGTAATACTTCTTGAGGTGCTCCGCATTCCATGAATTTAGCAATTCTTTTCCCCTTAAGGTTGCGAGCCTATATGCACCAGCCTTAACATGGTGTAAGACCTAATAGGGTCCTTCCCAATTTGGTCCAAACTTGCCCACCTTCTTTCCAATGGGATCTACTTTCCTTAGAACTAGATCACGAGCTCGAAAATCTCTTGGCCTAATCTGTGCTTCATGGTAGTTGACCATTCTTTGCTGGTAAATGGCCAATTTGGACATTGCTGTTTCCATTGTTTCTTCTAAGAGGTCTAGCTCAATCCTGAGATCTTCCTGGTTTTCTTGGTGGTCAATGCTTGCGGTCTTGTAATTGAGGAGTTCAATTTCAATGGGGACTACTGCTTTAGCCCCAAATGCAAGGGAGTATGGAGTTTCTCCAGTTGCAGTTCGGGGCGTTGTTCGATATGCCCATAGCACATTATAAAGCTCGTCTAGCCACGCTCCTTTGGCCTCTCACAGTCTCTTCTTAATCCCCTTTTCGATGGTTCGATTAGTGACTTCCACTTGTCCATTAGCTTTTGGGTAAGCTTTGAATGCATAATGTACGTGTATTCCCTTCAAAATACAGTATGATTTAAACTGAGTATTGTCAAACTGCTTTCCATGGTCTGTGACTATCACTCGTGGTAACCAAAACGGCTAATGATTATCTTCCATAAGAAATCAATTATAACCTCTGCTGTGATTGTGGCCAGTGCCTTAGCTTCGACCCACTTTGTAAAATAATCCACAGCTATAATGGCATGCTGGACTTGGCCTGCTGCTTTAGGGAATGGGACAATTAGGTCTACTCCCCATTGGGCAAACGGCCAAGGTCCCTTCATTGGAGTTAAAGTCGTGGGGGATCCATGAATGATGTTTACAAAGCGTTGGCATTTCTCACATTTTTGGACCATAGAGTTGCAATCCTTTTGCATGCTTCGCCAATAGTATCCCAACCTAAGGAGTTTGTAGGCTAACATGCGGCTACCTTGGTGGTCCCCACATACCCCTTGGTGGACCTCTGCCATAGCCCGTATAGATTCTGCCATGGTCAGACATCTAAGGTATGGTAATGAGAAGCTTCTTCTATACAGCACATCTCCCATCATTAGGTATTTTGCAGCCTTGATCTTGAGTTGCCTAGCTTTGTCCTTGTCGTCTGGTAAGGTCCCATTTGTTATGTACTCAACTATGGGGCCCGTCCACAAACTGTTGTAGTCAATAGCTTGAACTTGTACGTTTGGGGCAAAGATATTTGATAATTCCAAGTATCGTACTGGGGTATTCCCTGGAATAGCATCCTCCTTAGCCATGGCCAGTTTTGCCAAATAATCAGCTTCAATGTTCTTGTCCCTTGGGATCCTGACAATACTAAAGCATTGTAGCTTTGCAACTTGGGCCTTTACTCTATCCAAGTACTTCTGCATTACCTCTTCTTTCACAGTGTATTCTCCTAGGACTTCTCCTCCAACCAATTGTGAATCACTTTTGGCTAACACATGGTTGGCACCAATGGCCTTAGCCAGTTCCAATCCAACGACAAGAGCTTCGTATTCTGCCTCATTGTTAGTTGCTTTGAACTTGAACTTAAGCGTGTAGCTCAGGCGTTATCCTTTTGGGGATGTTAAGATCAGACCAGCTCCGCTTGCTTCTCTGGTTGTTGATCCATCAACCTGAAGGACCCAAGGTTTTGGTTCCTCTTTGGGTAACTCATCTAGTTTTGGATAAGTGTATTCCGCAAGGAAATCTGCAAGGACTTGTGCTTTGATGGCAATCCTAGATTTGTACTCTATATCAAACTCGCTAAGCTCTATTGACCGTTGAATCAAGCGGCCCAAAGTTTCTGGACAATGGAGAATCTTTCGAAGAGTTTGATCTGATAGCACCTTTATCGAATGAGCTTGAAAATACGGTCGTAGCCGTCTAGCTACTATTACCATTGCAAATGCTACTTTTTCAGCTCTAGGATATCTCAGCTGAGCTCCTCGCAATGCCCTGCTTGTATAATACACCGGTAGCTGTGTCCCTTGCTCCTCCCTGATTAGAACCGCACTAACAGCGTGGGAGGAGACAGCAAGGTACAAGTATAGGGCTTCTCCTTCTCGAGTCCTGCTAAGCAATGGCGGGGATGTCAAATATTCCTTGAGCTGGTTGAAAGTGGCTTCCTCCGTGGTAGTCCATTCAAAGGCTTTTTGCAAAATCTTGAAGAATGTTTGGCACTTATCGGTTGCTCATGAGATGAACCTGCTTAATACTGCGACATGCCCTGTTAGTTTTTGGACCTCCTTGATATTTTGGGGTGAGCGCATGGTGAGTATAGCCTGGATTTTTTCTGGGTTTGCTTTAATGCCTCTTTGAGATACCATGAAGCCTAGAAATTTGCCTGAGGAGATCCCAAAAGCACACTTTATTGAGTTGAGCTTCATTCGGTACTTTCTGAGGACTTGAAAGGTTTCTCCCAAATCTGCTACATGGTTTTGTGCCTTGGCACTTTTAACTAGCATATCATCCACGTATACTTCTACGTTGCGCACAATCTGTTGCTTGAACATCTTGTTGATCAGCCTTTGGTATGTAGCCCCTGCGTTCTTAAGACCAAAGGCCATTACTTTGTAGCAATATAATCCCCTATCGGTTATGAACGAGGTTTTCTCTTGATCTCCATCATGCATTCGGATTTGGTTATACCCTGAGAATGCATCCATGAAGCTCAGGAGTTCGTGGCCTGCAGTAGAATCTACTAAGGAATCAATCCTTGGTAGAAAAAAACTATCCTTTGGACATGCTTTATTTAGGTCGGTGAAATCGACACACATTCTCCATTTGCCATTGGCTTTCTTTACCATCACCACATTAGCTAACCAATCAGGGTAGAGAACTTCACAGATGGATTCCACTTGTATGAGTTTGTCCACCTCTTTGGCTACAGCTTCGTTTCGTTCTGGAGCAAAGGTTCTTTTCTTCTGTTTAATAGGGCGCACTATGGGATTTACGTTTAATTTATGGGGTATGACCCTTGGGTCAATTCCCGGGATGTCCTCGTGGGACCATGCAAAGACATTTTTGTTTTTCTTAGGAATTGCAGCAGCTCTACTTTTGTTGCTGTGCTCAATCATGTTTCAATCCTTACTATCTTTCCCTGTTGCCCTGGCTCCAGGAGCTCTTCTACGAGCTCTTCCACTTGTTCTCCGTGTTGGAGCTTCTCTTTATCTCGCGTGTCGAGACTTTCTATGTTCATCGTAATGTTTGCCCCTCTGAGAGAGGTAACATAACATTCCCGTGCTGCTTTTTGGTCTCCTCTTATGCATGCAAGTCCTTCTGGTGTTGGAAACTTTATCATCAAATGATACGTGAAGATTATTGCCCCGATTTTATTCAAAGTTGTTCTCCCCAGTATTGCATTAGATGCTGAAGGACAATCGACTACTATGAAGTCTATCATGCGTGTAATTTGAGCTCCTTCTTCCCCCATTGTGATTGGCAAGGCTATTTGACCAGCCGGGGTTAACAGGCGTACCTGCAAACCCAACTAGTGGTGAGGTCATAGGCTTTAGCCTTTCTTGTCCAACTTTTAGTTGATCGTATGCGTGGAGGTAGAGGATGTCGGTTCAAGATGTTTAACATCCACTCATCATTTACAATATTTCCATACGTCTACACGGTTCAGAACAATTAAATTGCACGTACCTAAGTATCTTTGAAGAAAATGAAACTTAACCTCAGTGGAAGTGAGTGTTCCATGTCTGACTTTTAAAAGTTGGTCATTTTAACACCTTCCTAATCAGTGTAACAACATTGCAATTTTGGGTTTTTTATACTATAGCAAGCCAAAAAAAAGATTTTGACAATGCCATTTTGACACCAGACACCAGCCCGTACTAGGTGGATTTGCTCTAACATAGTTAACAGCACACCAATGAATGATCCAAAAGGCCTAAAGGCAGAAACTTTGAAAACCAGAACCAATAGCAACCCTTTATTATCTAGTCCCTCCGTCCCAATTTGTTATGTCTATATTAACATTTCCAAAATTTAAGAGAACATCCTAATTACATTGACTTTTTGTCAATTTTACCATTTTACCCCTTTGACAAAATATTATAATTTTGTAAAAAAATAAAATAATTGAACCCAAATTATGGTATTGGAGCCACATTCACGAGTCAGATAAATTGCAGTCATGGCAATTTCAAATTCAGAAACATTTTCTTCGATATCTGCTGCCTACGCAGGAAATAACCTTGAAAATTTCCATATCCATAAATATCAGAAAAGGGTGGATTAACGCACACTGATCACAAGATCTAACTAATAACACAGTTTTTTCCCATTAATATGTAGGGGTGGAAAGAATTCCGATAGTACATCCTACTATTTAAAGCCATAGATTAAATACAAAACTCAACCAGAGCAAAATAGGGATGAAATCACCCGATTAAACATATATAAACTTGTACAGTATACTTAGCTACCACATAAAGCAATAGAGAGATCCAAGTTAATGGGGCGCTTTTCCGAAGAGGAACCAACAGAGCAGTCATTGATATAAGACCTGGAGTAAGACGAGATTGCCTCACCGATCTCACTCGTCGAATTAGAACCATTACTTATCTGGGCAGAGGGTTGGTGCAATGAGAGTGACAGTGACAATCTGCCACCACCGGCCTCTTCATCCTTCGCATGATGATTTCCAGAGTTGTTGAATTTCAAGCACTTTGAAGATGCATGTTGTTGGCCTTCTTGCATGGCCATCTGTTATAGAAGAACATAGGAGTATGTATTATCCCGAAGACGAACTATTGCATGAAAAAAATCAACAAAAATAGCTTGAAATGAAAGCGATCCCCTTGGATTTGTTTGGGCCTTCGTTTATATTCTGTTTCTTCATCCTCCCAACATGAACTTCTAGAACCCATCTTAGTGACGCAACTTCGGCTCGTCCTATTAACTCGGCGTATCTGAAATAAGCTTCTTCCTAATTTGTTTTTACTTTGCAGATCTGGTATTCATTGAAGGACAAACCTTTGATTGTTTTAAAAGTAAACCAATTAGAAACCTAATAAAATTGTGAGCAGTTACGCAATTGGTTTTAAACCTATTACATTTGGAAATGTACATGTTTTCGTGAATACCTCAAGTAATTGTGAGTTGTGACCCAATTCATTAACCAGAAACCGAAAAACAAAAGATTGTACCTGCAGTACTCTTATACGTACCAAACTCATAATGCACCAAAAAAACACAATGAATGACCCAGGTATGTGAAAGTCGAACCAGTATCAGAACCCTTCGTATGGATTATGAAAAGAAAAATCCAAGAAATCAAATAAAAGTAGAAAATGAAGAAAAACACGAAAGAGTATTAACTTTCAGTGTATGCTCTGCAATTTGAACCAAGATCCTCTCATGTGATGGTCTCTCATATAATCCCCCATATGACACAAAACAGGACTTATCACAATCCCAATTCATGATCCAAACTGTTCATTTAGTAGGTCTCATTGTTTTTAATGTATATGCAAACAAAAAAACAAAGTTGATCAGAGAACGCTAAAAGCTTAATTGAATGATTTTTGACACGAGAAATACACAATTAGACTCTCCGACCATCAATTTCACTTGTGACGAAAATGATTCATTCAACTAGACACCAATGTCCAATGAAATTAATTTTTTGCAACGAAGTTAAAACACATCGAAAGTCACAAAATGATCTGTTGAGATTGTCAAATGGACCCGTAATTGGTTCCGTTTTGTGTCATGTGAGAAACTACATGAGCGACCGTCACATGAGAGGATCTAAACCCTTGAAATTTGATGGACCTTCGGCTGCATTTGGTCACACACTAGGCGTGTGATGTTCTTAACAGAAAAGGTCATTTTTGCTAAGTGATGATAGTAGTAATTTTGAGCAAGGACAAGGGGGTGCTGCATGATGAGCCTGCTACTCTTAAATAAGGCACACTGAGGGTTACGGTATAGACGTACTGTATGGCTCTAGTAATGGCATTAAAAGCGGCCACTTTGAACTCCGAATTTCGGGATCACAAAATGAAGGGTCCCCCTCTCATCATTTATCAAATTTAAAGGACAGGACCACACAGCCTCTGAATAAGGCATACCAGTCAAACCGTAATCTCCAGTTTCCCACATGAACTTGACCAGAGGATACATTTGAGCATTACAGATATGGTAGGGGGTAAATACTACAAGGTTCAAATGGAATTGGGTAAGTATCTTTCCGTCTAAATAAATGGGTTGGACAGACAGACCGACAGAGTATGGGAAGTTGGGTTTATATAACTTTATATAAGGACTACTGATCAATTAGCTTGGGAGACAAGGTTAAGACTTACCCATCCCATTTGGGGATTCGTATTATAATGTTTTATGTTTGGATTGCGGGTAAGGCTTTTGGGCCTGCGATCTGGGCTGGCTCCCTCATCAGGAGTTTGGGTTGAGTGTGCGTAAGTGTATTTAAGAGGGTACTCATATCCCTCCCTAGTCAACAATTGCCTAGTCAATGTGGCAAGTGGAATTACTCTCTTACCCCTTCTTGTTTAAAAAAATGTTAACTCAAACCCGTAAACCAATGTAAATAAGTAAATTCATTTATTCTGTGTCCACCCAAAACCCAACCCACTTTATGAGATGAGTTGCTAACCTAATTTTGGTAATCGCAAATCTGTCCTTAGTGGGTGGATTAAAAGAGTCCAATGAGTCATTCATTACCAGCACACCTGATTTAGTACCGCCACAGCAAAATCTACTACAAGCACACAAAAATCACTAACATGGTAACACCGGATCAGATTGTGTTAACGCTTTAACTGCACCCCAAATTTACTAACGCTACTCTCAAATTCACTAACATCAGACCAAATTAACTGACATCAGACAAGCCTTTTTCATATATAAACATTTATTTGGTATGTAATTGTAAGTATAGATACATAATTGGGTTAATGGATGGGTTGAGTTTCACTATAAATAAATGGGCCGGGTTTGGTATCAGTAATGATTATCCTGTAATTGCCAACCAAAAAAATGATTATCCTGTAATTAGGTTGTAAATAGGTTTAATGACCAATTAAAAAGCCCAAGCCAATTACAATCTGCCCAAGCCCATGAGATGTGTTTGGAAGCGGCATTGAGGTAGTATAACTAGAAGGTGTCCTCATTTACCCAAAAAATAAAACACTAGAAGGTGTCCTCTGACGGAACAATATGCATGTATGTTTACCTGCCCAACCCAAAAAATTCAGGGAGGGGGGAGAATATAGTACAACATTACAAAGGATAGGGGAAAAAAGGAATTTCCCTTTCTACTTACCAATCATGAGTATATATATCTACAGGTCCAAAGAGTAATATCCTACCAAATATAACCAATTTAAAAACAAACAAATAATGCCAAACAAGTTCGAATTTCAAAACATATCTCTACACATATATTAATACACATTTAAAGACATAAAACCACTTTTCTCTTATATCGGTGCACATTTTACTTAATAATGTTAGGATTTTCCTAAAAAAACAAAACCATCAACCAGAAGTTTGAACTTCGTAAAACCAACAATGAATCAAGCACGATCACAAAAGCTACTAACAAGAATCTAAATAGGCCTGGCCAGCGGATGGTTGATAGAACTTCTAGGATTGCCCAACGTGTGAGTAAGCTGGCTCGGAAACTCGGTTATTAAAAAAAAAAAAAACTGCTAACAAGAAATGGGAGGGAGGTTTTATAATTTTACCTTGAGGAAATCAGATTGTTCCGCAGAACTTGCATAGCCAAAAGGATTGTTGAGGTTGTAAAAAAGATGATGGGGAATATGGGCCTGCCATCTGTAACCACCACCCTCCTCATCTCTCTCCACAGCCTCCTCCTCCTTTATTCCACTTTGCTCAGCTATAGCCTGCCTATAATCATCCAAACAGTACGGATTTGTCACTTTCCCACTTGCCACTCTTTTGTTGCAGTATTCCACACTCTCTGATTCTTCTACTAAACCCATCTCCTTCTCGATTCGAGCTCTGAGGAAAACAAAAAGAACATCAATGCCTTTCTTGTAAATGCAAAATCCGTTTTGTATCTTGCCAAAACCTTTATTGAGATTTGGGTCTCTAAGAATATCTACAAAAGTAAATGTCTAAGGCTAAAGGGCTAAAGCCTAAACAACTACTACTACATCAATGCATGTGTAAATGCAAACCCCTTTTCGTAGGAGTAAGTCTTATTAAAAAAAAGACCTTTCTTGATAGTATTTGGGTTAGAGAAGAGAGAAACAAAGGATTAAAGGCCTCTCAAATCCTATGTATCGGAAATTTGGTGTACCCATATTTCAATGTGTTTTTTGCCGTTGGATTATTAAAACTTTTAAATGAGTAAAAATTTTAACTTGATCTAATGGCAGAAATGCACAAGAATAGAGGGTTTGAGCTGAGCTTGGTTAGAGGTGTAAAAAAGCTAACCTTTTAGTAGGAAGAGGACAGTTGATCATCAAGTAAGAATCCGGTTCTTCAATGTGGTTTAAAGAGGGAGAGAAACCCAAACCATTTCCTTGATCCAAGCACCCATCATCACTATGATCTTCATAAGATTGTTTTCTTTCTTGGCTGGAAATCCTACCTGTTGTTTGAAAGAAACCAAGGCAAAATATGAAAAATTACAAACCAAAATATGTTATTTGCAAATAGATATGGGAGGGACTTCTCAAAAAAAAAAAATATATATATATATATATGGGAGGAGTAAATAAATATTAGGGTTGTGGGGTTCTTAAGAAATGCTAATATTAGAAGATTTAAAAGGATAGTGGGGCTTCATTCTGTGCTCATCTATTTTGGCTAAGGAAACAACTTTACGGGGAATCAGACAATAAATGAAGTTGAAGAACCCAAGCTCATTTCCAAAAACATGGCAAATGAGTGATTGTATGAAACCTGTGATTTGGGTCAAGAACCAATACCAAAGAGGAAACAAAGGTTCCTAGAAGAATATTTGGTGCAATAAATACTTGTTTCTTCCTAGTGCAAACTACCAAGTAGAATTTTAATACAAAAGCAACAAAAATAAATAGTACTCCTACTACAATCCTACTACAAAAATGAACAACGTATATGGATAGGATTTAAGTTTGGATACCTTTGCTCAAATCACTCTTCATGCTCCTGTACATCTGGTTAGAGAAAAGAGAACCCAAATGAGGAAATTAAAACAATTCCCACGGTTATTATTGAAGCCCAAAGCCATATTCTTTTCTTTTTTTTGGAAAAGCGCCCAAAGCCATATTCAAAGCAAGGAATTTGAAAGAGAGAGCAGAAATTACCGGAAGGAAAAAAACAAGAGAGAGAGAGAGAGAGAGAGAGAGAGAGAGAACCTGGAGATGGCTTTTGACATGTGAAATGGTGAGTCCTCTCACATCCATCATCTGAAGAACCAGCTTTGGCGTTGCTTCTACAAAATGATTAAAAAAAAAAATTTGAGATACAAAAGAATAAGATGATAAAAGAACCATGGTCAAAGAACACAAAGGAAAGGAAATCGAGAGAGAGAGAGAGAGAGAGAGACTCACTCTCTTGGCCACCAAGCCTGTCAATGGCATCAACGAAACAGTGATGAAGATCAGGAGTCCATCTCAAACGAGGCACCTTCGATCTTACGTACTGCCTCACACTTCCATTCCTCCCACAACTACCCATCTCTCTAAACACAAGAAAATCTCCCGAAATGACCAAATGGGTACCTATTTTTAACTCTTCTCTCCAAAATACCTCTTTCTTTCCACTTTCTTCGGTTCTTGATCAAGTTTTTTCTATACCCCAAAAACCCACCTGGGGAAAATGAAAACCTTTCTATATCAGCCTCAACAACAGCCTCTTTGTTGGTTAAAGCTGCCTAGAGGGAGAGGGAGAGAGAGAGAGAGAGAGGAATAAAGATGAGTAGAAAAGGAAGAGACCAAGGGGAGGAAGCTGAAGAAGGGGGCCTGTAAATTCCTTTGGGGACTCTGATCGCCTGCGACTGGTCTACCCTCTGCAAAGAAAAATTCTCATCACGAGCTTCTGATCTTTCTCTCTCTTCTCTCTCTACGAAATCATTACAAATACTGCTGCTGCTGCTGCTTCTGCCGCGCTGGTAGCTGCTGCTTTGACCCTTCTCTCTCTATCTTGTTTCTCTCTCTAGAATCGTAATACGCCAACGTCGTCATGATGATCACAAAATCCCATGAAGGGGTATACATTTGTAATTTTGTATGGATATAAACTATTGTATAAAGCATTGAATTCTAGTACTATTACCTTTTTTTTATTTCGTCCTTTTGTATGTCACAGTATTTTGTAATCTTTGCTTTTATGCGTAAGAAATTGCACGTATTTTATTCTTATTAGAAATAAGAAGTGATTTTCATGCTCTATTTTTTACCTAATTAGGCGTGTAAATGATTTTTTTACACTTGATGAAAGGGTTATGTTGTAAATAACCCGACTACGGCCACCAACCAAAGGTGTATAGACAGTGAACCGACCGTCACACGGGACTCATTTCGAGTCCCGAAAGGATGATCGCAGCAGTTCAAGAAATTTAAAAAAAAATTGAGTGGGTCTAGAAAAAATCAACTTGATTGGATATATGTAAGTGCTCTATCTAATATTACAATTTTTCAATCAGGTTACAGGAACCTAAATCTGAATGGAAAAATTAAAAGATTGAATCGAGCATCTGCACATCCATTTAAGTTGATTTTTCACAGACTCCTTCAAATTTTTTTTAAAATTATTGAACGACTTGGATTATCCGTGCTGGACCCGAAATAAGTCAACTATGACGGTCGGTGCACCTTGGTTGGTTCCATAGCATTTTTGAATTGTAAATGCTCGTTACAATATTACAAAAAGAGGAATGCAATCGTAATAAAAACAGTGTGAAAATTAATTACCCCATAAATTCATATAAAAATTAACAAAACTAAACGTGACGGTGAACCAAAAAAATGTAAAAATTACTTGCCCACATGTATTTAGGATTGAAATAGTAACGATCACACATGACTGTAGCTATCTAGTATATGAGAGTACGCACCCTTGGAGCAACCATACCGGTTGCTTTTTTTTGAAAAAAATTGTTAGAAATGACAAGTAGCACTCCACATCCACAAACTTAAATATGACAAAAGCCATTTTATTCGCCGAATTTGAGAGAAAAATATGGCAAAAGTTGCCATTTTTTTTATTGAGAGAGGAGAAAATGAGCATGACAAAATGACACATACAAGTGTAGCACCATTGCCAATTTTTGGCAAAATAACACTATTCATCAGCCAAAAAATGATATTGACAAAAATTAGTGTGGATGCTCTGACAAATTGACAATTCTACCATCTGAGGGTATGTGAGTAATAATATATCGAAGGCCAAGATGGCTTTGGATTGCCTAACTTGCTTCAACCCTCATTTGATTCAAGTCTTGCCTTCGACCACTTCACCCGAATCCTCCCACGATCAACAAACAAGTGTTTTTCTTCATGGTGCAATATCGAACTTGTTACCTGTTCTGTTAAGATTTTTATTTTTGAAGTACTTATTTTCTGCATTACGAGACATGTCATTTTCTCTCAATACATTACCTTTAATTCAAAAATAAGTACTAATTTTATTTAGTGTAACAGGCCTAATTACGAGGGGAAAAAAAGGTGTTATTTTGGATAAAAATACAGCATTTTCGTGCACAATTTGTTACTATATTCTTTCACAGCAATTGGAAGATCTCGGTTAGTTTTTTAAATAGTTGAAAAATTTCAAAAAACCATGCGCCAAAATTATTTATCTTTTAGAGAAAAAATATTGCTGCACTCATAAAATTCTAATATATACAACATTGTTCATAGGCTTAACAAAAGAAAAAACTTAGATAACCAAAAACTAAGCAAAAATCAAGAAGTATATACATTGTTCTCGGTCCCACGTTGTAGTTTCTAATAGATTTATTAATTGCTTATTCTATCGTTTTACTCTCTATACACAACTGAAATCTATCCGAACTACATATTGTTAAAAAGAATCCAAATTAAGAATTTTAAAAAAAGAGTAAGTCAAGACTACAATTCAAACTCATCTCAGTCTTCACTTCAAATATGTAAAGTGTAATATGGAGGGTGCGTTTTTGCTAAATTAATTGGGCTACAAGCTAATGGCAATAGTCAAGTTATTTTCCTCAAATGTTATTTGGGTTGATGTATGTGAGAATAATGACACGCCTAGATATTCGTAAAAACATTAGTTTGTGTGTGTGTGTTTTTTTTTTTTTTTGCTCGGCAGTAGTTTGTGTTGTTCTCCTTAGCTTTTATGAGAATATTTTGGGCTTTTTGAGTTTTATCGTCTTTATTCAATTTTTTTTTGTTAGAATTGTATCAAACTTTTGTGATTTATTGCTTCGAGATGAATCGGAAAAATAAATCATTATGACTTTTATTCAAATATTTTTAGAAATATCAAAGATAAAGCACAAAAGACCAAAATATTTAGGTAAAAGTCAAATTTTTGTATTTTTTTAATCCCTCTTGTCAAGACAAATCAATAATCTACAAAAGTTTAGCGAAAAACTAATAAATACAATTTTTTTAACAAGTATACAACACACCCAAAAAGCCTAAAAAGCTAAGAGGAACAAGAATGACCAATCACAAAAATCATAATAGAGGCACGCTGGTTCTAAGGACTTAGAGTAGCTTTTCAATAGTCCGAAAATTTGTGACTTGGCTTTTTTTCCTCAATCTTTTTCGCCGAGCCTCGCAGGATATCTCTTGGTTTTATAAGAGGCGTTCATCCATTGCTCGATCGATGGTAGAAAATTACTTGATTGTGTTTTTTTCAAACAAGATCCCATTTATATTAAAATAGAAGATTACAACTGCAACAACGGAAAATACAACAAAGGTTCCAAAAGATCTGAACAAAAAAAAAAAAAACCAACGGAAAACAACAACAAAATATAAAGATCACGCCAAAATTGACAGCCACATTGATGGAGAACACGGTCTATTCGTAGATGTGGCCGGAGGAAGATGGAAAATTCTACTGGTAGCTAAAGTTCAACGTCCCTTCGTACGTACCACCGTAGTCGCAGTTGTTAGGCGCCATCACCACTGCTACATAAGAACCCACGGACCCGTTGCCTAGGCTGACCGGATTTGAGGGCTAAAAACCCAAACCTGAAAACCGGATATGGGCCACCAATTTACAAAAATGATGTGGTTGTCGGGGAACATCTCTCCTAACAATGAGAGTTTCGACCACCACTCAACCATAGCGGGGAGAGAGGAGAAGAGGGAGTCTGGGTGGGCGACTGAGAGGGAAGGAGGAAGGAAGAGATCAGTAGAGGGGAAAAATAAGCGGAAAAATCCAATTACCAGAGCCGTAACAACTTAACAACTGGTACATAGGGCGACCTTTCTCTCTCTCTAAAAATTCTTCACCTCATTTCCTCTCTTCTCAGAATAGGATTCCCCAAGGGGGGAAGGCGGCGCTGCCACCTCGCCAACCGCCCTACCCCCCCACCTCCTCTTCCTCTCTCTCTTCTCTCCTTCATTTCTCTCTCTCCTTACTCCATTTTCTTTCCTTTTTTTCTCTACTCTTTTTTTCTTCTCTTTTTCTCTCGTTTCATCTATTGTCATGGCGATGCTGCACTTTCTCCCTCCGACTCTTCCTCCCCCCATCTCGTCTTCTTCCACCTCCTTCTTCCTCCACCTCACTCTCTTTTTTTTCTTCTCCCACTTTCATTATGATCTCTCCTTCTCCCCTCTTTCCTTTTCGGTTTTGTTTATCGTTTCCATTTTGGCTATTTCCCGTCGGTCTTCATTGCTGGATGTTGTCGATTTCAGGCCTAATGGCGTTGCAGTTCTCGTTTGGGAGGGCGTGCTATGATTGCCGATTTGTGTTGAGCTTGTCCCATTAGGTGTGGGCTTGTCCCATTGAGTTTCTTGCTGATCGAGGGATTGGATCTCGGACTAGGTATAGAATTGTTCTTAACTTTGTTGGAAATTTGATGTTGGTCTCCTTGTTCCTATATGTGTTTGTAACAATTTCAAAGAGTAATAAAATCATTTTTCCATTCAAAAAAAATAGAGGGGGAAAGCAAGAAGGGGAGGCGAAAGGGTGGGGGTGAAAATACACACACTCTCTCTTTCTCTCTCTCTCTCTCTCTCTCTCTCTCTCTCTCTCTCTCTCTCTCTCTTTCTCTCTCTCTCTCTCTCTCTCTCTCTTGCTTACTGTCACAACCTTGCCTTCTAGTAAGGTTGAAAATCCTAAGCGTAAGGCTAGATCGTCGGTAGCATAATAACCGGAAAATCCGGGATCGTACCCACAGAGAATCGAAAATAGCTTAATTGGATTGTAGGTTTTATATGATGGATTTCAGCGTTTAAGACGGCCAACTTAGTTTTGCTTTAAATGGTAGAGAACTAAGGCAAAAGACTAGAAAAATGCTTTATGAACTAAAAGAGACAAGTCTAGGGATCGTTCATCCCTTGACAAAGGTCATCACCGGTTCTCGAATATAACTCAAACAAGAGACACGGCCGAGCGCTCTTGCTCGGAAGATTTAGCTTTAACGACTATGTTTATCAAAAGATGTGATTTATCGGAATTAAATCAACCTATTTTTGCTAATGTATCTAACACGTAGGAGGCCACGAGCCCTCAATATATCGTTTGCCAAGACCGCTTGACTAAACAACATACTAAGGAGTTAACACCCCTCGCTTAGACCAAAATGGCTAGGTTAACTTCATTCCAAAAACCATGATTTAAAGCCCAAGGGTTTGAGAACTACATAACCACCTAAGTCATTGGGAAAAAATAGCTCAAGACTTAGCCAAGAGACTACTCACACATATTGAAAAGACTAGAAATTATGTTAGGAAATAAAAACATGATTACCCGATAAAAACATAAATAAACTTGATTTATATGAAGATCCAACTAGTAGTTACAACATTAATAAACGAGAAATTAACATAAGACAAATACTTACTTGAGTTCTTAAGAAAATAACTTTGAAAACTTGAAAGACTAACAATGGAAAAACCTAGAGAGAAAACTAGAAACTTAAGCCTAAAATTACATATGTTAGAGAGAAAGACTTCCAACCTATATATACAAACAAATCCCTCTCTACAAAATATCTTAAAAACATACCAAAAGTAGCAACTATTCCATAAATGGAAGGTCCAAAAAGTAATAAATATCTAGCCGAAAGCTCGTAGTATCAATACGGATTAAGCAAAATATCAATACCACGCTGCTAAGTTAAAAAGGGTCATTTCCCCGTAAAGCTCCCATATCGATACGGCCTTAATCCGTATCGATACAAAAATCACTATCTTCTCAATAAACCAATGCGTATCGATACAGAATAAGGTTGTATCGATACAGGGAGGTTATCTCCAGTTCTACCTTCGCTTCAGCAGACAGGTCTCAGCAACTTTCACAGCTCCACATCACCTTATTTTCATTATCTAAACTTAAGTAAAGACTACATGTAAAACCTTTGTTTTACCTTTTTTTTACTTTAATTTATTTAATGAAAATAAGAAAATACCCCCCATTTGAAAACAATGGCATTATCGGAATTTCAAGATTCCAATTAAATCAAAATGTCAACCCCTCACTTTTAGTGTAAAATGAAAAATTGCACATTTTTCGCAAGAAAAAATGGCTCAAAACATGACCTTACTTTTTAAATAAAACCTTGCAACTTTGTAGTTATTCTTAGAAAAAATTCAAGGATCAATTACCGCCATTTTTAATCTCAAGAATCGATACTTTTTCTGAAAGTCATTTTTTCCATACTTAGACAGATTTTAAGAGGCCGACAGGGTCTTCGGGTACTTGGAAGCATTTGAGTCATCCATGGCATCAAAACACGCCTTATTTGCACGTTTTATCTGAAAATACTAAAAACACACTTTACGTATAATATCGAATAAAAGTTAGATAAATGCAAGTTAAAATAACATAAAACGGGACTAGTTGCACCAAATATCTACAATATTGGGTGCTCATCATCATCATCATCATCATCATCTCTCTCTCTCTCTCTCTCTCTCTCTCTCTCTCTCTCTCTCTCTCTCTCTCTCTCTCTCTCTCTCTCTCTATATATATATATATATATATAGATCCTATAACGGATCCTGCACGTAAGCATGGGCTTATCGTGCGAGACTCCTCTTTCCCGATCGAATTGTGACAATCCGAGCCGCTCAAAGTGACCAGAACGTGATTTTAAGGGTACGAAGGAGAAATCAACAAAAAAAACGATCGGGAAGAGTTTGAACCGAATAATTTTTTATTGAACGGTTCAGTAGAAAATTGCTCGAATCAAGCCCTTCCCGATCATTTTTTTGCTGATTTCTAGCGGATACCCTTAAAATCACATTCTGATCACATTGAGCAGCTCGGATCGTCGCAATTTGATCGAAAAAGAGGAGTCCCACATGGTAAACCTGTACGAGATCCCTCATTGGATCCCTCACTTTGGTCATTTTTTTAATTCAAATATACTCTAATAATGAGGATGAAAAAAGAAAATTAATTTTCATACTCCCCTTTTGTTCAAGTGTAGTTCTTTTTGTGTTCATTCATTTAAAATTATAAAACTAATCTTCATATATTTTTTTCTTCACACGTGAAAAGGATAATCATATAATTTCACATCACTACAAAATAAACAAAACAAAAATAGTGCATTTGGATAAAAAGGGAGTGGGAAAATCAGTTTCCTAATAACAATACTACTTATACTCTACTAAGAGGGTATTCGGACAAATAAGTCAAAGTAGCTTATTTTTCGTCCTTATTCAAATTTATTTCGTATCATTTGGTTTATCCTCATTTTCTTTGGGGATTATTGCATCCTTATGACGAGAGAAATCTAAAAAGTATAAAATTTTGATCGAAATCCAATATTTTCTGAATAAAAATAAAAAAATGACTTATTAATTTATTTTTGTTTTTATGTCAATTTATTTGTCACATTGTTCACAGGAAAGCCAATAACTTTTTTAAAAGAACAATCCCTAATTATATGAAAATTTCCACACACACAAAAAAGTGCATTTGTCTCTCTCTCTCTCTCTCTCTCTCTCTCTCTCTCCTACATGCTTTTTAATAGTTTTATCTCTCGCTAGAGAGAGAGAGAGATAATTGAACTGGTCAAAACCATAAAGCCTTGTCTTGAACTGTTAGGCATTTGTTCTTCGATCATGTCAAAAGTTCACAAAAGAAAAAGTCAACCCGCCAGACAAAAAGAGGTAGTAAAGCCAAACAAGAAAAGGTTTTCAATAAAAATTCTTGAATCTAGACCGTAGGACGGGTGACTAAACGCCCCCAGGCACGAATTCTTATCGGGAATCGACGGTGGAAATTGGGAAGACGTGTATGGTGAAAGAATCAAAATGTAAGAAGCAGCTGCACTGCAGTAGAAATGCATGTAGAATTGAAAATTTCAATCCCATCAAATCAATCACGTTTTCCTTTTGTTTAATTTAATAATTTGATTTGTTTGTTTATTGAACCGTTCGATCGGTAGGACCCGACGGAGTATTGTGCAGTCCTTTTTGAGTTCCGAACAAATGATACTCGTATCAATAATGATTCTCACACATATATTTTTACACATATCTTACACATACGTTTTTATAGGGCCCATATCGGAGTCCTACAAAATGATTCGAACCGCTCATCTTTTTTAAAATATTTTTTAGAGGGTTTCTGTAAAAAATCAACTCCAACGGATATCGGTAAGGGCTTTTTCATAAATTGTAGGACGAATCATTCTGTTTTACACTACGAATTCTAAAAAAACCCTTACCGATATCTGTTGGAGCTGATTTTGTACAGGAACCCTCTAAAAAATATTTTTAAAAAGATGAGCGATTTAGATCATTTTGTGGGACCCCGATATGGGCCCACAAAAACGTATGTGCAAGATATGTGCAAAAACGTATGTGCAAGTAGCATAGTTGTACTCGTATATCAGAAAGTCTACACATACATACATTTTGTATACAGATTTTGCACAGATTTCGTTGTGAAGTTCATTATGGATTCTACATAAATTATCCGAGCCGTTCATTAAATGTAAAATATTTTTTCAAAGGCTCCCGTAAAAAATAATCTCAATCCAATTTCTATAGGTACTCGATCCAAATATAACTTTTCATTATCCAGAAATCTAAATGAAAATTTAGATGGTTGGATGAAGCATCTATAAGTATTGGATTGAGCTTATTTTTTACAAAGACCTTTGAAAAAATGTTTTACTTTTAATGAACGGCTCAGATGATTTGTATGAGATCTGTAGTGGGCCCCATAATGAAATCTGTGCACAGATTGATGCGTGTGTAGCACAGTTCATGATATATATAAGGCGTCCATTAATTTAAATTACTATTTGAGTGTCTCCAAAAAAAAAATTCAACTCATTTAAATAAATTTAAATACTGAGTACTATTCAATTGAAACCTTTCAATTCGTTCCGAATGAAAAATTAATCAACCATTAACAATTATTTGATTGAGTTAATTTTTATCATTGCCACTTGGAAAGTATTTTAAATTCAATGAACAATAAAGATCTTTTGTCAAGGACCCGAAATTGAGCCTCACAATGCATTTGTGCATAATCTATGCTCAAAGAATTTGTACCCATTAACATGGGCGCACATTTTATGTACACCAAATATTCATTGAATTGTGTGAATTCTATCTTAAAAGTATTCCAACACCAAATATACATTGGATTGTTTTAACCAAAACGAACGGCTGCGATCATTTATGTTGGACTAAGATAGAATTCACACAATCCAATGTATATTTGGTGTGCCGTTCGTTTTGATTAAAACGTATTTTTCAGAGTTTCAGTAAAAATTCAAGTCATTCGAATATCAATAAGACTTTGATTGATTTTTGTACCTTAATTTGCAGGAAAAAAAAATTGAATTAATTGATAAGCTCATACAGATATTCGAATGTGTTAAATTCTTTTGTAAAGTTCCTGGAAATAATTTTGTAAACAAATAAATGACTCTGATCATTAGCGTGGAACCTATCCTGAAATGAGTGCGACACAATCTGATGCTTAACTTTTCTTTTCGTGTTGTTACGGAGAACATGTAACATATAGGAGTACTAGTGATTCTAATTGCATAGTGCCGCCCCTTAGCAAATTCATGGCTCCGCCACTGGTCATTGGAGAGCCTTTTTCAATCAAGCATAAATATTTATATGAATGGGGGCAAATATTTGACTAATAGGAATGGCAACCGTTCAATTTTTTCAAATTCAAAACCAAAATTATAACCGCTGTCAACCTACCAATTGCTGCAAGGATTTTCTTCAAAAATTTTAAATATCTATATGAATTTTGAAAAATAGCATAGTGTGGGAATGAATCAAAAAAAAAATCAGGAAGGAATGAATCGAAGAAAAATCAGGAGTGAATGAGGAGTAATGTTTGATAGGTCATGTGTGTTGGTGAGTTTATTAAATGCTAGACACAAAAGATTAAAGTAGGGGTAAATTTGTTTAGCACGTAAAAGTTAATCTCTTTTCTTTTTTTCTTTTGAAATCAGGCAATTCATTCATTCATATCTAAAGGCAAAGATTACATCGCAATATACAGGAATGCACCAAATTACTTAATTCGAGACACGAGTTACTGCATAAAGCACGCTAGGCTACAGACTCAAGGATACCCTGCAAAAGCAGCCAACACAAGTGTCCACATAAGAATCCCGTCTGGGACTAGGCAAAGAGATACTAAATGGAATCCTAGCACAAATCATTAGACAATAAGCACAGATGTAATCACAACAACAACAAATACAAGCGAGAAGGAAAAATTTGATCCTAAGGACAAGCCCCAATGGCCGCCAGCCAGAACTGGACCTGGTGACCCAATCCAGAGCTGTGGAGTCCTCCGAGGAGGGCTCCGAGGCAAACCTTCACTGCCATAAAAAGGTTCCGGGAGCTAAGGCCGAGGCAACACCGAGGAAGATCTCCGGCAGGCCAAACGCGCCCACGGCAACCGAAGAACAAACATACCCAACCGCTAGATCTGTTGTTGACCAACAACCAAAACAGGGAGAAACGTAACCGACCAAACAGTAACGATACTATTCTTGGAAAACCTCGACACAACCACCACCTACCACCGCTGCCACTGCCGGAAGAACCCTAGAACATGACCACCACTGACGTTGCACCACCGAAACTCTCTACTCTGACCAGACCACCGAAACCCTAACTAAAATTATTCTCCCACCATCCAACACCCACCAGATCTAGAGCACTAGACCGATGCAACCCAGACTGGGGAGACCTAGCCGGTAGAAATCGAGCCAAACAGCCGAAAAAAAACAGAAAAAACAAAAATAAACCTAACCCCATCAGAGCCTAACCCCAAACCGTCGTTATTACCTTCGCCGACAGCCACTAGACTCTGGATTCTGGGAAGACAAGATGGAGCCGTGACGAATCTAGCCCACAGGTCACACCGGTCGGAGGTCGGAACACCCGAAATGAGGTCACCATGAACACAGCAAACTCATGCTCCCAAACTGTTGAGAAGATACACCGACGGAGAAGAGAGAGGAGGAGGAGGGGAAAAGGAGAGGAGGGGAGAGGGTGAGGGGGGAGGAGGAGGCAGTGGTTCCCCTCCCCCAAAACCAGATCTGATTTGGGTCTCTCTTTTTTTAGAGAGAGAGAGAGAGAGAGAGAGGGGGAAGTTAATCTCTTCAAATGTCATACTTCTAGTCTTACATTTCCCATAAAAATCAAGCCAAATGAGAGAATTATTATGTACTTAACATATGCCTTGGAGGCATACATTAACAAAACCCTTGTATAAATTTAGTGCACACCAAATAGTCTCCTTTGTTGGGCTATGCTAAAAAATGTTTCTACCAGTTTGAATTTGTCCACATATTCTCACCGACGTACCCCTAACATTTACTACTCCGTGTACCTTATCGTTAATTATCGAGATTAACGATTGAGATGCAACTATTTTTTGCATAGACAGGATCCTTTAAGCAAATGCTTTTTCTTTAAATCAGCCTTTAAGCAAATGTTTGTCTCCTTTCATTTTGTACTCTAAGAGTAGTAGTAACAATCTTGATACAATCACATACAAACACTTACGTAAAGTGACTCACATTTAAGAGACTAGAGTTGGCCTTTTGCTAAAACTCATGTTGCGGCGCTTTAGACGTCTAATATATATTTTTTAATTTTATAGGCCATTCCTATATTTTTATCCCTTACAATAGTACAATAAAAGAAGTCCATTTTTTATTTTTGTTTTAGACCCTCAAAAAGTGAATGCCAGCTTTGCTCACATCCATGTGGGGTGCCATTACACACCTTCAGTGTGTGTGGGGCCTACATGTGATATGAATGAGTTATTAGGCCATGTTTCCACTATTTTTTTCTCTACAATTTATTGCCTTAATAATTTCCACTAAACTATAACACCCAACAAATTCTCTTCCTCCAAAATCCAAAGTACTACAAAAAGTTGAATCATGTGAACCGGGTCGTCCATCTCAGCAATGAATGATTTTGATATGTTTGCTATCTTTGATCGGTAGTAGTTAACTTCCTGTGAGGATCATGCGAAGATTTTCATAGGATTTGGACCGTCCATCTCGAAAATCAATAGTCCAGATATGTTTATTATTTTTGATCGATAATAATTAACTTTTACAGGTCAAAAATAACAAATATATCCGAACCATTAATTGCCGAGATTTACGGTCTGGATGAAAATCCTCACACGATCCTCACAAAAAGGAACTACAAAGTAATTACAAGAAATTGTCCAGCGGAAATGCACTGCTCTGCAAAAGTTTGTCCTTATTTTATTTTTCGCATTTGTTTGTTTTGCGTCAAATTTTTTTGAATTATTAATTCGTCTCAATGATGAGACAAATTAGAATAGTAAAAAAAAAGTACTTTTGCTCAAATATTTTGCAAAATATCCACTTTTAAGCCTCAAACTTTTTTGGGGGGCTAAAAAGTGGTTATTTTTCAAAATATTTGGATAAAAGTATAAAAAAAATTACTTTTTTGAATTTCTCTCGTCGAGACAAATCAATAATCTACAAAAAAATTGGCGAAAACTAACGAATGCAAATTTTTAAAAAAAGAAAAAAACCTTCAAAAAATGCTTTTAGCTAAGTAGAACACCAGTTATTGTGTGTTTATGCATGATTATAGAATTATGGTTGGAGGTCCTGGAGCATTTGCGGAACGATGTTGATGGCATTGGCATGTCGCTAGTAGTAGCATTTGTGTTTAGGGCTTAGGCATTCCTTTTGTAACCCAAATAAAAAAAATTAAGGAAAATGACGGTCAACGACGTGTTTTAATAATTAATAATTAATATCCGCTAAGGATATTTTCAGTATTAACAAATGTTATCAGCATGTCCTTGGCGGATATTAATTATCAAAACACGTCACGGGCTGTTATTTTTCTGAAATTATGGTTGGTAATAGTAATTGGATCCCAACTAATAGCAGTGTAATTGTCTTTTCAAAATTAATCGAGATGTGCATACGTATGTTAGCCCAACCGAGTTTTCGGAAAGGATTACGTAGGAGTACTCTATAGCAATTTGGCCGCTCTACGACCAAGTAGAGACGGTGCCGACTATTGAAAAACTAGTAGAAAAGACACACAGAGACAGACCGAGAGAGGAATTTAAGAGACACGGTCAGAGGAGGTGGAGGAATTCCAATCCAGTTACGTACAAGAAACTTTTGGGAATGGCTTTTGCTATTATATTTGAAAATGCTAAACTCTGCCGGAGGATATTAATAAAGAGTGCATTAATATTTTAAAAACAATGTATTGATACTTGTGAAAAAGTAGGATGTTTTCGCAAAATAGTTTCTTGACTTATTTTTTTTTCCTTTATTTAAAAAGAATTCGCGTTTTTTAATTTTGCATCAAGTTTTTTTGAATTATTGTTTATCTCGATAAGAGAAATTGAAAAGTAAAAAAATTGTGATCAAAACTTAACGTTTTTGAATAAAAAAAACAAAACCAACTATATTATTAGCCAAAACACTAAAATCCGTGAGATATTAACTAGTGCATGTCCGTGCCTGCTTGAAGGCACGGCTCGAACAATAAGCACTCGCAAATAAATATTGAACTCGCATGCAATGTATCAACCCATTGTCCAAACAAATTCACCAATGAAAAAACAATAACCCATCATATCAAAAATAAAAAGTTTTGGTAACCTTGGTACTCCCGGTTCACAACTATCATCTGCTCCTATAACAAAAAAACATCAGTTCATAAGGCGCTTCACGAATAAATCAATTTTCATTAAATATGTTCAATAAGCTAATTGAAAAGGAACATATTCTAGTTGGATAGCATATCATTTTAATCAAATACAAAATCACATACTCCAATACATTACCTAGTCATTTTACTTTATTACAAAAAAATAGAAGGAGACAACTCTGAGTCGCTAAGATATACAAACCCCCTTTTTTCTTGATATCCTTCACAATGCCTTTGGAATGGTTAGTCTCCCATACTTTCGGGTGGCCTGATCTTGCTTTTAAATAGATTATAAGGACTTCAAGCTCTCATTGATGAGTGGGGAGGAGTTGCCAACTCATTGTCTAGATATGCTAATGTTACCCTACAAAAGGCCTACATAGTGCATATCCACACCTCCTTATAGATCAACAGTTTTAGCCTTCAGCACCAACCTTGCCGGCTAGATCAATTCAGTCGCCCAGCCCTAATCCCCCCCAACTCCTTTCTATCTGTCACAAACCTCCAATTCCATTCCTCGCCCATCCTCCTACAGTAAAACCTCAACTTTATCAACAACCCGTAGTAAAAGGTTTTATCTAATCCTTGAATAAAGGGAATGCGACTGCACAAATATAGGGTCCAACTCCCACAATGAATGAGAAGTCCTAGCAATAACACAACAATTGAGACTTGTAATGCTAAGACGATTGTGATTGCATGAAAAAATATGCCCGTTCATGGTTTTTTTATGATTCCCTCGATTAAAGTAAATTGTTCTTATGTGCTGAAAATGGTGTATATAAATGCTGAAATCACTGTTTTATCGCGGGAACTGATAGTACAAGCTGGAATTTTGGTTTAGTAGCTAACTTTTACAAGCTGAAATCACTGTTTTAGTAGCTGGAATTTTGGTTTCTCGCACGCTGAAAATTTGTAATTGAAAGCTGAAATTAAGGTGCTCAAAATATTCTTTATGTGCTTAATTTTCGTCCAAATATTGAATATGCTACTAAGGCTGTTGCTATTTGTATTGGAGGTTGCTAGCTGAGCTGTTGTTGGACACTGGATAATCATTTGGTTGCTATAGTTTGTGTGTTTCTTCTGCCTATACATGGGAAATGTCCATGGTTTTGTTTTTGTAGAACATTAGAGGCACCGCCACACTGGGCACCAAAATGTGTGTTTTTTGGGAAAGTTTATTTTTTAGGCCAAAATCGGTTGCCGGTTGGTAATGTGTATATGAAAATCGATGGCACAACACGGCACGGCACAACACACGATTAAGTAAACGAACCGGGCCGGGCCGGCTCGACCCTACAAAAAAGGCACGGCACGACATGACACGATTAATTAATTGCACAGGCATGACACGACATAATTTTAAAAAGACACGGCCCGACAAAGCAAAATGGCCCACCACGGCACGCCACGCCACGCCACGACACAATGAAGTAAACGGACACGATACGAAATACGATTGACACGAAAATAAAATGGCACGGCACGACACGACATGCACGTTTGACACTCCTAAATTGAGCCATGGAGAAAATCGAACTTTATACTAGTTGTACAGTAGCAGCGAAGTTTGACAAAATGGTCAATCTACAATCCATACTTGATAGTAGGAGTAACCATTTTGAAATTTGCAGAGGAGGACTATTGCCAGCAGAAAAGACAATTCAGTACTCCAGTAGTAGGAGTATTTCAAATTTTGACTTGTACTAGCAGTAAAAAATCTATTGGAAGTTGGGGTGGAGTGAGTAGGGAACAGAAAAGCCTTTATGAAGGTGGGCCTGGTGGCAGATAGGGAATGATGAAATTCCTGCACAATGGAATGATGCACTGCGACAGACCCAGTCCCTATCTCTCCCTCAATAAAGTCCAACATAACCCAAAGGGATATACTGGTCTCCTTTCCAATCAAGTGGAGTACTACTAACGCTCCGTTCCGAAACGTAAAATAAATATTTATTTTTAAAAAAAATAATTTTAAACTCAAAAATAATATATTTACGTAAATAATTTTTCTATCAATATGAATCTTGTTTAATAGATCTCATCAAAATTTTTAATACGATGCCAAAAAAATTTTAAACTGTTTATTTTTTAAGAATATTTCTGAAACGGAGCCTAAATCAACCTAGGTTTGTTTTGAAATCTCAAAATTTCTTGCTTTCATTTTTAATAAATTTTCTTTCTCTATTTTTTGAACGGTACAGATTATTGGTGTGAAATCTAAAATTGGACTTTTCACTTGACATATGTACAGTTTCGGTACACCCAAGCTTGGTTCCCCTAGCATTTTCTGAATTTAAGTCAAAATTGTTTAACAATTAATCATGTCTTATTTGGATTGATTTTTGAAATTTTTTTTAAAAAATAATAGGAGTAATAAGTGGAAGGACATAGAGAGAGAAATATTGAAAGTAGAAGAATTTAGGAAAAATTTAAGGAGAATTTTTTGAAAAATTCTATTTGAGAAGCAAACCAAACACAACGTAAACAGTTCAAATTATTCATGTGTGATCTAAAAGTGGGCTTCACTTACCATATGAACATTTTCGGTACCTACTCTTAGCATTTTCAATCAACAAACGAGGGGCTGTAAAAATTTGTAGTAGTTATTATAGAGAGGCCTCTAAAACATTAGTAATAATATTCATTCAAATCGATTGGATAAATGTAGTGTGGGGCCAAGTAATAAAAAAAAATTACTTTAAGTAGGTAATCAGCGAACAAACTAACTGTGACTAACTCAGTTGACCAGGACTATTGCATCTTATTCGGAGATCGAAAGTTCAAATCTTCTTACTTGTGTGTGGATGTTCTTTCCTTTGTATTTGTTGGGGTTATTTATCCACTCGATGGAGCTTGTAGTTGATTTAGGCTTATTATAGTGCTTGTGGTTCATTTGATGGGCTTATTTATCTTTTGGTTCAGTTGTTGGGTTTAATTATTTCGTGAAGTTTCACACAATAGACGTCGTGTCCTATGGTTTGAACTTTGTACTTCATATAATGAATACTCCGAGTAGTGCTATGTGTACATATGCTATGTACATACCATATACATATGAGTTTTGTGTCCACAAATATAATTCGAATCGTCCATTATTTTTAAATATTTTTTTATGGAGCCCTATAAAAAATAAACTTAACCCGATATCGTTAAGGTTTTTTTCTGAATTTGGAGGGGCGAAATTGAGCAGTTAAGTAATTTTGCCCCAACAAATTCAGAAAAAATCCATACCGATATTGAGTGGAGGTGATTTTTTTACAGAGTTTCATAAAAAAAAATATCTCTATTATAAAACAAAAAGGTGTGGGGATATATTGTTGTAACGGCTTAGATTTGTTTAATCTAAGAGTTGATGTGTGCTCTTCAACTCTCTTAAGAAAGTGCCCATAATCTTTCAAATATTTTTCAAAAATGCCATCTCTTTTTTTTACCCAATTTCTGTCGACATTGGCATAATAAAATAAATAAATCTAGCTCCTGTCGTTTGGGTCCTCCCTGGCCGCCTCTCTCTCTCCTGTCATCTTTCAATCCTCACTGAGGTCTACAAATTCCGTCGGAAGCTAGGCCAAGAAACATTCCTTTCAATTATCAAAAAAAAAGAAATATTCCTTTGAAATTTTTGATTTATTCAGGTGAAACTAGTTGAAGAAAGCTGAGTGAAAGCTGAGCCAAGAAAATTCCGTGAAAGCAAAGGTAATTGGTCTAACAAATAAACCATGTTTTTGAAAGTTGTGTGAAACATTCCTTTGGGATTTTTTTGAGAGTTTTTGATGTCTGTTTCTTTCCAGTGTGCAAGTAGTGGTTAAATTTCAATTTAACTACTATTCCAAGTGGAATTTGTGCATGTTTCAAGTGTTTAAGAATTTTCGGTGATATTTTTGGTATGGGTGGATAGATGTGTTGTTAAATGTTATACATAATCGAATTTTATTATTTTGACTCCTCGTAACATTCTATTTTGAATGATAGTTTAATAGTGTAGTCTGCGCTCAGGTCCATGTGTTTTCAAATCCGTCTTTTTCTTTTTCTCCATTCTTTTTTCTGTTATCATCGTGTTGCTCGTGCCTACATGGATAGAAATTGATGCAAGTCTTGGCAGAAATTAAATTTCAGAATAATAACTCCCACTACAAGAAATTTAGGATCTAACAACGGTTTTTTAGCAACGGTTAAAAAAACCGTTGCTATAGATGGTGTATAGTAACGGTTTCCAAAACGTTACTAGAAACAGGACTATAGCAACGGTTTTCATGGGACCGTTAGTATATTACAACACTATAGCAACGGTTTTCATTAACCGTTGCTAAAAACTGGACTATAGCAACGGTTTTCATTAACCGTTGCTAAAAACTGACCTTTAGCAACGGTTTTCAAAAACCGTTGCTATAAACCGGTCTATAGCATCGGTTTTCTTTAACCGTTACTAGAAACCGGATTTAAAAAAAATGAATTAAAAAAAACCGGTTAGTATAGTATAAATATTAAAAGGTGTATAATTTTTCACAATTTATTGGCTAGCACAGTTGGTTCGCGCACGCGCGCGCACACACGAGGTCGAAGGTTCGATTCTCAGGAGGAGCAAGAATATTTCGCCCGCCACGTGGGCCGCCACACGGGCGCCACGTCAGCGCCACGTGGGTGCCACGTAGGCGCCACGTGGGCCGCCACACGGGTGCCACGTCAGCGCCACGCGGGCGACATGTGGCTGCCACGTCAGCGCCACGTGGAGGCTTACGTCACACAGTGGTTGATTTTTAAAAAAATGAAAATTGGCTTTAGCAACGGTTATAACCGTTGCTAATGAAACCGTTGGTAAAAAAAAATCTATACCAACGCTCATCAAAACCGTTGCTATACCTCTACAGCAACGGATATATTGCAACGGTTTGGCTGAACCGTTGGTATAGCCTAAACGGGTCTCTACCAACGGTTTTTGGGTTTTTTGGCAACGCTTTCGACCGTTACTATAGAACGATTTTCTTGTAGTGTCCATTGGTACATAATTTTCAGCAAATTGAGTCAATTCCAATTGAAGTGAGTACTGCCGTAGGCACGGGCAAACACTATGCCTCCAGTGATCACTTACATTAAGGTATTTCAACAAAAACCTAAGTTCTCTGTAACTTTTTTCGATAGTCTGTTTTTTTTTGTCACGGTCCGAATTAATTTTTTTTACTCTTTATATGGTTAGTTTATGGCGTTTGATAACTATTGGTGATGAAAGTTACATTGAGATTTTTGATTTTTGGGTTCTAATATGTTTTTTCATTTCTACAAATAAGTTTAATGTATGTGGTGGGGAATCTGTAGTAGTGCTATTTTAACTTTTTTACTTGGTGTTTATTGGGATTCCATAAACAAATTGATAGTTCTTTGTAACTAACTTAAAAGTTTAGTTGGGGGGAATGCCGAAAATACAGGTAATTCTCTTTTGTGCCACTAAGAAGAGGATCACATACTACACACTAATGAATTGATTTAATATTTGAGCCACTAGCTAGCAAGTGTCATAGGCACAGACAATTTCAACTGGGATGCGTAGTGCTGTAGGTACGGACAAACACTAGTTTTAAAAATAATAAACGGTTCAACTCATTTTTGTGGGACCCAAAATGGGTTCTGCAAAATCCATATGTACATGGTATGTACATTCCAATATCTACTAATAACTTTATGGATTTGCACTCTATTTTTTACTGATAGCATTCCACTTTGTTTATGAAATTATTACTCCCTCCGTTCATTTTTTTGTGTCTAGTATTTCATTTTGGGCTGTCCCTTAATAACTGTCCATTTTGTAAAGTTAGGGGGGGTAAAAGTTGATGTATTGTCTATTTTGTCCCTAAAAGTAGATTTTGTTTTGAAAAGTTAGTGAGTAAAAGTGTAATGATGATGGGTAAGTAGGAAAAGTGGAGGAAAAAGTTGATGTGAAAGTGTAATAATGATGTCTTTTTAATAAGTTGGAATTACGAAGCAGGACACTTAAAAACGGACTGAGGGAGTAGTAATTTCACGTTAAAATTGGAGCACTATCAGTAAAAAGTGGAGTGCGAAAATCAATGTCTTAACTTTATTGTTGTTTTAAGTACAGAAGGTCTACGGCCACCTAAGGCAAAATGCGGTGGCCGGCTACCGCACGTGTTGACGGCCCACTTCGGGCCCCGCATGGACCATCCGAGCCGTTCAATAATTTCAAAAAAAAATTGAGTGAGTCACGCATGAAATCAGCTCAATCCGATATGTGTAGGTGCTAAGATCAAGCTTTTCATCTTTGGAAAATCCGAAAACCAATCTTTCTATTTTTTCCGATTTTCTAAAGATGAGAAGCTCGATCTGAGAACCTACATATATTGGATCGAGCCGATTTCTGTAGTGACCCACTCAGCTTTTTTAAAAAAATTATTGAACGGATCGGATCGTCCGTACGGAATTCAGAATGGGCTCCAAATGACATGCAGTGACCGGCCACCGTATTTTGCATGCGGTGGCTGTAGTCTTTCTGTTTTAAGTAACAGGGAAATGCGGGGTGGGTCCATCGAGGACGCCGGAGTAGTATAAATTTTGGCGTGTTGGGTGAAAAATCTGGAGAAGTGTGCGGGTACAGGGGGGAATAGAATAGGAATGGGAATAGTGATGTTCAGAATCAGATATTCTCAGAATCACAATCTTTGCTGAAAACAGATCCGTATTGATCCCGATGAGATGATGAAACAAAACAGTCTGGGGATTAGCCGCTTTTTGACTCATCCATAATTATAGTAATTCCGACCCTACTACTTGCTAGGCTAGCTAGTACCACTACTTCTTTCTGGCTACGGGCACGGGATCCCTGGCTAGGCTAATACTCCGTATATAACATGTCTGCTCTGCTGATGTAGAGAGAGAGAGAGAGAGAGAGAGAGAGAGATAGAGCAGAGAGACGGGGGTAATAACAGCAACAGTCAATTTTAAGCAGAGAGGGAGAGAGAAAATGTTGGAGACAAGAAAAGATGGAAATTAGTTAGGCAGCCAAGAAGGAAACAAAAGCCAACAAAATTCTCCATGTACTCAAAGATTAGTTCGATTGGTTAATGGGTTCAATTTTCACGTAATTAATCAATGTTATATTTTCAGGGTCAAATTGCAAAAAAATAATTTATTGTGAATTCTCTATTTTCGACATAAATAGTCTGCTTTTGATCGGATAAGAAAGGAGATTAATCGATGTGCGCGTAAGATGATTCGGACATTTTGACTGTCAAAGAAAAGAAGAAGGTAATTCTATCTCCTTTATGACAAAAAAATACGTAGTTAATTCTCCATTTGGTTGAAAAAAAATGAGACTACGTTTTTATGAAACTAAATGGACTACATGCTAAAGGCAACAGTCAAATTGTTTTTGTTAAATAACATTTTAGTTGATGTATGTATCCTATCTAAAATTTGTAGAAACATGAGCTTTACTCCATTAATTTTTGAGAAAACGCACCCATAGTATAATCTTCCTAAATTAAGGATATGTGATCTACATCGTTCATTTGAGAATGTAAGTATAAAATGCCAATGAGTGCACCTTTTTTGGCTTAATAATTAAGCCACACTATTTATTTTTATTCAATTTTGCGTTAATTTTTTATTTGTCAATTTTGCATTAATTTTTTTTATGAGATATTAGTTTGTCTCAACGAGATGATTCTAAAAAGTAAAAATTATGAACCTAACTATTTTTTTTCCATAAAAGATGAAAAATAATTGAAAAAGTTTGTCTATTTAAATTTTTTTTTGTCTTTAGTGAACTTTAAGATTTTGATCGTAATTATTTACTTTTCGTTGAGATAAATTAATAATTCACAAAAAATTGGTACAAAACTAGCAAATGTGAAAAAAATTAAAGGAAGACAAAAAAATAAGTTGACTTAATTACAAAGCAAAAACAAGCATGCGTAAAATTCGTAAATATTAATGCACAATGTATCAATTTTTTTGAAATTAGTGGTTAAATTTATAGTTTTACTTTTCTTTTGCATTATGATTTACCATCCATCCTGATAGTTAGCAAGACTGGATATAAAATCTAAAAACATCTTTAAAGAAGGTAAAAAGTTTATTCTTTATTTTTCTTATAAAAAAAAAGAAAAATTGAAATTGGGGGACAGGGAATCCTTGTCCATGAATAAAAACAGTTACAAGTGTTCATGGCTCATCTCAATAGGTACAAAGAGCTCATTTCTCCTTTATGAAAAATAGCGAAGATTTAGACGAATGAAATCAAATAGAGCATTATTTCAGAATTGGGTTGCTGCATGAATTTATATCTTTATTTATTTCAGAATTGGGTTGCTGCATGAATTTATATCTTTATTAAGTTTTGTCGAGGGCATTTGAGCAAAAAATAAAAATAAAAATAATTCAATCAGGGAATGTCATGTTCCGTGATATGAAAAAAATCCTAGACCTTATGGAAAATGCTACATTTATTGTCAGTTTTTTGTTTACCCGCCTCAGTGTTACCAAATTGTAATGATACCATTCCTCCTAATTACTGCATTTGTTAATCTATTATAAGCACGTCCAAATCACTCCATTAGTGAATTTTCCTTAAACTTTCATTTTTTAATTCCTGAAAGTTGTTTGAAATTGTGCCTTTTACTACTTATTGAAAATATAGATGTGTACATTCTTCCTTCCTATAACGATCGATTTCGTGCGTAAAAATGCATTGTTGTCCTACAACTTGAAAAAAAAAACAAAAAACTCTTTTCTGGAGTTCCATTGGGTAAGTAAGCTATTCATCCTTGTTATTCGAGACCGTATTTCTAACCGTACGTATTTGCAACAATAATAATAAAGACAAAAAAGATGCTGTTTCAAAAAATTTCATCTTTAGTAAAAATTAAAAATTCTGCTTTTATAACTAACTTTTTTTTATTTTTTATTTATAATCTTTTAGACTTTTTATCGAGACAAATAATTAATCTAACAAATGCATCATAAATATAAGATCTAGAAAAGATGGAAAAAAAAAAAACACCGAAAACAAAAATATAGGAAGAAGAGGCCTTAATTAATTACCGTATCCAAATGTGATACCATTCCACCAACATTCAGATCATCGGAGCGAGATCGGGGTGGGCCCCAAAATTGGGACAGCAGCCCCCCCGCGTCCCATTAGGAGGGAGGGGGGCTGCTGTCCCCTTAGGGGCTGCTGTCCCCGTATTCGGGGCCCACTCCGGTCTCGATCCGATGATCGGAAACGTTCATTTCGTAGAGCTCGTCGAGTATAACAACTATGCAAAAAATCAACGTAATTGGATATCATTAAGTACTTGATCGGAACCTTTTTATTTTAAAAAGAATGGATCCGAAACACTGGATTAAATCCACTGTAACCCATGGACTAAGAGTTTTATGGGCTCCGATCAGGTACTTAATGATATCCAATTAAGCTGATTTTTTTTGCGTAGTTGTTCTACTCGACGAGCTCTACAAAGTGAACGATTCAGATTATCGGAGCGAGACCGGGGTGGGCCCCAAAATTGGGGCAGCAGCACGCTGCTGTCCCCTCGGGGACAGCAGCCCCCCGTGTCCCATTAGTTGCAGCGTCTCTCGTAAATTTGGTCAAAATTAAGGATCATTTTTAGAAATTCAGCTTTTGTGGAGGAGCACTTGTACGTACATTAATTAATCACTACAAAGGAATGCTAGTCAAATACTCCTTCCTACCGAGCTAGAAGCCAGGAAGCACACATGCATATATGCATATATAGTATTCCGTATTTAATTTATACCACCACCACCACTACTACCACTACTAAGATTTATAAATAACTAAAGCTTGACTATAACTCTGTATTTGATCACATGCTTGGACCCAACTCCGAAATTCCGCTTAATTTTTTAATAAATGAAGTTCCTTCCTCTTTACTTTATTACTTTATCAATTATAGTAGTATTATATACAACAAACACAAGCACAAACGCATTAATTACACATATATTCACATTTTTTAGTGGGTTTCACACACACTGTAGGTGTAATAGATGTGGTCTCCAATATAAAATGTTAGTGAATTTATGTAAGTGTTTGTGATTGTAGAATGATTGATTAGTATGTGAATCGAATATACATACAAATCTACTATTTTGGGTAGGTCGACTGATTCGATGTGTGCAAAACACCATTTTAATGTAGTCTTCTATTACCATGATTGTAGACCAAATTTATTGAACTAGGCTCGGCAAGTGGCCAGAAAAGATCCAACTGTACCGCTTGTAGTTCTCGACAAATAGCCGAAAAGCTGTTTCCTTAATTTACTTCATCGGCATTGAGTAACGCTATACCACATACATACATTTGGGTATGTACATTATGCACTCTTTGATTTCATAATGTTTATTTTTATTTTTTGAAATATAAATTCATTGCCAATATCGAATAAGGATCCAGAGGATTAATTTATAGAGAAACTACACAAGCAAGGGACATCACCCCGTGAACAAGCATCGAAATCTCCAAAAACCAAAACACTGAACTACATTAAGCACAAGGAAACGGTAAAGGCCAGAGCGGGCTAACTTACGAGACGACGGTATCTGTCAAGCCGATAAGGGGATGTTGCCATTGTTGGGTCATTACAATCCCTGAAGTATCGGGCGAGGAAGAAAATCACTGAGGAGCAGCCACTCACGAACACCGCCGGCGACCACACCTATTGCCGGTGATGCCGAAGCAACCCAAACACACGATGAGGCCCTATGGAGAGAACCAAGTTGGAAGCACAAAACAAACCCTAGACTTATTAGCCCACCACCTCACCCTTTGGATCTGGGGGAAACCCAGACCGGAAATAGAACCGGACAGGGGAGACCAATCGGTGGATACCCTAACCTAATGAAAACTCCCCCCCCCAACCGCACATCTTATTGACTCACCGCTGGCCCTAGGACATTAAATCTGAAGACAACAGAAGAGGTACTAGTCTATGAGCCACCGTGTGCCGGACACGTTGCTGCTAAAGGGCTCTCCTCGCTGGATCTACATAAACCGTCGCTCCAAACTGAGAAACTAGGAAACCCAGGTGGTGCGTAGAGAGAGAGGCGACGAGGGAAAAAGAGGAAGAAAAAACTGAGAGACAGAAGTTAGGGAGGGGGAGGTGGAGATGGCCCCCCCCCCCCAACCCCCAAAAAAAAAAAAAAAAAAAAAAGAAGAAGAAGAAGAAGAACCCTAGAGCTTTTCATAACGTTTATATGTTATGAATTTTTATGTAAATATTATAATCTTTTTATAAATTTGAGGCGATTCGTGTACACCATACATCAAAATATATAATAGTACTACTAATATATATTGTAGCACTTCTCTTTTATATTTTGTTTCCGCAAGAGAAAAAAAGGAGATCGTTGTTATGAAGGCCAACCAAACCAACGTTATGTTTTCTAATAAACTCAACTCCGACTAAACTTCTTGTAGGAGTTCGATTTGACAGGACCTTGACTGTGGTCTGGGTCTGGCTCTTTCCTTCGCCGCTCCGTGCTCCTGTAGCCTGACCTACAACAAGTCACTAGGGCTGTCGTTGCCCAGTGATCCTCCGACGATCAAGTTAGATATAGGGAGAAGTGTATAAGTCTAAGGTTAGGGTAAAATGGCATACCTCTCTAGGTTAGAGTCCCTTTGTATTTATAGATCTTGCTTTGCTTGGCTTTCAAGCTAGCACGTGGAGGATACGCTAGGGTAACCGCCTCCGACGACGTCATAGGTGACGTAGGGGATAAGATAGTTACGGAGCACATGGCTAGGTCAGACCCCAATGATTACCCTCTTGGTGTAACCACATGGGACCCTCATGGAATAACCGCTTCCTTCTGGCGGCCCCGGGTAGTCTGGGTTGGGTGTGCTCTGTGCCTTTAGGCACCAATAAAGCCCCGATTGGACCCCCTTACCGAGCGTCAACCCAAGGGAGACGCTATGTTCCTTTCCCATACTGAATAATCAGACCGGCACCCTTATATTGCCTTGGTGCAGATTGGCTAGGTGGGATCACCGAGCCCCACTTCCAGAGCCACTACACTTCTCATTAAAAAATAAACCAGACATCATTACAAACATTTGAGGAAGACTTTATGCTGTGTTTGGTTGGTATTTGAATTTTTTTTTTGAAAAATAGTAAGGGTAATAAGTAGAGAGAGATAGAGAGATAAATGTTGAAAGTAGGGGGAATCTATGAAGAATTTTTTGAAAAATGCTTTTTGAAAAGAGAAGAGAACAAGGCATTAATGTTTCAAGTAGCTAGAGATTCAATCGAGCGATCATAATCATACGAGGAGAATCGACACGGAAGAAGTTATCAGTTTGAACCCTAACGCCCCGTTTGATAAGTGTGTTGGATTAGATGAGATTAGTAATACCGAGTGTAATCCCAAGTGGGTGTATGATTGTGTAAAAATTAAATCATGGGATTGTGATTGCCAATCCAAATCCTTTGTTTGATTGGAACATCAAGGGATAGAATACAAATTACATTTTCCAATTATACCCATGGGTGAAAACCTGGTCTATGGAATTGCAAGGAAGACCAGCTCACGAATTTGCAATTTTTGGACAGTTTGCAATTTTTTTGCCATCCAATCAATTTTGAGATTCTTATTGGACAACCACCCAGTATTAAACCAACATATATTTAGAATAAAGCAAGCATACATTTTTTTTTACCAAAAGTCCCGTAAAAGAAGGAAAATGAGAAATCAATCCAAACAACACTCAAATTACAAGATACATATAATATCACTCCCTAATCAACAGATTATGTAGCAAGAAGTAATCCAAATGGCAACGATCAGCAAGTAGTCTAACAAGAATTGCAACGTCAGTCCATGAAGAAGTAAGCAGTAGGCAAGAAGAACACAAAACTGCCATTTCAGACTATCAAGAAATAGCACTTCACAACGCAACAAATAGGCAGAAAGCAGCAGAACTGTTATTGGTATTGAGTTAAAAAATCATGGGCAAGGTGGTTATTTTGCTGGAGGGAGCTTAGGACAGGATTAGTAATACCTAGTACCCCATGGTATTAGTAATCCGGTAAAAGTGTGGGATTACTAATCCCATCTTGTAACGTCCCACTATTTTTTAAAAATAAACTTCAAAATACACTGTATTTTAAACAGTTCTAGGCCCCTATTTTCTCCATTACATCACCAAAAGAAACTTAAGCTGCCTTCTAAATATTCTTCTAGATGCTCCAAAATTATCAACTCTTCCAAGACCTCTCCAAATTAATCCTTATATGCTCCGATTCAATTTCCACTAATCCAACTCCATACCTGAAAAAGAAATTATCTGGAAAGTATACGATATAACAGAATAACAAAGCTTATAAGTAGAATCAATAAATGATAATCGACCACCAAGTCAAAGCAACAATCACAAGGGATTTCATACCATGTCTTCCTCAGTACATGACCAGTGACACTCCCCCAATACCTTTCTCACTAAGTCATCCTCGACGCATCCTGGATATTGGATAGGCTATTGGTGCATGAGCTCACTCGATCTCTGTACTATACAGTTCTATAGTACTCATCCAACAATCATCATATTCAATACCAATTATTCCACTTTCCAATGATATCCACAAGATTGAACAAATATCACGAAATAATCAAAAGAAATACAGAGATGAGAGTGAAGAAAGGATTCCGGAAGTGGGAAGCATATCGTATACTCCCCGGATTACCTCAAAATATGTTGTGAACCATATGCATAACCGAGTACCACTACTCCACACCAATTGAATACGGTCCATCGTAAAACACCTCAGCTCTTCCCCTATTTTCTCTTCTTTTTCTATTGCTGACTACTCTTTTTCATTTTTTTTCTATAAAAACTCAATCAAAGAAACAAGAAGTGAGGAAGTGAAGTGAGGTGTGGTGTGATATTGTAGGTGGAAGGAAGGCTTATTCATAGAAGGCTAATAAAATCTTAGTGTATCTTGATCATATCCAAAGAAATCTACCATTATCTAATAATATCTAAATCAAATCTTATATAATCTAAGAAAATCCAACTATATCTAATAATATCTAATCAAATCTTATATAATCTTATAATATCCAACAAAATCTATCTAATATCTAACAAAATCTATATAATAAAATCTTATCCTAATCATATCAAATTAAATCCAATCTAATCTAATCAAATCCAATCTAATCTTATCCAATCTAATCTTATCCTAATCATATTTAATCAAATCCAATCTAATCTTATCCTAGATTTTTAGGATTATGAAGTAGGGTTAGGGTTCTATAATAGTTGGGTACAAGAATATCATGGGTCAAGATATGAAAAAAAAATCCTATGATATCAAAAGGTTTTTTAATGACTAGCTCATAGAGTTAAATTATAATAACACAATCACTTTAATAAATAACTTTTAGTAAAAGAATTATAATAAAATGTTTAATTTTAAAAAAATGTGATGTAAAAATTCGGGTCATTCCACATCTTCTTCTCAATCCCATCCTTAGTTGGACAACCAAACAAAGAGTTAGGAAGCCCATAGGATTATCAATCCTTCCCAAGGCCGAACTCACTTATTAAACATGGCCTAAGAATTAGACCTGGTAGTCAAGATATTAGTAGAGTTGATTCTGAGCTAAAGTTGAAGAGGTCACTGCTTTAGGCCTCAAAAAATTTCAAATTTAAGGGGGCCGTCCTATTTTGGTACCATTTATAAGTGCATGTTCAATCTCTACCCATTTTATTACTCATACACAAAATTTGAGTAAGATTTAAGCCTAAAAACTCATTTCAATGTCATACTCATTTTTCTACCCATTTTGAGTTTTACTCTTTTTCACCCAAATTTGGGGAGACCCCAAACCCATACCCATTTTCTCAAACCCTCTTTTTATTTTTATTAATTACAAGTATGTCATTCAAAAATAGGTTTGGGTAAAGAAAAATGCTTAGTATTGGAGATGCCTTACCCAAATCAAACTTTTGACACAAATCTCTATCAAATTTGGGTGAAAAAAATGGTCAGGGCTGGTGAAGCTTTAATAATCTAGCAACAAATGTTCAATCTTTAATTTTTGTTTCAAGCCCCTGAAAAGTCGTGGTCAATTATGGGACTCAGTCTTATGGACCATTAAGGGTTTGGTCCCTCTAAGCCCTAAAATCTCACCTGAATTTGAAATATTTCGGGTGCTAACAATTCTTTGACTTTAATTTGGATCATTGCAAGCGGATAGTAAAATTGGACTCCCAAAATTAATCGAGGTTCCTGTAGACTGGCCAAGACATTTGAGTTATAAAAAAACATGCATCAAATTTGCATGGAGATTAACAAGTATATAGGTTGCACGTAAATTTCATGAGTAGGTATAACAAAAAATTATTGTTTTGATCATTCTCGATTCTCCCGGGGAATAAAAAATTATGGGACCTACATTTGCTTGACTCTTTTATCCTCGAGGCAATATTATTGGATTAGGTGAGTTAAGTCACTTTTCCTTAATGATTGATGAGCTTTTTGGGTTTTTTTGCACATGGGCCAGCTAAAGGTGCTATTTAGACTTTATTTAGTCAAGCATGACATGTTATGCGCCTAATGTTCGCATAAGAATCATATGGATATAAGAGCTTCATGCATACTTGAATAATTCTTCATATTAACTTCTCTCTCTCCCTCTCTTTCTCTCTCCAATCTCCATTTATATACATGCTTGTGTTTATATATTCAAATGAAACGCTATTTTTTTTTATAACGGAAAGTAATTTTACGAAGTTTCCCTCCAAATAGAATATAATTCCCTCTAGACATTTTTCCTTATCCAATGAAGTTTTATAAACCTAATTTCCTAATAGATATTTTTTGGATGCTGTATATAACTAACAAAAAACTTGTAAATTATGTGATATTCAAGGATATTTCAGTCATTTAATATTAAAATCTAAATGCGCTAGTGTCTAGTTAATGGAATGGAAAAAATTAGAAAATAATTTGTAAGTAAGAGAGGTCAGTGTAATTTTAGAAATCTTAGGAGAGGTCCCTGCACTAATTAATGTCTGAAAGATCTATCACTGTATGGAGTAATCAACAGATATTCATTTCTTATTCAACGCGAATTTCATTCCAAATTATTTGCCATTTTCCGTAAAGAAAATGCATACAGATACAAAAACCATGTGAATCGTTTACTTGTATTTTCTTATCTTTACTTACATGCAAGAAAAATATTTTATCAAACATAGAAGGTGAAAACCAAACTAACCATAGAAATTGAACTCATGACCTAAACCTCATGATGAAAGAGAAATCTTTTTTAGTCATAGCCGCCACAAATATCTTTCTTCTCCCTTGCTCTCTCTTCCTAGAGTTTCACACCATTGTACAACGGTAGAAGGGGAAGGCCAAAACTTTTTCTTTTACAGTTTTATCTTTGGTTTATTTTTCCTCATCCTCTCGAGAGTTGTTAGTTTCGTTTTTGGGCGAATTACAGATTAAGTTCTTTCAGAGATGACCTTGCTTCACAATGATATTTGTGCCAAAGTGCTTTTACCCTCGTGAGGTTTTTGGTGGGATAACTCGTGGTTTTTTGTCAGATTTATAATTTTTGGTAGTTCATTGGTGCATTCATACTTGATTAGAAGTTCATTTGATCGTTTAGGTAATTGTTATCTTTTATCCTTGGTTAACACTTTATCTCTTTTAAAACTGTCGATTCTAGGTATGAAAAAATAGCTGATTGCGAGTGCCTCTGTTTGGGTCAAACTCAATGTCTGGGAAGGTGTGAAAGACATCGATTGCATTCTGTTTTTCTCGTTTAACAATAGTTAGATGATTAGTTTGGCTTTATCCAAGATATTTGTAATGAATTCTATTATGTAAGTGCCGATGAGATATTATTAATAGAATCTTCCCAATTTTGTCAAAAAAAAAAAACCAAGATATTTGTAATGAACTCTATTATGTAAGTGCCGATGGGATATTATTAATAGAATCTTCCCAATTTTGTCAAAAAAAAAAAAAAACCATCCCATGTGTTCCCCATTTTATAATTTTTACTTTTAAAGTTGTAATAATCTATTAGCATTATGAAAAATTGATCACGTTTATTGAGGCGATTTCAGGACCGAAGCCGTGTTGAAGTATGAGCATTGCATTGCTTGCGAAATATGTTCTTTATGCCCTACTAATTTACCTGTTGCTGGTTGGAAAAGGGAACCGCATATTGTGAAGAAATGGTTTCTTAACAACATGCAACATCATTCCAGAACATAAAGCCGCGCGCTTTGGATGGAGGGTTTTCGGGAGGAGAATAACTATTCACAGATGCGGCAAATCTTATCCGTCTGTTTCGGCAATTAATGGTCCAGATTTTAAAAGAACTCTTCCATTAGTTTAACTAAACTCTTTCAGGGGAAGAGTTTTTTTTAAATCCGGACCGTCTCAAACACTTTTGGACCCATGCGATTCAGCTGTGTAAAAGCATATTTACGAAAACCTCCATAAAAAAGTTCTTATATTTCATGAGAAAAGAAAGAAACGTGGGGGAAGAGCTTTCTTTTCCTTATTTGGATGGTTAAACTTAAAAAGGTGAGAGAGGGTGAGAATCAAGAATCCTTTACGCAACCATTAAAGGTGGGAAGAAGAGAAACCGGAAGGTCTATCCAAATGAGATGGTGAGAAAACATGTTTTTTTATTTTTTTTCTCATCATTAAGAGAAACCACGCTCATTTCTTTTCATTTCTCACCCGAGTAGCCAAAGGGGCTAAGGTTAATTCTATAAAATGAAGTGCATATTGTATCAATATCTTGAAGCGAGTATTATTTCTATCTTTTTGTTTCCCTCGATGTACCCTTATCGAGTTATCGATATAAGTATTTTTGCCGATAAAAAAAAGTGTAATAGATATATAAATTTATGGCTATTGGAAACCCGATTTGACGTTGTACCCAGAAATTGATATTACGATAGTTAAGTAATGTAAATCCTAGGTTATAAATACATGTATGCTATATACTGTTTTGGTTTGGGTCTTGCTTTCCTAGTTTAGGTATTGGAAGGCTTTGCCTTTTAATCTTTGTATATCTTCTTCAAAGATTAATACATTTCTTTTGTCGAGAAAAAAGAAGAAGCAGTACTTGTTATACGCAGCAGACATTAACTCTTGCGTTTTATTCATTCAATATATCGCAAAAATTGGCGTGAGCCGGTCATGTATTCAACTATCCCGTTGAAGAGCCACATAAAATCTCGATGTCTTGCATTTTTTTTTCAAATATTTTTGAAGTGGTGTGAGTTTGTTGGTTTGCCTAATTTCTCAACACATACATTTTAATATGTCAGTAGTATATACTACTTTTAGTATTCTGGTTAGTAGTCTTTTGTGGAATTTGTGGAAGAATGCAAGTGTTGGTTTTTGGGTTTTTATTATTATTATTATTATTTTTTTTTTTTGGGGGGGGGGGGGGGGGGGGGTTTGGGTACGAAGACGAGATCAGAGAGAGAGAGAGAATATGAAGCCAGGCTGATTTTAGGGTTTTCCCATGACTGGTCAAGGATAGTGGCTACTTAGATTAATTATCATGAGACCATCATTTACAAGTCTTTCCAAAGGCCCTACGTAGTGTCTGAGGTGTTCACACTTCATATACTTCATTTACTTCAATAAAATGGCGTACATGCAAACTTTTAAACTAAGCTTCTTCTTTTTTTTATCTGTCTCATTTTGTTTGTCTACTATTCTAGTTTGGAATGTCCAAGAATATTTACTTCTTAAATAAGTCAGAGAAAAAATATAAATTTTAATGAACTAAGGTGGTGTTCCACATTTTAAAAAAGTACTCCCTCCGTCCCTTTTTTTGTGTCTAGTATTTTATTTTGGGCTGTCCCTTAATAAGTGTCCATTTTGTAAAGTTAGGAGGGATAAAAGTTGGTGTATTGTCTATTTTGTCCCTAAAAGTAGATTTTGTTTTGAAAAGTTAGTGAGTAAAAGTGTAATGATGATAGGTAAGTAGGGAAAGTGGAGGAAAAAGTTGATGTGAAAGGTGTAATGATGATTTCTTTTTAATAAGTTGGAGTTACGAAGCAGGACACTTAAAAAGGGACGAAGGGAGTACTTTTTTTTCAAACGAAGGTAATTTCAAACTCAAATATAATGAAAATAAAAAATATTTTTTAATTTTTTTTGCACTGTTTAAAAGATCTTAATGAGAACTATCAAACAAAATCTATATTGGTAGAAAAATTATTTGCGTAAACACATAATTTTTAAACTTAAAATTAACTACTTTTTTAAAAAATTCTTTTTCCACAAAAGTTGAACGGCCCCTAACTCACATAAATGACTGAAAAAGCAGTTTTAAGAGTAGGGAATCCAGATAATCTTGAAAATTTAACCAGATTATATCTAAGAAGACGTACATTAGTTACATATCCGTTTACAAAGATACTACGTAAAAGTTACCTGTGCAGAGCAAACGAAAGGAGAGAGAATCTCTTCTCTAAACGAAAACAAAATAATTTAGTAAATGAAAAATGAGGATGTGGTCAAGAGAATTTCCATAAAAAAAAAAAATGAGAATCTCGAAAATGTCGAGGTAATGAATGATAGAATGACAAGTTCAAAAAAGAAATTGCGTGATAGAATGAAGTAGGACCCACCTTTGAAGACTTTCTATTGAAGATTGGAATTAGGTGGGAAATTGATGTGCTATGTTTGAATATTATAAAAGCTAGGATTGACTTTTGTTTTCATCTGATTGATGACTTGCCTAGCTTGCTTTTGCATGCAACTAAAGGGACTTTAGTTAGGCTCCGTTCCGAAATTTTTTTTAAAAAATAAATACTTATTTTGACACTTTTTATTCAAAAAATAAGAAGGTTATTCAACAAAATTCAAATAAAAACTTTCTTTCACATTTTCAAACTTAAAAGTAATGTATAGTGATAGGATCTATAGTGATAGAAAAATTATTTGCGTAAACACATGATTTTTGAGGTTGAAGTTGCTTTATATAAAAATAAAACTGTTGCTATGATAATGGGTGCCGGGGGAGGGAAATCGTACCGGCGGCCGTGCCGGGTAGTCTCCGGCCATCGGACGGCCGATCCGAGCAGTCCAAAAATTCTAAAAAAAAAAATCAATGGGGCCGGCGCGGGAATCAACGGCATCCGAGTTATGTAGGGTGCTTGATCCTAGCACCCCTTTTCCGTGTATATATGATAAAACGGAAAAGGAGTGCTCCGATCAAGCACCCTATACACCTCGGATGCCGTTGATTCCCGTGAAAACCCCCCTCGAATTTTTTTTTTCGAATTTTTGGATGGCTCGGATCAGCCGTCCGATGGCCGGAGACTGTCCGGCATGACCGCCGGTATGATTTCCCTCCCGAGCCCATTGGTACCTATATAAATTCTTCCAAAATAAGTAGAACCCTTCTTATTTTTCGAAACAACCCTTCTTATTCAACAAAAAATAAGTTCTTAATCTGTTTCTGGAACCCAGCCTTATACTATTAAAGTGTCCATTTTTTTTCTGACGATAAAGAATATTTGGGTCAATTTATGCATATTTCAATTTTTTTTTGGCTCAATCAAAATAGGTCATGGTCATTTACGCTGGAACTAAAGAATTCAAAAAAATTTCCTTTTTACGACCTAATCCGGCCCAAGAAATTGTTAAATTTCTAACTCAAAATATTTGGATTTATAGTTTATCCATGTTGCCACTTAAGCCAAAATATCTAGTATCCATTTTTACATGCCAAGCCAATGCAAAAGGAATCGGCCGGCTGACTTTGGAGCATTTGTTATCTCGACACCTGCGCGCAGAAAAGTACTGTCAAGGTAATAGAATGTATTTTTTTTTTTATGTACTAGTATGCATATATGTATTGAATTTTCTTTCTAGAAGAATTGGAAATCAAAAGTGTTTGGTAACCTCATAGTAAATTCCTTGTTTGGTTAAACTTCAACTCACACTATATGATTTGGTTTCGCGTAGATTCTTATTAGTTACTATTTTTTCGTTTAATAATATAGAATTTTGCTTTAAGGGAATTGACTAATCTAGGAATTGAACGATGAACCACACTAGCAAGGAAAAAGGCAAAAGACATTCATACAACACTTTCACTAGGCTGCAGGTATCTTGTTTTTTAAGCTTCTGCAATTTGAGTTGCAAAAAATGATAAGCAAAAATGTTGATATCGATGATCTGGATAGAATGCGAGTGTAGAAATGATCAGTGGGGCAATAGTCAATTTTTCGGAAATGGGAAACAGGAAACTATAAACGTGAATTAGGGAGATTCTAAAACTTCACCAATTAAGGGCCCGGCCAAGCGGCCATGTTGAATCTCTACTTGTCTTTAATGCACTCCTGCATTATAGTGGAGCTTTGCGCCATACACTACCAACATAGCCTTAAATGATGGCAAAATTACGTCATTTTGTCACACTACAGAATCCCCTAATCAATTTGAGAGTGATCGATGCTAACATCGCTTGCCCATGGTGCAGTAGTTATGTTGAACGAAGCCAAAATATAGATCCCACTACGTATTGCTCATGTTCCTTTGTAGCATTACAAACATTATACAAAATTTTGAACACTTTTTACAAGAATATATATCGTGGCTATCTAAATTCATGTTTTTATGCAATATTCTTTTTATAACTTTTTAGATATTTTTTATATGCACCTTAAAATAGTCAACTGTTCTATGAGTAGTCATTAGACATTCAAAAAAGAGAGTTGATGCTCATTACTATTCCTCTCATATCGGATCACACATCTCTGTTTCTATTTTTAAAATACTCTATCATTAATTCATGTAAATTTTTTTATCCAAAGCATACGATCATTTACTCAAAGTTATATTATTTTACTTATAAAGTTTGAACGCTATTTTTCAAAGGAAATAATTTTCACACTCCCTTTTTTGATTTTTTATAATTGCACTCCACCTCTTGTCTTTTAATGAAAATTAAACATAAACATTCCATTAAAGGACAAAAAATAGAGTTCATGTATCAAAATAGGGAGTGCGAAAATCACTACCTTTTTCAAATCTCTTGTTGAACCTAATACGTACAATGGCTTTTTTGTTCTGAAGTGGTATTCTTATTTTAAGATGCTCTAATGTATCTTTTGCAGGTTAACAAAATGCAAGGCTCTACTAGCCACCACCCAACATACTCACATAAAACCAAATAAAATACATAATTTTTAGTTTACTTCACACTGTCTACCGATATGAACGTAAATTTCAATTGATATGAAATTTTTTTTATTGGGACCTTGCAAGAGAGCAATGGGAACCCCCGCCCCCACTCCCCTCAGGATTAGTCGAGGTGCATCTAAACTGACTCGGACACCCGAGCTATCGAAAAAATAAAAATTTAATTCATATGGAAAATTTTACTCCATTGATATGGATGTAGGAGTATTTCTTATAGACACTCCACAGTTTCAAGAACTGTAGTTAGCATTTTCCAAAGCTAGCGTCACTGGAGTGAAGCATTGTCGTATTTTCTAGTAACTTTGTTTGAAAGCCCAGAGGCTGAATGTTGGATCACTCGTTGACAGGTTTGGCCTGCTTTTATTTGGTCCAATTCTAAAGTCCCGTGTAAAGCCTACTAGTGTCAGCCTCATTTCTTGTGGTTTTTGGGCCCCACTTTAATAGGTTGTCCGAAATTCAGGCTGCACTACCACAATTTTATCTCCATTTAAAACTTTTAAGCAGGTAGTTTAATTAATCATTTGACAATAGGTCACATAAAATGCGTGCGTGAGCGGAACGAAAGCGCAAGTGCAAGCATGAAATTGTGCGGGGGTTCGATTAATCGGGATCTGGACTGTGGTAGGGCTCTGGTTCTTTCATCTATTGGTCCTCGCTCAGTTTGCTTGACATGCAGCAAGTCACAAGGACTGGTTGCAGCCTAGTGATCCTTTGACGATCATGTTAGATCCAGGGAAGATAGAGTTCCTTTGCTTTTATAGACCTCGCTTTACTTGGTCTCCAAGCAAGCGCGTGGAGAGTACGCTCGGGTAACTGGTTCGGGTGACATCACATGTGACGTACGGAATAAGATGGTTATGGAACACATGGACAAGTTACATCTCAATAATTATTCTCTTGGCGTAACCGTATGGGGTCCATCATAATGATACCTTCCTGGATGGGGCCACAGGATCCCCGAGGCACCTTGGTACGGTGGAGCCTGGCTTGGTGCTGCTCACCGAGCAATACGCCGGAAGCTCCGGACCATTTGCTCATCACGGGTTCGGGGGACTAGTTTGATTGTGCCCGGTGGCTTGTGTCTTGGAGAACGATCCGAGCCCCATTTATGAGGCCACTACAAATTGTATTGAATAAACATCTAAAACTAGTCAAATTCACCCAGATGAGGACCCTGCCTCACCACATTGAACGAAAAAACGTGAAACGAGTTTCACTATTGAGCGATTATCCTCCCCAGAGAAAAGAGAACACCGTAGGACAAGGTATAACTATGGGAACTCATGCTGATCAGCCTCATAGGGATATGGCTTACAATAAATGGGTCGGGCAAGACGCCTGAGGCTAGAGCCGACCTATTCTTGAATTATCTACTACTCCCCCGTCTTTTTTTAAGTCTTACTTTGTAATTCCAACTTATTAAAAAGATATCATCATTACACATTTCACATCAACTTTTATCTCCACTTTCTCTCCTTACCCTCTATGAAAACATTATCATTATATTTTTACTTACTAACTTTTTCAAAATGGAATATACTTTTAGAGGCAAAATGAAAAATTAATCAACTTTTACCCACTAATTTTACAAAATAAACATTTATTAAGGGATAGCCTAGAATTGAATACTGGACTCTAAAAAAGGGACGGAGGGAGCAGTAAATAATTTGATCCCTATTCGCAACATGGACTTGTTGCTGAGTTGGTTTCTAAAGTTGTCTGGGAACCTATGGAACCCTTTGGGCAGTTAAGTATCTACTTACCCTTTAAACTAACTAACTTCTGTTTACTTCTCCCTCCAACTACCAATTGAACACACTTTCCTCTCGAACCAATTTGTTACTCCATCCATCCAATCCCTCACTTCCATCCAATTCACTAGGGAAAACTTAACCCCTTTCTCCGGTCTTAGCCAAGAAACGGTTTTGTGGAAAACCCCTGATTTTGTGGCTGCCAAGCGGGGGCAACGCGTGGGCCCCCGGTCTTGTAAAGGGGGGAAACTTAATCCCACCTCCTATAGCAGCATCCAAACGGGCCGAAAGTGTGGTTTTGGCGGCAAAATAGGGGCACAACAAGGGTAATCTGGAATTCCAAGTGAAACCCTTATACCTGATGCATGCAACCAAAACACCTTCATCCCCTTTTTACAGAATGAACGTAGGAGGGAGAGAGAGAGAGAGACAGAGAGAGAGAGAGAGAGGCTATGCAATTGTACGTTACTCTGTTGTTGGAACTACCTTGGGACATCATCTCGCTCCTTCAAGAATCTCGCCTTTTTGACTATCAGTTTGTGACCCCATACCCAAGATCCATTAGTCTTTGCTATTGCTTGCTTAGTTGCTTTGCCTCATTGTTGACACAAACCTTACGAAACAAAAACTTTGGCCACCAGTGATTTTGCTATTCTTGTTGGGGATGAAAGATTCTCTAATCGTTCCAAACTTTGAGAACAGATTGCAGTGGCGGACCCAGGAATTTGACATAGCGGGGGCACCAATTTTTTTTGTAACCGTAATATACGAGTTACAGTTAAGCGCATTTATTCCAAAATAATTTTGGCATTCATGATAAATTAACAATTTTAAAGTATATATGTATTTTAATAATTAGTTACTTGGGCAAACTTGCGTGCATTGACTAAATGCATTAAAACAACATTATCACATATTCATCATATATATTTTTTATTACTAACTCTACTATTACAGTTTTGGGAACAAAAAGCATACAAATAAAATGTGGTGGTAGACTCGAACCCACAAATAATATAAAAAACAAGATACGCACTACCGTTTTCTAGTGCATTTTGGGGGGGAAAAAAAACCTACCATTTTCTAGTGCCTGCTGGGGGGGGGGGGGGAGGGGAGAAACCTACCATTTTCTAGTGCCTGCTGGGGGGGGGGGGGGGGGGGGGAAGACAAAGACACACACACAGAGACAACTAGGTTAGAAGTAGAAAAGTAGTAGAAAAAAAAAAACTATGTATGAATGGGGAAGTCTTGAACCGCACACCTCTTGGTTAGAAGTACAGTGCTTTGCCAGTGCAACAACAAACAACTTGTTCTATGCATTCAACATAAATAATATATATATAAAACCAAATTTTTTTTTTTAAATGGCGTGGGGCCACGTGGGGCACTTGACCACACGTGCCCTATGGTGGGTCCGCCCCTGACAGATTGTACAGCCAGACTTTACAAGTACCATGTGGAAGAATATCAACAAAGAGAGTTGGGTTCTCTTGTGAAAAGGCTGACCTTGAATAGGTAGTTCCTCCTTTAGGATTTGAGTTTTCCGTTAGTGAATTGGATGGATGGAGTAACAAATTGGTAGTTCGAGGGGAAAGTGTGTTCAATTGGTAGTTGGAGGGGGAAGTAAACAAAAGTTGGTTAGTTTAAGGGACAAGTAAATATTTAACCCTATTAGTAACCACATTTTGCCTGCCATTTCTTGAGGGCTTTGAGGCCAAATTTCTGGACCCTGGCCTCCCTGTGCCTGCCTCTGGCTAGAAACCCTGAACATTGCTAAACTTAGCGAGGCGGGTCATCGGGCTTGTTGCGAGCCGCTTGAAGTTGAACCTTGATAGAATGTAGGGTGGGCAAATAGGGCTGATTGGATGACTATATATTTATAGGTCTATTCATTTTTAGAATAGAATTAGAAGTACCAAACTGTGGTGTGGTGGTACCGTAGTAACTAATGTTTGCTTTTCCCATGCGACTACCGTTCGGTTAATAGCCTTTGTTAGTTCTTTACAAGTCTCCTCCATTTTTTTGCAGCGCTACTTAAAATACTCTGGAAAATTTCATAAGAAAACTCATTGGTTGCCAAAATAACGCGATCATGAATGTTCTTGGAAGGAGGTGTTGATGAAGCTCCACTGAACATGCATGACTTCCAGAAACAGGTGTTGATTAAGCTCCTAACGCTTATGCGTAAGAGAATGTGGTTTTGCACTAGGACCGATAACGTTAAGACTTTCCTTTGTTGCGCTCTTATTTCACATTTCATTTATTGAAAAACATATACTTTATCCACAAAAAATAGTATGTGATGTTTTAGCTTAATAATCCTGCTGGATTATTGTTTTTGTTTTATTTACTTTTTTTCTTGCATTATTTAGTATTTTTGGAATCATTTTTGTCTTTATTAATTCATCTTGACAAAAAGAATTAGATGAAAAAAATAAGAATCAGACTAATTTTAATTTTAAATAAAGACCAAATAATCCAAAAAAATATGTATGTTATAGGATATTTTTTGTCTATAGTCAATTTTTTTATAATTTTAATTATATGTAAAATTTTTTACTTTTCAGATTCATCGTTCTGAGACAAAAATATACTAAAGCCAAGACATTTTTATTTTTAAATAAAGATAGTCAATTTTTTTAATAAATATAATTTATATATATATATATATATATTACTTTCTAGATTCATCCTTCTAAACAAAAATATAACTGAATTGTTAAAGCCAAGACATTTCTACATATATCCTCCTACTTTGTCTGCAGAAAAACAAGAAAAGAAACAGAAGAGATGAGAAAAATGAAGGTCGTGTTTGCACCCTACAAGCTCTCAAGCAATTATATCATAGAACAGAAACATCGATTCACAATTAATATTGACGGAATATACTTTCCACGTGGCATAAGGAATCTTTTTAATTTAACCCTTCGAGTGCATCGAAATGCTGAGACAAAGGAGCATACGGGCATCCGAGCACATACTCGACCAAAGCATTGAAAAAGCTTTGTCCCATCATTGCTGAGCAACATAATGGGCAAAGATAAGAAGCATTTGTAGAGGGGTATTTTCGAATAAGAGGAATTATTGTAACGCTTCGAATTTTGGATACGTTAAATAAATATTTTTATTGAAAACTTAAATATAGTTTGGCTCATTATTACATCATAACTCCCATGAGAGTACTTTTGTTACACAAGGGCATGATTACTAGGGTTCCTAATTATAGTTCTGCCTACTCCTCCATTCTTGCCAGCTCTTCGGCTCCGAAAGCCTCTAAGGTGTATAGTTCACCCTAATCATCTATAAAGTCTGACACATTATAACAGCTTCGCTCCCAGTATAATATGCTAGGGTCACCAAAGGTAACACCATGAGCTACAGATAGAACAATTCATACCTACTAACTCTTCACTTACAAACAGTAGATCATAAAAATGAACGATTTTCACTTAGTACATGCATATTTAACAAAATAGTTGACAATGACACATCCACATTCGCTACCCAAACTAACGTTGGTGTCCGTGATTTTCTGAGTTTCTCCTATGCGACATTTCATAGACCGTGTCACTGGTTTCCATCTTTCATTTACCAAATCAACATTTTCAAAATCATTTTTAACACATTCAACCTCGGTTCCGCCACTCCGGGTTCCCATTGGCACACAAAAACATGGAATTTGGCATTGGCTCCTCTCCACGAATAACCAATCCACAATTCAAAACCCTCGGTTCCGCCGCTCCGGGTTCCCGAGTATCCCACAGTGGTTCCGCCGGTCTGGGTTCCTATTTGGGTTTTCAAAAATCATTAAAACAATTGAGTTGGTTCCTCTCCACGGATAACCAAACCACAATTCATCCTTCGGTTCCGCCGCTCTAGGTTCCTGAGTATACCACAATGATTTTACCGCTCCGGGTTCCCATTGGGTTTTTGAAAAACACACACACACACACACATACCACACAATGGGCAAGTCCGGCTAGGGTAGTCCTATGGTACACACCCCTTATTAAGGGGTGTACCGTACGCATCATGATTTTAAACCCTTGGATTTCAAAGTAAATAATCCGGACCACCCATTTATTAAACCAATTAATAAAATAAAAAATGGCTTAGCAGGTAACAGGTTGTTCTCTCTTCATTGACTTTCTCTCCCTCTCTCTCATGTGTAAAATACTACAAATTATATAACATAACCACAATTGTTATGACAACACAAAAAATTGACACTTTCCTACCACAATGTGTCGTACCAAAAGAAATCGATCAAAAGAAACTAGATACAAGACCAAAATATATCGCTGCATAATCAATAATAATTATACCCAAACAAAATACATATCTAAAATATCACAAATTAAATATTGTATAACTTAACATTCTAACAGTCCTGATCGATCATTTTAAAAATACACTCACTAACGACATTTGAATTGTACAGTCAATTTATATTTGGTATGAAACCTAGTCCTCTATTGTAGTTGAATGTAATATAGTCATGCGACTGTGACACAATAATGACGATCAAATCCGTTGAATTTTTTATGTTTGTTGATTAAGTCACCTACGTAATTTTTTGTCTCAATCAAGTTTAGGAAGCTCCATCATTGGCACGCAAATTGAATAATAGAATGATATTTTTCATCCAATTAAGTGTCTAACTATAAACCATCAACTTCATTCTTGATACGAATGACCTAATTAATATTATGTAAAAGATAGACGATTTTGATAAAATAAAATAAAAAATAAAATAAACATCTTACGTGGGGCTCAGATGGTACATTATTATATTTTAATGTTGTATTAAAATTGAACGATGAGATTTGTTGAAGTATGAAACTTCAAGGACTAACTATGTGATTTATTCTAAAAAATAATAACGTTCTTTTAAAAAAAAATAGGAACGAAGGGTTTAAGACTTGAACCCCGGATCTTTTAGATAAATGTCAAACTCCAACACCTTATCACTATGGTACACAATTGAGAATTTGTAATTCTAAAGGCTATTAATTATATAATATTTTCTTGTATGTAAGGGCATTATTTTCAGGCTAAAAATTTGAGAAGACAGAGGTGTCAAATGCCTCCGTCCTAGTGATGGGTCTGCACTTGTAGATCATATTATAGCTATGTCATTGGTGTAAATCAAAATGTCGACTATAATTAGTTTTTTTGAAAGAAAGTACAATGACAATAAATTTACAAAATTATTTAGATTTTACTTCCACGGCCTAGTTCCAAAGACCACCATTAAATTTGGATTGGTACGCATAGGGTGAAGGTTTGACACCAATCCATGTGTTAAATATATAGTGCCAATTGTTAAGTGTACCGCCCTAAATATTGATAAGATTGGGTATTAATATAAATAATTTCACCAGTTACAAAAAGGAGAGTAATTTTCACACTCTATTTTTTAATATTCACACTTATTTTTTTTGTACTCCATTTTAGTGTTGAAAGTGTATGCATTTGAGACAGTTGGATAATTATTTTTTTCGTGACCTCTCATTTTTTCACAAAGGAATTTTGATTTTTTGAATTAAATTTTGTATAAATTTTTTTTTATTTAGACTAATATTTTGAGAGGAAAATGTAGTTGTATTCAAAAATTTGGGTATAGTACTTACTTTTTGGTGAATTTCTTGGATGAAAATTTTGTGCAAAAACTTCATTTTTAGTTTAAATTATTGAGGTATTGTGTAGGGACAAATAAGAATTTGAAAAATTAGTGTAGAGGGAATCGAAAATTAAGACAATATGGTGGAAATTTTAAAAAAATAATGTAGCGGGACACGACACGTTGTGGGTATGAAAACGCCAATTTATGGTGTTGTCATAACAAATTTGGTTATATTACTGAATTTGCGGTATGATATTTTGCTAATAATAACTATCGTTAACTAAGCATTTCAATTGAATTTTTTTATACGATATGTTGTGGGTATGAAAACGTTAATTTATGGTGTTGTTATAACAAAATTGGTTATATTACTGAATTTGAGGTATGATATTTTGTTGATTATAACTACCGTTAATTGAACATTCTGATTGAATTTTTTTATACGACATGTTGTGGATATGAAAACGTCAATTTATGGTGTTGTCATAACAAATTTGGTTATATTACTAAATTTGTGGTATTTTAGACATGTGTTATTACGGAATATTTTAATTAATTTCCTTTGGTACGACACATTGTGGTAAGAAAACATCAATTTATGGTATTGTCATAACAATTATAGTTTGTTATAAAATTTGTGGTATTTAAATATGTTTTCTTTTGATATGACACTTTGTGTTAAGAAAATGACAATTTTAGGTGTTGTCATAATAATTGTGGTTATTTTCTAAAATTTGTGGCATTTTACAAATATTTTTGGCTTGGGTATAACAATTGTTGATTCTGGTACGACATATTTTGATTTTGTTACGGAATATCATACGAGTCAAAAAAATTTGGTACGATTCATTGTGGTAAGATAATGCCAATTTATGGTGTTGTTATAACATTTGTGGTAACATTATTTAATTTTTGATATTGTACGCATATATTTGGTTATGGTACAAGTATTATGGATTTCAGTACGAATAATTATGGTTACATAATAACAATATTTTTTAATTATGGGTAACCTGCTAATGACCTGTTCAACAGGTAAATTTTAATGTACAAGTCGTAACTAGAATCATAAATATGTATTAGAAAACCAAAAATTGGCATAATGAAAATCACAAATTGTCATAATTTAGGCATACGGTATACCCTGTGTACCATAGCTTCCTCCGTCCGGCTATATTACGGTTTCAAAACCACACCTTATCTTTAACACACCGTAGGTGTCATATTTATACTTTCTCAATTTCTATGTCTCGTTTCATGGGACTCCGTGGTAGGACTTTTCACGTACGTACACATAAATCATTCATTGTAATATTGAAACTAAACTAGTAAGATTATCCAACTTTATATTACTTATCATGCTCATATTATCACGTAGTCATGCTCAAACATTTAGTACACAATATAAAGTATAGTGTCACATGGCTGGACACTTTTGGAGTGGAAAACCACTTATGCTTTATCACACATCAAACAAGTAAACATGTATACATGCTCATAACTATCCTTAAGATCAAAATACGAATACTTTCGATCAAGTTTATATTCCAAAAATCCGTTCTTTCCTCCTTTTAGAGAAGTTCAAAACAACATATGTTTTTCAGGAAAATAAAGTCGATATATTCAACATACTCCCATTCCTTTTCAAAACTTTAATAAACACCTTTTAAGTTCTAATGCATTTTCACATACAAACAATATGCATATTTCTATATTTAGAGATAGTTTGTACGGGAGAATCTACTTATACTTAGAGTTAGAGTGTAAGGATAATCTACCGTTCTTCTTGGCGGTAGGGCGGCTATGAACAAGTAAGTTGGCGATCGAATGGAGTAACTTCCTACGGAAAGCTTCGGTAGCCTTGAAAGGGAAAATGTTTCTCCGAAACTAGTTTTTGACTAAACTACTAAACTTTTTGGATCGAGGGGGGTGGTTGAGTGGTGGTTTAGTAGCGGCCTTGGATGAGTTTTTTGAAGAACTAAAGAAGAAACTCAAGAACACCAAGAACAAGAAAGAACACAAGAATTTCTAGAGAGAGAAGTTGAAAGGCTTGAAGGTGTGAGTTGAATGGCATGAGGGGAAGGGGGTGGGGGTGTGCTATTTATAGCAAAAATCTTGGCTCCCTCTCCCCTCCGTTGCCCCCCCTATTTCTCTCATTTTTTTGTTCCATGGTCTTGTCAAATCAAGTCTTTAATCAAGCGATAGCCTTCCTTCACTTGTCAGTCCAATTTTAGGTTCAAAATCTAGGTTTTGGTCTTGTCTTGTCCTAGGAGGGTTTACTTGCAAGGAAAGAGAAAATGATTAGCTAGGTTTATGAGAATGGTAAGGCTTGCATGCATGTCAAGTCTAGGACTTGTCAAATCTATGTATTCATTGGCAAGTCTTATTCCTTTTACTCAAAGGATAAAAATTACCCTACAAACTATTGCCCAATAGTTAAAGAGGAAATGATGAGAAGGAATATTTTTTGGAAGAAATATCTTTTTGAAAGTAATCTTTCAATGGAGAGAAAGAGCAATGCACTTTCTAGGAAAGTGATTTGATTAAGAAAACACAATGATGAGTGGGGAAAATGACAAGTCAATGATTGAAAATGACTTGTTAATGCAAAAGAATGAATAAGGCTTCCAAGTAGCCTTTCTAGGAAATTTTTAGGGTGATATACATACATATATGTATATGTATGTCAAGGTTATTTGTACGAAGGAGAAAGGAAGTAATGATGAATTATGGGCTACTTGATGTGACAATATATAATCATGGTTGTTTGGAAGAACAAACTTGTTCTTGGTCTTGATTAGACAAGTCCATGGTAGCACTATTTTCTAGACAATAGGAAGTCTTATTTCCATTACTCAAAGGATAAAAATTATCCTAAGAACTATTATCCAATGGGTAGAAGGTAATGATGATAAGTAAGGTCTTGAAAGGACTAGTCATGAAGTATAATGATTACTTCCCTAGGTCTAAAAGGGTTCAATTAGGGTTTGGAAAGGTTCATAAGGTTCAAGGATGGTTAAAAAGTTCATCTAGGATTAGGGAAATATAACTAGGTTGAATTGGTACTTAGGTTTCTCTAACTAATCGGTTGGAAGCTAATTCTACTTGCCAAATAGGATTTGTAGCCAAGAAATATAATTTAAAGATTTTATTTTACTCATTAGGAAAATATACAAGTGCTTCTATAAGCGTACTTGTCTTTCTGAAAAGGACTAAATTATCCAGTGCGAAAAGATATAATTTTATAAGTCTCAAAAATTTAATTATGATGGATTATTAGAAATTAAAAGGAATCTTAAAAGCAAATTCCCAGTATTAAAATAAAATTTAAATATTTAACGAAATTTTTATTTACCAAAAATCAGGGTCGTTACAATTACGCCCGACCTCGTGCAGTTCACGTGAAAGTATGTTTGACACCACGTGAGGGTGCATCATAGAAGATAATCCCGACCACACATGTGGCCAGCTTGAGGGTGCATAAGGCCAAACATGGTGCTTGATCGCTGATAACATTGCTTGGCGCGACAACCGAGCAAAGGGTACAAGTTAGGGCAATTAGGTTATTCTGGAATATTCCAGAAGGAGCATCCTATGGGATTGTAATTAGGGGTGTGCACGGGTTTGGCGGGTCTGGTTTGGCCCCGAATCCGACCCGACTGGTCGGGTATCGAATTTTTTTGGCCCCGAACCCGAACCGATGGAGTGGGAATAACCGTCCGCGCGCCCGATTTTTTTGGTTGGGTCGGGTCAGACTAAAACCGAAGTAATCTATATGAATTGGTTGGGTTTGGTTGGGTCGGGTAAGAAAAACAGCACCCCGAGCCCCGAACCAAAAATTGATTTTTTTCAAAAAATGAACCCGTACCTGACTGAACCACATGTTCAGCCCCGCCCGAAATCCTTCGGGTCGGGTCGGGTCCGTCAGGCCACGGGTTTTTTGCACACCCCTAACAATAATAGATCCCTTGAATAAGGGAAATAGATTGTGTAATAGAGGTTGTATTGTTATACAGAACAGATTCCATGTAGGAGAAGGATTCCTAATATGATTTGGTTTTCTAACGAGTAAGGATGCTTGGAGGACAAGTCTACCCAAGTCTATAAATAAAGTGGTAAACCTATAGAGAAAGATACATAGTCTTTGGCTATTGCTTTACTGCTTTACATACGTGAATTAGGGTTTCTCTGTTAGTGAGTGGTCTAGCTTAGGTATTAGAGGGTCTTTGCTGACGAGAGGCAAAGGTGCACAACGTGCCTTGTTTTGCAACTTTTATTGGTCCGGCAATGTGCACGTGCAGTTTGATCTCAAGGAGTGTGTTACTATCCAGAGATCTAGAATGATCCATAATAGAAGAGAGAATCCTAATAAAAGTTTAGACGGTTTAATAATGTTACAGAGTTTCAAAAAATACTAATGAATTCTGGAATGCTGTAAAAAATTATAGAAAACTCAACTATATACTAGATCTGTGTGGAGAGTTTTGGAATATTGAGGAGATGTGAAGAATGAAAGATATTTTCTTGGAGGATTCTAGTAGGAAAATATGAGCCGTTGGATGAAAATAATCTTAGCCGTTCATTGAAAGGTGGATGGCTATAAAAGAAAGAATGTGCTCCTTTGTTAGTGTGCATTTATGTAAACTCAACAAGGGTTGTTGGACTAGTAAAAGAATTTATAGTACTTTTAATGTGTCCAAACTCATCACTTTTCATATGTAATAATAATATTTAATATGCGTCCCCCAATATTAGAGTTTTGTGCCCATCGTTGCTAACCACAATGTCACCGTTATGCTGTGGCATTGTCGCAGGTTCATAGTTTTTGCAAAACTAATCCGCAAATAAGTGGTCATGTTTGCAACGGCTATTTACATTTCTACAAAAAATTTCCCTACATGGTGTATGGGGGTTGGATCACCCGTTTTGCAATCCCCTTCTCTTTTCTTGTGGAGGTCCATGTCCACCCTATTCGGAAGTAAAAACCATCATCTTATTTGTAATTTTTAATTTCTTGACTTTTTATTTGTTTAATGACTTCTTATTTTTTCTTTTAGCCAAAACCCACGCCGATTGCTCGCCTTCATTTGTACTAGCTATCCCTTAATGGAAAAGACAATGTTTCCTAGAAAAACGAGTGGAATAAAAGTGGGAGGTTTTTTTTGCCAACTCTAAGGACTACATTGACCTTGGGGGCGCGAAAGTGAAACTTATTGGAAATTTGATTTGATAGTTTAGCTAATTTATCGATTTTTTATTTGATCAATTAACGACTTTTTATTCTTTCTTTCAGCCAAATTCTGCCTTTATTCCTCGCCTTCATTTGTCCAGGCCATTCTTGAATGGAAGAGATAGTGTTTTTTTGGGAGAAAGAATGGAATAGACATGGAAGGTATTGTTTGACTAGCGCTGATGATTACCTCTTTTTTGGGATCGAAATAGTGCAATCTATTAAAAATAAATTTCAACCTAGTACCATCTTGGATACGTTGGTGTCAACCGGTAAATTTTGATTTTGAACCGGATTTAGTATTATGAACTGATTCAAAATTGATTTTTTTAAAAATGTTTCTTTGTAATGCTTTGATGTTATATTTATTTTATGCTTTGGTATAAATTTAGATCCATGTAGACCCTAGCATATTTCAGTTGTTTTTAGTCAAATTGCTCAGGTCGATGTCATAATTAGGTGTGAGAACTACAGATAAGTTACTCAGGTGAAGGAGATTGTTTTTTTGCCTCAATAGTCAGGGAACGATTTTCATAAATTGCCGCTAGCCTATTGAGTGAAATTGTGGTCAAAATCTTGCTAGCTATTTGTCAACCTCCTACTACGATTGAAGTGGAAGAGGAGAAGATGGAGGTGGAGGACGAGAATGATGAGGAGGAGAAGGATTTGAAGTGGAAAATCCGCAGTTTGAGGCTGACCAACAGTAAGATTATGACCACAATTTCGCTTAATGGGTTGGTGACAATTTGTGAAAGTTGTTCCCTAACTATTGAGACAAAAAACAATCTCCTTTAACTTGAGTCACTTGGCCCTATCTCTCACACCTAATTATGACATCAGCTTGGGTAACTTGACTAAAAATGACTGAAATATGGTAGTGGTCCACATATCTATATGGACCTAAACCTGTACCAAAGTGGAAAATAAATATAACATCAAAGCATAAAAAAGGAACATTAAAAAAAATTCGATTGGCATCAGTTCATTATACTAGATCTAGTTCAAAATCTAAATTTTTTGTTTGACACTAATGTATACAAGATGATACTAGGCTGAAACTCATTTTCAATAAATTGCACTGTCGCGGCCCCAAAAGGAATTAGTCGTCAGTGCTAGCCAAACAACACCTCCCATGTCTATTCATCTCTATCTCCAAAAAAGCACTATCTCTTCCATTTAGGGATGACTAGTACAAATGAAGGCGGAATTTGGCTGAAATAAAGAATAAGAAGTGGTTAATTAATCAAATTATAAACCACAAATTTAGCAAAACAATCAAATCGAATTTTCAATAAGTTTCACTGTCGCGTCCCCAAAGTCTCACATGTTTTTATTCCACTCGTTTTTATTTCAGATGGGAGGAGTATTAAGATTGGTACCAGTGGTGATGGGAGCGGGAGCAATAGGGAAAGCACGCCACTAAGAAAAAATAGGTGAATGGGAGCTCAACAATGGAGCCTTTTTCTGAGCATGAATTACTTTGGAGATTTTCATGTGCTTTCGTTTTATGTGTATTGTATTTTGCCATGGTGAATTCAGAGACAAAGCTTAAATTCAGATTAATTAAATCGTGCTTTTTGTGCCTTTTGTGATCAATGGATACATATGTTTTGTGCTCTTTAATGAACAGGAAGACATGGGTGACGCGATTTAGCATTACTTAAAGTTGTCATATCATATCAATAATGTTAATCTGATGCTTGTTCGAAAATGTGGTAGTTGCTGCAGAAGTTATGGTAATTCCTCTTTAATCACCAATTTTGAAGTTTCTTTAAAAAATTGGTCTAGGATCCACTATAGAGAACTTGTAACCCAATTAGTCCACCTCTAATGTTTGTAACCCCTCTAGTCCACTAATATAGTTTAGTAATGCCTTATGTTCACTTTTTTTAAAAAAGAAATTAAACCAAGACAAAAATGTCCTCCTATATAAGTTGTCACATAGTGAGAAACCCTAGACCAAAAACAAATCTGGAGTACAGCCTCCCACCCCTCTCTCTTTCTCTTTGCCGCTGGAGAAAAGTGTGGAGAGAAAAACTGCTCCCTACCCACGTAAACTTCCTTCTCCGATTCAAGACCAGTAATATATATTAAGATACTTATTATATTGCCAAATGAGTGCCATTGATCCGTATGGGTATTGGCGCTCTAACTATGGCATTGGAGAAAGGTATTCCAACCACTCAGTAATAAAACGGTTTGACGTAACGCTCTGTCGAATGGAATTCGAGGGCTTTTAATACGATGCCCTAAGCCCTTTCTCCCCCTCCGTCGCCTCTGCCGCCGCATCTCTCTTTGGCCACCCGTCTTCTGCTGCCAGTCGATTCCGAGCCTTACGCTGTGTTTTGCAACAAAATCTCCCTGTCCGCAGTCCAACCCCACTCTTCGACGGCCGCCGCACCTGATTACTTCTCTCTTGACCCTTGACTTGGGTAAAGATACGACTACGGTTGATTTGGCTCCGGTTCAGTCGGCGGCTGCGATTCCGATTAAGGAATAGGAAAGGAGGCTTGAAAATTTTATATGTCTCAGATCTATCTTCATTTTTGATAACGTACAGAGAACGGATTGTAACATATAAGATTATATGTTCACTTTTGTTAATGTATTACCAAACATAAGGCAATAACGCAGATTGTGACATAAGTTTATCTGTGTACTTTTTCAACATGCAGAGAACGTATTTGGCATGGTACAAAGTTCAGATATACACATATAATATTATATAATATGTGTTTATGGGGCAAAAAATATGTTCCAGATATACACATATAATATTATATAATATGTGCTTGTGTTGGCAAAAAATACATTCCAGATATCAATATATATCTGGGACATATAAGATTATATGTGCACTTTGTTGATGTAATACCAAACATAAGACAAGAATGTAGATTGGGACATGTAGGCTCCTCGACCGGCGCGCTCGAAAGTCACCTAGATTTTTGAGATGGATGATCCGAGAAACCGATGGTTTGATTTGAAAAGAAGGCTTTCAGCCTAGCGAAAACGTTGAGACTTTGGGTTCGGGAGTCACATTACCAATGAGGAATGTTTTGTTGAAAATGCACCTCATTCGCTCGGTAAAAAAACCCTGCCTCTACTTAACATTTTCAAAGGGGAAAAACATTGAATATCATTTGGAGACTAAACTCTTAGAAAAAAAATAAGGGAAAGGGACATGTGATTGAATATATCACATTGGCGTGCCCGTGGTGCTTACTGTACAATAGACGACAAATGATTGATGTGCAGAAATGAAATGACAGTACAACAACAGTCTACCTCAATCACAGACAACACCGCATGGTGTACCATCTCACTGACAACCCACTACTGTTACTCAAAACCTCGCATGGTATAATTGACTACATCATACGTTGTTCCTCAAAACATCGTACGGTGTAGCTTCAAGCATATTTTAGGACAACTACGTATTTGTAGACACCCTAATCTGGGCCTCCAGATTAGTTTACTTATGGTATTTGATTCCCCGATGATGAATTGGATCAAGAACACCCCGAGAATGATAAGTGTTTGAGCTTTGAGTGTTTGACACCCCTTTTTAACCTAACCCAATCCTAGGCCACTTCAAAAGCCAAAAACCCTAGTGACGCGCACAGATTTGAAGCCTGCGCGCATAGATAAACTCGACTAGTGTTGGTCAATGGTCAAAGCTTGACCGTTGACCAACGCGTGAGTAGGTGGTACACGCGCGCTAGGGCACAACCATCCCACGCCGGGGCGCACCATTGCGCGCCAAACTAAAACCATCGTGCGATGGTTAAATTGCCAGGTGGTGGTCAACAGTCAAAGCTTGACCATTGACCATCGCACGCTAGGGTGCACCATCGCGTGCCAGACTGACTCCATCGCGCGATGGTCCAAGATGTCCCCATCACCTTTATCAGCCGGGAAGCTTAGCCACCAAGCAAACTTCAGCCAGTCTCGTGGACTGGCTGAGCTCCTCTCTTTGCACCAACCAGATTTACCTCCCTCTCTCCCTATAAATATCCCCCTTTGTTCCTCTTTCGAAGGGTTACAAAAATTCATACTAAAAAGGGTTGCAACTTTGTACTCTTTTAAGCAAACTAAAGAGATACAAAGGCACCCAAGAACATAGCTTGTTCTCACTCAAATCCTACTTTCAACTTCAAACCTCAAAGCTCAAGCTCATTTCAAACTCAATTTAGGTATAGCATACCTACTGTTTTCTGTTTTGATCCCTGAAGGGGGCTGGCAGGGCCAAGGCTGGTAATCAATACCTGTCCTTGTCCTAAAGCTGGCAAGGTTTCAAAAACCGTCGAGGTAAGAACCAACGCACGATGGACCCACTCACGCACGCGACTGTCTCAGTCATCGCGCGATGGTCCTCGTGGGGATTGGTGTCCTACTGTTTTATGTTATATTTTGTATATAGATCACTCTACAAGCATGTAAAAAATCAGTTTATTGCTTTCCTTAGTATAAACTGTTAGCTTTGTAGTTAATTTGCATTTCTACTATTTTGGAGTACCCCTGGGATCATTCTGGACATGTCTCAGAACCCAGAAATATGTAAACCACACACTGGTTAAAAGACTCTGACCATCGCGCGCCAGAGCGCATCCTCGGGCGCCAGAGCGCACTATCGCGCGACGGAGTGCCATACTCACGCGATAGTTTGCCTTTGACCAGTGAGTGGCCTTGCACGGGTAACTTGGTTTTAGGTCATTATTTTGTCTCTACACTGTTTATGGGGTGTTTTGTTAATTTGTTGGGCTTTTCAGCCTTTAAATTGCTTAGAATTGTATATTATGCTGCCTATAAACTGCTTGGTTTGTCCTGGGTGTGCATTGGTCCTTCCAGAGCCCAAAGGGTTTGAGAATAAGAGTTGTGGGTTTGAGCTCACTGGCGCTCGCATGTCTTAGAGTTGCGCGCGCAGGAGTGAACAACATGCAGTGACTTGTTCAGTGCGTTCTGGTTTATTCCTACGCACATCTCTCCAAAACATGGGTCTCCCAGTTTGTTTAAATTCCCACAACAATCTGTTCTCATCCTATACTAACTGCTAATCCATGCTATCATTCACATCTTGCAAACTGTTACAGCTTTAATCCCCATATACTGTCTGCATGTTACTACTTTTCCTATCGCATGCACTGTACATACATACCGTTTTGCGTAGGAGCATGTTTAGGGCGGCTTCTAGGTTGTCTCTCTTTCGAGTCTGTCTTATGCTTATTAGGACTCTTCCATGGCCCGACGAAGAGTCGTGCATCTTGATGGTGCATGTTGCTAATTTTCAAAGTCCTTAGATCAGTGAGACTTTTGGAAATCAAACCTTTTTAAGTCCTTGGTTCATGCCTGATTGAAGTTTCAACCGAAAATAAGGAACCACAAAGTATGGATGTCGTGTCACTGCCACTACCCAGGTTGAAGTGCGAAGTCACTATACACTGCGGTGTTCAAAGTTAAGGTGCCATGTCATCAATACCGAGTTGTTCTGAATTTCAAGTGGAAACTTCAAGAATGGAATAGACAAAGCCTTAGTTTGTTTTGACATCTCTTAGGATTAGTCGATCTATTCAAAGGATACACCCTCGAAAAGATTTTCGAGGATTCTGGTAGCGTCCAAACATCATGAGACAGGAGACAAACTCGTCTTTAGTTGTAGAGTCTAGGAGGACACTGATGATGGCAACATGTGCATTACATTCTAATTGCTGTAGGAACCTCACTGAGTTCTCGCTTACTTTGATATCCAAAGCTCTAGGCCATCTCACTGAAGGGAAGAGCCAAGCCTACTCGGGAACGTTTGCCGAGGCTATTTCACTATCACTTTTGAATCTGAAATGGCAGCACAAATTGAGCTGACTGAGTTGAAAAAGGCTGTAGAAGAAATGGGTCGCAAAATGGATAGGCAGATGACTATCGTCCAAGGGCTGGTTAACCTCTTTACCGCCATAGCTCCACAACCAGATATCGGGCTAGCCAAAGAATCTTCTCAAGCTTACCGCCCTCCAGCGGTTGGAATCAAGCTGTGCTCGACAGACATGTTCAAAGACTTGGCTTAATTTCATGAGGCTGGAACTCACCCGAAAAAGGATGCTGGATCCTTTTTCAAAGCCAATGTCGAAGAGGGAGACATCCATGGTGATGAAATCAACCTCAAAGGCAAAAGAGTGCATTCTTTCGATGGTGTAACGCAATGTAGTTGTAAATCAAGCAAAGGTTCCCCTGACCTTCGTCCCAGTCGCAAAACCCGCTAAAACCAACCTCGGAGTTTCTCTATCTTTGAGGCACCTCTATCCGCAGTGATGGAAAAACTTGTCAAGTTAGGGCATCTCAAACCTTTGACTCCAACTCCCTTACCAAAAGTCCTATCTGTTGGCTGCAACCCTTACGCCTATTGTGCTCTCCACCAAATGCCTGGCCATCTCACCAATGCTTGTTTCCGCTTGCGACATGAGATTCAAGATCTCATTGACAATGGCACGGTTCAAGTTCCACCAAAGTCCAACGTCATTTCTAACTCCTTGCCTCAACACAACTCTGACCCTCTGGTTGGTCAGATATCTATCACCTCCACTTAAATCAACCCTAGCGCCACCATATTCAACCCTAGCCACTATATCGTCCTAGAAAGCCAGCCCAAACCAATCGTATCCATCCCGTCCGAACCAAAGATTAACATGATGGCTGTAGATTGGACAATTGGGGTCTTCACTGCCAACACCTGAATTGACAGTAATGAGGAGCTTACAAAGGAGTGGACTGACGGGCTAAGATCCATTGTTCATGGGAGCATCGAGTAGGTTTGGTCGAAGAAGCTGAGGAAGCTGAAGTGCTGTCGCTTGGGCTTGATATCCTCTAGATTCCACCTTTCTGTGAGGAAGCCAAGGGTAACTATAAAAGTTGCATTTTCAAAGTCGCATCTATTTTGCATTGACGCTTTTGAGTTTGAGTTTGACACAGTGTCTGTCAAGTTGTCTAAGTCTAGCTCTGAGTCGGAGGTTGTGCCTCTTGGCCCTCCATGTCGTAGCTTCTATTTGAGTCTTTTGTTGTACTTGGCAACCCCGAGGGGCTTTCTTATGATATGCATTATCTTGCTTCTACGTACTTCGCTGGCTTTTGAATAAACTGTGTTGACCCTAATGACAAAGGGATGGATTTCAATGGGATCATCCCCAAGGAAATGTGTTCCCTCGCCGAAAGGGAGGACGAAAGGCATGCTCAGCCTATTAATTGAAATAATAGTTTTCAAATAAACTTGAAAGATGAAGTAGATCCCCAAAAGGTTCAAAACTGGTTCAACACAGTCCCAAGAGGAGCATTGTGCCCGGTCAGACAGGCTCAAAGAGTTCATCGACGTCTTGGCATGGTCTAACAAAGACACGCCCGACGTTGATCCCGAGATAAAGGAACATCAAATTCCCCTGCTATCGGATGCCAAGCCAAAAAATAAAAGCTTAAAAGGTCCAGTGCCACATACTATGTTCAATTTTGCAGGAACGGCGTTCCGCCAAGCACAAGTTAGAAAGTTCAAAATTGGCCTGGGGCGAAGCATGTAAATTGAAGCACTATGGACCTTGCATGATCGACGCCATTTCATCGGGGTTGCAGCCATTTCATTGACCTCGGTGGCAACAATTCAATAACTTGGTCAGCCTGGATCAAATTCAAAAGCCTTTTCCCTGAGAGAAGCTTGTTGGGCTGAAAACCCCAAGGGTGGGCAGTTCCAAGCAAAAGTTAGAGCAGCCTGCTAGACCGAGAACCTGTGAAGGAGGTCCAGGCAAAAATAAAGGCAGTATTTGAAAGCTCGCTAGAGCGAAAACCCAAATGGGCGGTTCTAGGCAAAAGTTAGAGCGTAAAAGGAGAGGTAAAACACACGAGTGAACCTTAACTTGAACTGCGTTTTGACCTGATTCCCCAGAATGTGGGATATGTAGGCAGTCTCTCTTTGAGACTCGGTCATATTCTATCAACATGGTCCATGATTGACATTTTTAGTGCACACCAAGGGTCAAGAAGGGTCAAGAACAAGACAAGCTTCACCTGTGCAGAAAGAAGGGGGAAAACCTTTCATCTTTGAATTTTATTGCAAACTACTACTTCAATTTCAAAGCTGAGCAAAAGCCTTAAAAGATTTTAAGCATAAAAAACAAAACGAAATGCTGGCGAGGCCTAACGGCTCACAGTTTATTCTAAGTTCAGCGAAGTCCAGTTTAAGCAGCTGCAGCAGCTTTGCAGTCACGCGTGCTAGTTCGATACTCACGCGTGCTTGTTCAATGCGCACATATTCAATTCAAGCAACAAACAATGGCAGTCAGCTATTGCCTTCGAGTCCTGTTCAAGGGGTTTTTGCCAAGTTTTTTTTTCATACCGTACAGACCTAATGTGACTGCACTGGGGTGTCAATTTCAGTCCGGGCCTATATGTGTCTTCATTTGCGTCTTATGTTCGTCTTTGTGGCATTTTTCTAGTTTTTCAATCCATTATTTCGGGATGCTTTTCCCAATTTTTGTCAGTTTGTACAGGTCGATGTACATCTATTTGACCTTACATAAGCATCAATTTCACCTGTTTGAAGGGCTATTGTGAGTTTTGGCGCGTTAATGCCCAAAATTTCATTATTTTCCATGTGTCTAAGGGTCCGTGTTGAATCCTGGGGATCTTTCTCCCTTTTCGTTTGAGCTAGGCGAGTCTGTACATATATGTGTGTCTGTGTGTTAACTCAGTTCACTTGTCAATGCAAATTAGATATTAGCGGATGGTTCATATGTCAATAAATTTGAAAATGCAATTTACATTGCTACCCTAGCTTCTATAATCTACAAGCAGTAGAATCTCGTCAACTGCAAGAGCATGTTGGCCAAGGCTAAGCAAAGCATATCTATAGGGCTTGTCCGCCCAAGCATCAAAGAAGGGGCACGCAGGCCTAATGCCACCGCTAAATGTCAACTGAGGCCCGCCAGCCCGCACAAGCGTCCATCTGTCTGGGTGCGCATCTCAGAAGCAAAAGACAATAAAGTAATGGGGCTCAATGATAGTCTTTAAGCATCGTTGTCTTCCTAGGAGCCGCCCTTAGCTAGGGTCTGCATTTTCAATTTGTGCAATTTGTTAGTATACATCTTTGCGTATTGTGTATATCAACTATTGAAAATAGGAAGGTGGCCAGTTTGTGGGAGTTATGCTAGAATGGTAGCCATCATGCGATTTGTCTACCAAAGGGCTGCGAGGCAATCTCTTGCGGAACCAAATCAACGACAGCCGGTCCTGTCCAATGCTCAACGGCTCGATCATTTAGACTGATGATCCGCCCATCCAAATCAACGACAGCTGGTCCTGTCAAATTTCTCTACGGTTTGATAATTCTGCACACTGATCTTTTTTGTCTCCAAGTCAACAACAGTCGGTCCTGTCCAGTTTCTCAACGGTTTGATCATTCTGCACACTGATCTTCCTCCAAATCAACGATGGTCAGCCATATCGTCTGACTCAGTCATTCAACGATGGTCAGCCATATCATCAACGATGGTCAGCCATATCGTCCGACTCAGTCATTCCCGATGGTCAGCCATATCATCAACGACGGTCAGCCATATCGTCCGACTCAATCATTCTCGATGGTCAGCCATATCATCAACGACAGTCAACCATATCGTCCGACTCAATCATTCCCGATGGTCAGCCATATCATCAACGACAATCAGCCATATCATCCGACTCATTCATTCCTGATGGTCAGCCATATCATCAACGACAGTTAGCCATATCGTCCGACTCAGTCATTCTCGATGGTCAGCCATATCATCAACGACGGTCAGCCATATCGTCTGACTCAGTCATTCCCGATGGTCAGCCATATCATCAACGATGTGCTGAGGATAGCTTGATCCACAGTAATGATAGCCTATCCCGTCCAAAATCTACAGCGACAGCCTATCCTGTCAATATTCGATCAATAAGCGGTGACTCACTCGCCCACTTCTACTTCCATGCCCGGCAATGGACTGTTTGTCCATTCCACCAATCAGGTTCCTTAAGTTTACTTGTCTACTTTGCTAGTCTACTTTGTTCTGGATTGCCTTGAGGGGTGTCTAGAAATCTTTGACGTTATTTGTACCAAGTCGATGGTGCTTCAAGTGCCGTCAAAGAGGGGCTACTGTAGACACCCCAATCTGGGCCTCCAGATTAGTTTACTTACGGTATTTGATTCCCAGATGATGAATTGGATCAAGAACACCACGGGAATGATAAGTGTTTGAGCTTTGAGTGTTTGACACCCCTTTTGAGCCTAACCCAATCCTAGGCCACTTCAAAAGCCAAAAACCCTACTGACGCTCACTGATTTGAAGCCTGCGCACGTAGATCAACTTGACAAGTGTTGCACAATGGTTAATGCTTGATCTTTGACCAATGCATGAGTAGGTGGTACACGCGCGCCAGGGCGCAACCATCCCGCGCCGGGGCGCACCATTGCACGCCAGACTAAAACCATCGTGCGATGGTCAAACTGCCAGGTGGTGGTCAACAGTCAAAGCTTGACTGTTGACCATCGCGTGCCAGACTTACTCCATCGCGTGATGGTCCAAGATGTCCCCATCACCTTTATTAGCTGGGAAGCTTAGCCACCAAGCAAACTTCAGCCAGCCTCGTGGACTGGCTGAGCTCTTCTCCTTGCACCAACCAGATTTACCTCCCTCTCTCCCTATAAATATCCCCCTTTGTTCCTCTTTCAAAGGGTTACAAAAATTCATACTAAAAAGGGTTGCAACTTTGTACTCTTTTAAGCAAACTAAAGAGATACAAAGGCACCCAAGAACATAGCTTGTTCTCACTCAAATCCTACTTTCAACTTCAAACCTCAAAGCTCAAGCTCATTTCAAACTCAATTTAGGTATATCATACCTACTATTTTCTGTTCTGATCCCTGAAGGGGGCTGACAGGGCCAAGGCTAGTAATCAATACCTGTCGTGGTCCTAAAGCTGGCAAGGTTTCAAAAACCGTCGAGGTAGGAACCAACGCGCGATGGACCCACTCACACGTGCGACTGTCTCAGTCATCGCGCGATGGTCCTCGTGGGGATTGGTGTCCTACTCTTTTATGTTATATTTTGTATATAGATCACTCTACAAGCATGTAAAAAAATCAGTTTATTGCTTTCCTAAGTATAAACTGTTAGCTTTGTAGTTAATTTGCATTTCTACTATTTTGGAGTACCCCTGGGATCATTCTGGACATGTCTCAGAACCCAGAAATATGTAAACCACACACTGGTTAAAAGGCTTAGACCATCGCGCGCCAAGGCGCGAGCATCGAGCGCTAGAGCGCATCCTCGCGCGCCAGAGTGCACCATTGCGCGACAAAGTGCCATACTCACACGATAGTCGCCTTTGACCAGTGAGTGGCCTTGCACAGGTAACTTGGTTTTAGGCCATTATTTTGTCCCCACACTGTTTATGGGGTGTTTTGTTAAATTGTAGGGCTTTTCAGCCTTTAAACTACTTAGAATTGTATATTATGCTGCCTATAAATTGCTTGGTTTGTCCTGGGTGTGCACTGGTCCTTCCAGAGCCCAGAGGGTTTGAGAATAAGAGCTGTGGGTTTGAGCTCACTGGCGTGTGCATGTCTTAGAGTTGCGCGCGCAGGAGTGAACAACATGTAGTGACTTGTTCAGTGCGTGCTGGTTTCTTCCTGCGCACGTCACTCTAAAACAGGGGTTTCCCTTTTTGATTTAAATTCCCACAGCACTCTATTCTCATCCTATCATTCACATCTTGCAAACTGTTACAGTTTTAATCCCCATTAAATTATTCCCCGCCCTAAATGGCTAAAGAATTGATTAATCAAACAGAATCATAAACGTTTTCGCAAATGCCTAAATAGAGACCGATCTCCGGATTGGGCGAGAGGGGTGCCTTAAAACCTTTTCCCTTTCGTAACCTGGCTCCCGAACCCAAATATGGTTATGATGGACTGGTACCTTCACCTTTTTGAAAAATAAACAGCGCAACGAGCATTTCTAGATCGGTTCCTTGGGTGTCGGACCTTCAAACCCAAGTGGCGACTCTGAATTGAGCACTCGTCTACCAAAAAAAGCGCGCCCATCGATCCGGCCTATTTTTTCCGGGCACGCTGCCCGTAGTATTTTCAAGATGAAGCAAACCATTGATCTGAACAGCTTTCTTTATATCATTTTTATTGATTTTTCCATAAATTAGTTTGTAATCCCTTTTGATGCACTTGATCATTGAGAATGATCATAAATTAACCTCTTTTAAAAGACAAAAGACGTGGTTTTTAAATGAAGCTTCATTCTGAAATGCACCTGCAACGATCTCTCAGTAATATTAGCGTAGCCAACGGTGGATATATATGATCAAGACGAACAAAATAAAACGAATGATGAACAAAATAACACCACATGTCGGATCCCCCTACATCATGCGGTGTATCACAACACCGCATGGTGTAGTGTTTCTAGTAGAGTCACTGATTTTTGTTTTGTTTTGTTTTGTTTTGCTTTTTGAAAATGGTTTTTAAGTAACACTTAACACAAATAGGTTAAGTGTGACTGCAGAAAGCTCCCCTCAGAGCTAAGACTGGGCTTAGCCCAAGGAAACTTGCTTTTATACCTTTGGCTTTGAGTTTGAATGGGTATAAGTTTGGAGCTTTAGAGTGGTGGAGTTCCAAAGCTAGTAGTGTACTGAGCTTTGGAGGGGAAGAAGATGGAGTTTTTGTAGAGAGAGAAAGAATGTCAAGAGAATGTCAGAGTAACTTTCTCAAGACTTGGAGGGGTACCTTTCATCTAAAATGGGGTAAGAATGGGGGGGGGGGGGGGTAGGGGGGCTTGTATTTATAGGCAAGAGCCAAGGAATATCAATGCAAATGAGGGAGGTGGCTTCTAGGCCGGCTAGAAGTTATATTCTCTGCTAAGCCGTTTTCAATTATGGCTCCAACAAGCATGACCGACAACTTTCTGAGCCAATCAGAACTTTTCCTAGAAACATCGTGCTGTATACCTCAAGACCACGTGTAACATAGTAAAATTTACTACATCGTATGATTTAGTAAGTATCCCTTGCGGTGTCCAGGTCCAGTTCTGGGCTTTGGCGGGCTTTTTGGGATTTTCTACCTTTTTTTGGCTATGGGAGTCCACATTTAAGCTCTCAAAGGTATTGTTTCTTTATTTCATCATCGAGGAAATTTATTGAACCTTCGAGGTCCTGATTGGGGTGTCTACAGTAGTCCAAAAATCTCTCCATGCAAGAGCGGCACGTCATTTTTTTCAAGAATGTCAGAGTAACTTTCTCAAGACTTGGAGAGGTACCTTTCATCTAAAATGGGGAAGGGGAAGGGGAAGGGCCGGGGGGTGGGATGTTGTGGTATATTTATAGGTAAGAGCCAAGGAATATCAATACAAATGGGGGAGGTGGCATCTAGGTCGGCTAGAAGTTATATTCTCAGCTTAGTCGTTTTTCAGTTATGGCTCCAACAAGCGTGGCCGACAACTTTCTGAGCTAGGCAGAACTTTTCCTAGAAACAACGTGCGGTATACCTCAAGACCACGTGCGGTGTAGTAAAATTTACTACGCTGTATGGTTTAGTAAGTATCCCGTGCGGTGTCTAGGTCCAAAATTGGTCTTTGGTGGGCTCTTTTTGGTCTTTTCCGGCTTTTTGGGCTATGGAAGTCCACATTCAAGCTCTCAAAGGTATCATTTCTTTATTTCATCATCGGGGAAATTTAAAGAATCTTCGAGGCTCTGATTGGGGCGTCTACAGGACAGATAACGTTATATGTTAAGGGACAGTGGGTTCAAGAAGGGAAGGGTTTAAAACAAGAATAGAAAATAGAAAATAGAAATTTTTGTCACACATAACGTTATATGTTGGTGTGGTGGTGGTGGTTACGTGGTGGCGGAGGTGGTGGTGGTTACATGGTTGCAACAAGATCGAAAAAAACACAAAAAACAAGGCCCTTATTTCTTTTACATAGGGTAGTTTTGTTGTTGAAATTATTAGTGGACTAAAAGGGTTAAGAACTTTAGAAGTATACTAGTGGAATTAGAAACATGTTATAGTGGACCTTTCAAAAAATACATTTTTTGAAACATGCTAGTTTTTCTACAAGTATAGTAGAGAATGCGTTCAATTGTGTAGTCTGTTCGAGCATCTATCGGAGTCAAGATTCCAATATTTCATATTTGTCATCGGTAGTAATTTTTTTGTTACAAATTGATACTCCATATTTTAATTTGCAAAATGTCTTAAATTTTTGTCACCTCTACTTATTTTTTTAATACCTATATCGGTGTTTTTTTTCCTTACACTTTATTTTCTATCAACTAGTATTTTGTCTGTTTAATAATGCGCTGGGCAAAAAAGAAAATTACATTGATGTTTATTTTTCCTTAAACTATCGTTTCTATCAATTAGTGATGTGTTAGTTTGATACACGGAAATAGAAAAAAACACCAATGTGAATTTTTTTGAACAACGCTAGTTACTACAAAGCTAAAGTTGACCAATTATAGAACTGTGCTACACGCACAGCAATCTGTGCACAGATTGTGCACAGATTTCTTTGTGAGGCCCACCACGGGTCCCACACAAATCATCCGAGCCGTTCATTAAATGTAAAACATTTTTTCAAGGGTCCCCGTAAAAAATAAGCTCAATTCAATACCTATAGATGCTCGATCTAACCATCTAATTTTTCATTCAGATTTTCGGATAATGAAAAGTTATATGATTGGATCGAGCACCTATAGGCAACGGATTGAGATTATTTTTTACGTAGACCCTTGAAAAAATGTTTTATATTTAATAAATGGCTCGGATGATTTGTGTGGGATCCATGGTGGGTCCCACAACAAAATCTGTGCACAATCTGTGCACAGATTGTATGTGTGTGTAGACTTTCTGCCAATTATAATTAGTAGAAGGTGGGGCACACAGTACGTGTGTGTGCATTTTGAGGATGAGTGGAGATCATGGGGAGGTGGTTACGATAAGTAGTTTTTAAATTGATTACTATTTTGCATATAGTAATAATTTAATGGTACGTTAAAATAGTCATAAATACTTAATTTTTAGAGGGACAACATGAACATTATATTTGATGGTGCTTCAAAAATGGGAGACACTAAATTGGTGCTCTCCCTTTATAATAATTCTCCCTCCGTCCTTTTTTAAGTGTCCTGCTTCGTAATTCCAACTTATTAAAAAGACATCATCATTATACCTTTCACATCAACTTTTTTCTCCACTTTCCCTACTTACCCATCATCATTACACTTTTACTCACTTACTTTTTAAAATTGAATCTACTTTTAGGGACAAAATAGACAATTCACCAATTTTTACCCACTAACTTTACAAAATGGACACTTATTAAGGGACAGCCCAAAATGAAATACCGGACTATAAATAAGGGATGGAGGGATTAATAATAATAATAATAATAATAGAGGCCGGGGCACAAACGATGTGTGTGCAAGTCAGATTTGAACAAAATTTGTGAAAAATCGAACAAACACATTAATCGCAAAAAATTTGTGCAAACTTTGATAAAATCTGACTTGCACACGTATCACGTGTGCCCCGACCTCTAGGATTAACCTATTGTGACAGATAAGCAACAATTGAACTCATGAAAATTCAATCGAATTGTTTATTTACTGTAATAACAATTGACATGTGTGTGTGTATATATACACAAAATTTCTTATAAGGGCGCCCTTACCGTATTACGGTAAGGACGTCCCTTTCCCGACCAATTTACAATGATCCGAGCCGCTCAATGTGTTCAAAACGTGATTTTAAGGGTACCCGTTAGAAATCAGAAAAAAAAAGACTAAAAAGGGCTTGATCTGAGCAGTTTTTGTTTGTATTTTATCGAACGGTTCCAATAAAAACTGCTCAAATCAAGCCCTTCCGGGTGTGTGTGTGTGTGTGTGTGTAAATTGTTAAATAACAAAGAGTGCACTAGAAGCAGGGGCACACGCGATACGTGTGCAAATTTGTCAAAATTCAATCAAATAAACAATAAGAGGACAACTATTGTGCATATTGAGAGCTGCTATTCCCCCCTCCCCTGACACACACCCCCCCGGCCCCACCTCCCCTTTTTCGGAATTACCCTCTCCCTCTCTCTCTCTCTCTCTCTCTCTCTCTCTCTCTCTCTCTCTCTCTCTCTCTCTCTCTCTCTCTCTCTCTCTCCCTTTTCTTTCTTTCTTTCTTTCTTTACAGTTTCTTTCTTTCTTTCTTTTTTTCCTTTTCTTTTCAGTTTGATTTTTTTTTTCATTTTATTTCTTTTTCTTTCTTTCTAGTTTGAATTTTTTTTCTCTTTAATAATAGATTCAAGTCTAATTCTAGGCTTTGTAAAGTAATTAAGAAAAAAAAAAGTGTTTCAATTGATTATGTTTATACGACTGTTTTAGTTTTCTTTTTTTGTCCTTTATAAATTAAAAAATATAGTTACGAAAATAAGTGTTTCAATTTTCAATTCATTTGAACCAGTGCAAAGATGTTATTTTTTCTGATCATTTCATCCTAAATGGTCGTAATAAATTTTTGATTCCAAGGCCTTTCAATGGACATCCTAAGAGAGTCTTAGAACTAAAAAATAAGTCTTAGGGTGTTTTGTTGAAAGGCCTTAAAAAGATATGAGTAATTAAATAAAAAAATAAATTAAAATAATATGATCAGAATAAAAAAATCTTCACACCCGTTCAAATGCATTAAAAATTAAAGCACTTAATTTTTTAACCATATTTTTTAATATATATAAACGGTCTAAAAAAATTAAGTGCTTAAATTTTCACTCCGTTTGAATCAGTGCAAAGATCTTGTCAATATAATCAGAATAACAAGATGTTTGCACCGATTCAAACGGAGGGAAAATTTGAGCACTTAATTTTTTTTAAACCGTTTATATATTAAAAAATATGGTTAAAAAATTAAGTACTCCAATTTTTAATGCATTTGAACGGGTGTGAAGATCTTTTTATTTTGATCATATTATTCTGAAGAGACATAATCAAATTTTGTCTCTAAGGCTCTCATAATTACGTTTCTGCTCCATAGGATTGCAAATTGATGGTGAGAATTTTTTTTAACCCAAACGTCGCCGTTTAGGGGCTAGCAGAGCCCAGGGCCAATTAAAAATTGGCGGAGGGAGGTAATTAAATGGGCTGAGGGAGGGTAAAAGCGGAAAAAGGGTGTGGGACCCGGGGGGGGGGGGGGGGGGGGGAGGGGGTGGTGGGAAAAGCAATTTACGTGCATATTCTGTCAAAATTTTGACAAAATTGCACATTCATCACGTGTTACCAAATCGGGCATTGATTAGTAAGTAATGTAAGTTTTGTAATTTTTTTCATACAAAAATGAAAGCAATAATGGTTCTTTTCATAAGAAAAAGTCAATAATAGGTGAGAAGAAGTGTTTTGGATTCTGTAATTTTTTATTTCGTTAGTTTAAGTAAGGTAAATTTGGTAAACTTCAATAATAGGTGAAAAGAGAATCACGGTTTTTTGTTGTATAGATAGATGTAAGTACAATTATGTAAAAGACAACAATGCTTGAGAAAATTACAAAGAGTAGAGTACAAACAAATGAAGAAGGGGGAATTACCTTGTGAATGAGGCTTGCATGTGGGTGTCGGAGATTACCTTGAATACTGTAACAAATAGGAATAACCCAGTAATAGATGGTATTTATAGAAAGATATCACGCTTGTTTGAGGAGAAGAGGATGATGGTAACGTGGGGGTTGGCAGTTGGGGCTAGAGTAATTTTACTTTTTTATCCTAGTAGTTAGGTTGCACGTGAGGAAACAATGGAGTACGTAAGAGAAATTTAAGGGGTAAGAGTGTCAATCACTTTTGTGATGAAGCTTCAAAAAGGGAAGACGGGAAATATCTTTACAAAAATGTTGTGAAAATTTGACTTGCACACGCATCGCATGTGCCCCAACCTCTAGTATCTATATTATAAAACAGAGCGGTTTTCCATCGAAAATGTCTATGCATATAAACATAGATGCATCTACAATCGTTCAATTGTATTTAGTGAGGGTTACAGCCGTTGGATTAAAGGAATGAAAGTTTTCTAATGTATTAACCGAAGGAATGAATGAAGGTTTCCTAATGTATTAACCTACATCTCTCTCTCTCTCTCTCTCTCTCTTCTCTCTCTCTCTCTCTCTCTCTCCCTCTCTCTCATAAATTGCTCCCAGTAAGGCATTGTATTTAAAACCACCCATTAAGGCATTATTCAAAGAGAAATGCTAAGTGTAAAGAAAATAGACAAAGAAAATACCCTTAAAGTATACATGAACGGCTCAGATTCACTGCATAGTGAATCTGAGCCGTTCATGTATACTTTAAGGGTCTTTTCTTTGTCCATTTTCTTTGTCCCTAGCACTCCTCTTATTCAAATGAAAATCAAAGTCATATATGGCCTTTTGTACAAAATCGAAATCAAAACCACCAAGATCACCAAAATCAAAGCCAACATTCTTTTTTCTATTTCTAACCTGTCAAATGCATATCACGAAAATCACCGAAAATAGAATTTTCTATACATCGTTCATATCATTTTCACATTTTTCTTCTTTACTTTCTTTATAGAAACACATCCCCCCCTGCTTCTTCTCTCTCTCTCTCTCTCTCTCTCTCTTAAAAAGTTCAATACCACCAAAATTTACTTCACTGAAACCACTGAGGTGAGTTCTTCAATCATTCTTTGTATATTTGCTACCCATATTTCTTTTTCATTAAGATTGTAATGTTTATCAATGGATATATTGCATTATTGTTTATCGCATAGTTGAATCTGTTGGACACGAGTTTGTGTATTACAAGCAAGTTTAGTATTAATTTGTGTGTGGTGATTATTTGAGCTGTATATTACACGCAAGTTCAGTATTTATTTTCGTGTGCTGATTGTTCGAGCAGGCACGGGCATACGCTAGTATGTAATGCAACAATTCAAGGTTATGATCACCAAAATAATGGGGATCTCATGTACCTAAATTTTAAAACAGGGATTAAAAAAACCCAAAAGGGGCTCATGTTCATTAAATACATCGACATGGGGAAAAAATACATTGACGTAAAATTCCCAAATTAATTCTACCTGTTCAACTTCCTCCATAGCAATTAGTATTAGATCGAGATTTTTGCAGAGTGGAGTGTGTCTTTGAAGTGGTCCAAGTGGAGTTTAATGGCACGGAGAAAACCCAGCAGTTACAGTATAATTGAGTGCTTCATTTACATGAGTACTGGCTCCTTTCAGTTAACAAAGCTTAGAAATGGCATGTGCATATAAGGGGTGTTTTTTACGCAACTCTGTATTTCAAAGTCCCTCCACAGTTTAAAAACTCTTCTTCTGTAAGAAACTCAAATTAGGAAAAAGAACAAATACAAAATTATTAAAAATGGCTAATCATATAGACAGTGCTGATGGTGTGAAGAAATTTTAGGGTCCAAAAAGATGGAGGATATCAAATATATTACCTACAAAATTAAAAATGGCTAATCATTATGGACCAATCAGTGCCGTTGGTGTGAAGAAATTTGACACAAAGCTTTTACTATGGGCGCCCCCTTTCCCGATCAAAATTTGATGATCCGAACAGTTCAATGTGTGCAGAATTTGATTTCAAAAGTACACGTGAGAAATCGGCAAAAAATTTGACCGAGAAGGGTTTGATCTGAACAGTTTTTCATAAAAATGCATTTATAGCGTTTTTATGAAAAATTACTCGGATCAAGTCCTTCTCGGTCATATTTTTTGCCGATTTCTCACGTCTACTCTTAAAATCACGTTTAAACACATTAACCAATTTGGATCATCAAAATTTGATCGAGAACAATGTCAAAGTCATAAGGTCCTTAACTTAGCAAGTAGACACAGTCTACTTCCTATAAGGACTCCCTTACATAAGCTATATAAGGACTTCTAATAAGGGCCGTTGGATCATATTTTCAACCATTGAAAATACGATCCAACGGCCCTTATTAGAAGTCCTTACATAGCTTGTGTAAGGGAGTCCTCACAGGAAGGCCAGTGTGTGTGTATATCTATATACTATTGGAGAGCGATTTTCAAATCCCCTATATTTTTTATTTTGGACCCTAGGATCGGTATACATTTTTTCTATGGCTGAGATCTACAGGTAGATGAGCTAACGATATATATGGAAAGGATTGTACAACTATTTATTATAATTCTATTTTCTCGAAATCACAGGAAGATTTAGACGTGAATTATCCTAGCAAATTGGAAAGGATTGTTTATCTAGATAAACAAATCAATTTTAATGATATAATTGGAATTAGACATGAATTCCACTTACATAAGATTTACATTTTGATTATACTTTCTATTTAGGTAGCGATATATTTGAAAATAATGGAAGAAGAATTAAAGGAAACCTATAAGACATACGTTTTTTATTTTATTTTGGTTGACTTTGTCTTTGTTTTCCATGTATGGATTCCAACTTCTGATCATTGCAGACATCATCGAGACACCGATAGTGAAGTAAGTTCTATTCTTAGTGCTACTTCGAAGGTCTATGCTCCTATTCTGATGTGCTACTTCAATGATTTTTTTCAGTTCTCATACAGGAGACTCAATCCCTTTTTCTACGATTTATAAAAAAAAAGACCGTAGGCAGGGAACACAGAATGTATCTTAATCTGTTGCCTTAACATGAGTGATTTTGGGGATCAAAATTTGGTACATGATTACCGTAAGCACTGACGACAAACCAAAATTTGGTGCATGATTTTCTCGTATTCTATTGAGATTCAGTCTCTTCTTTCCTTCTCACCCTTAACAATCCAACGGCTAGGATTTCTTTTAGGATTTGAAATGTCACCCAAACACTAAATATATATGATTAGTTTGCTGCCATTAAGCCATCAATTATGGACACAGCCAAAAAAGAAAGAAGAAGAAGAAACGGTATATCAGTTTTGGTTTCCAAAGATAGCTCTTTCTCTCGGAAGGCGGGTTGGTGCAGTGCCTCTAAAGCGCTACACCTTGTAGTGCTACATCTCACTGTCCAAAAGTGTTTTGGACAGTCCAGATTTTAGAAAAACTTTTTCGGGGAAAAATTAAATTTTTTTCTGTAAATTTTTTTAGAAAAATCTAGACCAATGATTATCGAGACGGACGTACAAGATCAAGCACTGCAACTTGCAGCGCGCTAAGGGGCACTGTAGGGTCCCAAGGTCCCTTTCTCTCATTTCAAATTTCAAACACACTTTGTTCATGCTTCTCTCTCTCTCTCTCTCTCTCTCTCTCCAAAGAATATGCAGTGCGAAAGCTCCTTTCTTCAATCCCGAACCACTCTTTGGTGAGTTATTTCCTCCTCCTGTTTTTTTTTTTCACGTATTGCTGTTATTGTGTTTGATTCTTGAGTTGAACTCTAATTTGATTTATATAGGGTTTGAAGATTGATCTACTCTGTGTTTTGTTTATTGCTTTCAACATTTTTCTTTTCTCTTTCCCATTTTGGTTTTGTAATAGTAATAGGATGATATGAGTCCAATTGTTGAATCGTGCCATAACGTACAATATGAGATCTCTTCCAGTTTGTCGATATCACGACAACGAGCATCAATAATGTAAGCAAGGTATTTCTCCAATTTTTCATTAATCTCTCTCTCTCTCTCTCTCTCTCTCTCATTTTGTTTGTTTGTTTCATTTGCTTCATCCAGTGGTGGCCTGGTGGGCAAACTAATGTCAAATGATGGGGTGCGGTCGTGTGGGATTTGGTAAGAGCTTGATATAGCAGAATATGAGATTTGATCGAAAATTCAAATGTTTGAAGCTGGCAGAATAATGAACTCTCAGTGGGTTAGTGATTAAAGCAATTAGATTCTTTGAATCATGCATAAATTTGCTACTCTGCATTTTTGGTATTTTTAGAGAACGAGTTCTAAGAGTTTCATACTTCCATATCTTCAAGTTTCTACTACTTTTTCTTAACTTGAAACTTCCATATCAGTGGCAAGATTTTAAGCAACTACCAAGCTTAAACTCAACTCAAATGTGTTGTTGGGCTGAAGTAAGCAACTACCAAGGTTAAAATCAACGCAAATGTGGTGTTGGGCTGAAGTGGGAGACAAGATTATGGTTGACTTGGCAGATACTTTATCCATTACTATGAAAAGTTTATTATCGGATTCTTCGCTTAGTATCTTTATGTTAATCTGGATGTTTGATTTAATTCCTTAAAGAACTATAAGAATTGATTACAAAATCTGTTAATAAAATCAGAGTTAGATCAAAGAGAAATCTTCCATATCCTCACACACAGACACACACACACACACACACAGACACACACAAAAAGCACGCATATATGAAACTTCTTAAGCTCTTTGAAACTTTCGCATGTCATTTGTAACCATTGAAGTTGTTGACTGTCTCCTCTAATTATTTTTTCGAACCTGTAATTCATATGTAGGTGAATATATGTTATTTTTGTTCACGATTTCTCTTGGAGAATACTCGATCAAGTATGAGGCCGAGCATCGGTATTGCCAGTTCTGAGGTATCTATTTCAATCTTCTCAGGTGGCCGGACCATTTTTTTCTGGTCGTTCATATCTTAGGTGTAGACACCTCCCAGAAGCGGGGCATCACCATACAAATTTATCATCGCTGTTTGTTTGGTTGTTTGCTTCATAAACCAAGATCGTGGATATTCCCATGGCTAAGAACATCGCCACACGATAGCGGTTATCATCAAAACAAAGTCACCACCTAGTTTATAAAAACTAGGAAAAACAAATGGAGATTTTGGGTACGGGAGCCAAATGTACAATAAGGGAAGGTGTTAGGCATCCCTCTCTGCCCAGTCGTGAGAGTGGCCCATAGTTGTTTGACATAAGATTAATACATGCACTATTTAACTGTAACACATAGTCTGTTTATTAGCCTTTAAACAGTTAATGGTGAGCCAAGACAGTAATTGAAACATGCATCAGAATAAGCAGAATAAAACAAACTGTCCCAGGGAAATGGATCTCGTGGTCGGTGAATAGATGTCACGGCTGAGAGATCCTCCTGGTTTGATGTATCGGCCAATGGATCGAAGACCCAGCCGATGTTCTTCATCACACCAAACTTTACGACTAACATAAAATCAGAGAGTTATGATTAAACATAAAAACAGAAAATAAATTGGACCAGAGACCCCTGGGCCTCACCACCTTGATCCCTCAGTGGTTTGATTGCTTCAAATTGAGTGTGATTGACTGATTTTGCTCCTCAAAACCCTAGGTTTAGGGTTTGAACTTCAGGGTTTGATCGTCAGATTACGACTACCTTCAGAAGGTTAGGGCTTTTGAAGAGGGGATATGAGATAGTATATTTGCAGAGTTTCATTGGCTTTTGGAAGTGATTGAGTGTATCAATTGTTGTATTTTCGGAGCCCTAAGGGCTCCTTTATATAGGCACCGGATGACATCGCTTCAACTATCACATTGCACGATTGAAATTGGAATTATAGGGCAACTCTAACTCCTCATGGTAATCTCCTTGCGTAGCCCGAACGCATTGGAATTTGGTTGCTAGGGTTTCGTGAACATATCAAATGATTGACAGAACGTTCTAGAATCTAGAAAATAGACGATCTGGCAGCAGAGGAATTGATGTTGCAGCCGAGGGATAGACCTGGCGACAGAGGGATTGATCTCTTAGGGAGATTTTCAAGCAATAGGCTTCACGGGTGAAGAAATGATGCTGAGGCCGTGAGATCAATGTTATGGCCGAGAGAAAGATTCTCATAGGATTTGGTATTTCTGTCTGAAAGGTTATTTGGCTCTAGATTGGGTCCTCTAAGTGGCTAGAAGTTGTCACCATAAGTCCTAAGGTTCACAAGAAGTCAATCAGCAATCATTGTATCCATATCATCATCGGGATAGTCCCTAAGGTGGGACTTGAAATAATCGTTAGGCCAAATTGGGGTGTCTACAGATGCCCCTCTTTGACTGAACTTAGACGGATCGTGAGACATGTTTAAGTAAGAGTCAAAGCCGTAAAAGCAACTCAATTTGGTCCAACCACTATTCCAAGGGTTTTTCGAAAAAGGTTTTAGTTATGGTCGGGCCGAGAGGCTGCCTACGTATTCCATAAGGGAAATTTAGACCAACCGTAGTTTGGAGGGCAATAAAGAAAAATAAAAAGTTTTGAGGGTTAGAAACAAAAGACGTACATTTGGGCTTTAAAAGCCGGTAGTGCAACGTACCTGGGCAATGCTAGGATTTTGACGGAAAATAGTTGAAGGAGCGCGGGGCTGCCGGGGAAATTTTTGCGGAGAACATCCTTAATATTTTGGGATAAATCAATACACAGCGGATGAGTCATTTGCTTTTCTCGATCATCCTTACTTTGATTGAGGGGAGCTCGGTAAAGTAGCTTATGCTTGCGAATGAGCTTGATCGAATAGATGTAATTGGGTGGAATCCAAACCATTGACTGGAGATGAATCGGACGCTGGTTTTGAGATATGGGGTGAAACCCAAGCCATCTTCTGGAGATGAGTTAGATGCCGATTTTGAGATATGGGGGCAAGAGGCCAGTAACTGGAGCATGGAGCATTGAGATGAGGGAACTGCGCGGAGCCGATTGTAGTCATGAGGCGAGAGCCTGAGGAAACAGAGCTTAGAGAGGTGATAGGCGGAGTCAGTTGTAGTCGAGAGCTTAGAGCTTAAGGTGATAGAACCGAGGTGTAGAGTCGGTTGCATTTTGAAGGTCTGTGAATGGAGCTTTCTCATCATAAATTTTTGGCGTAGGGCCAAAAGATCGAGGCGCTGGACCAATCAATAAAACCGAGGCGTAGTGCCGGTTGACTACAGGATTGACCTATTTTATGAGTGAAAGAGAGATGCAAAATATGTATTTATGATGATTGTTAGATGTAAGCAGATATAATGATGCTGATGGTTATGCAGACTCGATGTGATTATGCAATATATGCACGAGCCTATGCGTGTGTGTTTGATTTAAGCATAGAGCTTCTTTCAAGTTCTGGACTTGAGCGAAGCATAGAGCTCGAGCATTTGGACGACAGAATCCGAGCATTCAAAGTACATGCTTTAAGCATCTAGTACACAGTGGTTGGGCATTCAAGCGTAGAGCTTGAGCATTCAAGTGTAGAACTTGAGCATCCAGTACACAGTGGTTGGGCATTTGAAGAGCTTTGAGCATTCAAAACATTGGATTTTGAGCATTCAAGCGTAGAGCTTGAGAATAGATGATATCTTGTTGATGGTGTGGCATAGAGCCTGTTGAGAATTGTTACGGCGTAGAGCCAGTTGATATAGTGGGCATGGAGCCATTGTGATAGTGGGCGTAGAGCCACTAAGGTGATGAATATGGGTGTAGAGCCGTTAAGATAATGGGCTTGGAGTTGCCGAGTTTGTGGGCTTGGAGCCACTGAGTGGTGGGCGTGGAGCCGCTGAGATAGTTGACTTAGAGTCATTGAATAGTGGGCGTAGAGCCGCTGAGATGATGGGCTTAGAGCCGCTGAGGTGGCGAGCGTAGAGCTGCTGAATATGATGGTAAGCTTGACAATAGTATGCATGGTGTTAGTGAGCTTTAGAGCTGCTGAGATAGCGAACGTAGAGCTGCTGAGGTGGTCATAGGCGTAGAGCCGCTGAGTGAATGAGCGTAGAGTTGTTGAGCATAAAACTGTTGAGATAGCGAGCGTAGAGCTGCTGAATAGTTAGAGCCGTAGAGTTGCTAAAATGATTGATGGATGTGAAGTTGTTGGGTAGCGAATATGGGCATAGAGCCGTTGATTGATAGTGAATGCGGGCATAGAGCCGTTGAGATGTGAGATAGCGAGCGTAGAGCTGCTGAGATAATGAGCTTAGAGCCGCTAAGTTGACAAATTGTTGGGGATGGTAACTTTGAGAACTCGGGGCTGACTATCCTTAATGGTTAAGCAACCGGTAATTTTGAGCTTCATTGTGATAGAGAGAGGGTTTTCTTACGCTTGGACATGCCCCTAAGACCGGTTTAATTACTGGTTTTGTTGGTTGCGGACCCAAAACCTCATTCTTGCTTGAATTTGGTGCACCAAGCAGGATCGGTTGTAGCTGTAGGAGATTGATTAGGGGGCCAGGAGATTGATCTTGCAGCCGAACAATTGATGTATCGGCCGAGTTATCGATGAACCGGCTGAGTAATCGCCTCATTTCCAGAGTGCTATAAAAGTTGAGCCTTCGGCGTTTAATTTTAATTTCTCCTCTTCTCTTTCCTTTCCTCGTTTCCCTTCTTTGCTGAAGGTTTCACCGGGGATTGCACAGCCTCCTCTCTCCTTCATTCTTGTTGCGTTCGGGCTATGGGTGACGTACTGTCAGTGATCACAGAGGGAGTCTGCGATGTTTTCGATCTTGTCTTGATGCTTGATTAGAGACCCTCGCATGGGTGGATTGCTTCCGTGACGTGGAACTCCCGGGGTGGCGCTTGTACGCGGTATGATGATTTTTCTCGGTCATGTGGTGTCTCTTCTGCACCGCAGTGCTTCTTTGGTACACGTCACCCCAGGGGTGCCTTTTCCTTTTTTGCAGCTGATCTCTGGTGTTCGGACCATCAGAGGATTCAACATCCTCTTCTCCTTCTTTCCTATTTTTCTTCCTGCATAGGTTAGTCTGACAGGAAACCGATGTATAGTTTGTTTAGAAAATGTGGGATGATCCACCTTGTGATGTAAAAAGCTTTTGTTATGTGATTGTGTATGTTGTTTTTGCACCGTTTGTGTATGATAAAATTGCATCTCAACAGTTTGAGCAGAACCGTGAAACTTCCCTTTAAAACGGTCGTTCTGGCGACTGAGGGATCATTTTGTCTGCCTGGATTTGAGTTTAGGTCAACCTTGATTTTCACGGGCCGATGGATTGATCCTATGGCCATCATATCAAAGTGCCGGCCGAGAGACCGACTAGGTTACTGAGGATTTAGAATCCAATTCCGATTCGAACTAGGACTCGACTTAGCCTATAAGTATGCGTTCTATGAACTTGACAGCATTGTCAGTGACCGTTGCTTGCACATGGCACAACCAGTCCTTGATCAGTGGTTAAATTCTTTTAACGGCCTCGACCGTTTGCACTTTAAGTCCTTTGGTATGGACTTTCTCTTCTCTCTTTGCTAAATTCCGGTGAATTTTGCTTTTCTTCGTGTAGTCACTAGCTTGTGGGATCCTGTTCTTCACATTTTTCAATTTTGAAGAGAAGAATTGTGTCTTACCATCGAGGAGTTTGCAGCTATTAGAGCATCTCCAATGCAACCTCCATTTCTCTATTTCTCCATTTGAGAGGATCATTTTTGGAGGAAATACCATTCCAATCCATCCTCTATTTTCTCCTCCATTTGAGAGGATCAAGTTTGGTACTCCAAATATGGAGGATGGAGAAAAAAAATGGAGGATGTCCTCCATTTCACTATTCACCCTCACCAAATCTCATTTTGTTCATCAAATTAGTTTTGATACACTAATCCTTTATAAAATTCGTACCAGTCAAAAGATATGTACAATATCTTCAAAATAAGACCCATATTGAGTATTTTTTTTAATGAAGTTAGAAAAATGAAAATTTGAGGGAAAGTGGGGAAGTTTGAAATTTGGGATGAGTTTTTAAAGAAATAGAAGTAGAAATAGAGTATTGGGTTGGAGTTAGATTTCCTCCAAAATCACTTTTGTAATAAAATATATTATTTTGATACTCTCAAATGAAGAAATGAAGGCAAAAATGAAGTATTGGATTGGAGATGCTCGTATGGGGCATTCAGATAGAGAAGGTCTTATTATTCCTAACCCTTTGTTCAATCGTGGTAACCTTTTGAAGGTTCTGCTCCAAGTTCAGAAACACGAAGTCAAGTTTTTTATGGTGAAAGGAAGGTTGGAAACCCTTCAGTTTGTTTAGCGTTTTGGTACAGTTGAATCTCATCGTTAAGTCTCTCGACAGAAAGTGTGCTTTCATGCACTGTGTTTGCCTTCTTCACTATTACTTACTCGGCCCTTCCTCTGGCCATGCTGATTCTATACTGCTTGATTTCATTCAGCAGATTGGAAATCATGCAGGTTTTGCTAGTTTAGTATTGGCAGAGACCTTGATGGGTCTTGATGTAGTGAGGTATCCAACAGCCTAGTTCTCAGGCAGTCCTTTGTTATTACAGGTTCGCTCTTTACTTATTTATTGCTGTAACGACCCTGATTTTTGATAAGTAAAAATTTCATTAAAAATTTGAATTTTTTTTAATACTTGGATTTGCTTCCAAAATTCCTTTTATTAATCCTTCATTAGTTGATTCTAGTCCTTCGTGGCAAATCAAATTAGTTTTCAATCGATTAGTTAACTACCAATTCACTTAGTTATGTTCTCCTAACCCTAGATGAGCCTTTTTGAACTTTCTTGAACCTTTCAAACCCTAGTGGAACCCTTTGGACCTTTAACCTTTATCCATTGGTCAATAAATGTTAGGGTAATCTTTGTCCATTGGACAATAAGCCATTCATTAGAATATTTGATTAGTACAAGATATAGTAATATATTGGTGTATATTCTCATGTGCAAAGGATAAATATGCATTGTTTATTAGATATCATCCCATTTCATTATCCATTGGTTATTAACCGCTAAGGAAACTATTGCCCATTGGTTAATAACTACTAGGGGAATTGTTATCCATTGGATAATAGTACTAATCTTCCAACAAGGTACAAGGATCTATTAAATAATCAAAATTTGGATTTCCCATGTAATTTTTGTGCATTAAAATATTGGGATAAATCTAGATCTTAGATTCTAAGTACTTTTAGTAATATTATAGTACTAGTACTTTATGATTATTTTAATGGGAGAATCCTAGCCTTTTTATTTAATTTGATACTTGGTACTTCCATATTTAAATATTGGACATATATACTATATTATATAAATATCCTAAATTTGTCCAAGTACCAAATCCAATATTTTAATAAGAACATGTGCAAAATTTGATTATTTTAATAGAAAATCTTGATCTTGTAATTTTTTATTGGATATTGGAAATCTACCTAGATTTTTTGGTATATATATATATATATATATATATATATATATAGGTATACTTATTTTATTATAAAGTACCATGTGTTTATTAGAATAGTTTAATAGGAAAATCTTTATCCATTGGACAATAAATGCTAGGAAAAATTTTATCCATTGGGTAATAGCCAAGACTTTTGCTATAAATAGCACATCTTTCTCACCATTCAACTCACACCTTCCATTCTTCAACTTCTCTCTCTAGAATTTCTAGTGTTCTTGCTTTGTTCTTGGTGTTCTTGAGTTCTTCTTGTGTTCTTCAAGAAACTCATCCAAGACCGCCACTAAACCGCCCCTCAACCACCCTTCGATCCAAAAAAAGTTTAAGTAGTTTAGTCAAGATCTAGTTTCAAGAGAAACCTTTCTCTTTCGAAACTACCATAAGCATTCCGTAGGAAGTTACTCCGCTCGATCACCGACGTACTTTCCGTAGCCGCCCTACCGCCAAGAAGTAAGGTAGAGTCCCTTGTCCACTAACTCAACGTATAAGTAGAATACCTCTACTCACTTCCCTAAGTATAAGTAGATTATCCTTAATGGATTTCGAAAGATAGAACTTATCGTTTGTTTAGAAGTATTTGTATTTTGATCTTTAAGATGATTATGAGCATGCATATATGAATTGCTTGTATTACTTGTGGTGTGATAAAACATAAGTGATTTTCACTCCAAAGGTGTCCGTACATGTGGCATTATACTTTAAGTATTGATTAAGCATGATTAACAATATAGAATTGGATGATCTTGCTAGTTTAGTTTCAAGATTACAATGAATGATTTATGATTTCGTATGTAAAAAGTCCTACCGCGGAGTCTATGCATGAAAACGTGACACAAAAATCGAAAAAGTAGAAACATGACACCTAGGGTGTGGCCAGACTTGGTAGCCTATTGTGTGTATGGAAACCAGCGATGTGGCCGGACTTGATAGCCCATCGTGTGGATTGTGAAAACCGCAACGTGGCCAGACTTGGTAGCCCGTTGTGTGTATGAAAACTCGTAATGTGGCCGGACTTGGTAGCCCATTGCGTGGATTGTGAAAACCACAATGTGGCCGGACTGGTAGCCCATTGTGAAGATTGCCAATGGAGCCGGACGTGGTAGCCTCATTGGTAATATGGCTTGGTTATCCGCAAAGATGAGCCAATGCAAGTTTGTGTGCCAATGGAAACTCGGTGCGGCGGAACCATTGTGAGGATACTCGGAAACCCGGAACGGCGGAACCGAGGTTGGGTGTGTGTAAAAATGATTTTTGAAATGTTGGTTGGTATATGAAAAATGGTGACACGGTCTACGATGAGTTGCGTAGGAGAAACTCAAAAAATCATGGACACCAACGATAGTTTGAATAGCGAATGTGGGTGTGTTGTTATTACTATCTGTTGTATATGATCTTTTGTTTGTAAGATATGGGTTAATGGGTATGGGTTTGTTCTGCTGAGCTTTCATAGCTCATGGTGTTACCTTTGGTGACCCTGACATATTATACTGATGGCGACGTCGGTATAATGTGTCAGACTTTATAGATGAACAGGATAAGCTGTGCACCCTGGAGGCTTTCGGAGCCGAAGAGCTAGCAAGGATGGAGGAGCAGGCGGAGCTGTAGTTACGAACCTTAGTTACCCACCCTTGTGTAATAAAAGTACTCTTATGGAGGTTGTTATGTAATAATGAGCCAGACTCTATTTTTGAAGTTTCAATGAAATTGTCTTTTTAACGTACCCAAAATTGGGGGCGTTACAATTGCCAAGTTGTTTTTTTTTTTTTTGCTCATCACTTTTTGTTTTGATTCACGTGTTCTCACACTCACAATTTTCCCTTCTTTTATAGGGATGGTTATTTGAGAAGCTAAGGGTATGGGATGCACCAGAACGACTTCCTTATAATTTAGATCACTGGATGGAGCATCGTGTAACTAGATAGTTCCCAACTGAGGCTACTTTGAAGGCATGGATCGAGACTCGCAAGGGCGATCGGATTCAATGAGTTTGCCCTTGGTATGGCATTGCGAGCATGACTACAAGTACCATGAACCATTTTGGTGTAGCAGTGATTGGTATCACTCAAGTCACCTTCTATTTTCCTACTCGCTTTCAAAGACAGTTTGGGGTAGAACAAACCAAAGTCTTGGATGATCCTGAATATGCCGTTTCTAAGGCCCATGATGCCAACTTTTGTTGCAATGTGCTTCGTCTTTGGCCGAATCGGGTGATGCAAGATGTTGCTGAGAGCTTTGCTGACAAGCTATCAGGTTTGTATAAGCGTTGGTTGAAGAAAGACCTTTTGGAAGACAAAAGCACGAAGAGAAGGAAGACCTAGAGATTGACAAATTGCTTATGCTTTTCGAAAGATTTTCTTTGCTTGATTCTAGCTTTCATAGATTGAGAATTGTTCGAGCTTGCTTTCCCTTTTCCTTTGGAAATAATAAAACATTAGTTGCTTTATTAAGACGCCTTTGCCATGGTTTGATAATGAATATGCTTTAGGATAGTCCTAGAAATTTGGAAGTGATAGTGATTGCGGTGACCGAATCTCAATCTGGAGACTGCCTACGTATCCCATGGAGGGAATCAGGCCATAAATGTAGTTCCACAAAGAATTTTTTTTTTTGTTTTTGGCTAGGGTTCACTCGAGTATTTTCCTCTCTTTTTATGCTCTTGATTTTGCCTAAACCACCCTTGCAGGTTTTCAGTCTAGCGAGCACTTTATTTATACCTTAGTTTTTGCCTAAGCCGCCCTTGCGGGTTTTCGACCGAGCAGGCAGCCTTAATTTTTGCTTGGGTTCACCCACCCTTGTGGTTTTCGCCCCAACAAGCATCTCTCAGGGGTAATACTTAGCTTGTCGATGTTGACTGGTGTTGCGAATTCCATCCCATCCAAGTTTACGATGTATGCTGCTCCTCCAAACAGTATGCGTTTGACAGAGTAGGGTCCTCCCTAATTTGGTATAAACTTGCCCCTTGGATCCAAAATGTGGCGACGAATTGCTTTGACCACCATATCCCCCACCTTAATATCTTATGGCTTCACCTTCATATTGAATGCTCGTGCAATGAGGCGTTGATACCCTTGCACATGGTATAGTACCCTTAGCCTTCTTTCATCTAGCAACGCCAACTCCTTGTAGCGGTTTTGAACCCAGTTTTCTTTGAAAATTCAAATCTAAGCCAAAACCCTTAGCTAAGGTAATTCTAGTTCGATAGGCAAGACAACGTCCATCCCCTATAGTGCCAGAGGTAGCATTTCTGGCCAGTCTGTGTAGATGTCGGTAGTCTTTCGCAGAATCCTCTTGATGTTCTTGTTTGCAGCCTCAGCTGCTCCATTAGTTTGAGGTCGATAAGTAGATGACCGATGATTTTGTATCCCAAACTCAGCAAAATGCTTCTTTGTTGCCCCTTTGAAGTGTGATCCGTTGTCGCAGATGAACTCATGAGGTATACCATACCGATAGATGATATTAGTGCGGATAAACTTGGCCACATTGGTGGTTTTGAGGGTAGCATAAGAAACTGCTTCCACCCATTTGGTGAAATAGTCAATGGCCACTAGATTGAACTGTTGCTTGTATTTTCCCTTTAGATTTATACTCCCAATGACATCTACCCCCCAGGTGTAGAATGGCCAAGGGGACGTCATGTTATATAATTCCGTTTGGGGGGGGGGGGGGGGGGACACGCATGGGATCAGCGTGAGTTTGGCATTTGTAGCATCAACGGACATAGTCAGCACAGTTGGTCTCCATTGTAGTCCAGTAGTATCCTTGACACATGATTTTCTTTGCCATTGTTGCTCCATTTATGTGCGGTCCATAGATTCCTTCGTGTATTTCCTCCATTACCTTACGGCTTTCTTCTATGGTGACGCAATGTTGATTGGGGCCTAGGTGTGCTCTTCGATACAATGCTCCTCTGCAGACTACAAATTGGGTGACAAATTTTCGCAAAGCCATCTTGTCCTTTGAGGTGGCTTCAGAGGGATACTCTCCCTCTTCTAGGAATCTCTTCACGTCTTCATACCACGGTTTTCCATTGTCCTCACCTTCTTTGGTGAAGGTGCATTTGCATGCTGGTTTGACCTTCTGCTAGGGGTATCTCGACCACAGAGGCCAGTGTTGCTAGTGCGTCTGCAAATCTATTGCTAACTCGTGGAGTGTGCGTGAAGATGACTGAGTCAAATTGTGGAATTAGATCTTCCAGCACAGAGTGGTATAGCTTTAGCGTGTCTTCTTTGACCTTCCAGTCTCCTCTTGCTTGGGACACCACCAGGTTTGAATCTCCGATGACTTCCACCCTTTTTGCCCTTAGTTCTAGGGCTGCCTCCATTCCAGCAATGTAGGCTTCGTACTCTGCTTGATTGTTCGAAGTAAAGCTGCCAGGTGTTGTCTAGGAGACACAAGATGTCTTCGTCAGAGAACATGAAGTCCTCTGCCTCGGCCTCTGTCACGGGGTGGTTTTGCCAAGAACTCTGCCACAACCCTTCCTTTTACTGATTTCCTTGTCATGTATTTGAGATCGAATTCTGCTAGCAGCAATAACCACCTAGCCAGCTTACCAATAAGTGCTTGATTCTCGAAAAGATATTTGATTGAACCTAAACGAGAAACTAGTACTACCAGATGTGCTAATAGGTAGTGCCCTAATTTCTTCGTGGCCCATATTAGCCCCCAACAGGTTTTCTCTAAGGGAGTATATCTTGTTTTGTAGTCCATCATCTTCTTGTTGAGGTAGTATATGGCACACTCTACTTTGGCATCATTTTCTTGTGCTAGCATGCATCCAATGGATGTGTTTGTTACTGAGAGATACAGAATCAATGGCTTCTCAGGGATGGGTGGTGATAGCACATGCGGATTTTGAAGATACTCTTTGATTGCCTTGAATGCTTGCTGACAGTCTTGACTCCACTTAAAATTAGCACCTTTCTTCAGAAGCTTGAAGAGAGGTTGGCAGGTGGCTGTGAGTTTGGAAATGAATCTGTTAATGAATTGCACTTTCCCTAGAAAGCTCCTTACTTCGTTCTCTGTCCTTGGTGGTGATATCTCTATGATAGCCTGTATCTTGGAAGGGTCTACCTCCTTTCCTCTTTGAGTGATAAGAAATCCTAGCATTTTACTAGCTGTTACCCCAAAAGTGCATTTTTGAGGATTAAGACGTAGCTTGTATTGCCTAATCTTCTTAAAGAACTTCTGAAGTGCTTCATAGTGTCCCTCCCTCTCCTTCGATTTGACTATCATATCATCGACATATACCTCAACTTCTTTGTGCATCGTGTCGTGCAGCAATGTTGTCACTATCCTTTGGTAAGTGACTCCAGCGTTCTTCAAACTGAATGGCATTACTCAGTAGCAGTAGGTTTCCCACGGCATAGTGAAGGTGGTCTTCTCTCTGTCTTCAGGAGACATCAGAATCTGATTATACCCAAAAAATCCGTCCATGAAAGATAATAGTGCATGCTATGCGGTATTGTCCACAAGCTCGTTTATGTGTGGCAATGGAAAGTCATCCTTTGGACTGGCCTTGATGAGATCTCGAAAATCTACACAGACCCTAATTCCCCTAGTTTTATTCGGTACTAGAACGATATTGGCTACCCATTGAGGATATTCGGTGACTATGAGAAAATTGGCGTTGATTTGCTTAGTGACTTCTTATTTTATCTTTAAAACCCAATCGGGGCGCATATGTCTTAGTTTTTGTTTAACTGGGTTTGCATTAGGATGGAAAGGAATTTTGTGCTGAACAATTTCAGGGTCTATTCCAGGCATGTCCTCGTAAGACCAGGCAAAAACATCTTTGTATTCTTTTAGCAAAAAGATTAGTTTTTTATTTTCTTGAGAAGATAGTGTTGCACCAATTTAAACCAATTTGGGCTCGTTTTCAAAGCCTATGTTTGTTGTGATTATTTCCTCAGAAAAAGGTTTAGCGTGCCTCTTTTCTTCTCTCTCGATGAATTCTAGAATTTCTTTTGGAATTTCTTCCTCAAAAATTAGATTATCAGAATCCGCACAGTTTATCATAGGCAAAGTGAAATACTCTAAATCTTCCTTCTCATTGCTAAAATTGTTAAGAGACATTTCAGAGTCAAATTCAAAATAAGTATCATGCCTCGGTGTTTTGACCAGGTTTTCCTCGCTAGACTCGGTTGTTTGAAAAGATGAAACACTAGACTCAAACTGGGTCGACTCGGAGTCCGAATTGGAATTGGAACTAGGATCGGAGTCAACATTTTTTATTTTGTATTTTAGAGCGTATTCTACTGTCCAATTTGGGTAAGCCTCTTTTTCAACATCCACAATCAGCTCAGAGTAGTCTTTTTCATCACCAAGGTTGATCATCAGCACCTCATTGTCATCTTGATTCGCACTTTCATCATTGTCACCCTGCAAGTCTCGGAGGGCCATTTGGTTTGCTATTGCCGTTATCTCCTCCAGTTGAGCTTCGATCTCTGCTTCGTCGCTGTTGTCAACTCTTTGTGTGCCAACAAATCCCTACCAATTACCAAAGCTATCCGTGATGGGGTGGATCACCCTTATTTCATTGTTGGTGACCCCCTCATCAAAGAGTAGGTTTAGTGATATTTCATCGAGTGGATCATTGTCAGCAGACTCTTCTTCCTTTGCTTCTTTAGTTTCAGAGTTGTTGACCTCATCGATTGGCCAATAGTCATCGGTAGGTGCAAAAGGGTCACAGAAATAGATTGGGACTCTGCGAAGCCCTTCCTCTTCAATTATGCCTTCAACTTCTTCCTCATAGACTGTTCTTGCGAACATGACATGATCGTCTTCAATGATAGTTACCATAGGTTTTGGTTGATCTATCGAAGTGATGTATTTGGATGGGTCGAAATTCTTGGCAGCAGAGTGGGGTGGGCCAGACAGCTTGGTGACAACTTGAAAGTGCGAATCAAACATGAATGGTGATGCGGCCATTTATACCTGAATTTTTTTTTTAAGTTAGATTGGTTTAACTTACCTTCTTCTGTTTGGTTTTAAGAGGCCTCTAAGGTTTATCCTGCAGAAGAAAACTTTACAACATACAAATATACAATGGGTGTGAGAAAAAACTTTTACAAGAAAATGCAAGTAGATTCCTAACCTGTAGGCTCCTGTCTTATTTTGATAAATTCTATGGCTTTCTAACACATGTAATGTTTGGGTAGTCTCAAGGGTACTCCAATGTCAAAGGGCACCTATCCTTTTGCCAGCCCATCATAGGCGGCAATCGAGTGACTTCCTTTTAGATATACCACTAGGTACAAGTGACTGTGGAGTTTGCTGGAACCCCTAACATAGCCCGTGACATGCTGGGATATTAGGTGAACTCAACGAGGTTGCCCGCTCGATGGATATGATAAATGAATTAAATAAAACATGTATTAGTTTTATGTCGAACTTTCTGGTTATGGCTCTTAAGTCCCCAGCAAAGCGCTAAAAACTGTAGACACCTCCCGGAAGCGGGGCATCGCCATACAGATTGATCATTGCTGTTTGTTTGGTTGTTTGCTTCATAAACCAGGATCATGGATATTCCCATAGCTAGGAACATCGCCACACGATAGCGGTTATCATCAAAACAGAGTCGCCACTTAGTTTATAAAAACTAGGAAAAACAAATGGAGATTCTGGGTACGGGAGCCAAAGGTACAATAAGGGGAAGGTGTTAGGCACCCTTCTCTGCCCAATCGTGAGACTGGCCCATAGTTGTTCGACATAAGATTAATACATGCACTATTTAACTGTAACACATAGTCTGTTTATTAGCCTTTAATCAGTTAATGGTGAGCCAAGACAGTAATTGAAACATGCATCAGAATAAGCAGAATAAAACAAACTGTCCCAGGGAAATGGATCTCGTGGCTGGTGAATAGATGTCATGGCTGAGAGATCCTCTTGGTTTGATGTATCGGCCAATGGATCGAAGACCCAGCCGATGTTCTTTCTCACACCAAACTTTACGACTAACAGAAAATCAGAGAGTTATGATTAAACATAAAAACAGAAAATAAATTGGACCAGAGACCCCTGGGCCTCACCACCTTGATCCCTTAGTGGCTTGATTGCTTCAGATTGAGTGTGATTGACTGATTTTGCTCCTCAAAACCCTAGGTTTAGGGTTTGAACTTCAGGGTTTGATCGTCGGATTATGGTTACCTTCGGGAGGTTGGGGCTTTTGAAGAGGGGATGTGAGAGAGTATATTTGCAGAGTTTCATTGGCTTTTAGGAGTGATTGAGTGTATCAATTGTTGTATTTTCGGAGCCTTAAGGGCTCCTTTATATAGGCACCGGATGACATCGGTCTAACCAATCACATTGCACGATTGAAATTGGAATTATAGGGCAACTCTAACTCCTCATGGTAATCTCCTTGCGTAGCCCGAACGCATCGGAATTTGGCTATTAGGGTTTTATGAACGTATCAAACGATTGACAGAACGTTCTAGAATCTGAAAAATAGACGATCTAGCAGCCGATTAACGGATCTGGCGGCCGAGGAATTGATGTTGCGGCCAGAGGGATAGACCTGGTGACCGAGTGATCAATCTCTTAGGGAGATTTTCAAACAATAGGCTTCACGGGTGAAGAAATGATGTTGAGGTTGTGAGATCAATGTTACGGCTGATAGAAAGATTCTCATAGGATTCGGTATTTCTTTTTGAAAGGTTATTTGGTTCTGGATTGGGTCCTCTAAGTGGCTAGAAGTTCTCACCATAACTCCTAAGGTTCTTGAGAAGTTAATCAGCAATCACTATATCCATATCATCATCGGGATGGTCCCCAATGTGGGATTTGAAATAATCGTTAGGCTAAATTGGGGTGTCTACATTAGGCTGCGGGATCTTTTTTTTAACTTTGTAGACTATTGTATGATTTCGGGATCATGTTCGAAGCATTTTAGAAAAAACGGCTTCTTAGAGAAGTTGGGTTAATTGATATAGGCCGAGCATCGGTATTGTCAGTTTTGAGGTATCTATTTCGATCTTCTTCTAAGGCGGTGGGACCATTTTTTTTTACTTTATAAACTGTTGTATGATTTTAGGATCATGTTCGAAGCATTTTTAGAAAAAAAAGAAAGGCTTCTTTGAGAAGTTGTGTTCATTGATAGAGTTGGCCAGTAGTGATGAAGGGTAATTTATTTTCGTTGTGTTCAAAACATGTTGCATCGTGCTTTTGGGGATAGACAATTGACTTGATAGAAGGTAGAGAAGGATAATTCATTGGCGGTGGAGGTCAACAATAAAGAAGGATAATTCATTTTAGTTGTATTCGAAATGTGTTGCGTCGTGCCTTCAGGCATGAACAATTGTGTCATGCCTTCAGTCACAGGCATGAGTTGATCATTCGATGTCCAGTATTTATTTGCCTTTATTTGCATGAGCTGATCGTTCGAGCCGTGTCTTCAGGCACAGACATGTATTATTATACATACATACATATATATATATATGCATATATATATATATATCTATTATAAAACACAATGGTGTGGGGACAAGTTGTTGTAATGGTTGAGATTGAATTAATCCAATGGTTGAGGTGAAATTTCCCTTTTATTAAATTGTCCAGCCTCTTTTGTTTAATTACAGAATTGCCACCGATCAAAATTACACCCACTTTCAAATTTGAAACCCTACTGCAGGAGAGTTCTCCTCTTTCTCTGATCCCACACAAACACTATCTCACGCAGACCATCTCTCTTCTTCTCATGCGCCCTTTTCTCCGTCATCGTCCTCCACCACTCACAACGACACTGACCCGCCTTTCAAGCTCTCCACAATCGAGACCCCCTCGCCCCTCTCAGCTTTTGCTCATGGTTTGAATCTAGCGGAAGGGTATAAATCAATTTCAATCGAGGTAGTGCCGTAGGCACGGACAAACACTAATATATATACAGTTCTTTTCACATCCGGTCGCTCGGATTTTCTTAAAGTCCGGATTTGGGTCTTAACCGTTGGATGCCCCCACTCCAATCCAACGGCTGTGGAAAGAAAGGAGAAATAAAAGGGATTTTCCACCCTTCCAGCCCATTTGCCCCCTTCAGCGTTTCTTCCACGACCAGAGAGAGAAAGAGAAAAAGGGAGGCGACTGTGTACGAACGACTCGATCGAAGACGACGAACGTAAGGTCTCTTTTTCTCTCTCGTTCTCTCTCTCATTCTCTCTCTATCTCTCTCTCTCTCTCTCTCTCTCTCTCAGTTCTCTCAGTTCTCTGTGATTTTAGAACTCATTTGTGTGGTTTCGATCAATCTTGGGATGGCCAACGACGAACAATCAAAGCTTCAATCGGCCTTAAGGTCTCTCAATCTCTCTCTCTCTCTCTCTCTCTCTCGTTCTCTATGATTTTCAAAACTCTAAAAGAAGATGTTCGATTTTCGAAACCCTAAATGAAGAATAGGGGTTGATTTCTGTGATTTTTTTTGTGTGGTGATTTCTTTTGATATCGGGAAGGATGATTTCTACTAATTGAATGATTTTCAAAATCCTAACAGTATTTTGGGGTTGTATGTATGATATCCGATTTGGGGCATTTATGACCCGGATTTGTGTCTGAGCCGGTGGATTTTCTTATGATCAATTGCTATTTGGACTGGTTTTGTGTGTTACTTATGCTGATTTTGGCCGGATAATTTTGAAGTGGTGTTTGTTTGGTGTTATCAGTGTATCATTTTGAACTGTGATTTGCTGTATATCAGTTGTTTTCAGGTCCAGTTGCCTAGATTTTCTAATGGTCCGGATTTTCTATGAGTTTGCCCCTATTTGTTGGCTATGATGATAAATGAGCATGCAATGAGTATTTAGGCCTGGAAACATTAGATGGTCAATTGGCAACTAATGTTGCCGCCTTAGTGACTTAAAAATGTGGTGTTTTGAACATTTCATTTATCTGAGCCGCTTTATTCGGCTATGATGAACATTTTCTGAGCCGTTGGGAAAGTTTGCCCCTATTTCCAGATTTGTTTGCCCCTATTTGTTGGCTATGATGATAAATTAACATGCAAAGTGTACGTAGGCCTGGAAACATTAGATGGGCAATTGGCAACTAATGTTGTCGCTTTAATGCCTTGCATAAATTAACATGCAATGTGTACTTAGGCCTGAAAATATTAGATGGTCAATTGGCAACTAATGTTGCCGTCTTAGTGCCTTAAAAATGTGGTATCTTGAACATTTCATTTATCTGAGCCACTTTATTTGGCTATGATGAAAATTTTCTGAGCCAAAACTGCCCATATAAATTTTATTATATGAGTTACTTGTAGTTGTAGCTATGTTGGACATTAGGGCTGATTGTAGCTCTGATCGTTCGTTGTCTTTGTTTTTAGCTTTGGTTGTTCGTATATCGTTGCCTCATTTTCTATTTCCCTTTGGCCGGAACGAAACAAAGAAATTGAGCTGGAGGGGGGAAAATCCCTTTTATTTCCACAGCCATTGGATCTCCTCTATCCAATCCAACAGCTAAGACACAAATCTAGACCATAAGAAAATTCGGGCGACTGGACATGAAAAGGACTGATATACATATACATATATATATATATATATATATAATGTGTACTGAGGCTTGGAAACATTAGATGGTCAATTGGCAACTAATAGTTGCCGCCTTAGTGCCTTAAAAATGTGGTCTTTTGAACATTTTATTTATCTGAGCCACTTTATTTGGCTATGATGAAAAGTTTTTGAGTCATTGGGAGAGTTTGCCCCTATTTGTTGGCTATGATGATAAATTAATATGCAATGTGTACTTAGGCCCGGAAACATTAGATTGTCGGTTGGCAACTAATGTTGCGCTGCCTTAGTGCCTTAAAAAAGTGGTGTCTTGAACATTTCATTCATTTGAGGCACTTTATTTGGCTATGATAAAAATTTTCTGAGCCAAAATCACATCTCTCAATTTTTTATATGAGTTACTTCTCGTTTTTAGTTGTATTGGACATTTGTGTGAGTGTGTGTAGACATTGTGTGACTGTAACTATGTGTAGACATTGTGTGAGTGTGTGCAATAATTGTGTTAAATCAGTCATGTCCAGTTCAAGCAACAGGAGTACCATTCAATCTCGTCACCTTATATTTCAAAACAAGACATGTTGTTGTGGGTTGAGAGCTGCTGTGCACATTTCAGAGTCAGAAAAGAATCCTGGAAGGCTCTACTATAGGTGTCCAAAAGATTCAAAGGATAAAGAAAAATGCGAGTTCTGGGAGTGGCGCTATCCAATTGGGTGTCATGAACCCAACCCACATGTTGCACCAGAGGTGAAAGTAGTGAAAAATAAAGTAGTGAAGAATGATGCATGTGTTGAAGTCATTGAAGTCGCTGTGGCTAATTTAAAGCACATGCTGATTGTCTTTCAATTCTTAAGTGGGCTAGCCTTGATAGTAGCTATCATTGCACTTCTTAAGTGAATGTAATCTATATTCGTTGGTATTTTTTGTAAACATAGTGTAATCTATATTCGTTGGTACCATTGTTGAGATAGTGCAGTTTGGACAAATTTTGATACGACAAACACTTCACATTTTCTCACGACAGCAAGTTTTGCACCACATTTCTCTCTAGTTAAACCCCGATGCCATTTAGCGGCCTTAGAATTTCTCCTCTCACCTTCTTTAAAACAAACGTACTCTTTCCTCATTACTTTGCCATTCTCACCCAACCTACTAGAATTGATTTGGACACTAAATCCAGCTTGTCTAGCATATTCATTGTAAAATTCCCAAACGTCGTCTAATTTGAGAAATTGTTAGTCAATTTTTGGTATCACTTCATTTTTAACTTGAGGAGTGTAAATTTCTTGACAAGAATTCACAGATGATTGACACGGGTTGGGATGGTGACGGTGATACTGCTATGTCATCCAAAGATTGCATTCTAAAAATCAAAATAAAAAACAATTACTAGCATGCAAACAAACATTTACAACAAAAATATCAGTCTATGTGTCTCCCTTTATGCTCTAATATGCAACAAATTTTTGAGAGAGGGAGAGAGAAACCTCGGTGGTGGTGCTCAAAACAAGGAGGTTGGATCAACATTGGTTCGATCTTGTTCTTCCATTTTATCAAATTGTGAGCTACTTCTGGGTAACCTACCAATGGCAACCAATGGCAGACATTATCTCAAAGATTACAACAACAACAAAAAAATCAGCATAATTGACCCACGAAAACCAGTCCAAATAATCGTTTTGTTTTCAACTAGTACAAATAGTAACCAATTTAATTGCCCTAGCACAAATTAATTATCATCTTTGATTTATAAGAAACAGTTCCAACTTCCAACATCAGTGAGGAAATCTTCAGAAACTTTTTTTTTCCCCATATTGCCAAAACAGAATCATTTGCTCGTATATCCGGAAAAATGCAAAAAATTCACATACAACAAGAATGAGAGAGATAGAACAAGAGAGACCTTAGGCCTGATCTCGGCTTTGAATTTTCGTATATCTTCGCTCGTAAATCGTCACCTCTATGTACAAATCACAGAAGTTAGCCCTAAATCACAGCTAGGGTTTTGACAATCATAGAAAACGAGAGAGATAGAAAGAGAACGAGAGAGAGAAGGAGACACCTTAGCTTGGGTCGTCATTCGTCGTCTTCACTTGGATCGGTTCGCTCGTATATCGTCGCCTCTGTGTACAAATCACAGAAATTAGCGGGTTTTGATAATCATAGAAAACAAGAGAGAGAGAGAGAGAGAGAGGGACCTTGGGTCGTCGTCGTCTTTGATCGAGTCGTTTGTACACAGTCGCCTCCCTTTTTCTCTTTCTCTCTTTGGCCGTGGAAGAAACGCTGAAGGGGGTGAATGGGCTGGAAGGGTCGAAAATCCCTTTTATTTCTCCTTTCTTTCCACAGCCGTTGGATTGGAGTGGGAGCATCCAACGGCTAAGACCCAAATCCGGACTTTAAGAAAATTCGGGCGACCGGATGTGAAAAGAACTGTATGTATACAGTCATTTTCTCCCAAGAACCCCCGCATTTTAGTTACCTCTCCATTTTTTCGCTTTTCTGATCGAATTTCGATGATCCGAGCCGCTCAATGTGATCAGAATGTGATTTTAAGAGTACTTGGAGAGAAATCAGCAAAAAAAGAAAGACTGAAAAGGGCTTCATCCGAATAGTTTTTTATTAAACGGATCAAATAAAAACTGCTCAAATTAAGTCATTCATAGTCATTTTTTTTGCCGACTTCTCACGAATACCCTTAAAATCATATTTTGAATACATTGAGCGGTTCGGATCATCGAAATTCGATCGGAAAAGGGGGAGTCTGCATTTTAAAAGATTCGCATGTGAAACAAACAATGTATTTAAATTTTGATGATCCAAACCGTTCAATATGTTTAAAATATGATTTTAAGGGTACTTATGAGAAATCGGCAAAAAAAGGATCGGGAAGGGCTTAATCTGAGCTGTTTTTCATAAATGCTGAAAGAAACTGTTTTATGAAAAGCTATATGGATCAAGCCATTCTCGTATTTTTTGAGCTGATTTCTTGCGAAGACCCCTAAAATCACGTTTTAAACATATAAATGGTTCGAATCATCAAAATTTGATTAGAAAATGAGAGATGTGGACGGTAAGTGGTGTGGATAAGAACCAGATTGAAATATATTTTTATATGAAAAATTCTAAAATCAGCCTAATGGGTTGACAATACGTGTGTGAATGTATATTAAATGGTGCAAAAAATATACAGAAATACGTGTTTTCCTTGTAATCTAGTGTACTTATCGTCAGTCCAGTGAACTGACAATAGCAAGACCGTTTTTATATATTATTATTTTTTATTGAATACTTTAATTTGGTGTACAAATAAAAAAATAATATATAGAAATATATTTTTTAAAATTTTAAAATGCACAAATTCTTATAGATAACATTTGAAATGGGATGGAGGAAGTATAAGAATATATCAAAATGACTTTACAATGAGCTTACAAATAACTAAGTAGAACTCTCCAATAATTGAAAATGACCGGGGAGATGTTCTCCCGTCAAAGAAAGGAGAATGGAGATTGGACAGTGCTTAAACGCAATAACCGTGTGTACAACGGCTAACTTGGCAGAGGTAGGATTAAAAAATCTGGGAGCTGCGTTATAACCAGAAAAAATTTCAACCATCACATATTTTCCCATTCTTTATCCAACAAACAAGTAAAAAAAAATTAAAAAATGTTAAACTTACAACAAAATCTTATACTCCCTCCGTCCCTTATTTAGAGTCCAGTATTTCATTTTGGGTTGTTCCTTAATAAGTGTCCATTTTGTAAAGTTAGTGGGTAAAAGTTGGTGCATTGTCTATTTTGTTCCTAAAAGTAGATTCCATTTTAAAAAGTTAGCGAGTAAAAGTGTAATGATGATGGATAAGTAGAAAAAGTGGAGGAAATATTTGATGTGAAATGTATAATGATGATGTCTTTTTAATAAGTTGGAGTTACGAAGCAGGACACTTAAAAAGGGACAGATGGAGTAACATCTTTAGCATTGGGCCCACTAAAATCTTACAACATCCTTAGAGCAAGTTTATCAATCATTTGCTAAAAAACCTCTTGAACAATGCGCATTTTTCACTTTACCTACTCATATTTTTCTAACACTACACCAATACAATTTATTTTACCTATTCTTTATTAAAATATTAATATAGAGAGAGAGAGGGAGGGCGGGAGAGAGAATACAATAAAAAATTGGGTAGCTTATGAATAGTCGTACGCTTCTTTTACCTTGGAACTGTAGCTGGAGGCAGTTTACCTCCTTATTTACCGATGCTGCTACAAAGTACTTTTCTCCCTTTTGGTGATCTAAAATGGCTATATAAGCCAATTGGCTTTTTTTTTTGATTTTATTCAATTTTTTTTCGTATTTGTTAGTTTTTCGTTAATTTTTTGGAGATTATTGCATCGTCATGACAAGAGAAATCTAAAAGGTAAAAAATTACGATCGAAACCTAATTTTTTTAATAAAGACAAAAATAAGCCAATAAGTTTGTCTTTATTCAAAAAAAATTGGATTTCGATCATAATTTTTTACTTTTTAAATTCCTCTCGTCATGACGATGAAATAATCCCCAAAAAATTGACGAAAAACTAACAAATACGAAAAAAATTAAATAAGGACAAAAAAATAAGCTAGTTAGCTTATTTAGCCGAACGAGGCCAAAGGTAGTTTACATGTGCTGATAAACTTGCTCTTGCATAGTTAAAGAGGTTTTGTTGTATGCCTAGGGGTGAGCAAGATAACGATGAAACCGTGAATCAAGTCCAAACCAATCCAAACCGAATAGTTTGGTTTGGTTTTTTATTGATGTTGTTAGGTCTCGATTTAAAAAAAATAGAAACCGTGTTAAATGGTTTGGTTTATGGATTTACGTTAATGGTTCTGGTTCTAAACCAATTCGAACCGTGTGATACACACACACACATAGTATATAATTTGTTTAGATGTACTTAATAAACTTAATTTCCTTATCTAATACTCTATTCCACCCTATTCTTTTCTTTCACTTTCAATATTAACTTCCTAAACTTCCTATTCCTACAATTTCATTACGCTAAACATACATGGTTTGGGCTTAGTAAAGTGATTTCCTACTCTTTTATCTCGGTAACTTACTTTCTAATGTATTCTATTCTTATTTAGTTGATTGATGTTAGTGAGTTTTGATGATTTTTTTTGATCGGCGAGTTTTGATGATTTTAATATATTAAATTCAATATAACTTTTAGTTTAAGTTATCTTTGCAATTTTAAGTACTTAAAATAGTTTATAGTAATGATATCTCAATTTTAAACGAACCGTGGTTTAAAACCGAAACCAAACCGCCTTTGAATGGTTTGGATTGCTTTGGTTTTATGAATTTTATGGATTGATTTGGTTCTCTAAATTCATAACCCGTAAGTAGTGGTTTGGTTATTGAATTACTATAAAACCAGACCAATCCGATCTATGCTCACCCCTGCGTAACATCTCTCTAAAAAAACTACCAATATCCTTGCATTACATAGTTAAAGAGAAAGAAAAAACATATTTTTCAAAATTAACCGTCCATCAAAATAAAACAAAAGCAATTTCACAATCTATCAAAGTGGTACATGATGTTCTTTCAAATCTTAAAAATCATCTAAGATTGATTTAGAACTAAATTTCATTACAATTCCCTTTCGATGTACTATATAACTGAAGAGTCAGAGAGAAAACCCTCGTCCATTTTGTTCCAAAGTGGTTTTTATAATCGTCATTGCCAACAAATTCCTAGTATAGATTGAAACCTTAGAAATAATTAAAGATTTGTTTATGGTGACAGAGATGACGTTAGATTCCGACCCACCTAAAAATTAATGTTTTTTTTTAAAAAAAGGGCGTGGCCCTGGCTCCACCGGCCCCAGCCCCCATGGTATCTCTGGCACTGTAACCAATTAAACCAAGGTCATCTCCAATGGTGGGATTAAGAGGCAGATTAGGTCAGAAATTAATTTAGTTAACTAACACTTTTATATTTTGTGTCCCCAATAGTGTAGTTAGCTTGTGGTTAAAGTGTGTAGGAGAATTAAAATACTAGTGCAGAAATCAACAATATGCATTTTTAGTTTTTTTTTCAATCGAAAAACCAAATCAGTTCATTAATATCCGTTATACGACATCTATAGATAATTGAATGACAGAGCAAATCATATAATGACAACTGATAACCAACTGAACAGAGGTACAAAAAACACGTTTTTCTTATGTTGCCCCAAGTTGAGGTATCCAAACCCAAAGACTTGCATGGCTTTATCCGAGGCGGGCTCTAACTTTATCCTCCAAAATTTTTTCTTTATCCTTCAAAATTTTTACTTGTAGTACTACAAAATAATACTAATGTCCACAAAAGGGTCCCCAAAACACACAAGAAAAAGCGCCCACACATTCACAAGAATCACAACATCAACATGGTACAACGTTTTTGTATGGAAATTAACGGACAAATGTTTGTAATTAATCTCAAATAGTAATAATCTGTTCACTCAACCACTCTCTCTCTCTCTCTCTCTCTCTATACGAGCATGGTCCGATCCATCGTCGATGAGATTGAACCCACCATCGGGAGGATACCGACGACTGGCATTCCACCGGCGGCGATCACGTTCCACAGCCGGTAATTCCATCGGCGGCGACATGCTGCCCGAATCCGCCTTCCTCCGCCGCTCCATCGTCGCCGTTTGCTTCGTCCTCGCCGCCTCTCTCTCCTGCTTCGTCCTCTTCAAAGCCGCCAACTTAGCCCGGATCATACAAATATCCTCTCCCCTTCGCCATGTCATTCCCTCGTTTCCCGATATCTCTACCTCTGTAAGTTCAAACGCCATTTTTTTGGGGGCAAATTCGATTATACCATATTAATCGCCTCTCAATCATAATTAGCTGGAAAAATGTTAGGGTCCGTTTGGATTACTGTAGATAGTAAATGTAGGTCCTTTTTGAGTTAAATAACTCAGCTGCCCGGGCTGGCCTTCGTGCACCTCAACTAATCAACTAATCCTGGACCAATCCCACCACCCTTAAAGCAAGAGAAAAGCCCTTAATGGATTGGCGCCGAAAGAGTTGATAGACGTTTCGAACCTAAACCGTAAATGTAGGTTTTTTGTTGACACTTTAGCTCAAATTTAGGCTTTTGGCAGTTTACCTGAGCGTTTTGATGTTGTTTTCGAGAGCTCCGATATTATGGATTTGAAGAATCATTCTTTAACAGGAGTGATTTGAAATCCCCATTCTGATACAAATTCCATTTTCGTTTGACAAGCAGACTATGGTCCTATACATAAACCTCTGATTCCCAAAACAAGTTTGCGTTTTGTGCGTTTGATCTTTACGAATCATGGCGCACAAGTTTGCGTCCAATTTTACACTTTTCTAACCAACTTTTGTTTAGTTTCTGTTGTTGAAATATCTAGTTACGTTTTTCTCGGAGATGTGATGTTCTTTTCAATGCTAATTGTAGTTCTTTTGTTGCTCTTTGAGATTGTAAATTGATCAGAAGTGCTAGTGGGAGTTTGGGGATTTTCAGAGGAGCTTTAGTGCATCGTTTAAATTTTTTGGTAAATGGTGCATCGTTTAATTTTCCATGCCTTAAACCCCAGAAAGTGATTTGCAGATGATAGTAAGGATTTTAGGCGAAGTAGTTGGTCCTTGATTGAAGAGTCGCGTAGGTTGGACTTGGAAAAAACATATGATCATGTTTTTTGCCACTTGTCTTTCGAGTAACGTAGAAGATGGGATTTGGTGGTCTATGGGGGAATTGGTTGATGTTCTGTGTTTCTGTAGTAGTTATTAAATAAGCGGTAAAAGGGGTTTTTCTTCTGGATTCTAGGAGGCTGAGTGAGCTGAATCACTTTTTCCAATCGTATTCTTTTAACTGTCTTGGAGGCTCTTAGTTGGAAGATGGCTAGGGTTTTTAAGAGGGAGACTTTACTCATGGGTGTGAAATAGGGGATGGGGTGGACCTATGAGCTGTCCTGTATTGTTTTGAAGAAGTTTGAAGAATTCATTTTATTTGTAGGTTGAAAGTGCGGTTACCTTGCGCTTGCTGGGGGAGGTGGATAATATGGATGTTCTGTCTTAAGTTTCAAGATGTTAGTGATGGTTGGCTACCTATTTGGGGTTTCCTTGCGGATCCTTTTTTAATGCTTAAGATGGTATGGGGTAGGGCAGTGGATGCAATTGAAAGGGAACTTTCTACTTGGAAGAGATAGCCCTAGGTTGATTTTGATTGGAAGAAGTGTCTCTAATTTGCTTGCTTTTATGATGTCGGTGATATCTATTGATGTCTCAGTGGTAGGTTGGAGAGGTTGCTAACAGGTTTCTTGTGAGTGGTCAACCGTGAGAGTTGAGTTTCTCTAAGTGAAGTGGGATAGAATTTTCTTGCCCATTCATAAGGGAGCTTACGAGATTCATAAGTTGGAGTTTTCAACAAGACAGTTTGATTTGGTTTTAGCTTGAACAAAATTTTCCCTTTTTAAAAGAATAGGATCAACTTTAAGGTTTTTCCGGTTGATGTTCCTTCTCATATGTTTTCAAAAGCATGTTTGAGTTCAACTTATGTTGAATGAACGCTTTTGATCCTCTCTCATAAGTTTTGAGGATATGTATGGTAGAGGCATGGTGATAAATCATATATATATTCATTGGCATTTCTCTTTTATGCATGATTTCTACTTTTCTCTATTTTCTTTTGTGCTTGTTAACATTTTTGGCGAATTTCTTCTTCGTATTGAGTTATCATAGGGTAGTGACGAGTACAAGCTTGAAAGAGTGTTAAAGAATGCTGCCATGAAAGATGGAACAGTTATTTTAACTACTTTAAACGAAGCTTGGGCAGCTCCAAATTCAATTGTTGACCTATTTCTTGAGAGCTTTAGGATTGGAGATGGCACTCATAAACTTCTGAAGCATTTAGTGATTATTGCCTTGGATGAGAAAGCATTTTCCCGTTGTTTGGTTGTCCACTTCCATTGCTTTGCCCTTGTCACTGAAGGGGTCGACTTTTCTCGGGAGGCCTATTTTATGACCCCTGACTACTTGAAGATGATGTGGAGAAGGATCGATTTCCTGCGGTCTGTTCTTCAAATGGGATACAACTTTGTTTTCACGGTACTCTCTCTCTCTCTCTCTCTCTCTCTCTCTCTCTCTCTCAAACACAATTATCTCTTTCAGCTTATCTTGGAGGTTCTTATTCCTTCTTTCCGTCTTGTACTATTTCCTGTTAAACTATCTGGATCTTCTAGGATGACCAGTATCAGTCCATGTTAAGTTAATATCTTTGACGCCATGATTATGGGCATTTAAGAAAATACGTTGTGGTCTTCTACTGTAACCTTTACTGATGTAACACGTTATTTGTGACACCATATCACTTCACCCCATACTTTTTTTTGTTAAGAAGTAAGAAGCATAACAAAGACAGATTGTGATAGGTGTGAACTGTGTACAAAAGCTTATTCATCTGGAAATCACATTTATTTATTCTGGTTATGGTTCTTTTTATTGTCTGATGTTTGGAAGAATAATAAAAGTGTGTAGAGTGTTAACCAACCCTAACACACGTAAGCTTTAGTTATATTATGTGGTGACTAGTTACATAACATAAGCAACCAATGTGGGATTTAGTACAACTCTATTCTAACACTCCCCTCTATTCTAACACTCCCCCTCAAGCTGGAGAATAAATATCACAAAATCCCAGTTTGTTACATAACAACTCTAAACGTAGTTTAAATAAAGGTTTGGTGAAGATATCTGCCAACTAAGCTCCTGTAGACATGAAAGGGGTAGCCAACACGCCACTATCTATCTTCTCTCGAACAATATGACAATCTACCTCGATATGTTTGGTTCTCTCATGAAATACTGGATTTAAAGCGATGTGTATCGCTGCTTGATTATCACAATACATAGGAATATGCAATTGTACGCCAAACCCCAACTCTTTGAGCAAAGCTCTCAACCAAACAACCTCGCAAGTAGTATAAGCCATGGCACGATATTCTGCTTCAGCACTAGACTGAGCAACCATAGTTTGTTTCTTGCTCTTCCAGGTGACTAAATTTCCACCAACAAAAGTACAGTACCCAGTTGTGGATCGCCTATCAGATGGTGATCCTGCCCAATCAGTATCAGTAAAGGCTTCAACACGCAAATGACCATTTGAATGATAAAAGAGGCCACATCTAGGATGAGCCTTGAGATACTTTACAATACGAAAACAAGCCTCCCAACGTGGAAGACGAGGAGCTGACATGAACTAACTTGCTATACTGACAGCAAATGAGATATCAGGCCGTGTATTGGTGAAATAATTCAGCTTGCCTACCAAGCGGTGATAACGGTTTAGATGAGGAAATATCTCCCCCTATCAACACACAATTTGACATTTGGATCCATAGGGGTCTCTACAGGCTTTGCTCCCAATAAACCAATCTCCTCTAGAATATCTAGTGTATGCTTTCTTTGGGACAAACTGATCCCGTCCTTGAATCTTGCTACCTCAATACCCAAGAAATATCGAAGCTTACCCAAATCTTTGATGTGAAACTGACGCTATAAAAACTGTTTTAACTCATTAATACCTTTCGGATCATCCCCAGTAATAATGATATCATCCACATACACAATCAACACTATTTTCCCCCGATATGATTGAATAGAGAAGACAGAATGATCAGAATGGGAGCGACGCATACCAAACTGCAACATAACATCACTAAACCTGCCAAACCAAGCTCGAGGTGACTGCTTAAGACCATAGAGGGCTTTGCAAAGGCGACACACCTAAGAACGCTCTCCCTGAGCAACAAACCCAGGAGGTTGCTCCATATATACCTCCTCGAGCAGGTTACCATGTAGAAAGGCATTCTTGACATCCAATTAAAACAAGGGCCAACCAAGATTGGCGGCCAGAGAGATAAGAATGCGAACAGAGTTAATCTTGGCCACCGGAGAGAAAGTCTCAGCATAATCAACTCCATACGTCTGGGTATAGCGTTTGGCCACAAGACGGGCCTTGTACTGTTCGACGGTGCCATCCGGATGATACTTGACGGTAAATACCCACCGACATCCAACCGTAGACTTTCCTGGCGGAAGAGAAACCAATTCCCAAGTGTCATTGTCATGGAGAGCAAACATCTCAGCCTCCATAGCTGTCCGCCACTCAGAAACAAATAAGGTCTCCTGAACAGTGTTAGGAACAAAAATGGACGAAACAGAAGTAGTAAAAGCACGAAGAGACGGAGACAGATGAGTATAGGAAACAAACTGAGCAATAGGATGAGTAGTGCAAGACCGAATACCTTTGCGAAGATCAATAGGAAGACCAGGTGATGGGGGATGTAGGGGTAGGGGTGGAGGTGGAGGTGGAGGTGGTGGTGGTGAAGCAGGATCTAGGGACGGAGGAGGCGTGGCGGCAGGCACTGATGGGGCTAGTAATCTTTTCCGTTGACGAACATATACCTGCAAGGGTGGCACAGAAATAAGAGGAACATCTATAGGAATAACATACTCAGACTTAGAAAGGACATAGACTTAGGGGTCCCCGAAAAGAAAGGCAATGACTCATTAAAGGTAACAACAACACACACAAAGTAACGACGAAGAGAGGGTGAGTAACACTTATACCTTTTCTGAGTACGGGAATACTTGAGAAAGATACACCGGATTGAGCGGGGAATAAGTTTGTCCCGGTCAGGATCTAGCGCATGAACATAGCTTGTGCACCCGAATACCCGAGGGGGTAATGAGTGGAGAGGCCAACCAGAAAATAAAACCTTGTGCGGTATTTGACCACCAGGAACAGTGGAGGGCATATGGTTAATCAAGTAACAGGCTGTAAGAACAGTATCACTCCAGTAAGACTTAGGGACCTGCATTTGGATTAACATGGCACGCATAACTTCAGATAAGTGTCGAAACTTACGTTCGGCAACCCCATTTTGTTGTGGGGTTCGAGCGCAAGAAGATTGGTGAATTATCCCATGATCATCAAAAAAGCGAGAAAGAACATTATAAACATATTCACGTGCGAAAAATACGAATGCAAGTATCAAACTGAGTCTTTATTTCTGCATAAAATAACTTAAAGGTAGAAGACAACTCTGATCTCGAACATATAGCAACATAAATAGGTATCGATTAAGCCACAAAACCAGAAACCCACCAAACAGATACTCATAAGGCTTGCAATACAATAACTAGAGTATGAACAGAAGACATACGGACTGAAAAATCACTGATCTACCTCAAGGTCATGTAGATAAATCAAGCAAGAGCAGACCCAGTGGTTTTTGAAGAAAATCCAGCAGATCTAGGGTCTCACCGGAGGTAGATATGACCTGGAGGAGGTTCGCCGGAGGTTGGCGAGTGGTCGCCGGAGATCTGCGAGGGTCGACGGTGGGTGGCGGTGGCCGGCGGTGAACTGGTCTAGCGCTTGGAGGTTGGGGTTTCGATTGTGGAGGATTTCAAAGAAGATCCAGCAGATCACCAGAGATCAGTATGACCTGGAGAAGGGTCGCTGGAGGTTGGCGAGCGTCGGCGATGGCCGGTGGTGGATGGCGATGGCTGGCGATTGACTGGGCTAGCTTTTGGAGATTGGGTTTTCGACTGTGGAGGTCTAGGGTTTGGAGGTTCTAATGTCGGCAGTAGAGGAGGATGAGGATCTAATGTCGGTAGTAGAGGAGGCTAGGATTTCAACCATGGTGGTTGATGATGGATGGTGGACAGCGGCAGGTGGTGGACGAGAAAAAGGTTAAGGTGCCAGACTAAGGTTAGGATCATGCTCTGATACCATGATGTTTGGAAGAATAATAAAAGTGTGTAGAGTGTTAACCAACCCTAACACACGTAAGCTTTATTTATATTATGTGGTGACTAGTTACATAACATAAGCAACCAATGTGGGATTTAGTCCCACTCTATTCTAACGGTCATTGTTGAATTTATATGGGAAATCATTTTTATAGATTTTTTAGGGAACTCGGATTCTACGCATGAGAATTCATATTAGGGTCAAAAAGTTTTAGGAAAACAGTTGAGCGGTTTGAAGTGACAGTTGATTTTCTTTGCTTCATGTCAAATTACCTGGCTTTGGTAACTTCCTTTTGTATTTAATCCAGTCCAGTCAGCCTTTCAGAATTTTTTTCTCCCTCCTATTCAATACCATTTCGTTGGTTTTCCTTCTCCAGGATGCTGATATCATGTGGTTTAGGGACCCATTTCCCCGGTTTTATTCAGATGCAGATTTTCAAATTGCATGTGATCATTTCTTGGGCAGCTCCTATGATTTGGAGAACAGACCAAATGGGGGATTTAACTTTGTCAGGTCCAATAACCGGTCCATGGAATTTTACAAGTTCTGGTACAACTCACATGAAGTGTATCCAGGATACCATGACCAAGATGTCCTTAACATTATCAAATTTGATGCTTTCGTCATTGATTTAGAATTAAAGATGAGATTCTTGAATACGGCTAACTTTGGTGGATTTTGCGAACCAAGCAAAGATTTGAATCAAGTTTGTACAATGCATGCAAATTGTTGTTTTGGTCTGGGCAACAAGATTCATGATCTCAGAATCATGCTCGAGGACTGGAAACAATATATGTCTTTGGCACCGAGCTTGAAGATATCATCTATATCATCCTGGAGGGTTCCTCAGAACTGCAGGTACATCATTTTACTGTAGCTTTAGAATTTTATTTGGTCCCCATTTTTTTCCCGGTTTGAGTGTGGTCCTTGCGTCATTTGACCCATTATTCCAAACTGAAAAAGCAAAAAGACTCAGGGGGTGTTCCAACTCTAAAAAAAGAAGGTTTTAGAAAAAGGAAGGTAATTTCAAGCTCAAAAATTATATGTTTATGCAAACAATTTTCCTATCAATATGGATCTTGTTTGATAGATTTCATTGAGATCTTTTATAAGATGCAAGAAAAATCAAAAAATTATTTTTTATTTTTATTATATTTGAGTTTGAAAATTGAAGAAAAAGAACTTTTTAAAAAAGAAGGTGAATTGGAACACCCACTCAGAGTCATGTGACGAACTTTTAAGCCTATTTAGGATTTTTTCACAACTTCAATTAGCATTTCAAACAGAAAGAAGACACATTTGAAACTTGAGGGAACTGAAGTAAAGAACAGCCCAAAAAGAAAAGACCTTTGGTATAACGTGATTTATCCTGATTTAGCTATATATGCCAATACATGCGTCATTTGTTACTGTTCCTGTTCCGTATATTTAATGCCTAACAGGTCCTGATGTTCTATGGCTACTTTCTATACAGCCTTGTTCAAAGCCACCATTACAATTCACCCCAGAAGAGTGTTGAACCAGCAAAGGAAGATTGAAATCCTCTGTACATGTATCTCCAGGTTTTTTTTTCTTCACTTGGAAGCCTATAGAAAACCTCTCATTGTAGCATACTACAATGTGTAACACCCTTTGCGGGTGTGCTTGTCCATGCCCTTAGCAGCTCCCTTTCCCCAACCTGGAGTAGGCTAGATGTTAGTTGTATCTCCATGTATGATAATAATGTTCGTACTTAGGTGATTGATGGATAAGGATGGGAAGATGAAACGAAAATCAATAGGCATTCACTTACCCACAAAAAAAAAAAAAAAAAAGCAACATGCGTTTATCAAAATATATGTTTGTAAGTTTGGTAGGCCATAAAAAAATCAATAAGATGTTGCTTTTTGTTTTGTTTGGCTGGCTCATGTATCTTTTTATGTAAAACCAACATCATTTCCCAATTACTTTTCCTTTTTCCTTGAAAATTCCATTATCCAAAGAGTGGTCATTTTGCTTGAATTCTAAGGTGTGTTTGGTACTTTGTACAGAGTATTTTTTTTTTTTGAGGAAAGTATTTTGTATTTTGAACTTGTGAAAAAGGAAAAGAAAGAAGGTATCAAGTGAAGTGGAAAAGCTACTAAGCTAGAGATTTATTTCAGTTCGTTTTTTTTTGCCAGGAAAATGAGAAACAAATGAAAGGTTTGTATGAAGACGTCATTTTCTGCTTTAAAAAAAAAAGCGGGAGAGAATAGATCGATCACTTTTGGCTTTGCTTAGGGTTTATTTAATCGAATGCTTGCACCACTTCTCATCTCTTGCCAGATTTTTAGGTCCCTTTTTGTTTGTACGAAGTTAAATATGAAATTAGATGGTAAATCTAAAAGCATCACATCTCCTAAGTTTAGTTGGAAGTTTGTTTGATCGAGACTAAGGCCCCGTTTGCTTCGACATAAGAAGGTTTTTTTGATTGAAACTAAGGTACCTCTCAGCAAGAAAGCCCAGAAACAAGAAGAAACAGGTTCCCATAATTTTTCATATTAACAACATAACTAGAGCTACCAATTTTTCTGCTTATACATTCATGTTTCATGCACACCTAGGACTAGGAAAGCTAGAGCTACCCGAGAGAGAGAGAGAGAGAGAGAGAGAGAGAGAGAGAGAGAGCTGACTCTGGATCTGAAATCTTTTCGGAGTCACAAGGGAGATGGGGATTCTCAATTTTGGGTGAAGCCTGGTGCTTTTGCAATAGTGGAGGCAAGTCCGAGAGAAGGAAAGCCGTTTTCTCCGGCAAAGGCCCTGCCATGGCAAGAATCGCCAGCGTTGCCAGAGGAATGTCCAGCACCGACTTTTTAATTCTCCGGAATCTACTGTTGACCTCTCATGTCAAACTCCCTTGACTGGCAAGTCCCATTTTTAATTTTTAAAAGATCGGATATTTGATTCCCGTGGAGATTTCTGTTCCCAGTTTGGGGAGGGAATGGATGTTGGGGTGGATCCGGTCCCAACCTGTCCCGTTGCCAACCCTACGTGCAGCATAGTCTCTCTCTACGTTGGGAATGGGAACAGTGTTCTTTACTTCTTTATACTCCCAACCTCTCTATCTCTATGCTTCTCTTTCTACATACTTGTACAGGCTTATAATCATAAATGTTCATGAGAAGGCTGAGAACACAGCTCTTCTTACAAGTTAAATTGATTTAAACCTTTGTCCTTAACAATATTTTCCGATTGTCAACCAAACACCAAAAATCGAAAGGAACAAGAAAAGTTTCAGCAAAATTGCTTTACTTGGAAAATATTTTCCTTTGTAGAAACATTTTATGGCGAAACAAACAGAGCCTAAATACCATCTGATGATAAATTATGTAAGCAGAGGGGTGTGCAATATTTATGGTTTATACAATACTTGAGGAGATTTGGTATTGAGATTAAATTATTTACACCGTCGGTGTAAACATTTGTTTCCTCCAAATCAATTAATCATTAATCATCATCCGTTTCTCAATTAATAGAACATGGCGACTTAGTGCAATATAATTGATTTGGAAAAAATAAATGTTTACACCACCGGTATATATAATTTATTCTCTTTGGTATTTGTTATCGTACTATTTTAGTCAGATGAGTTCATCTACCCTATGAAATTACTAGGTAAATTGAAATTAGTAACGCTAAACAATCAGCCGGGTAAAACAGATGTGGAGCCGCGTGGAATGATAAACTTGGTCATCTTTGCAAGTCTGAAAAATGGACACCATTTACTTAAGAGTATCCCACAATAGCATAACCAAAAGTAATTCTAAAATTAACAATGTTGGTGCAAAATATGACTCATAATGTTATAATCAAATTTAACAACCTCCTTAGAAATAATTAAATTTTAGGCTTTGGATAATCAAAATTAGCAATCTTTTGCCAATAATCAAATTTAGTGAACCCCTCATATTCTCAATCAAACACACCTATCATTACACAAAAAATGTTCTCTCTCTCTCTAAAATGTTTAAGAAAAAAACAATTTTTCCCAAAAATTATATTATTTTTAACTGTTTTTGAAAAATAGTGTTTATACCCAAAAAAAATGTACTTTTTTCGGAAACACAGTTTTGTTTTGAAAACTGATTTGTTAAAACCTTTTTTTTTTATATATAAAACTATTTTTAAAAAAATTGTAGTTACACAAAAGCTACTCCCTCCGTCCTTTTTTAAATGTCCTATTTCGTAACTCCAACTTATTAAAAAAACATATCATTAAACCTTTCGCATCAATTTTTTCCTCAATTTTCCCTACCTACACATCATCATTACATTTTTTACTCTCTAACTTTTCAAAATGGAATCTACTTTTAGAGACAAAATAGACAATGTATCAACTTTTATCTACTAACTTTACAAAATGGACACTTATTAAGGAACAGCCCAAAATGAAATACTGGATTATAATAAAGGGACGGAGGGAGTATTTTTTTAAAAAAAATGTTTTTTTGATTTTTTTTTCAAAACCTACTTTTAATTTAACTTTTATTAGTTTAAAAACTATTTTCTATGTTCACTGTTTTTAGTTTTTTTTTTTGGTAATTTGAAAAGGTGATGGGACAAATTCTGGCTATCTAGTTTTTATTATACCATTGTGAACTACTACATTGCTAATATTAACAACTTTTTAAATGGATAATCAAAAGCTGATGTGACAATATTAACGTCTCTCGTGAATAATACTAATAGTGAGTTACCCAGAATGTTACATTCAAACATGGGTGGTGATAATGCCACGATCTTTTGTGCAGTTTTACAATTTTAAACACCACCCCCCCACCCCCCTCCCCATCTCTCTTTTGTGCAGAGTCTGCTGAACCTGCGATCTCTCTCTCTGGTTGTAGTTCTTTATTTTTCCTATGTCTGATCAGTAGAGCTATTGGGAGATGGATTGAGGTTGATCCCCATCTTTAGTTGATACCAAATTACCAATACCATTATCATATGCAGACCCAGCTTTCCCGTTCAGCACAGCCGCTTGCAACAAGATCAACATCATTCTACTTTTGGTGGCTGCGCCAGTGTTTGCCCTCAATTCAACAGGGGTGATGTGGAACATGCTGATATCACACACACACACACAGAACGCTAAAACGGATAACGCCCTTTATTTTTTCTTTAAAAAGACCAATTTTTGTATTGCTCTATGCCCGTATTATGTATGTGCAAATGATGTAGGGATGAGGGAGATGAGTTATCAATATTTGCATTTGGGTGGAGAGAATCAAGATTAAAGGGGTTGGAAGGTTGCTGCTCACTGCGGTGGCTTGTTTTTCGTGAGGATACAAGAATTTGATATGGATCAGCCATTGACAGTTCCTCATCTTGGACCGATGAGGGTATAATCATTCATTGAACATGAAATGTCGCGGCACTAAAATAATGCATCGTGGATTTAACAAATATGTCAGTAGATACAAGGAAATCAATGCGAAATAAGACAGTTGTAGTCAAAATACTGGACAAAAATCAATGGAAAAATACATGTGAGTCCAAAATAATTGGATGTCGAATCGCAAAGTTAATAGCATGGGGGAATCACACAAAATAGAAACGAATGTATGCTGCATCAATATATGTATAGACGGAGCATTTTCTACAGAAAATTTCCTCTTTTACCTACAAAAACTCGTATTGAGAGAGAGAATTACTTTTGGAGTGAAGATACGAACTTACACAACAAACAAGTAAAAGTGGTTTATACGGAATCAGCATCAGTGTCCAGCTGCTTCCGACTTACAAGAACACCTTCATCCCAATTCTCAACATACCTGTAAAACATCAAAATTCCAAAGAAAAATTGATTAACACAAAAGCTACACGTTGACAGACAAAGATGATGCGAGATATAGAGAAACTGAGCAGAAAATTCCTGAGACACTTAAAATTTGGATGGGAGATATTTGAATGACACAAAAGGTTGAACTGTGGGAAGGTATTGAAGACCTATAGGGCCCGTTTGTTTGATGGGGCTAATGGTGAGAGGATGTATAATCCCACCACATTAATAGTGAATGGATTAATAAAACTACACCCCTCATTATCTTATATATGTCACACTTTGTGAGATTATATATCCAATGGACATTTACTGTGGGTCATAAAACTTTCAACCAAACACCGGATGTGGTCCCCTTGAATATATAGTCTAATCCAACACTCACAGCCGATCAAACAATGTCTCCCACAGTGTTATTGTCATGGGAACCCTTTGCTGATGTTCAATACACATACTAATACCCTAACTCTGACCATAGTAATGGGGATAATAAGCCGTCAGTTGAGTAAACCCAAAAAAAAAATAGTCTACCAAAAACAAAGGTGTCACCAAGTACTGCATTTCATCTTGTGTCAAGTTTTAGATGTGAAATGTTGAGTAAAAGACATGCTGTGATATCCACATACAAAGGTTCACTAGATTAGGGCAGAAAAAAGATGGCGTTCCTCCTAATTCAGATGGTGTTCCTCCTAATTTTAACTCCAGATATTACCAAATGATTAATATGAAGAGCAGGGAAAAGCTAGGGGAATTTTGTGGTGGGCCTGGTGGCCTTTGGATACTACACGAGCCACACACGCGCACACATTTATAAGCAATACTATGTTCACATGTTAACGTAAAAACTAATGTAATGCATGAAAACATCATTTGATCCAACAGTTGACGCACCATGCTGCTGCTGAAAATTTGATCAAAAGCTTTCAAAAGTTAAACGTGTCAATTTTATCATCGTAGGAATCTTTATTTCAAACTTTCTAGTGATTTGTTCCCTCATTAATTCAACTCTTTTCGATATAAAATGAAGAAAAAGACAATTATACAAACATACAATTAAAGCAGACTTAATAAAACCACCAAATGAGTTATGCACCAACAAATTGTAGGAACTTGGGCACCACACAATTTTGTATCCTAGTTGCTGTTTACATGGGTGATTCATGGGTGATTTTGATTCTTGGGTATATGAAAAACTATATGAACTACTATTGTTGGTACTTAAAGCATTTTGGGCCAAGTTGCTAGGCTCCACCAAATTAAGCCAGTGGTTTTTAGATGGGGCATTCAAAGTGGTATCAGAACAATCTATACAAGCAATCAAGTTGTAGCAGGATGTTGCGTGGTCACCAGGAAAAGACCCATAAAATGCTATGGTGACTTTGATGATTAGGAAAAGACGCGTGAGATACCGTGGTGTCTATAGCGCTCAACCTCTCATGATGGTGCATGGCCAAAAAGGTGAGAAGAGTGTAATAATGCATCCCACATCAGAATTTTGCATTGGTGATCTTTGGTATATGATAAACCATGTGGACTAGTAGTTGTAACTTGGGCATAAGCATTTTGGGCCACATTGTTTGGCCCCAAAAGCTACTGGGCAGTGATTTACGTGTAGTTTTTCATTAAACACCTCATGTAGTGCTAGGAAATGAGCCCAATATTATTTTCCATTATCCTTGCAGGATGTTAACATTTCAAAACACATATGTACAGTGCCAAAACTTAAAAACCACAAAAATGACACAAATAGAAAAAAACTGACAAATTGAACGAACCTTGATCCGTCAACATCGATGCAAAGAAAGTGGCCGTCTCGATATCCATCCTTAAAATGGCCAAAAAAGATTTCACCAAGTTTTGAGTAGAACCGCCCTTCACCATTTGCCTTCCCTTTCCAAAAGTTAACAAACCATCTATCCCCAGTGCAGAAGTAAAGCCAACCCTACATGATTATGCGAAGGTGACGATCCCAGGGTTTACCACAAGTTATCCTTTTGATATAATTCTTGGGAGTCAAAATACACTATTAGCTTCTCCTGCAGCTTACTTTTAAATTTGGTTGGTAAAAAAATCTTTATAAATACACGTGAAACATTTTACTACTAGTTTAAATGTCAATGTTGGAAGCCAAGGCAAGTTGTACTCCAAGAACATTTTGACACAAAGCTGATTAGTGAGGAATTGAAAGTTGTAATAAAAGTTTAGCCATGCAGAACATGTTCGTCTTGGGCGAAAAAACTCGTAAATGTGAAGAGAAGAAATTTGCATTGGCATCTTGATGTTATTTTTCACAGTATTCTAAAAGTCGGCTGGCTCTAGGTGACCACCCAATGCCTAGATTTTAGGGTACATGTGATTTGAACGTTAGTCCGGGATTAGTTGGGGATAAATCGGCTAGCCGGGGATTAGTCGGCTAGGTCTAGGTGGTGACTAGTTGACAGGTCTATTTCATAATTTTTAAAACTTCTAGGGTTAATTGGATAATATCAAAAAATACAGGGGTTAAGTGTTATATTCACAAAGACAAAATATATATCATATGTCGATTTTATGTGTTAAGTACTTAATTTTATTCAGTTTTGAACTTTGAACATCGAATATTGAACTTTGTATTTGACTTGTTATTTGTTACTAGTTACTTCTTTGTTGCTACTTTTGGTCTTAATTTTTTTCTTCCTATTCTTGTGTTCGTGTCATTCTTACTCAAACTTTGGGGGAGGTGGGCAGATAATTGGAAAAATAGAAAAACCAACTAATCTCAAGGCCCCGATGAAATCGGCCTAAGCACTAGGGGCCTCTCTTCCGCCTGACTAGCACCTAGTGATTTTTAGAACAATGAACTTCAAGACAGTATCTCAAGTAAGAAAATACCAACATGCTCAAGGGGAACAACGGATACCTTTCCATGCATGACGTCGTCCCTCCATGATCCCTGGAAAACATCCCCGTTACTGAATTTGAATGTACCTAGACCTGATCGCTTACCATAGCGCCACATTCCCTCATAAATGCTCCCATTCCTTAAAGAGAGTCGACCCTGAGAATTCTAGCTTTTAATTATCGTACATGAATAACTAGAAAAACCTGGAAACGATGCTTTTACTAATGTACCAGAGCTACAGCAAAGTACCTTCCCTTCTGGCAGACCTCCCTGGCAACGCCCTTTATATTTTCCTCCTCTATAACTTATTTCCACTATAGGGTTCCACTTCTGTTGTGATTCTCGTTCAGCTTCCTGCAAGAAAAGCACACAATCAGCACCAAAGAAAGCATTAAAAGTGAACAGTCTAGATTCAACAACAGCAGAATGACAAATAGAAGTCATTCACATGCTATGACCCCTACCCCCCACGCCCCACCACCACACATACACACCCAGTAACTATTTACTTGCACAGAGTAACTAATTTGGAAAAAAAGAAAAAAAAAGTGAATCGATAGCTGACGAGAACCTAGAGTAACTATTTGAAAGTACCTTTTTCCAAATTGATGTACGGCACAAGTTACCTACATTTTAACTTCAAATCTTCGTGACTTACTTTTACCCATTCTAGGAACCTTACTGAAAGTCGACACTGTCTAATAGCCCCTGGCCATGAAATCCATTCCATGGAGATGGAGGTGATTGTCTGATTCAGCTGTTACACAAATCCCAGTTATTGAAAAAAGTCCAGTTCAAATTAGATTATGTATGTAATACAATCACTTGACAAAGCAACGACTTAAATGAACAAAGAGCTCCTAAGTAAAGCCCATAGAAATTTTGTGAAAACTAAGCAATGAGAATAGTGCATGAAACATCCCTTAAAAGTTTGAAAGCCTCATTACTGGTTTGTACGTCAATACACCAGAAGAAGAAATACTACTAACCAGCATAGATGATGCACGAGCAGAAAGAACTCCTTGCTTCTTACAAACATCAGTGTCAGTTCCCTTGAATATGGCTGAAGCACTATCATAAAATTCTGAAACCGCTTCGAAACCTGCATCAGTTAATGCATCCCAAGACATCCTTGGAGGAGCCTGAGTTTGGGCCATCATGTCTTCCTCACCTGATTTCTCTTGGTGATGAATCGTATTTGACAGATTGAAACAATTCTTTAACTCTTCTGAGGGTTTTACACCAACCGGAAGTTTGTAGATTCTTAAATTATCAAGCGTTGATATGGCTCTGCAGTCATTGGCTCCTTGATTGGTCCATTCTTCTGAAATCCGAAATCCTGGTCCCAAGTTTCGCGGAATAAGTGGCTCCCTTTGAAAAGCAGGCACTCCTAGGTAATGCATTTATTCACATTCATTAACCAGCTAAAACTTCAGATGCACTTTTCACACATGAAATGTTCCAAATGAGTAAAAAGCAAAGAACTCATTGCACGACACTCATAGCATCATATTTGTTTCTAATATGAAACTACCTCCCACGTTTAGGTCATCAAAATCGGAAGAATCAGTTGTGGTCTCTGAGTATTCAACATCCTTTTTTTCAAAGCTACTGTCAAAACCCCTATAACATAAAGATTAATTCAGAATCTTGTGAGCAATGCATAACATTAAGGACAACACAAGTAATCATGATATGCACTGAATCAAAAGGGAAGAAATAATAGACCTCAAATAATACGTTTCAACACCATTGTTGCTCAATACGGTCTGCAGTTCAGTGGAGTAAATGCCAAAATCTTCAGATGTACTATGTGCAGGAATTTCATTCTGCATTTCGCCAGAATCTGTATTGATTGCTTCAGAAAAAGATGGATCCTCAGGAAAATAACGTTCCTCACCCTCAGGAGATTGTGGACGGTTTCTCGTTAAAAGATTGACGATAAAAGGAAAATGCTGCGCCAGTCTAGAGAAAATGCTACTTTCTTGAGAAACCTGATGTCTGGTGTGACTGCAATTTGCATGAAATATTCACGAGGGTCAAGAACGGGATAAACTATCAGCTAAGTAATATTCATGCATACCCTGCGCTTTATGTATTAGCACACAATAGTTACACCCTGATGCCTGGTTAATGCATGTCTTGGTTGTCAAACCCCCTTCCGTGGAAACACAAACTTAGAGGCAGGAAGAAGGATTTCACACTACCAACAAAAAGAGGAGCATCCTGAGGCAGATTGAGAAACTTCAAGTAATGGGCAATATCAGACAAAAAATAAGTTGGATGAGAAACTTCCTAAGGCTGAGGCCATGGAAAAGCTTTCGCTCCTACTCCAAGAAACATGCCCAGTAGGATTCCAGCAAGATCTACTTAGCCCATGCTTATTCTTGAATCCTTGATGTTGCATAGCTTTCTTTTAGCTTCTCAGAGTGTTAGTTGTTCTTGTAGCTATATGTATTTAGGTCCATCCTCCAAGGTTGAGGGGGATTTTGTTTTAAAGATTACTAGGTTGCCTTTCTTCCCAGCATGTAGAAAGTCATTTTCATGGGCGCATTCCTTTACTTCCAATCTCTTTTTTCATTATAGGTTAACAGACGAAAAACCTAAAAAACGAACACTCAACATCATTACTAACTCCACACTAGAGTGACTCGTACATAATATGCAGAAGCTCCAGTAATAACAGTGTATGTCTCCCTAGAAAGACTAAAGACCACGTTCAATAGCTTACCATATCCCACTTCCTTTTTCCATTAAGCAGGCAATGTTTCAGACAATTTGATAGAAACAACATAAATCTCAAATATGTGGTGGTAATCGATGTAGACCCTTGAATTTGTCATGGTGAGGTTGCCATCTTAAATTCGATTATTCGAACACATGCTCATACACAATGGCCTAGCATAAAAGCTAGCACCATCTCTTTTGAAAAGGAGTTCCTCAACTTCTGTATATAACTACATGAAACTGAGTAAGGTAACACCAATAATTAGCACATAAAAAGAAAAAAAAAAGTGCCCTCCAGTTATAAAATTTGGATTTTCTTTTTATGTTTCTGCTTGGTTTGAAGTCATTCAAGGATCAAATTGTCTGTTACAACCCTCACCATCAGCCTTCACGAACCAAGAAGATGTGAACTTTTAATTGTGTATTCAACATAATTGTCTGGAAGACTGTCAAACAAGAGCAGCGAAATTAAGTGGACTATACTGTTCAATAGAACTCTTACCCTATGGTAAGAACTGTTGCCATCATTAGGTTGGGCTCCATATTGGGTTCATGAACCAAAGATATTATAATTCCTCCCATGCATTCAGTAGTTTGGCGAAAAGTATGCAAAAAAGCATTCACATCACTTCTGTCAATAACAGCTGAGCTTGAGAAGATGCAGATCACAACGCCATCCAAATCCTAAGAACAAAAGACAGTATAAGTGCACCTACTTTAGAACAGTGTTTCATAAAAACCACTCACACATTTGAAGAGATTAACATCCTAAACTGCGTACCACGAAAATAGCAGAATACTACAAATTATAAATTACAAAAGACGCAAGGAAAGAGAACTTGATGTGCTTGTGTAAGAGAGAGAGAGAGACTTATCACAAAAACAAAGGGACGTATAAAAAGAGAGTTTCTAATATTATCAACTTAAATTTTAACATGTTTTCCATCCAAAACTCACATTCATCTCCCTTTATAGTCAAAAGCGCAATGGGGTAATATTATCCTCTCCTTCTCTGTAGACACCACCATAAACCGCTGGCAGTTTACATGCCTCCTAATAACTTGTGTCCTTCCACTCTCTCTCCACATTCTCTCCCCCCTACATAACACCTTATCTCATTTATTTGAAAATATGTCCAACTCAAATCAATGTCCCATTTACCACTGGAAAAAACAAAAGTTAATCCAAAGATTCCAAACCAAAAACGCCTACTTATTTTTCACTCACTCTATCTTCAGTCCTCTGTTCCAGTTTCATTATATGTATATTGCACAAATATTCAGATATATGTAAACCAGCAAGTATAACCTTGTGCAAATGACATACGATGCACGTATCCTCGAAGTTAATGAGACTCCTACACTCCCTGGTTTTGCCCAAAGAGAAAAGCAATCCATGGTGCTGGCATTAACCGTGACGAAGCCACCCCGAAGAAATGCTTGAAGAGCCATCCGTGTCTAGGACGTGCAATTGGTTGGTGTAACAATTAACTTTGCCATAATCATCAAAAGCAGAGAGAAGCTTGTCCACTCTAATTTAATAGCAGTGCTTCACCACCCGTTCCAGGAACCACATATCAGAACCAAATCTTGACCTCCTGCCACTATTGTGGACTGTATCTGCAACTTCTCTCACCTTATTTTCATGATTGAAGGATACTCAGCATGTAAGAAGCTCAAATTTCCTGGAAAAAAATATCACAAACAGAGATGGGGCCAGTGGGAAGAAAGGGGAGAAGAGGGTTGCAGTCGGGCAAGGGGATGGAGGGCTTGAGTGGAATTTGCTGGTGGTGGGCTACTAGGTGGAGAGGACGACGGGTGAGTTTGATCCTATGTAGCTTTTAGAGCCTTGAACACATTGGTTAATCATTATCTGGAGACCATGGGCGGCACACTCATTGCCAATTAGTTTTGACTTGGATGCTTTGGTATAGTAGCAAAGCTAGTCTATCATAGGCTTTTGTGCAAGACTTTTTTAATCTTTTCCCCTTATGTTTGAGGGATAATCGAACTTATTTTGTTGTGATCCGATATAATGGATGCTTTATTTATTTCTCCACCATGTGAGTCTGGAGTCGCACATGCGCAGAAGTTAGAGCTTAATTCACATCCGTCAACTATTAACTCCAAAACAGGTATATCAACCTCGGCAGCCTCTCCAACCCATTGCCAATAGATTTTGAGTTGGATGCTTTAACATCAGTCAAGTGCATAGTAGGTTGATGTGGGTGGTCATGGCATGCTTAATGGTGCTACAAATGAAATATTTTCAGCTGGTTGGCCAAATGAAAGGCTGAATTGCATAAAGCTGAAAGATTGAGAGGATGATATATGAACATCAAAATCTATATGGAGATTTTTATTCTTCTGGTTCAAGTTGAGAAGAAATAACAAAATTAGGGTTTACAAATGAGTTGTTCAGCTAACAGAGAAACAAACCAAACTATACACCTATAATAAATCTGTTCACACCTTTAAACCTACACCAAGGAAGGGGCAGTCATACACAGCTCGCATAATTGATGTTTTCATGTTGTGACCAGCTCCAAATCCAATTTTTGCTTCTCTGTAACCATCCAGAATCTGCAAAATTAGTCATTCAGAAATCAAGAGAAAGTGAAAAACAGAAAAGAAAGCAAGCAAGTGCAATTTATAGAAAATTACACGTATAGAGAAACACTAATGGGTCCAGTCCTTCCAGAATAGATTCGAAGACTGGGACATAAGAAGACGTAATACAAGCAAAAAAGCATTACAGATGACTTTCTTTTTGCTTTTTGATTGGCAAGAAAAAAATCATTAAAAGTATTTAAAACAGATGCAAAAAAAGGAACAATAAAAAAAGCATGACAAGTCCATTAAAGAAAAGCCAATACAATGGAAAGAAGCAAAGCAAAACTAAACCCATAGCAACAAATTACATGACCCTCCAAACCCTACAGATACAAAACAGTGGTGTATCTCTAAAGGGAGGGGAAACCAACGCGAAAGGAAGACAAATAACACACTCTACCCCAGAGAGAATCAATATCACGAAACTTGTCCCAGAAAGCTACTGCATTTCACTCCAATCAAACAACCCACAGATTGAAAAGATAACACATCGTTTTTGTTGTTGATGCCAAACCCGTTAAAAGTGATCAATAGCACTTAGGAACAAGACGCAGGACCCACCCAACAAACTAAAGGGAAATGCAAGAATAAGTGATTCAAAGACAATTAACAAGTCTCACAAACCAAGATCAAAAAGTAAACTTACTTTCATTATGTCTGAAACATTGAGTTCTTTCACATTATCATGTTGGGAGTCCAGAAGCTTCTTTTGGCTTTCCTGTCAATGTACCAATAGTAAGGACAAGGCTACATGGGCAATAAAAATTTGGGAGCCACAGAGGATGGCCTTTAGGTAAACTTACAGATGTAAGAATAGACAGCCCATTTATGGCCATCAAAACGGCTGTGTTTGCGGTCTTTAATGCCTCATCTAATGTCACTAGTTCTTTTTCTAGCAGTACATCTGCATCAACCACTGTAGGAAAAAGAAACAGCACACCATAACCCATGAAGGTTAACAATATCTGTAGCAACAATAAACTAGTAAACGTAAACTTCTATTATTAAAACTACATAATGTTACAAAGTTTTAGTGACAGACAGTTACTAAGTCGCTGAGTAAGCCACATCAAAGCCATTTCAAATGGGCAAAAAAGGTTGCACGGCATTTCTATAATTATACTTTCTGTTTCCACATACTCATATTGGGGAGGACTGAAAACACGCAAATGGTGCAAGTGTATCCAACCATAACACAAATAAAGTTGATACTAATTTGATCTAGAGAGCATAAAGGAATTAATCTGGGAAAAACAGGCTACTTGCTACCAATAAAGAGTGTACATAATTTGGACTAAACACCCAGAAAATAAAACTTGTGACCTATATTGCAATCAAACTAAGACAAATTTGGCAGTGAAATTCCATAATCTTTACAAAAGGAGGTTTAATGACCATACTTCCACTGAAGCCATAAGTACACCTGAAAGGCTGAAACATATGGTATCCTCAAAACTAACACTACAATAGCATAACAATACTGGGAGCCGGTTAAATGTCAAAGGGCCTTATCCTTCATAAGAAGACAAATGATGGGTCTAAAACCAGACAAAGCAAATTAGAAACATCTCTTTCTTAAAGGGCCAAGAAGAAGAATACAATAAAACACAACGTAGCCAAAGTTGAACACAAGTCTCATCTCTTTAGATTTGAACCGGAACGTGAAGAGAATACAAGTATTGCACAGGCAGTCTATCTATCTCTTTTCATCAAGTCAAACCACAAGCCAGGGAAAAATGATTAAGATGATGAACAGGTCTACACATTTTGTGTGGACAATAGTGTTTGATTCTTTTAATCCAATAGAAGTCTAAACATCACAAATGTCCAAAGAATCTTTGAAGAACAATAAGAGTTACAAAAGGTGTAATCTATGTTAGTTATTTTAAAGGAGTACCAGATATTCAAATATTCAACCAATAGAAAGCAAGACATTGCTCACCGATACAGAAATTGGTGTGATCCTGTAGGTTTTGTATCAAATCCTTGACCTGCAAATAAAGTTAATTGATGGAAAAATTGAAATTAGAAGTTACAACAATGACAATGAATGCAGTAAGAAATCATATAAAGAGGACCAAGAAGAGAAAGAGGAGACACCCAAAGCAACTATAATATCTTCCACAGAGAGGGGCATATATTTAATGCTTTCTATATTTAATGCTTTCTTTCACTGCTCTTTCTCTTCTCAACTTTGGAAATCATTGCAAAAGGACCTGAAGTTTCAATGTCCCTTCAATGGACTGCCCCAAATCATGGACTGGATGTTTCAAGTTAACAATGGCCCTCAGTTTTCGTGCTCATTATCAAAACTGGCTTTGGCTGCTCTCCTTTACCATGATTGGGGTGAAAGGAATGGCAGAATCTTCAAAAGCTTTTGGAGCTCTGTTCAACAGTTGGAGATCAAAGTGCAAACTGATATCCGTGCATGTGTTAGTTCTTGGCGAGGAGTCAAGAAGTCAGGCCCTGCCATGGCTCTTTGTTCTTGGTGGAATGTGCCAGCTAAAGTTTTTGATAGCATGTAATTTTGTGTTGTTGGTTCCTTTCCTTTGTTTTGTAATGTTCTGTTTTCAAGCTTTGATTGATGTCCATTTGTATGGTTTTGTTTGACTGGGGTATGCCTTGTCTTGTGTAATGTGGTTTGTTTTAATAAAATTTTACCTTGCCCAAAAAAAAAACCCTTAGATCAAACTCAAAGTATCTCACCCTGTTTGTAAACAAACATAAAAGAGATCTTAAACTACTGAAACGACCAAAGGAGTTCTAAGTACGGTAACATGAGCACATTGAACAGTAACCTGCTCCAAAAATTTTTTTTTTTTTTGATAAGTAAATAAATATATTAAAAAGAAGGCTATAAGGGAATGCCACCCGATTACAAAAAAAAAAGGCCACAAGACAAAAAGGCCCTACACACTCCCATGAGAATGAAAAAGCTCAAACCAATCTAGAAATTGGTCAAGAGAAGGAGAACATTCTCTCTTTTCCCAACTATACAAACTATTCACCAAAAAACTCTTGATCCTAGACAAAGGCATTTCAACCCTTTCAAAGCATCTCAAATTTCTTTCTTGCCATATAAACTGCTCCAAATCTGGACAACAGTACATCTTAGGCTCTTACAGTATTGCCACAACATGAAAAATCAAATTTGAGCAATTTCATTGAAAATTAAAGTACTCAAAGGGTACTAACATGGGAACTTCTATCCTTCTATTTCAGACCCAAATAGTTTCTTAAAAGTGGATAATCATTCAGGCTTCCAAAGGTGCAGGCCTTCTAGGCTTCTACTATAACCAAGCTATTACCAAGGCATCATAACTCTTTGGAACTGCTCACTTATACAGCCATGCTATCTAAACACAAAGTAATGATCCTACCAGCACAAAGGGTATCCATTTTGTTTCTAACTTATATTGGGAATTCTGTGTCTGTATTTCAAATCCAAATACCTATCCACAAAACTTCATGGATAAGTGTAACATACCTAAATAATGAAATGACACAGACTGAAACCCATGGCTGAAATTCATGTAATACATCATACAATGTCCACTCATAGAATGATGACAAGAATAAAGATCAAGAAAAAATTGATGGATTCTTCTTATATGCTTTCCTTAATATCCTGATGATAGAGGAGTGTGAGAAATCAGTGTACCTCATCTTGGCGCCTTCGTCCTTCAAAGCTGAAGGGCTTGAGAATGATACCAACGACTAATCTGTTTGTAGATTTCACTGTCTTAAGTATATCAACTGCTCTAATATGATCTGTGCCATAACCTGCAGTAGCCACCTAAACAAAACGGGGAAATGCAATGATTTTCATGCGTGTATATATATGCACAAAATTCTACGGATAAAAAATTGTGACTGCAATTGTCAGATACTCATTTTTGCAGACAATTTGAATTTTAAACTTCAAAAAGATAGGGGATTTATCAGTTTGTCAATAGCAATCACAGGGAATAACCAATGCTGGAGATAAACAAGCGAGACCTAAAGATGGAAGTTATAACTTGGACAAAACAAGTGACTAAAATTTAGTTTAGGGGTGTCTTAAAGGAATGGTACATCAATGATAGAATGAGTTGGTGCAATGCAAATTTAAAATCAATAGTCTGCTTGGCTTCTCCAGAATTCTACACGTGCTTGCACATGGTTTGATGAAATTTCCATCTACGGTTATATACTTGGATGTGAATATAGGGCCATAGTTGTAGGAACCTCCTGTTGGGGTGCGTCAAGTCATTGATTTGGTATTGTCACGGTGTCTTAATTTAGTTTTAGATCAATTTTAGTAGTTAAAACTTAAAAGTTTATATTAGTTCCTTATTTAAATTATAAAGTCTCTAGCCAGTAGTTTATAAGGATTTATGACTCAATAAAGGGGACTTGATTTTATGAGAAATTGCAGAGCTTTCGAAGCATCTTGTTGGTTGTGTGATGCAATCAAATCCTAGGAGTGATGCCTAAACCCTCTAGAAGTGGTTCCTAGAGCTTCTTCTAACTTATTTTTCTCTTTCATTCCTGTTTTCTGTTTACTACAGCCCCTGTTACTGTTCCCGTGTACTGTTCACAAGCACGAAAAAAAACCCTATTTGGTTGCATTTCTCTTGTTTTGTTAAGCCCTAACCCTAAAACTTCCATTCAATACCAATTCATAAACTTCCTTTGTTGTCCTACATCAGCCTCTCCACTCATAGCGAATTGGCTGTGAGTTGGACGGTTTAACATGGTACTGGAGATAGACTTTTGAAGGCTTTTTGGAGAAAACAATTTTATTAATTTTCTTGTCGAGTGTGTGCACTTTGATTCATAGGGATAATTTTTATTAATTTTCTTGTCGAGTGTGCGCACTTTGATTCGTGGTGATTCCTATGTTATGGATAATTAGTTTACCTCTTCATGTGCTCGTTAGGATACGCATGTCCGGGAGAGTGTTAGAGCTTGTCCCTCATCGGTTAATTATCTTATCTCTCCAAGACAAATGCATGAGCATGGATGGATGGATGCTTTAACACCCTTAAACTCCTTAGCACGATTTTTAAGCTCTATTTACGTATTTATTTAGAGTGAAGTCAACAACACATCAGAAGTATTTACCCAAAAAAAACAACACATCAGAAGTCCTACATTTTTTTTCCCAGGGCATATCCTAAACAAAGATTTTCAGAAATTCTTATTTGTAGGTTTAAAGGTTGATATGTCGATATCCTTATGCATTAGATCACCGGTTACTAGTCGATGTCATTATGTCATTCTTTTTTATTTTTCTCTTTTCTTGATGAATAAAACGTGCCAAGCCACACCAAGGGGATGCCACCCGAACAAGTCAAAGCTATGCAAAAACTTGACAAAACTGCAAAACCCCAAACGTGAGAACTGTTATAAAAACTCAAGAAAATGGAAGAATTTGTATGGCTACATTCCTAATCAAAACAAACTGATGTAGTATGTAGTAATGGTATTTATGTCTTTTTGTATTGAGTCTATATATAAGTGTTGGAGTCCTTTCTTTTGCAACTTTTTATCATTTTGAACAAATATTATCAAGAGCTAGTCTTTTTTGTATCCCATTTGGGAGTTTCTCTCTCTACATTATCTATGGGTATCTTTGGTTGCATCATTTGGTATCAAAGCTTCTAGGCTCGATCCCCACTGTTCATCTAGCCGGAGACTTCACCGAAAACCTAAACCTCGCCGGAAAACCTCACCGGAAACCTAAAACGGCACCGGAAATCTCACCGGAGCCCCCAACTCACTCCAAATCCTCAGATCTATCCAACCCAACACCTTATACTTCGATTTCGACCCTATTCAGCCCTGAATTGAACCAAACAACTTCGGATCTGACCTGTTCGAACCTAAATCAGCCATTTCGAGACTGTTCAAGCTCGATTCAGAGCATTTCGAGCAAGACCCAGCCATGTTCGAGTTTGAATCTGTCATTTCAGAACTCAAATCGAAGTTTCAAAACTAGATTTGCCTGTTTCGGACCATTTTGGAGCTGCTACAGTGATTTCGAGCACAGATACAGTGATTTCGGAGCTCCTACAGTGATTTCGAGCCTGCTACAGTGATTTCAAGTCAGATCTGTGGGTTTTGAGGGTTTTCGGACTGATTTCAACCCATTTTTTGCTGATTTCAGACCAGATCTATGGTGGGTAAGTGTCGAATCCTTATTTTCTTTGCTGGGTTGTTGCTAGATTGCTCCGTAGTTGTCAATTCGAGTATGATTACTGTTGATTAAGTGTTTTGGGGGTTGTTCTGTTGAAATTGGTGACTGAGTTGACTGGGTTTTCATTATTTGGGGTTGATTGACTTGTTTGAAGTTGATTCTAGTGTTGTAATGGCTTATCGGGCTAGAGGTAGAAGAGGAGGTAGAGGTAAAGGCTTTGTGGTGAACAATGGTGAAGAGAATGAGTTTGGCAACCAAAACCATGAGATTCAAGAGTTGAGACAACAAGTTGCTACCCTAACAGCGATGGTGCAAGGCTTGCAAGTGTCGCGCACGGGTAGTGGAGGGTCTGAGGACTCTCAAAGTCACTTTGACAATCCTTTTGGTGATCCGAATTGGCGTAGGCCACCTTCCACTCACTCTCCTTATAGGTGGGAGAAGAACATCAAGATTGAACTTTCCGAGTTCAATGGAAGTCTTAACCCGGATGAGTTTGTTGATTGGATTAATATAGTTGAAAGAGTGTTTGATTATGGAGACGTCTCCGAGGAGAAGAATGTAAAGTTAGTGGCTATCCGCCTCAAAGAAAGAGCTTCCGCTTGGTGGGAGCAATTGCAAGGAACTAGGCTACGAAGAGGAAAGGGAAAGATTAGAGAATGGGAGAAAATGAAGAAGAAACTCAATGAACAATTCTTGCCTTTCAACTATATACAAAATCTCTATAAGAATTTGCATAATCTCAAACAAATTAGAAGTGTTGATGAGTACGAGGAGGCATTCCATCAACTTGTTGCTAGAGTTGATTTGAATGAAAGTGAAGATCAAATGGTTGCAAGGTACATAAGTGGGTTGACAATCACAATCCAAGATGCCCTCGCTATGCAAACTTTGTGGACGGTTTCGGAAGCTTACAATCGGGCCTTGGTGGCCGAAAAGCAAGAAAAGAGGAAGTTTTCGAGATTCGGGCAACAATATCAAGGCGGTTTCAAGTCCGGGCAGCCCTTTTACTCTTATGCTAGAGGTGGTTCTTCCTCTAGTGGTGGCCAAGGTGCTTCTTCCGGAGTTGGTACTCAAAACTGAGCGGATAAAGCTTCAACATCCGCTCAAAATCAGTCTCAATCCGGTGCTTCGGGGGCTCGAAATCAATTCCAAAGTGGGGGTTTCAAGCAATGTTCTGAATACCGTTTCGGACATGGTACCAAATTTGTCACTGGAACGGTACGTACCGGTATCGGTATGTTACCGGGTACCGTTTCGGATTTATCGTTAAAAATATAAAAATATGTATACATTTATTATAACCTTGTTTTTCCCTTACATAAAGTCCTGTTAGACTATTACAGTACAATTTTAAAAAAAATCAGTTAACATTTATGTTTAATCAATAAGCTTTCCCAAACGGTGGGCTCAAAACCAAAACCACTGGTTTTCTAATACTTCGAACACAGTTCCTTGTAGAGGGAAAAATAATCGGTGTGCGTTGTTTTCACTTTTCAACATCTGAGATGCCTCTTCTCTCTGTCCCTTGTCTTTGACTATGAAGACTCATTGAGATTGAAGAATTTTACAGCTTCAGTAAACTTGTGAAGAAAAATCTGTTGAGCTGGCTCTCTCTCTCAGTCTCTCTCTCTCCCGTTCCGATTTAAACTTCAGATCTGCCCATTCTCTATTCACTTCAGTTTTTTCCATTTTTTTCACTAGTACGTACCGCCGGAACGAGATCTACAACCTTGGCTACAAGATTACGCCGGAGAATGTTGCTCCAATCTTCTTTTTCTCTTTTTCCCTCCATTTGTGTATTTTTTTTTTTCTCTCAGTTTTCCAAGATTTCGGACGAAATTTCCGGTAATGTCATCTCAGCCGGTATTTCCGGTATTGTTCGGTAAGGCCCGGTATTGGAACCGAAACGGTATTGAAGGGTTACAGTACCGTTTTCCTCTCAAACCGATACGTACCGGCCCGTACGGAACGGTATTCATAACATTAGTTTCAAGTGCTTCAAGTGTGGGGAACTGGGTCACAAGTCTTCGGATTGTCGTAAGACTTCCGGAGGTCGTAACAAGGCACTTTTCATTGTGGTGGTTACGGAACAAGGTTGTGAGGATGATATTCCCATTTTATAATGAAGAAATATGTGAAGAAATTGGAAGTGATAATGAGGAAGAAGAAGGCTATGCGTTGATGATAAAAAAGACTCTCCTTACTCCTAAGGATGTTGGTAATGAAGATTGGTTGCGTACCAATATCTTTTACACCACTTGCAATGTTGGTAGTAGAGTTTCCAGCATGATTATTGATAGCGGAAGTTGTGAGAATGTAGTCTCTCAAGAGGTGGTGGACAAGTTACAACTCAAAGTGGAGGAGCATCCCCATCCTTATACCCTTTCTTGGTTCAAGAAGGGTAATGAAATCAAGGTGACTAAAAGGTGCTTGGTATCTTTCTCCATTTGGCAAAAGTACTTTGATGAAGTTTGGCGTGATGTGGTTCCTATGGATGCTTGTCATATATTACTTGATCACCTGTGACAATATGATAGGCATTCCATCCATGATGGAAAGAAGAATACCTACACCGTCCTTAAGGAGAAGCGACAATTCACTTTGTTACCTATGAAGGAGAAGGTGACTACGAAGCCTCCTCCCACTACGTTGCTTGCTTCTAAAGGATTTCTCAAGGAAAATCATGAAACCGGGTATGTTTTAGTGTTGGTTCCTATGGCGGATATGGGTGTGTCGGATGTTCCCGAGGCGATTTCTAAACTTTTGAAGGGGTATGTTGATGTGTTTCCTCAAGAGTTGCCTCCCGACTTGCCTCCTTTGCAAGATATTCAACATTGTATCGACTTGGTACCCGGGGCGCCCCTTCCGAACAAGCCTGCATAAAGAATGTCTCCAAGGGAGAGGGAAGAGATTCAAAGGCAAGTTAAGGATCTTCTAGAGAAAGACTACATAAGGGCAAGCCTTAGCCCTTGCGTGGTGCCGGCTCTCTTGACTCCGAAGAAGGATGGTTCGTGGAGGATGTGTGTGGATAGTAGAGCTATCAACAAGATCACTATCAAGTACCGCTTTCCCATTCCAAGGCTAGATGATATGTTGGATTGCCTTGCCGGTTCAAACGTCTTCTCAAAGATTGATCTAAGAAGTGGTTATCATCAAATTCGAGTTCGCCCGGGAGATGAATGGAAAACGGCTTTCAAGATCCCTCATGGCCTCTTTGAATGGCTTGTGATGCCTTTTGGTCTTACCAATGCTCCAAGCACTTTTATGCGGGTAATGACTCAAATGCTTCAACCTCTCTTGGGTATATGTGTAGTTGTGTACTTTGATGATATATTGGTGTATAGTCGGTGTATTGAAGATCGCTCATCCCACCTCCAACAAGTCTTTGAAATCTTGAGAAAAGAGAAGTTTTATGGGAACTTGAAGAAGTGTAGTTTTGCTGTTGATAAGATGGTATTTTTGGGGTATGTTGTGTCTTCAAAGGGGGTTCACATGGATGAAGACAAGATTAAGGCCATTGTGGAATGGCCAACGCCTACAAGTGTTCATGAAGTAAGGAGTTTTCATGGGTTAGCTATCTTCTACCGGAGGTTCATTGCCAACTTTAGTAGAATCGCGGCTCCTCTTACTGATTGCCTCAAGCAAAGGGTGTTTATGTGGTCCCCAAGAAGCCGCCGAGAGTTTTAAATTGTTGAAGTCCAAGCTTACGGAAGCTCCTATCTTGGCCTTACCCGACTTTGACAAAACTTTTGAACTTGATTGTGATGCTTCGGGAGTGGGAATTGGTGGAGCCTTAAGCCAAGGTGGTCAACCTGTTGCTTTCTTTAGCAAGAAGTTGAACGGTGCTAAACTCAAGTACTCTACTTATGACTTGAAATTCTATGCCATTGTCCAAGCCATCAAGCATTGGAGTTACTACCTTGCCTACAACGAATTTGTCCTCAACACCGATCATGAAGCTTTTAAGTACATCAATAGCCAACAACACCTCAATAAACGGCATGCCAAGTGAGTGGCTTATCTACAACAATTCACGTTCTCTTTGAGGCACAAATCGGGGATTCTCAACAAAGTGGCTGATGGTTTGAGTAGAAGAGTGGCTCTCTTGGTGGAAATGAAGAACAAGGTTGTTGGGTTTGAAGAATTTCGCACTTTCTATGCCGAAGATCCTTATTTTAGTAAGATAATTGATGCTTTGCAAATGGGTAATAAGGTTGTCGATCCATGTTTCATGTTGAAGGATGGATTTCTCTTCAAAGAACTTAAATTGTGTCATGCTCTTTAAGTGAGCAATTATTGGCCGAAAGTCACAAGTTGGGTCATTTTGGCAAGGATAAGACTCTAGCATTGCTTCAAGATGCATACTATTGGCCGGGAATGAGTAAAGATGTGGGGGGCTATGTGCAAAGGTGCCAAACTTGCCAACGGAGCAAGGGAACAGCCACTAATGCAGGATTGTATTTGCCTTTACCGGTGCTGGAAAGTCCTTGGAAATGCGTAAGGATTTTATCTTGGGGCTTCCTCCTATGCAAAGGTGGAGTGATTCTATCATGGTGGTAGTGGATCGGTTTTCAAAAATGGCTCATTTCATACCTTGTAAGAAGACTATGGATGCGACTAACATTGCCAATCTCTATTTCAAGGAGGTCTACAAGTTGCATGGCGTCCCTACTTCTATTGTCTTTGATAGAGATGCTAAGTTTCTTGCCCACTTTTGGAGGACCTTGTGGAGGAAGATTGGCACCAACTTATGCTTTAGTACTTCTTTTCACCCTCAAACCGATGGTCAAACGAAAGTGGTAAACCGGAGTCTTGGGAATTTGTTGCGATGCTTAGTTGGTGAACATCCAAAAAGTTTGGATGGAATTCTTCCCTTGGCGGAGTTTGCTTACAATTCTTCTCTAAACCGCATCTCCACACTTCCCCATTTGAAGCGATTTACGGGTTGAAACCTTCTAGTGTGGTTGATCTCATTCCTTTGCCAACCCCTAAGAAGAAACATTCCAAGGCGGAAGATATGGCTACGTTTATGAAGAATATCCACTCTCAAGTTAAGCTCAACATTGAGAAGTCTAATGCGAAGTATAAGGCGGCCGTTGATGCACACAAAAGGGAGGTTTTGTTCAAAGAAAGGGATCTTGTTTGGGTTATCTTGAGCAAGGATAGGCATCCTCACGGTGCTTACATGAAGTTGAACGATCGGAAAGTGGGTCCTTGTGAAGTCTTGCGGAAGATCAATGACAACGCTTATCAAGTCCGCTTACCCTCTCACTTGAGCATCACCAACACATTCAATGTGCAACACTTGGTGCCCTATTTGCCAGAGGACACTACCGTAACTTGAGGACAAGTTTCTTTTTAGTAGGGGAGTATGATGTAGTATATAGTAAGGGTATTTATGTCTTTTGTATTGAGTCTATATATAGGTGTTGGAGTCCTTTCTTTTGCAACTTTTTATCATTTTGAACAAATATTATAAAGAGCTAGTCTCTTTTGTATCCCATTTGAGAGTTTCTCTCTACATTATCTATGGGTATTTTTGGTTGCATCACAAACTACACAAAAAGGTCAAATTATTCCCTTTAAGAACAACCGTACATCATGCTTGGTGGGTTATGAACACTCACTTTATAGTATCTATTAGAAAGAAAATCTCGTAACTACTAGAGTAAAAGGCAAGGAATGTACAAACAAGGATAACTGCTTTGGAGCAGGACAGCAACACTGACGGAGCTTCCAAAATGCCTGGTGTAACATCTGCAAACAGTAACACAGATTGGTATTAAGAACAAATTCAGGAAAGGATGTAGGAGAAGCAATAAGCCACAGAAAGATGTCAATGGAAATGCCTAGACCTACCCAATGGTAAAATCAAATGATCACATGAATAGGTGACCACTTGAATATGTTACCATCTCTTTTCACAGCTTTTATGAGCAGAGCCTATACTGCTCACATAATCATTCTGCTGATGTCTGATCCCATCCCGACATACAAAAATAAACCAAGATACTGCTCAATCCTGACCCGTAAAAGGCTAACAGAGATTTAACAAAAGAAGAAGAGAGAAGTTACATCATACATATACATATAATATATGTATATGTTCCGCTAACACATACTTAGACACATAAAATGACACTCAACTTGTGTGAAACCCATTGTGGAGTCCCACGGAGTCCTACGTAAATGATCGGAGCCGTTAAATTTGATTAAAACATATTTTTAAGAGTTTCCGTGAAAAATAAACTCTTGGATATCGGTAAGGGTTTGATTGGTATTTGTCCCTAAATTTGACAAGATAGAAACTAAATGAATTGATCAAGCCCTTACCGATATTTGAATGAGTTAGTTTTTATTGAAACTCTTGAAACATGTGTTAAACAAATTGAACAGCTCTAATTATTCACATGGGGCTCCGATTTTTTTAAGTGTCAAAATAAGTGTTAGCGGAACCGGCATATATATAAAGCCTACAAGTTTATCATCTAACCATGTGGATAGCAAAATCCGAGAAAGAATATAATATCAAAATAGACATGAGGTCCATCAACAAGCCAAGCTGTTACCAATATATATGCAGTCATGCACACATTTTTCCACGATTGCTAATCAGGATGACTTCAATGATGTAATGCATCATGTTGGAGTTTGTCCCAAACCGAGCCTTACATCCCAATCACTTGGGGTTGGCTACATAAATCTGTTTCCTCCATTGAACTCTGTCAAGGGCCACTTGTTCACACAGACCCATTATACTCATATCTTTGCGCGCTACAGCATCTAATGTCAATTTAGGTCTACCCCTCCCCGTAACATTGCTACCTAGAGCTATCCTATCCGCTCTCTTAACTATTGCATCTTCTAGTCTACGGTACATATGCCCAAACCACCTTAGCCTATTTTCCCTCAACTTCTCCTTTATAGGTGCTACACCTACCATCTCACAAACTTTTTCATTTCTAATCTTGTCTCGTCTAATCTTACCACACATCCACCTCAACATTCTCATTTCTGCTACACTCATTTTGCTCACATGTTGTTTCTTAATAGGCCAACACTCTGTCCCATAAAGCATCGCTGGTCTTATGACAATTCCATAGAATTTTCCCTTCAATTTTGTGGGTACCCTCTTGTCACATAGTGCACCAGTAGCGCTTCTCCACTAGAGCCACCCCACTTGGATCCTATGGGTCACATCATCAGCAATCTCTCCATCTCTACTAATAATTGAGCCTAAATACCTAAAATGATCACTCTTTGGTATCTCCTCGTCTTGGATCATCACTCTTTCTTTATGCGCACTATTGGTACCACTAAACTTGCACACCATATACTCAGTTTTACTCCTACTTATCCGAAAACCCTTTTGACTCTAATGCTTCTCTCCAAATTTCTAGTTTCGTATTAACACCTCTAGTGGTTTCATCTACGAGGACAATGTCATCTGCAAACATCAAACACCATAGAATATCCTCTTGAAATTGTCTAATCAATTCATCCATAACTAAGGCAAAGAGGTATGGACTCAAGGCTAACCCTTGATGCAATCCTACGGTGATAGGAAATTCACTTGTTTCCCCTACTGGTGATCTAACGGTAGTGACGGCACCTTCATACATGTCTCCAATCACCTCGATATACCATTTGGTCACTCCTTTTCTCTCCAGAACCCACCATATGATGTCCCTACGCACCTTATCATAAGCCTTTTCTAAGTCTATGAAAACCATATAGAGATCCGTCTTCTTTGCTCTGTATTTTTTCTATCAATCTCCTTAATAGGTAGATAGCTTCTATGGTTGATCTTCCTGGCATGAACCCAAACTGTTTCTCTGACACCGTAGTCACCATCCTCAAGCTATGCTCAATAACTCTTTCCCATAACTTCATCGTATTACTCATCAATTTAATACCTCTATAGTTGTTGCAGCTTTGAATATCCCCTTTATTCTTATAGATAGGTACTAAGGTGCTCCTTCTCCATTCGTCGGGCATATTCTTAGTCATAATAATCTCGTTGAACAACTTCGTCAACCAAGTCACCCCCAAGTCACCTAGACTTTTCCACACTTCAATAGGGATACCATCTGGTCCTAGGGCCTTACCCGGTTTCATCCTTTTCAAAGCTTTAACCACTTTGAACTTTTGTATTCTTCGATAAAACTCATATTTTATGTTCTCGCCAGGTACATACACTTCCTCCCCACCAAAGCCTCCTTCATGTTTCTCGTTTAACAACTTATTGAAATACGACTTCCATCTATCTTTGATCGCCTCGTCTTCCACCAACACCACCGAATCAATACATTTTATACACTTAACTTGAGAAACGTCTCTAGCTTTCCTTTCTCGTAGCTTAGCAAGTTTGTAAATAATCTTTTCTCCATCTTTACTATCGAGTCTAGCGTAGAAATTCTCATAGGCTTTCAACTTAGCAACCCTAACGGCTTTCGTAGCTTCCTTGCTAACTTGCTTATAGCCCTGAAAATTTTTCACATTCCGGTCCTTTTGCCACTTTTCAAAGCACTCCTTCTTTGCTTTTACCATGGTTTGAATCTCGTCATTCCATCACCATGTCTCCTTAGAAATTGAACCTTTTCCCTTCGACTCCCAAGAATTTCTTTCGATATTCTTCTAATACCGTCAGCTATCGTATTCCACATATTGTCACTATCGCCTTCCACATATTGTCACTATCGCCTTCCACTCCCTACCGTACTTCTTGAGACATTCTTTCCTTGAATACCTCTAGTTTCTCCCCTCTTAGGCCCCACCATTTAGTCCGTGGGCATCTAATTTCCTTTCTCCTTTTATTATTCCCCTTGAGACAAATATCTAACACCAAAAGTCTATGTAGTGCTACTAGACACTCTCCGGGAATAACCTTACAATCCTTACATGTCAAGCGGTCTGCACCTCGAGCAAGAAAATAGTCGATTTGGCTTCTATTGGCTCCACTCTTAAAGGTAATTAAATGCTCCTCTCGCTTCCTATAGAGAGTATTCCCAACTATAAGGTCAAAAGCTACCGCGGAATCTAAAATCCTCCTACCACCTTCATTAAGGTCACCAAATCCAAAGCCACCGTGTACCTTCTCATACCCTTGCTTATGAGCTCCCACATGACCATTAAAATCGCCTCTCATAAATAGCTTCTCCCCAAAAGGTATCCCTTGAACCACATCATCCATTTGCTCCTAGAATTGCTCTTTAATAAGATCATCCAAGCCTACTTGTGGTGCGTAAGCACTAATAATATTAACTATACTCTCTCCGATCACAAGTTTAACTAAAATAATCCGATCTCCTTTTCTCGTTACCGTAACTACCGAATCTTTCAGGTGTTTATCTACTACGATACCTACCCCATTTCTATGTCTATCCTTACCCGTATAGTAAAGCTTATAACCTGTGTCCTCTATCTCCCTAGCTTTCTCCCCTACCCACTTAGTCTCCTGAAGGCAAGCTATACTAATCCTCCTCCTAAGCATGGTGTCAACTAGCTCCCTAGTCTTACCCGTTAATTGCCCTATATTCCAAGTTGCTAAACGAATCTTATAGTCCTGGGCTAGCTTCTTTACCCGCGCTCGTCCAGGCACGCGCGAGAACCCTTGCTCACTTATCACCACACCCGGGCGCCGGTGTAGCGCCCTTTGCTCATTTTTGGAAGCACCCAAAGGCAGGCACAACGCGTCGCTTAAAGGGAACGCCCTAGCATGTCTTGTAATCATATTTGAATTCATGTCATAAAGATTTGACGGGTTTTTTTACGTGCTGGCTGTCAGCTACCTAACGCACAACCCTCCTCCTTTATCCGGGCTTGGGACCGGCTGGAAAATAAAGATAAGACTCTAAGCACGAACCAGGCGGAGTTATTTGTCCTGGGCTAGCTTCTTTACCCGCGCTCGTCCAGGCACGCGCGAGAACCCTTGCTCACTTATCACCACACCCGGGCGCCGGTGTAGCGCCCTTTGCTCATTTTTGGAAGCACCCAAAGGCAGGCACAACGCGTCGCTTAAAGGGAACGCCCTAGCATGTCTTGTAATCATATTTGAATTCATGTCATAAAGATTTGACGGGTTTTTTTACGTGCTGGCTGTCAGCTACCTAACGCACAACCCTCCTCCTTTATCCGGGCTTGGGACCGGCTGGAAAATAAAGATAAGACTCTAAGCACGAACCAGGCGGAGTTATTTCCTCCAAAACTAGTATATAAGCCTGGGCAGCCTCTCCACTCATTGCCAATTGGTTTGGAGTTGGATACTTTAACATGGTATCAGAGCTAGGGTTTTGGAGGTTTTTCCCCTTTGTTTGTGCTATAGTTGCACTTTCTTTCGTTGTGATCCACGTGTTCTAGATCCTTTGTTTACCTCTCCACGTGCGAGTCGGGGGTCGCACATTCGGTTGAGTGTTGGAGTTTGTCTCACATCGATTATTTATTTCCTCCAAAACTAGTATATGAGCCTGGATGGCCTCTCCACACCTTGCCAATTGGTTTGGAGTTGGATGCTTTAACACATCACATGTCAGGTAAAAAGAAAGCAAAATCGAGAATAATGGACAATGAGAAATAACCATTAACGTCAGTAAAGCTGCTAACACAGACAGCTAACCTTTACCAGGGTAGCGTTGTTGTAATTGCACCTTTAATGAATCTTCAAAGAAAATATCCCTGCAATATAGGAATAACTTGATTTACAACAATAGACACATAAGAGGGCTGGCTTAGATCTCAGTCTAAAATCATATTTAAGGTAAGTATTAGGCTTGGGCAATAGATTTTAAGGTTGGCAAATAATAAAGAAGAAAAATGGGGCATTGATACTTTGATCACTATATAGGTTTTCCCTTGAATACCTCACTCATCATGTGTCCAACTTGTTCTCCTTCAACACCAGCAGCCAAAGGCATCTTTCTTTGCATTTTGCGAACAATTCAACAGATACATAAATGTCTACCATAAAACTTAAAATCTGTACACCGACTATTTGCTTTCTCAAAGCTGGGCTGCTCATTAGGCTCATGACCCAGAATGTCACTGAAAGGGTGTTCATCACTTTAACTAACCTCGGACATGAACTTCATTAGCTTGATCTATCTCTCTCATCAAACTTTGACACAGCTTAGTCCATTTCTATGGTAGCACACAATGTCCTAACTCCTTGTGCATGAGGCTTGGGGAAAATAGCATTTCTGTAGAGATCGATAATTCAGAAAACGACACACCAGTAGAGAGGAAGATAGATCTCAGAGTGGAAACAATGATGCTCACTTGCTGGTGATTCCGGAGGTGCAAAATGGCCCTCTAGCCTCTCAAAGTGGACAAACCGATTTTGCATTGGGCATTTAGCCTCTAAAAGCAGACAAAGAAATTTTGCCACAACACAAATATCAGTAAGTGATGGAGATCCATTTGGTATCCTATGCATATTATGCTGGTTATTTTGATTTACCTTCATGTTTACATGAAACCAATGAAAGCATTTTACTCCATTAGGACCATTACAAAAGTTACCATTTTGTATAGCATGGTCATTGTATGTTACTTTCCCCACCCACCCGAAACCAAAAAAAAAAACCCACCAAATAATCCAAAAGTACCCTGATACTTAAAAAAACAGGGCAAATTACTATTTAAATTATAGATATGCAAACTCAAAATTCCAAAGATTATCGATACCCAATTTGTTATATGATAACATATAACAAACTGCTACGACTCCCTTCTAGAAAATTGTGCTTTATAGTGATCAAAACACTAGAGTCTGCATTTTAACATAATATGTTCATTACTCTTCAAAGTCGCCACCCCCAAAAACAAGCATACAAATAAATTCACTGAACATGCACAACATATACTGTTTGCAATTTACAATTTTGACTCTCCATCACCATTCTCTGCTGATGGATAGTAAGATTAACACCTCGGAGGATGAGGTAAACTCCTGACCTCCTTTCTCCTCGCTTCTGTTCTAAAAATCGATATGTTCTAAAAATTGGTCTAGGCAGCCAACTAGTCAGCACCTAGTTGTTAGGCGGGGTGACGGGGTCCAATGCCTAGATAAAAATAGGCTTTTTATCGGCCTAGGTACGGACTAGTTGGCCGCCTAGGGAGCCAGTCGGCAGGCGCTAGGCGCGCCCCTCTTCCGCCCGACTGGCGCCTAGCAACTTTTAGAACCCTGCTCCTAGCACATAAGTGCACCCCCTAATGCCGGTAGGTCAAAGGCCTCTCGGCTTATTAACTACTACAATTCTAGAAAAGAAAGAGAAATTTACTAAAGGAACACAAATACATACGCGACAACGGAGATGTTTTAGAAAAGAGCATACCAGAACCTCAAAGACGGCCAAAGAGAAGGCGAGTCCAAGCAGAAGTCGAGGACGGCATCTTTTCTGCTCCCGATTCCGATCACTTCAACGAACCCAGAATCCTCGCGCGAACTCCTCCCACCCTCCTCTCGATTCTCGCGGAACGGACTCCCGTTCGGCGAGGAATCTTTCTCGGAACACAATGCGAAACGGAGAGTCCTCGAGCTGCGTTTCAATCGGGTTGGGAAATTGAATCCGTGGAACAGGTGAGAGGTGAAGAATAACCGTTTGGGGGAGTGAGGGTGCAAGAAGGGGTAAGGGAATTTGTGGAGACTGGTAGGGATGTGAAGCTCCATGGGGTGGTTTTTCTACGGAGAATGCATTGGGTAATGAGCTTTAGGGATTTGATTTGCAGGAATTGGGAAGAAGAGTGGAAGCAGAGAAAAATTGGATGTGGGGAGGGTTTTGGGTGTCGCACAGGGGAGAGATCAGGTTGCGTTAATAGCTCGTGGATTTTGCAAAAATATCATGACCATTGTTTTTCTTTCTTTTTCCTTATCCTCCTCCTCTGTAAGAAGAACATGCTTCGCTTGCCATTTTAGGGATGGACGATTTTGCCTTTTTAGTGTTGGCTTCTTCTTGTTTTTTTGTTAGGTAAAGTGGTAATTTCACTGCTTGGATTTACTGCACTACGTGTGTTTGTTGAGAATAAATTCTTTATACCGCCGGTGTAAATATTTGTTTCTTCCAAATTAATTGCATTGCGACACGTGTCAAAACAATGGTCCCAATTAATAAAATATGACAACGTAGCGCAATGTAATTGATTTGGAGGAAACAAATGTTTACACTGACAGTGTAAAGAATTTATTCTCGTGTTTGTTTGTTGGGTCTTATGGGGTTATGTGGCAAAGGGGGGTGAACATTTATGTTTGGGTGGAGGCTGGAGCGTGTATACTGTATATCTGGGCTGGTCTTTATTTCCTCTAGTTGGAGAGAGAGAGAGAGAGAGAGAGAGAGAGAGAGAGAGAGAGAGTCTCTTCGCACCTCTCTGTAATCGGCCTTCAATCCTAAAAAAAACTCCACTTTGCATCGCTTTTGTAGCCCAAGATTCAAGAGTTTTAGGTGATTTTCCTCCTCCTCTATAAGAAGAACGTGTTTCGCTTGCCATTTTATGGATGGACGATTTTGCCCTTTTAGTGTTGGCTTCTTGTTGTTTTTTTGTTAGGTGAAATGGTAATTTCACTGCTTGGATTTACTGCGCTATGTGTTTGTTTGTTGGGTCTTACAGGGTTGTGTGGCAAAAAAAGGTGAACATTTATGTTTGGGTGGAGGCTGGAGCTATGTATAATGTATATCTGGGATGGTCTTTATTTCCTCTGGTGTGTGTGAGAGAGAGAGAGAGAGAGAGAGAGAGAGAGAGAAAGTTTGCACCTCTCTGTAATCAACCTTCAATCCTAAAAAAAACTCCACTTTGCATCTCTGTTGTAGCCCAAGATTCAAGAGTTTCAGGTGATTTTGAGTTCGACGATGACGGAGTTTCAGGTGGTTTGGGACTTCGCTGACGACGATCTAGTCATAGAGGCGTTGCTTCTACGTTCTCTATGTATCTCCATCGCCGATCTTATTTTTTAGTCTTTCTCTTCATAGATTTGTTCATGTGTGCAGACACAAGTTATTTTCTCAGAAAAGATACAGGTACAGAAAAGAGAGGAGAGATATCGTACCGACGGCTGCCGGTGGGCCGTCTCCGGCCACCGGACACGAAAAGGGGTACTCCGATCAAGCACCCTACACACCTCGGATGACATTGATTCCCGCGTGAGGCCCCTCGGTTTTTTTTTTTAGAATTTTTGAACGGCTCGGATCGGCCGTCCGGTGGCCGGAGACGGCCCACCGGCAGCTGTCGGTACGATATCTCTCCTCTCTTTTCTGTACATATAGCAGGACTCTTATTTTCTAGGGTTTTGCTATTGGGAAGATTTGGGTCTCAGACATTTGATGAAGGTTGTTAAGCTACATACGACGTTTGTGGCGAATCCTTCATCTGTAAGATATTTGGGTTCTCTCATTTTCAAAAAATGATTTTCGTTCACCTCTACTTTTACTAAGTTGTTTGCGTAGTTTGGTTCAATATGTTATACGACGCTTTGTTCTTTGGGTTTTCTGATTTTATAGTTTTTGTGTTTGATTTGTGTTTGGAAACTTATGCAGGCCCTGTGTTTTTAATTTTCCATCTCTTTTTCGTATTCAATTCGAGTTGCATGAGTGCTTTTGTAACTTTAAGATGGGTTAGCATGTTCTCTAACATGTAGTGTTTTGATGATTTCTCGCATTTAGGTTTCATTGTTTGGAAATCATGGAGTATCTCTTCTGATTTGCTTCTTTTTTTTTTTATATCCAATTTGCACGCTTTGCATGTCTTTGTTAGTGCTAATTTTTATGGGTTGGCAGTTAGCGGATCAGAGAGAGAATGAGGGCGATGGCGGTGGCAATGGTGGTGGTGATTTTGGTAGCCAGAGACAACCAAAACCAAATATGTGGTTTGGTCTCTCTCTCTCTCTCTCTCTCTCTCTCTCTTGAATCCACTGCTCGCCCTCTCCCCTAAATCTACTGTCCCAATACCCATAATAATAGCGATTTAGTTTCTGAAGCTTTACGTTAAAGTTTCACTGTTTTTGAAAATTTGAGAAAATTTTGTCGAAAATTAAAATTACATTGAAATGTTTAATTTACGCAGATTTGAGAGAACGTAATTCTCTAACTTTTTTGTGGTGACAAAAAATGGAATTTTTAGTTCTAGAAGATAAATTTTGGTGAAGAGATCAACGTGTAATTGATCTGATAAGCCTTTCAAAAAAAAGTAATTGATCTGATAATTTACTTTCTTATGTATGTTTTCTTTTTCATTAAGTACTTTGTGGTGTATGTTCGTTAAGTAATTTGTAGTGACAAAAGTTATAATTTTTAATTAGTTTCATCCACTTTCATGATTATTTTGTTGTAATTTGTGATTAAGTTCGTAATATCTTTGTTGTGTACTATTTCTCTTCTTTGCTTCAGTGATGGAAGACGAAGAGGAACAGGGGTTCACTAATTCATTGGATCTTGTACAGAAATTCAGGGTCAAAGGTGAGATTTTTATCTAAAATTTTAGGGCCTCCAATTTTTTGTTGAAAATTTGGGGTCACACATTGACTAATTAATTGCTTTGGTCTTGGTCTTTCGTTTTTGGGGCTAAATGTTGCATATTCTCTTTGATTAGTGTTGAAGTATTAAGTATCCAATGTGCTTTTTAACATATAATGCAACAATTACTCATGACCTTGCTCGCACTTATAACTTTGGAAACGCAACACCTTTGGGGATGGATTTATGGAGGTGAAAGGATTTAGATGAGCATGAGTCACTGTACAAGAAGTATAAATATATCAAGGATCCTATTAATACTATTCATGTTAATAGTCAATCAGTTTTTAAGATCACTGATTACACTTCTAATTTAGATGGCAATATTTGGAGAAACTTCTTGATCAATCATGGAGATCTTTGATTGGGAATAGGTTTTGGCTGCCACTCAAACACCAGGAGAAGCGGGAAAAAAGTGGTTACAAGGAGTAGCTGATTATATTTTTCATGGGTATTTAAGGTGTGTGCTAAGCTTATAATCATTCACTATCAATCTGTTTTTAATCTTTGGAAACTGAAAAGAACTAATTGTGGTATTGATGATTTTAATAGGATGCCAAGAAGAAAAATGTGGAGCACATACTAATTTTGTCTGGTGATCATCTCTACTGAATGGATTGCATGGACTTTGTGTAGGTACTTACATTTTTATAAAAATAATGTCACATCCAAAGTGTTTAGTTGATTGCTTATTAAGCAACTTAATTGCATAAGTATGTCGACTCACAAGCTAATATCATGGTTTCATGTGTCCCCATGGATGATAGGTATTTTACAGTCTTCAGGTTGAGCATAGTTCCAACTCATTCGGAGGCCTCAAACTCTCATTCGGAGTTGGAGACTCATCGCCAAAGAAGTCAGTGAGAGCCCGGAAAGGTGGAGATAAATGTATGTAGTCTTGATTTCATCCTATACCTGTAACCAGGTTTTATTAGAGAATTTAGAGTCTTGTTTTGATAGATATATAAATATACTAAAAAAAAAGGGAGCTTTGATGCCACTTAACAACTACGAGGGTTTCCCGATTACTATATTCTTCCATCTAGGAAATGAGCTCCTTTGTCCCTTGACACAACAGTCTTCTCCTATACATTTCTTTGTGCTGAGGCCTAAATTGTGTGTTCAATACACAAGTAGCATGAAGCTGCCATGATTGAAATTGACGTTCTGCCAAAATTTGTGAGGCACAATATTGGTGGTACACGATAGGGATCTACTTTCTATCTGTTTGCTATTTTAGTTTGAAGTGATTGTCTACAAGTTGTTTCATATTTTGCAGTTGTGTGCAAATACATCATTGGTTTGACTATAATAATCATATTTGTATTGTAAGTATTTATTGGTATTTGTGGTTGGATTATTCAAAGGGCATCCATATTTTATCATAGCCTGAATATTTTCTGAGTTAAAAACTTGTGGATGGATTCAAATGGTCTTAACAGGTATTTTAAATATTTTTAGAATATGAAGCACCTGCAATGACAAATTTACCAGGCACTTTTCCAATTGGCAATTGGTCTACAATTGAAAACTTCAAAATACTACGATACTCTAATTTTTACTTACAACATTTAATATCACATTTCTCACATCAATCCTCACACAATTATGGAAATACAGATCGAACACTTGCCACACGAAACACAGCAAGTTTCATCTCACCTTCCACCAGCTCCAAGTCTTTGCAACCTTTTGGCATGAACAATTGACAGACCAAGGACTTTTGCTTTGTCTAACTAGAATAAACTCTACCTTTTGATATGTCTAATCCTTTGGCAATTGTATAAAAATAGCCAAAGTCATGCAAGTAGCTGAATAACTTCAAACCTTTTGTTGAATGCAAAAACTTATCTAGACCATAACTTCTACAACTAGCAACCTCAGATGATACACTTGATCAAACTTATTCTTAGCTGATTTTTTAAAGTGACCCTAATAATTGTTTAAAAACAAATTAAACGACTTCGATGATTAATGCAGAACCTAGAGGTTGGTTTGACCAATTTTGTGCATACATATGGTCGGTGTACACCAAATAGTGTCACATGTTCCTGCTGTTTCTTTTTCTCTCTTTTTTATTTAAAATTTCCTTTTCTCTCTAAAAGGCTAGAATAATAAGAATCCTAATCCTAAGATTTAGTAACAGACCAATTAGACCTAAGAAATATTCCATCTATCCCTTTTTAAATGTTCATTACAATTCTGCGTGCTATTTTCTGTGGGTTATATCTTTCGACGTATATTATATTTTATGTTTTCAAAATCAATATCTTATTGATAAAATTGAAATATATCAAATAAGATTCATATTGCATATTTTTAACAATATACATTGTGACATATAGACAATTAAGAATGGCATACATAACCGTAGTGGACATTTAAAAAGGAATGAGGAAAGGATGCAATAACTTGGTCCCAAGGGACGTAACTATATGTTTGTAATCTTGCTTTATGCTTAATAATGCAGTTTTTTAGTTTCTAATGCTAGGGAATTCTGAAAGTGTAACGCCCCTAATTTTAGGTACGTTAAAGGGATAATTTATTACAGAACTTAAAGAGAGTCACTGCTCATTATTACAACATAACTCTCGTAAGAGTATTTAAAACACAAAATAGGAAATTAGGGTTCCTAACTACTGCTCTACTTGATCCTCCATCCTAGCGAGTTCTTCGGCTCCGAACGCCTCCAAAGTGAAGAGTTCGCCCTGTTCATCTATCAGATCTGACATATTATACCGGCGTCGCCACCCATATAATATGTCAGAGTCACCAAAAGGTAACACCATGAGCTACAAAGGCTCAATAGTATAATCCTACTTACTAACCCTTAACTTATGAACAAGAGATCATAATAACAATGATTCTAGATAAATCATGCATATTGACGAACGGTTAATCAAATCCACATTCCTTATTCAAACTAACGTTAGTGTTGACTTTTCTGACTCATCATAGACCGTGTCGTTATTTCCACTTTTCTTTTTCCAAAACACCTTTCTAACTCACCCAACCTCGGTTCCGTCGTTCCGGGTTTCCGAGTATCCTCACAATGGTTCCGCCGCACCGGATTCCCATTGGCACACGATTTGCATTGGCTCCTCTCCACGGATAACCAAGCCACACACCCAACCTCGGTTCCGCCGCGCCGGTCTCCCGAGTATCCTCACAATGGTTTCGCCGCGCCGGGTTTCCATTGGCACACTCACACACATCTCACATAATGCCCTCGAAATGGTCATTATGTAGTTTCAAAAATATTTCCTTCCTCGGAAAACACATTTTCTTCCTCGTTAACCTCACCCTAAGCATCATGTCTCTAACTTTCTTGGTTTAGGTGTCTCGTTTTCATGCATAGACTTCCGCGGTAGGACTTTCCACATAAACAAGCATTCATCAAAAATTCAAAACTATTCTAACAAGATCATCCAACTCCAAACTACTTAGCATGCTTAAATCACCATGAGCAGACATAAATCATGCATTTCCAACATTTTAAGATAACCTTATCTACTTTAGAAAGAATGATCAAAGTTTACTTCTTAATGACGTTCTATTCTCCAACATACGATCTTATACAATACATAGAGTTGGTGGACTAGGATTCCTACCTTACTTCTTGGCAGTGGTCAGCTACGGTGAATTGGTCGTCGGTTTTGTGATTCGGCGGCGTAACGGCTTTGGATTGCTTCGAAAGGAAGAGAGATGGACTTTTTCTCTTCCTAGAAATAACTTGCTAACTAAACTAAGCTACTTTTAGAGATCTAGTGGTGATTTTAGAAGTGGTTTGGTGGTTTCTCTCAAGAACTCTCAAGAAACTTGAGAAAACTAGAACTTTTGAACCAAGAACACTTAGAATTTCTAGAGAGAAGTTGGAGCAAAGTGTGAAGGAGTGAGTTCAAGCTTGAAGTGAGCTTGCTATTTATAGGCAAGGCTCACCCTCTCCCTCTCAAGGCCGGCCCCCTCTCTCTCTCTCCATATCTCATTTTTTTATTCCAAAAATCAAGCTTTCTTGGAAGATTAAAGTCTAGTTCCTAGGCTTGCATGGCTAGGTTTAGTCCTTGGATTTGATCTTGGAAGATTTGTGTAAGAAAGGAGAGTTTGTACATAGTTTAAAATTGATAAATGTACAAAATAGGACAATGGAGGTTAGATTTTTGCTTGGAAGAATATACAACCAAGGATTTGAAAGGATGTAAGAAGATCATGGTGATCAAGTCAAGGTACAACCAAATCTCCCCTCTTTCTCCTCCTCTCTCTCTCTCCCTCTCTCTCCCTCTCGGCCCACTCTCTCTCTCTCTCTCTCCCCTCTCTCTCTCTCCCTTGCACTAGTATATACACACGTGTATATATATACATATAATGTACAAGAACACAGAAAATAATAGGTACTTTGGTACTTGAGTCAAGGAGATATTAAAGGCTAAGATTTTCCTATTAAATAATTTAATTAACACGTGTGTACTAAGTCATTTCTTTAGTCATCCAAGTACATATATTATATTTACATAGGTACTAATGAAATCTAGGTAAATCAACTCCCCATTAAATTAATCCAATTGGGTACAAAACCCCAATATAAAAATAATACCAAGGTACCTAGTAGATCTTAGGCTTTAAATCCAATAAGTACATATAGGTACAACATCATATGGGGATTTAGGAAATGACTTGATTATTAAACCCTAGTACTTAGTTTGAAAGACTAACCTTATTACCTAATGGATAATAAATTTTCTAGTATTTATTGTCCAATGGACAAAAGTAACAAAAATTTTTTTATAGTTAAATAATCAAAAATGTCCTTTTAAACAATTACAAAATTCCATTCTTTTATAGATTTTAGTACTTAACTAAATCTTCCAATGAATACCTTTAATATAAAGAATAGGGTTTCTATTATCCAGTGGATAAAAGTTTCCCTAATTTCTATCGTCCAATGGATAAAGAAGAAAATCAAAATAATAAAAGAAAATAAATAAATAGTTTTCTAGTCTAGGGTTGAAAAGGTTCACCAGGTTCAAAGATGGTAAAAAGGTCCATCCAAGTAACTAGGTGACTTCCTAGTTCGGTTTCTCTAACTAATTGGTTAGAAACTAACTAGACTTTGCCAAGTAGGGCTTAAAGTCAAGAAACAAACTCTGAAGGGCTAAAGTGTAATTATGACAAACTACAAGGAAATAAAAAAAAATTAAATCAATTCAAGTAATTTAAATAATAACTCGAATATAAAACAAATTTTTTTATTTGTCAAAATTCAGAGTTATTACAGAAAGTATTTTTTGAGCCAAGACCCTCACTGGCTCCATAGTTGAATTTTTGTTCATTAAATTTGTGATTATCTTATAAAGAAACCAATAGCGCCATTGAGTTAATTTACATTGATATTTTTGGTCAATCGAGACCTTCAAAATCAAACTTCGATGTTTTAGTAAGAAACACGAGTTTTGGAGGCAATAGAGTAATCACTTGTTGTGCCCATGAGCTGACTTAAAAAAAAAAAAAAAATTTGAAATCTCCAATAGTGCCAAATATTTCATATATTATTTTAATACTATTGAGACATCCCATATATTTTTTGAATTTCTTTTAGTGAAACTACTAATGAAGAAAGTATGGTAATGTGCACATAAATTGAATCGGGTCTCTAGGCCTGCCCTCTCTGATGTCATTTGGCTTTGATTTGGGGGCATGGTTCTGCAGCAAAACAGGTACAGAGGGCCACTGTTTTAGTGGTATTCCGAAAGCATCCGCTCTGTGCATATTACCAAAGGTTAAGTCTGTCTCCAATCCTCGCCTCCCATACCCCCAATGATTGGGGGGACTACATGAATTTTTTTGTTGTTGTTGTTGTTGTTCTTTTAGTGAAACTATGTACTTTGATTTTGAACTCAAATTTGTGTCCAAAAGAAGATCGGTTTGCATGGCGACTTTACAAGGCACGTGCATGTACGACACCTGAATATGATGAATCACCATATGTAGGTGGGGCTCACGAGCTTGGCTCACGTGAAGCTTGGCTCACGTGAGGCTTGGACTCACCAATGCATTTGAATTTTGTAATAGTTAGAATGATAATCCAGTGGAATCACGATAATATTGGCTCATCACTCCTCCCAATGGCAAAACCATGTATGTTTCACCCAAATCTTGCTAAAACAGATTCTCAAAGCAATTATTTCATTTTACCTCTTTCTTCCTTCCACACACCATGCCATGAAAATGCCAGCCGATGCCTTCCATGTTCTTATTTTATTCAGAGTAGTCAAAGTAGATTCTCAGAGTAGTTTAAACATGATCCTTGTTTTGTTCAAAAGCTAGATGCATGCCATGTTCTTGGATTGTCCCCAATACAAAATATGACTTCTGCAACATATGGAATGTCTATAATATCCTGTATTTTCTTTATTGAAGAAAATAGTTTTGTATTATTAACCATACAATTTTGAGGACGAAATTTTTTTGTAAGGTGGCTAGATTAATTGTAACATCCCGTAATTTTAAAGCAGTAAGTTTTAGTAAAGGTAGCCAAAATAAAGCTAAAATCACCTATTTTTCCTAAATTCTTGGGATGTACTGAGGGATATAAAGTGAGTTAAAACAATATTATTATTACTATTATCTTTACAAAGTTGTCGGCAAATTTAAGAATGGATAGAAGAAGTAGTTGGGTAGTAGATTTAAATCATGTCTTGGTAGAGCATATTTTTTTTCCCCATTTTCTTGCATTATTTACGTGGGGTGCATGGGTGTATTATTGTGGTGTATGTAGGGCAATGAAATTAAGAGGAGATAAGGCATTAATATATGGACAGTGGAGCTAGGAAACATAAAATTCAATAGAAATAAATGGGTTTGGCCTTAGTTGGCGATATTCCTTGTATAAGTATACTTGGCGTGACCATAGCATTGGGCAAGATAACCAGTGGCCTTCTGGCCAAGAAATATTAGGCTTTCATAGTAGGTGCTGATCAAGGAGATCATCAAGGAGACTTAGTCCGATAGTGATCAAATTGTAGGATGAGGTTCATGGCGACGAGATCTAGATGTTCTACGGTGGCGATCATAATTTGAGGTAATCCTGAGAGTATACGAATAATACGATATGCTTTCTACTTTCGGAATCCTTTCTAAATTCTCATTTTGTATTTCTCTTGATTATCTCGTGATATTTGTTCAATTCTATGAAATATTGTTGAGAAGTGGAATAATTGTTATTGATTATGATATTGATGGCTAAGTGCCATAGAACTGTTCAGTACAGGGATCGAGTGATGACCTTACCAATAGCATGTCCAATATCCTGAATGGGTCCGTCGAGACTCGATTAGGAAGGTATTGAGGAGGGTTACTGATCATGTACTTAAGAGGACGTGGTATGATGTCCCTTGTGATTGTTTGTTTCGACTGGGTAGTTGATTATCATTTATTGATTCCACTTGAATATGGGCATTGTTATTCTATTGTATCGTATACTTCCAAGTAATTTATTTTTTAGGTGTGGAGCCGGATCAGTGGAGGTTGAATTAGAACATTTAAGAATTATTTGGAGAGTCTTGGAAGAGTTAATATTTTTGAAGTATTTAGAGGATTATCTATTTGGAGTCTTTTTGTTTTATTTTGGTGATGTAAATTTGTATATGTAAGAAATGGGGCCTGGAAGTGTATAAAATACAGTGTATTTTGGAGTTTATTCTAGAAAAATATGGGTCATTACAATGCCAGCCGATGAAATTGATGATTATGTGAAAATAGGAGAAAGTACAGCCATTTTAAGCTTTAAGACTTTTCTCTTTACTTCAACATCTAATAGGACTTCTTTCCTTGTTCGGCCGTCTCATGGCCGAACAAAGGGACTGGGCCAGCTTTAATAATCTGAACCATTCTTTTCTTTAGGGGGTTCTCCTCCTGTTCGGCTCTCTCATAGCCGAACAAGGTACTTTGAACAGTGGCTTCACGTGTCACCGGTCAATCGTGTTGACCTTTCATAAGCTCCATGCTCGGGTGCTTCTTGGGCCTGCTCGGGAATACCTCCCTACAATTGCTCCCTAGCTTCACTTGTTATCTTTTACTCAGATGATGTGTGAAGCTTCTCTACCGAGCAAATTCATTCTGTTCCTGCACCTTATATATTGGAGCAACTTATCATCATTTTACCATGACAAAAACACCTTTTAGGCCGTCTCAGGCTTTCAGCCCTAACCTTTACACGTGTCGATGATTATATTGTTCACATTGAATGCGGACAGGTGTGTTTTGGGGAACGGAACACTCAAACGCCGTCTGGGATGACGTTTCGCGTACACCACCCCACATTTAGGGTACTTTTGGGTTTTCATCCCCTTTTTCAAAACCTCAATCTCTCTCTTAGACTCCCTCTGCAGAAGAAAAGACTGTTCAAGTTTTCCCCGCCATTGAAGCTCTGTTCATCGTCTCAAGACCTCTTCTTTTCTGCTCTTTAGGGATTCCATCGACTATTTTCGTAAGTCATTATTTCTTCTTCTTACAACTCCATTTCTCTAGTGGATTGTTTTCAATGTCATTTTAGGGTTTCATTGTCTCCATTGTTTACACTTCATGGATTCCCAAAATCCTTTCTGGTAATGGGTAGATTTCGAAGGCACTGTAATACTCCTCAGACCATGGCTAGTTTTAGATCTCGATATGGGATTCCTGACGACGTAGCCACTGTGTTGGCTCCTGAAGATGCCATTCGTGAGAGTTTCGATTTCGACACTCTTCACATTCCTGTCGTAGCTATTGTCGAGGGCGGGGTTAGATTCCCCTTGGCTCCTCTACTTCGCCAAGTCTTAGCATACTATAGACTTTCCCTAATGCAAGTTTCTGCTAACTTCTTCCGAGTAGTTATGGGCATAAATGCCCTAAATCATATGTTAGGGACTTCCCTAGGTTTATACGATATTCACCACTTATATAGTATTTCTAGAACTGGGGACGCCCTTACGTATTATTTAAAAAGTAGGGATTCTAGAAAGAAGCTTGTTCTCGAACTCCCTGATTCTGCTCGTGGGGATGATGACGACTTTCTGATCGTTACGGGCAACTTCGAACCCAGGGATGAGGACGGCCAAGTGATTGGTTTTCACGCTCCTCACATTTTCGGGAGCCCACGTTAGTTCTTTCCTCCCAATTCATATGTATTATCCTTTTTCATAGAAAAAGCTTTGTCATGCTTTTTATTATTTGTGCTCTGTTTTGTTGCAGCACCAAACATTAACCGAGGTTATAATATTATAACCCCTCAAGTGCACGTAGCTGATATCAAGCGAGCACTTGCTTTCAACGGTGAAAGGACTTACCTTGCTGGCCGAGCAAGAGCGGCTCAAGTACTGCTAAGTTACAAAGCATCATACGGGGGTTTTATTGATCGGCGTACCCGTGCAGCGGACAACCCTGCAGTAGCTGGTCCTTCAAGACCTATTCCCGAACAAGGAGAAAGGCGTTCTCGGACACCTCCAATCTCAGACGAACCAATTCCCCTTGCCGAAGAAGTCTCCAGTCCCACATCAAATTCTTCTTCTAGTGGATATACCCCCTCTCCTCCAGCAATGAACCGGCCAATTGATTTAGGCAGTCTTCTCACCATCCCTGGTCGAGGTCGTGGCGCTGCTCGGGGCCAAGGTGGCCAAGGTCATGGCCGCCGTACTCAAACTCAAACTGATGCTCCTCCCGGGTTTTCTCCAGAAGAAATCGAAGCCATTCATAGAGAAAAGCGTCAAAGGGTGGAAGAATCCCTGGAAAGACCCCCACCATCCTCCTCATCTCCTGCTCCAACATGGGCTCCCTCTTTTTCTCATGGGAACCGAGCTATCACTGCTCGGGATACCGTTGAAACTGAAGGGACTGCCCTTGCATTGTCCCAGGCCTTTCTGTTGCCTGGGGACATGCAAAAAGAAGTGGCAATGTCTCCAGACAACCTTTTCAGCTCCTTCATGTCCCATAATGCCAAGGTAAAAATATCTTTTAATGATCATAGTGTTTTACAGCGTTTAATATTTATGTTTATCACAACTGTTTTCGAATGTTCCAGGTGATGCAAAAAATGGTGGCAATGGCTCAAAAACTCAGCCAATCAGAGCCCCAATGTGCAAAACTTGTTAGTGAAAACTCCAAGCTTCAACGTACCATCATTAGGCTTGAGAGAGAAAGAAACCTTGCCCAAGGGGTAGCTGATGGACTAAAGGGACAGCTGAAGGGGATTGAGGACAGTCTTGCTCAGACTTTGAAGGAACTTGAGACGTCCCAAAATGAAGCCAAGGTTGCTTTTGAGAAGGGGTACAACGAAGGAATCAAGGTTGCCACAGAGAGCTAAAAAAAACCAGATGCCTAGAATTCAGGACCAAGTTTGGGTGGCTTCTTGGAGAGCCTGCCTTGAAAAAGCAGAGATTCCTGAGTCATCTCCGCTCTGGACCAACATTGAACTCCCAAGCGCAGCAGCTGGTGAACAGGAGGATATTGCTGAGGAGGGAGATGAAGAACAAGGTGTGCAGACAGCGGAGCCTCCTGTTACTGAAGTGGAGCCTCAGAGTGATACGACCAACCCTGGCCAAAAGGAAGCCAGTGGTGGTCATCCTGGAGAAGAAAGTACCTCAGGAGATTTGACTGTCCCAGCAGCTGTTCAAGACCTGACAGAAGATGAATGAATATGTCTTGTATTTTGACAATATGTTTGGCTTCCTGTTGAATTTGTGGGCCTGACCAAAGTGTTTGAAAAAACTCTGACAATATTTCGTACTTGTCCTTAAGTGTCTCGTACTTATGAGTTAGTGTGTACTTATGCATATATTCAAATGCTTCTAAGTCTGTGCATATTCTCGTATGCTTTGAACAGGTTGTGCATATTCTCGTATGCTTTGAACAGTTTGTGCATATTCTCGTATGCTTATGCATGTATTCGTATGCATTTAAAGTTTAAAGTTTCTCGTACTTAAATTCCATATAAGTGTCTTCATACTTATATTAGTTAAGTTTCTCGTACTTTAAATCATCACACAAGTGTTTCGTACTTGCGTGCGCACAAATATCCCGTACTGCAAAAAGCTCTAAAAAATCACACAAGTGTTGCATACGTTGTGTTTTAAGTTTCTCGTACTGTAAATGTATACTATACCCTGCTCCCCAATACGAATAAGGGAAACAAATCTCGAAAGTCGTATTTAAAACAAATACCAGGAACACAACAATAGTTATACTAAAAAAGTAACTTTATTCAGAATCTATAGAACTCAAGAGGTCGTTATGCGTACCCCTTGCAACAAAACTAGAACACAAGAGAGTTTTATTCGTAACTCTCACACAATCACGATGTGTAAAAAGAAAAATATAGTAATATAAAAAATTTTCTCAAGTTGTGGACATTCCAGGGTCTTGGCACCGGGTTCCCGTCCAAGTGTGCCAATCGATAAGCCCCAATGCCCACAATCTTAGTAACTCGATATGGTCCTTCCCAATTGGCCCCTAACTTTCCCTCATTCGCCACTTTAGTGTTTCTGAGCACCTTTCGTAGTACAAGGTCCCCAACACTGAATTCCCGTGGATGCACATGTTTGTTGTAGCTTTTGATTAGTTGCTCTTGGTACGAGGCCAAGTGCACTAAGGCCCGTTTTCGTCTTTCCTCGGCAAGATCTAATTCAATTTCCAAGGCTCTATCATTTCCTCCACTTTCAACCAAAGTGGTTCTGTTGGTCGACAGACCTATTTCCAATGGAATAACAGCCTCTGTTCCATATGCTAAAGAATAGGGGGTCTCTCCCGTAGACCTCCTAGGTGTTGTTCGATATGCCCATAGAACCAATGACAATTCATCAGGCCATTTCCCTTTTGCTTTATCCAAACGTTTCTTAATCCCATCAAGAATGGTTTTGTTAGAAGCCTCTGCTTGGCCATTACTTTGAGGGTAGGCCGGAGTTGAATAGTAATTTCTTATCCCATACTGGGCACAGAAAGTTTTGAATTTTTTCTGAAACTGAGACCCATTGTCTGTAATCAATGAGTATGGGACGCCAAAACGAGTAATAATGCTTTTCCACACGAACCTCTCTATCATAGGTTCGGTGATTTTAGCCAATGGTTCTGCCTCAATCCATTTGGTAAAATAATCTGTTGCAACTAGTAGAAATTTTCGATTTCCAGTTGCTTTGTGTAATGGACCCACAATGTCCATTCCCCATTGAGCAAACGGCCAGGGACTTGTCAAAGGCACCAAATCTTCGGCTGGTGTTCGAATCATTGGTGAAAACTTCTGACACTTTTCACAAATCTTTACGTACACCTTAGCATCTTCTTGCATATATGGCCACCAATATCCTTGAGTAATTGCTCGGTGGGCTATGGACCGGCCCCCAGCATGGCTCCTACAAGTTCCCTCATGAATTTCGTGGAGAAATTTTTGCACCATTTCAGGGTGCACACAAAGCAAATAGGGCCCTGTAAAAGACTTTCTGTATAATTTCCCTTCAGGTGATAACCAAAACCGAGCAGATTTGGTCCTTATTTTATGAGACTCCTTTTTGTCTGAAGGGAGTTTTTCATCTCGTAAGAACTCAACAATTGGATCCATCCAACTTGGTCCCTGGTTCACGTCCAAGACCATCTCCACGCTTCTTCCAATGCTTGGCTCGGTTAGATACTCTACGGCTATCTTTCTCTTGAACTCGGTTGGTACAGCTGCAGCCAACCAAGCTAGTGAATCTGCATGTGCATTCTTTTCAGAACTTATCTACTCGATATACACCCTTTCAAAAGTATCGAGCAGATCTCTGGTTGCCTGTACATAGGCTGCCATCTTTTCGCTTCGAGCTTCATATTGCCCGGATAGTTGATGAACTACCAGCTGTGAATCACAAAATACTCTAACATGTTCGGCTTTTAAGGTTTTTGCACTTCTCAAACCAACTAAAAGTGCCTCGTACTCCGCCACGTTATTGGATGCATTGAACCCAAGCCGAACAGACAATTCCAACATTGATCCTTCAGGGGGAAAAAGCACTACCCTTATCCCCGATCCTGTGTTGCAAGCTGACCCATCAATGAACAGCTTCCATTCCAGGGGATCTTGTTCGGCAAATGCCTGTTTCTTCGTTACAGGAGACTTTGATTCACACTCCTTTCTCGTAGGAGGCAAAGGTGCAACCGCAGGTGAGAATTCTGCCACAAAATCTGCCAACACTTGTCCTTTGATTGCTGTGCGCGGCTGATAATCGATATCATATTGACTCAACTCAATAGACCAAGTCGAAATCCTTCCCAAAAAATCTGCCTTCCGGAGCAGAGATTTTAATGGAAACTCAGTATAAACCACTACTTTATGGCTCTGGAAATAATGAGGCAATTTTCTAGTTGCTGTCCTTAGTGCTAGGATCAATTTCTCGAGGGGCAAATATCTTGTTTCTGCATCTAACAACGTCTTGCTCACATAGTAAACAGGGATTTGTTCGGATCCCCTATTTCTCAGAAGGACTGCACTTACAGCATGCTCAGAAACAGCTAAGTACAAGACTAAGGACTCACCTGGTTCTGGAGTTGAGAGAAGGGGAGGAGAGGCCAAATATCCCTTTAAATCCTGGAAGGCTTGTTCACATTCTGCTCCCCATTCGAATCCTTCCCTTTTTTTTAACAACTGAAAGAAAGGTCTGCACTTGTCACTTGACCGGCTGATAAATCGATTGAGAGCTGCTGCCATCCCAGTCAACCGCTGGACTTCCTTCGTTGTCCGGGGACTCTGCAGATTCTGCAAGGCCTTAATTTGGTCGGGATTCGCCTCTATCCCCCTCAACGTTACAAGATGGCCCAGAAACTTTCCAGAACCGACTCCAAACACACATTTCGAGGCGTTGAGTTTCAATTTATATTTCCTTAGAATCTCAAAAACCTCCTTCAAATCTGCTATATGTTGCTGCCCAGTTTTACTTTTCACCACCATGTCATCTATGTAAACCTCCATAGTTTTGCCGAGCAATTTTCTGAACATGATGGTTGCCAATCTCTGGTACGTTGCCCCTGCATTCTTCAATCCAAAGGGCATGACTTTATAGCAGTACAACCCACGTGGTGTAATAAAAGAAGTTTTCTCTTGATCCGGGCCAAACATGGCAATTTGATGATATCCTCGATATGCATCGAGAAAACTCATCCGTCCATATCCTGCTGTTGCATCAACTAACTGGTCAATCCTTGGAAGAGGAAAATTATCCTTTGGGCACGCTTTGTTTAAATCTGTGAAGTCTACACATACACGCCATTTGCCGTTCTTTTTCTTTACCACAACAATATTTGATAGCTATTCTGGATAATAAACTTCCCTTATTGCTTTGGCTTCTAACAAATGATCCACCTCTTCAATTACAGCGTCAACGTGCTGTACGGCTGCCCTTCGTTTCTTTTGAATGACCGGCTTATGCTGTGGATCAATATTCAAATGATGGCAAATAACATCTGCGCTTACCCCAGGCATCTCCTCTGGTGTCCAAGCAAATACATCGACATAAGTTTTCAAGAAACTTATCAGTTCATTCTCCTCTTCTACTGGCAATGATTCCCCAATCAGGAAATACTTATCTGGATCACTCTCGTTGATCTGTGTTTTCTTCAAATCCTCAACTACCTTCTCGGTTGGATCCTTTCCGATATCTTCAATGGTCGGCTGATCCGAAGTTTCCACAGTATTAACATGGTGGGCATTTTGGATTTTCTTTATGATGGATACCAAACATTGTTGAGCTATCTTTTGGTTACCTTTGATCCGTTCAATCCCATTGGGTCCTGGGAATTTCACCATTTGATGGTAAGTAGAAGAGACTGCCCTCATCTTGTGCAACCATGTCCTTCCTATAATCACGTTATAGGAAGACGGTACATCCACCACCAGGAAGTCTGTCCGTAGCACTACTGTACCAGCCCGAACAGGCAAAGTTACTTTTCCCAATGGCCAGACTGCTCCTGCCCCAAATCCGACCAAAGGTGTCACTGATTGTACCAAATCTTCTTGAGTGAGCCCCAATTTCTTGAATGCATCGTAGTATAGCACTTCGGTGCAACTCCCAAAGTCCACCAGGATTCTTTCCATGTCATATTCCCCAACTCGTAGGGTTATGACCAAAGCATCATTGTGGGGTACCTGGACTCCTCCCAAATCTTCATCCGTAAAAACTATGCTCTCGTTGCTCACCCCTTCGTTGCGCCCTCTTTTCTTCCCCAACAGCATCACATGTTGGTCGTGTTTTACTTGTCTCTGAAGCAGTCTCACCTCATTTCTCGTATAAGGTTCGGCTAATCCATGTATCATATGAATTACCCCTTTCGGATTCTGTTCGTAATCCAACTCCATAGCTTTGTCTTTATCCTTGGGATCTTCTTGGATAAATTCTTTGAGATAGCCCCGTGAGACCAAATCATCAAGATGCCGTTTAAACATCTCACAATCCTCCGTCATATGGCCCTAATCCTTATGGTAACTACAGTGCTGATTCGTAGCACGCTTTGCATCTTTATTTCCACCTAGAGTTGGAGGCCATTTGAAATAAGGTTGATTCTTTATTCGATAAAGAATCCTGTAGATAGGCTCTTTCCAGACCGTGTTTATTGAAAAGAATGACTTGGGATCCGGAGCTGGCTTATCTTTGTACGGCTCTTTCTTCGCTTGCCCATAATCCTTCCTTTCACGATAGGTTTTGGGCTCTGGCTTTTCTACTTTCTTTGTGGATCCTCTTACTTGCTCGGCGGCCAGCTTGCCATCTTCCCGAAGAATATCATCTTCGTTTCTGGCGTGCTGCTCGATTCTCTCCATTAATTTTGCTAGTGTCTGTACTGGACTCATGTTTAGGGACTTACGTAGCTCCCCCCGAACAGGCAAACCTGTCTTAAAAGTGGCAATGGCATATTCCTCACTACATCCTTCAATTTCATTAAAAGTCTCCCAATATTTCTTTGCATATGTCCTGATTGGCTCGTCCTCGCCTTGCTTCATAAAGGAAAGACTTTCAAACGTTTTTGGAGCTTTTCTGCTCGTCAAAAATTGTGCAGTGAATTCTTCGGCTAACTGTACCCATGTTCGGATGGAGCGTGATCCCAATCTGTGAAACCAAGATAAAGCAACCTTCCCTAAAGTTGATGGGAACATCTTGCACATAATTGCATCATCTCCTTCATGCATAAACATTGCCTGCTGGTAATGCTGTATATGTGCCACGGGATCAGCATCTGTCTCGTAGAGGATGAACGTTCCGTGTTTTACTCTGGATGGCAACCTTGCCTCCTGTAACTTTTTTGCAAAAGGAGAGGATGCTATATTCTGAAGTGCTTTCCGTGCTGCTTCTCGTGCAGTCATGGTTTTATCCTCTGGTCCTTTCTTGGATCTAGTTCTTTCCCAGTCGGAATCAGGTCTCTCATACCTGTCCCTGTGATGTTTCCTACTCCCTTCCTCCTCAGGGGTAGAGCTTCGACCTTCGTTTCTCCTTTTTCTCGGAGAAACCCTCCTTCGTTCGGGTGTTCGGTTCTTGCTTCTTCCCTTTCGTGGAGAAGCTTTATGTCGTCTTGGGGTCAGACTTCTGCTTCTGCTCCTTCTTCCTCGTGAAGGAGCCTTTTGGTACTGTACCAAAGCATATTCACTGCCTCTAGAATTTCTTCGAGATAGTCCGGAGTCCTCCGGATGCTCCCTGATCCTCTCTAGTTCTCTGATCTCATGTTCTCATTTTTTGATCAAACGAGCATACTCCTCGATCTCTTGTCTCTTCTTATCAAGAACGTCTTCGCTACGGTATACACTTCTGGAGTGTGCAATCGATTCATCCCCTCGATGGGATTTAGTCCTTCTCGTGGACTTTGATGCCGTCTCTCCATCTCTATTTTTGGAGTTACCGTGATTGGTAAGAGGGTGGCCCTTACTCGTGGTCCTCTTGTGTCCTCCTTCGGGCTTTTTCGGAGCCCCGGGTGGAGATTTATCTCCTCCTCCAATTAACACGTCCTTTGGATCGTGTGGTGTTACTGGATCCACTTCCACCATGGTCGTATTTTAAAGGGAACTCTTTCGTTTCCCACAGACGGCGCCAATTGTAGGTGGAGAAATTCTACCAGTGCTTTAAACAGTGTTGGATTGTTAAGGCTTATTCGTGCCTTCTTGCCGGAACCCTAATTTGTCGTCGGAAACCTAATCTGCAAAACAGACAAGGAGTCAGTGCACCTTTGCCTCTCGTGGCAAAGGCCCTCCGATGCCAAAGTTAGTATCACGTACTAGCAATTTTACCCTAATTATCAGTAGGAGAGCAATATGAATGCAGATTATTGCGTACCTCTTTCCTATGAGTTTACATCGTATTTATAAATTCATAGATGCTTGTTGTCCAAGTATCCGTATTGCCCTAGGTTTCCTACCTCGTATAGGAAACCCAGGATATCTTGGATTCTCGTTCCCCTATCAGTTCATTACCTTAGTCGTTTTAGGACTCTTTTCCATAATGAGCCGAACATCCCATTCCTGTTGGGTATCTTTTAGATATCCAATATTCTCGGGATCTCATTCCTTTAACGGAATACTACTGCTTCTGGACTCTTCCAGAATGTTCTCTTTACTTCAACATCTAATAGGACTTCTTTCCTTGTTCGGCCGTCTCATGGCCGAACAAAGGGACTGGGCCAGTTTACCTCACATGTAACTGGTCCTTTAATAATCTGAACCATTCCTTTCTTTAGGGGGTTCTCCTCCTGTTTGGCTCTCTCATAGCCGAACAAGGTACTTTGAACAGTGGCTTCACGTGTCACCGGTCAATCGTGTTGACCTTTCATAAGCTCCATGCTCGGGTGCTTCTTGGGCCTGCTTGGGAATACCTCCCTACAAATGACACCAAGTAATGCAATCACCATCTTCTTAGATGTTGGTTGTTCCAACAGCTTTTGAATTCGCTTAAACTTGATTTCGTCTTTGTAGAGAAACTCCTTCGTAGAAAATAGGTGACTCGTGGTAGCAAAATTATGATAGTATCATGCTCTTATCCATCGATTTATAGGGTTGATTGAGGGCAGATGATGCTTGGGGCACAGTTGCGGCGAATCATCTACGAAAGTTGCACAATCTCATTGCTACTTAGTGTCACATAGGCTAGACAAACGTGCTTACTACAGTTAGCCCTAGCTGCTAGTCAAACATGCAAGACCTAAGTTATCTCACGGCACGTTCACACAATGACCCTACCCTTTCCAACTTTTCTCTGATTGTACCTTAGACGAGGAAGGAAAATCATCTTTTAACAAGTACTTAATTTCCTAGGTAGCCTCTTCGACGGCCTCGATCTCTTCTCCCACGATTGTCAGGTCTATCATATCGTCTTCGATTGAGAATTTTTCGACCGCGTTGATCGGCTTACATATACAATAGGAGCGAGTTCTTCTATCTCTTTCTTGGAGTCGTTGACTTCAGTAATTTGACGGAGTTGCTTCGGGCAACAAGACATATTTATATGCTAGTCTTATAATAGAATATCGTACAGTAGCTATGACAATAGATAGATTAAGCACATAACTACCCCGGATAACACTCTTGAAAAATGATCTACCCAATCTACCCAAGGCCGAGGGTTTGAACCTAAAGCTCTGATACCATTTGTAACGCCCCAAAAATTCGAAGACATTAATAAAATATTTAAAAGATTATTTTCACAAAAGAAATTTATAAATTTACTACGTCACTAGTTCAAAAGCATATGTCATTATATTACAATCGTTTTGAATAAATCAACATATTACAATTTCCAAATAAACTTAGAAGCTTTCAAAATAAAGTCGACTTAAATTAATCAAAGCGATTATACGCACGGAAACCAAGGTTTTCAGCTTCTTTCTCAATAGGATTGAACCCGATCGAATCGTACGACACTTCTGCTCCGTCTTCGCTACCTGGCATTCGAGTTACCAGGGCAACATAGTACCGTGAGCAATGACGCTCAGTAGCCAAAACCCACCCGAACCCATAACTTACAAGCAGCAAGAAAATATAATTGAAGTGCATTGACATAACATAAAGAGAGAACAATTAATCATTTTATTACTATTCTTCAACCTAAGTGAAATCTCGGATCTTATCCACAGATCCGTTCCTACCCATAACCTTTGGCACAAACACTGGAGTGGTCCGACTCCCCTTTTCCAGATCCGGATAAAAGATACCTAAGTTATATACCTGGGTATCCCATCCGCAACCATAAGTTCGGATAAAACTTCACCGGCAATGCTCAAGCGCCGTCTAGCCCGGGTTGAACTTCACCTGCAACGCTCAAGCGCCGTCTAGCCCGGGTTGTGACGCAAGCACAATGCCACCCTTATGTCCCGTCCCAACATCCGAGAACCGACCATCACCATGCCGTACCCAGGGTTCGTAAACCAACGATTCACAAATTCACCACCAATCAATCTCCAATCAATACATCACCACGGGTTCCAATCCCGGAATCCAAATCTCAGCCTCTCACTTTATTATCTTTTCCATTAATCCTACTTTTCACGTCTAACAAGTTAAATCCGCACATCGCAACCAACCCGAGAACCTATTTGTCCAATCTATCAGTACAATAAAATATCACACAATTCCACATTTTTATGAAATATACTAACAGGCTAGCAACAATTAATCGGGCGACAAAACAATCATGCAATACAATTAATTAATCGATACAACTAATCAGGTGATAAAACTTAGAACCGGGACTAATTAGTTTCGGGGCATAAAATATCATTTTAACATTCTTAAGTTGAACTTATAACATGATCAACTCTAGGGGCCAACTATAATTATTCCCACAATATTCCAAGCAAAATGCAGTAGCTATTACTTCCGAAATAAAACAGTGGGTCTCGGACTGAACTCGATCGGCGACGTCGGGTTCAAATATAATAAACGTGAAACAATTAATACGGAACATAATATATATTTAGGGAGGTGAGTTCCGAACTACCTTTCGTCCGGCGAGACAATTTACGAAGAGGTTCGGTGGCGGGTCAGAGCCACGGCGGAGCTCGGTTGATGGTGACCCGGTTGATGGAGATGATGATGTACGGTGGTGGTGGGATTCTGGTGGTGAAGAGATGGACTACGGTGGTGATGCTCGGGTGGCGATAGAGGTAGTGGCCCGGTTGGTGCTCGGTGGTCTACGGAAAATGGAGGTGGCGAAGAGGTGGGGCAGTGGTTATGGTGGAGGAGCTCGGTGGTGCTTGGAGAAGATGGAGGAGTTACGGTGGTGCTTGGAGAAGATGGAGGAGCTACGGTGGTGAGTGGAGAGTGGAGGAGGTGGTTATGGCAAGAGGTGGTGGCGGTTAATCTCTCTCTCTCTCTGTCTGCCGAGTGTGTGTGTGCTGGGAACAACAGAAGGAAGAGAAGGAAATAAGAAGGAAGTTTACCTGGAGGGGAGTTGAAGAAGTGGAGTAACCAATGGGTAAGGAATTCTGTGCTGTCAATTTTTGATTGGAGGAAGATGATGAATTTTTTTTTTTCCTCTTCAGTCGAAAGTACGAAATGGAAAAGGGTAAAATGATTCTGTGTATACACATGCACACAATAAGGAATTTTCTCGCCGGACACGCATGTGCGCACAATCAATTACGGAAATAAAATTGGTATGACGACATAAATAATTTTTCACATTAAATAAACTAATAAACAAAAACAATATTTTTGATTTGATGATTATTATTATTTATTAAAAATACCGGGTCTTTACACTAGACGTGCAGGGAATACGATAGAAGATCGTAAGGTATACCATAAGTTCAACCAGCATTCATGTCGCAGGGAGTTGAGGTAGAACTCTAATTCCGCCTTGTAGGGTTTTACAATTATTGTTATCTAATCTGTACGCGTCATTACTGGGTCTTGGGGATTCGTTTTCCCACCAACAACAACATCAAGAATTGAAGGAATATTCTTGTAATAAAGCAGTCATGGGAAATATGTTAATGCGAGTTCTGCAAACAGAGAGAGTGAAATTAGATCAAACTTGAAGAGAAATTGCATGTGGAGTCAGGCACATGCTTCAAAATGAAGCGTTAAATACCTAATTCCATAGACATCAATACAGAAACATTCCTAAGATTCATGAAAACTAAACTTCATAGCTATTGTCACTGACCAAACAAAGTTCCAGACTCATTGGAACTCGTCAAAGTACTGTTGATTGAGTGATGACATATGGAAATGCTTTTGAAAACAAGGTGAATTATTTGAAGCAAGTTAAGGTCTAAAGTGATACTGATAATTACTGGGAAGAAGGGTTGAATTGAGACCATTTATCTCCTTCGATGGCCGTTTACCAATCTAAATGCTTTGTCGTGAATCAAACAATCAAATTCACCAACAATCTAGCTCTCTTGCCTTCATACTAACCCCTATACTTCAAATTTGCTAGCTTTCGCACAGCAGCAGGTCTTCCCGAGTCAAGATTGACAATTGTGCAAAGAAAATGAAACTGCAAACACATTATAGGCCTCAAATACATGTGAAATAGGAATTTACGATTGGTTGAACTTTCACTATGGAAGCGTCATAATTTCTTGTTCAGACATTAGAAACTTATGCGGCTTTGAGCGATATGCATACATAGACGATACAAACTTACCTAATTTTCACTGGTGCATTTTGAAATCTTGGGGATCGCACAATTTGCTTGTCCATGCAGAAGCATGCATGCATCGTCACAATGTCATGACATGAGTAGTGGACGAATCCACCGGTGATCTTGAGGGAGAAGACAAATAAGGCTTGGGGGGGATTTGCAAAGACTCCGTGCTTCCTTCTAACATCTCCACCACCCGACTCATTGACGGTCGGTGTGAAGGATTAGTTTGTATACACCACAGGCCAACTATTATCATCTTCCTTGCACTTGCATTTGCCTCACCATCCATTATGCCATGCAATCCGAGTTCTTCATCAAGTTCAAGGCGCTTGTATACCCAATGCGGGAAGTATATTTCACTCGAACGATCAACCTCAACACTTGTATTCTTTCTCCCGCCAACCATTTCTAGAACCATCATCCCATAGCTATACACATCAGACTTGTGTGAAACCCCACCAAAGTTTCTGCTAAATACTTCTGGGGCGATGTAGCCTGCTGTTCCTCTAGCAACTGTCAACGATATGATACTCTCTTTTTGCGGGCATAGTTTAGCAAGGCCAAAATCAGATATCTTTGGGCAAAAGACCTCATTTAAAAGAATATTATGAGGCTTTATGTCAAAATGCAAAATTCGTGTGTTGCAACCACGGTGTAAGTACTCCAACCCTCGGGCAATACCAACTGCAATTTGGTATAATGGTTCCCAACCCAACTCGCCATATGTCAAGGATCCACCATCATGTATGAATTTGTCAAGAGATCCGTTAGGCATGAATTCATATATGAGAGCTTTATGGCAACCCTCAAAACAGAACCCAAGAAGAGTCACAATATTTACATGAGAAGTTCTACTAATGGTTGCAACCTCGTTAATGAAGTCTTCTCCATTCCCTTTCAACCCTTTCATAACCTTCACTGCCACAAGGCTGTCATTTTCTAACTTTCCTTTGAAGACACAACCAAAGCCTCCTTGGCCTAGTTTAGTTCGGAAGGAGTTGGTAATTTTCTTGATGTCGGAGTAAGTGTATCTTTTTGGAGAAAGAGATCCACAATTCTTTAGAAATGCCTCAATAGTTCGGTAGTTCTCTGTTTTCTTTTTCCAAAAAAAATTGGATTCACTTTTTGAGAGTTTCTTGATGATAACGCAGAACAACAGAATTACCATAATCCCCACGGTAGAAACAACTGAAGCACAATTCAAAAGAAATGGTAAGATATATATGGATAATAGTTTTGTGTTATCTTTCTATTACATGATAACCTAGAGAAGTATAATGGGAAGAGGAAAAGGAAATCTTGCCATCATGTGAACAAAAAAGTAAAGCTAATGAAGCACATAAATGATACCTGTTCCAAAAAGCCATGCCAATCTACTTCTTCCTATAAAAATTGTCAAAGAGAAAAAAACATTGGTTAGACGAGTTAGAAAGAACAGTGGATGAAAATGGATGGGATTTAAATTTAATTTACTTTGCACATTCTGATGGTGAATTGAATAACATAATGATCATTGGAACTCCCCAAAAAGTAGAAATGCGAGAACCTGCTCTCTTGTTTAAGCATTGGAACTCCCCAAAGTCACATGGACCACGACCTTAATCCGACAAGAATATTTTGCCATACACAATACTAACTAGTGCTCCCTCCGTCCCATAATATTTGTCCGGTCCGTGAAACGAGGACTACAGAATAATGCATTTCTTTCGAAAAAAATTTAAATTTTTTTTATAAGTTAAAAGAACTCGTTGAGATCTAGTAAATTGTTGAATTTTTTTTTCAACTTTTCATACAAAAATAGTATTATTTTTACGTTTCCGTTTTGCGGACCGGACAAATATTATGAGACGGTGGGAGTAACTACGATGCTCAACTCTCGCACAACCTCTCTTGTACTCTCTTTACAGAGACTTTGTCCGTGGAGTGGGTATTGAGATATTCTGCGTTTTTTATTTTTTATTTTTTGTATAAGTGTAATTACCAAAAATATTATCAGTATAAGTGTAATTACCAAAAATATTATCAGTGTGTGGGTTTGGGGATAGACATTTTTCTATTTTCTTGTACTCAATCAATATAATGGAATTCTATTTTGATTGTGGGTTGGATGGGTATTGAGACCGAACCACGTTAATTCTGTGTTCTTTATTTTTTCTTGTGCTTGTATAATTTTGTGGCATGCTTCTGTCCGGGCCTCGGGTCTCACCCATCAAAGACCCTCAAAAATAGTTCTAAGTTTCCAGTAAAATACAAGACACCTCATAAAAGATTTTGTATTCATATCTAATCGAAATGCCAGTACCTCTTCTCTTGCATTGGAACTCTCCGGAGTCACGCGGACACTGGCCGCCATCATTGAGACACTCATGACATTCCTCTGACAGATGGTATTTAACGGAGAAGTAAGGAGTCAATAATGAGAATGGATCACTAAGATTTCGCCCCTTAACTGATGACACCATTGGCAGTTGGGAAAAAATACAGTTTTCTGGAATACTTCCTTGAGTCGGAACTCGATCACCTGGTTGATTCGGATACGAATAGTACACAGTGTACCCATGACAGTTTTTGCTTCCGCCCCTATAATCGGTGTAAGTATTATTAGGGAAGCGCTTCTCTGTTTCCAGGTCAAGGTCAGTGTTGGTGACGCATCTGAATAAGGTGATATTCGGGAAGATAGTGAAGGAAATTGAATGCATATGCATATGCGTATTTAGAGGATTGACGTAACTGGAAAAATCGCAATCGTTGGATTTGATCTGGGTTTCTAGTAGGGGGTCTTTAAGGCTTATGGTATCATCACTGAAATCAGTAATTTGATAAGATCTTCCCTCCGGGCTCAATTTGACTCGTGGAACTGGTTCATCACAACTAACATTAAACCACCCGCATAGGGTGTGTGTTGTTGGTAAAAGGGAATTTGAGCGGAGCAAGTTTTCCGCAGTTGAAGGAGGATGGACAAGAACTAGAAGAGTGAAGAACCAGCAGATGAGAGACAAGAAAGAAAGCTCCTAAAAAAGAGGGGAAACCCATTTTTAGTAATTCCCAAATTAGCACGACAAGAACAATTAAACTCTATAGTTTAAGAGGAACGAAATTCCCTGACCCTTTTATTGGTGGGGGGTGGGGGGAGATTCTTTTTGTAGAAACGAAGGTTATGCAAGAATGAAGAAGCCAAATATAACCGTTTAGATTTTAAGGTTGACACGCCAGCTGACTTGGAAATGGTGTAATAGGAGGAGGATTTGCCGAAGTCGTCGGAAAAAAGAGGGCATTTTGGGGGGTGGGACTGGGGGCTAATTTCTTCTTCTACATTGGAACTGTCGGGTGGAAAAAGACTCCATTGATGAGTGGGAGTTTCCTGCTCTCCTTCCTCATTGACCCACCACCACTATAGGGACCTTGACCCATTGACTCTTCTTCTTCTTCTTCTTCTCTCTCTCTCTCACACACACAGTTTGTAAGAGCATCCGTACTTGTGTCTTTAAATTTTAAACCAAATTACACTGTAAAAAGTTACTTTATTATTTTATGATTATTTTTAAAATGTCTACTGTATCAGATTCTTTATATTAAAATTATCTCATTAAAAATATTATTTCTTTCGGTCAGGATCTAGTTAGGGATTTCTGATTTTTTTACAGTCCACACCTCATTGTTTTTTATTAAAGTTTGATAATTTGAGCCACTTAATGTGATCAGAATGTGCGGCAAAAAAATGATCGGAAAGGGTTTCATCCAATCAATTTTTATTGAATAGTTTAACAAAAAAACTGCTCAAATCAATCCATTTTCGGTCATTTTTTTTGCCGATTTCTCGCGGGTACCCTTAAAATCACATTCAGATCACATTGAACAGCTCGGATTATCGAAAATTGATCGAGAAATAGGAGATGCAGACGGTAAGGTGTAGACTTGAACCAAACCATTATTTCTTTATTCTAAAAAAATAAAAACAAAACCAGCAATCCCTGTCTCTCTCTCTAACTTTATTTTCTTCTTCTCAAACCTAAACCCAACCTCAAAAAACCAGCAAACAAAACCCGGCGGCAACCAACGATCAAACCCCTCTCAACCAACGATCAACCAACCTATCTCACACCGGCAAAATCACCCCTCCAATCAATCCCCTTTTCTCTCCAAACCCGTCTCAACCACAGCATCATCTCTTCACGGGCTGAGCTCAAAGCTGTCATCCGAGCTCTAGTGGCCGTGGGAGCAGGAACAGGAACAGTGAGGTACAATTAAATCATAAAATAAGGATAATTTGATGAATAGTGCCTCGCTCAATGAAATGAGGCACCGTAGCAAAACTACAACTTTTGCAAAGTAGCGAAGAAGAAAGCGTGGCTGATGAAGAAATTTTTTGGGGGCTTTGCTCTTTGTTATAGCATGAAAGGAGAAGAAGAGAGGGAGATGTAGATGCTCTAAGGCCTCGTTTGATTCGCGGACTGAAAATGATGGGATTAACAGTATTGGGATTAATAGTCCCTGGATTATTTGTCCTGGATTAATTTCATCCCTAATTTCACCCAATCCCATATTTAATTCGTGTGGGATTAAATATGGGATAAGGAATATGATTTTTTCTTAAAAAAATTTCAAAAACATTTTTCGAAAAAATAAATTTTTGAAAAAGAAACATTTTAAAACAAATTTTTTTTGTGAAACATTTTTATTACAAAACAATTTGGGAATTTTTTTTTCTTTTTTGAACTAAGTTTTGAAAAAAAAATTTCTTTAAAAAGTTGAAAATCAATTTTCTGAAAGAAAAAAAAACTAGTTTTTGAAACTTTTTTTTGAAGAAAAAGGTTTTTTGAAAACATTTTTCAAACAAAATAGTTTTTGAAATCATTTTTTGAGAAAAGAAAGTTTTAAAAAACATTTTTCGTATTTTTTTAACAAAAATAATTTCTGAAAACATTCTTGAAAAACATGAAAGTTTTGAAAATATTTTTTTGAAAATTTTTTTTGTAAAACATTATTGAAAAATAAGAAAGTTTTGAAAATATACATTTTAAAAAAAAAGTTTTTTCAAAAAAATTTCTGAAATTAATATTTTTTTAAAAGAAATTTAAAAACATTTTCTGAAATTAAAATTAAAGAAAATAATTTTGAAAATACTTTTTGAAATCAATCTCAATATCATCGAAATATTTTTGAAAACAATTCCTCATTTGTTAATCCTACGTAATCCCACCTCCTCCCCTAGGATTATTTAGTACCCCCCATATAGGGATAAAATTAATCCTGGGATTAATAATCTCGACAGTTATTTCGGGAACCAAACGTGAGATAACTCAGGATTAAGTACATTTAGTCCTATCCCAGGCAGTTAATCCGCGAATCAAACGAGCACATGGGAAAAATCAGTTGTGTAAAGCCAAAGGAGTCAATTGTGGAAAAATCAGTGGTTAATTTACCAATGAAACGTGCAAAATGTACAGCATATGGGAAGTCTTGGTCTGATTTACACGTATGTAGTGTACTCCAGGGCAAAAGAAAAGAAAAAATCTGGATAGAGATCCTAAGGTGATGGATGGGAGTCAAGGTCGTAGAAAAATCACTTGCCAAATTGATTTGGTATCTTTTTGGCATAATTGTACACAATACGTACAACAACGCTCCAACTCTCACAAACCATTTGTGTTTTGGTTAAAGGTCAATTGTCTCAAAGGAAATAGGGACCACAATGGTTCGGTTTTCTTGTATTTGTCGGTCTCTTTTATTTTGTGTATATAGCAGCCATCGAAGGTTAAGAAATATATAGACAAAATTGATGAGAGCAAGAGGGAAAAATACATTGTGTGAGTTAGGAAGTGACAAAAATATTATCAATGAGTGTGGGCTTGGGAATAAATATTTTTATACGCCATCTTATTGTACTCTATCAATAAATTGGAATTCTATTTTGTCTCAAGTCTGTATTCTTTATTTTTTTCTCGTGCTTGTTTAATTTTGTGGCGTGTTTTCCGTTTGTTGCGGGGACTAAAAATCCCAACTACTCTCCAACAGAAGCTCCGTCCGGGCCTCGGGTCTCATTCATATATAAAAGACCCTAAGAAATACTTCTAATTAAGTTTCCAGTAAAATACAAGACACCTGACAACACCTCATCAAAAAATAGGTACTCATATACTAATCAAAATGCCAGTACCTCTTCTCTTGCATTGGAACTCTCCGGTGTCACACGGACACCGGCCTCCATGTTCGTGACAGTCGAAACATTCCTCCGACAGATGATATTCAACAGAGAATTCAGAAGTCAATAAGGTGAATGGATCACCAGGATCCCTAAACCAATCAACTGATGACGCCACCGGCAGTTGAAAAAACACAGAGTTCGTCAGATAACTGCCTAGAGTCGGTACTTGAACTTGATCATGATTCCGATGTGAATAGTAAACTGTGTACCTGCCTCCGCATCCTTTATAACGAAAGTGATCATCATCGGGGAAGTGCTCATCCGCTTCCCGCTGAAGTTCAAGGCTGCTGGTGTTGCATTTGAAGATGGTGAGCTTGGGGGAGATTGTGAACGAAATGGAAGGTGTATTGAAAGGATTGATGTAACTGGAAAAATTGCAATTGTTGGATTTGACAAGGGTTTTTAGGTCTTGGTCATTAATTTTTATTGTACCATTGGCCATGTTATTAACTTGATAAGTTCTTTCGTCGCCCAATATGACTTTTGGAAATTGTTCATCACAACTAACAGTACACAACCCCATCGGGGGTGTTTGTTGTTGGTAAAAGGGAATTTGATCGGACCAAGAGGTTCGCAGTTGAATTCAGGAGGATGGACAAGAACCATAAGAGTGAAGAACCAGCAGGTGAGAGACAAGAAAGAAAGCTTGTAAAAAAGAGGGAAAACCCATTTTTAATTCCCAATTTAGCACGACAGAACAAACCCCATATATAGTTTAAGTGGAACGAAATTCCCTGACCCTTTTATTTGGGACGGGGCTGAGATTCTTTATTGTAGAAAATGAGGGTTTTGCAAGAATCAATTAACGAGCCAAACATAATTGTTTAGATTTTATGGAGAATTTTTTATAAGTCCACTCTAGTGCTTTCCAAACCTCCTAAGTCCACTTCTAAATTCTATAACTCACTAAGTCCACTAATAATTTTAATGACAAAAATACCACATCTAAGAAATAAGGGCCTTGTTTGGCTAACACGAAAATGTATTTTTTCCATTTTTGTTGCAATCAAGCCGCCGCCGTTGCCACCGCCACCACCACCACCACTATCGTCGCTGCCATTACGTCACATATAACATTATATGTGTAACAAAAAACGTATTTTTTCATTTTTCTCGATTTTTTTATTGAACCCGCTACACTTAACATTTAACGTTATATATGTGACAAATTTCTCTTTTTATTTTTTCCTATTTTTCTTGTATTGATTTTTTAACATTATATGAGTGATAAATTTTTTTTAACATACAACATTATATGTGTGGCAAAAATTTTCTACTTCCTCCGTTCCTTTTTAAATGTCCTACTTCGTAACTCCAACTTATTAAAAAAACATTATCATTATACCTTTCACATCAACTTTTTTCTCCATTTTTCCTACTTATCCATAATCATTACACTTTTTACTCACAAACTTTTCAAAATGGAATCTACTTTTAGGGACAAAATAGACAATATACCAACTTTTACCTATTAACTTTACCAAATGGACACTTATTAAGGGACAGCCCAAAATGGAATACTGGACTATAATAAGGGGACGGAGGGAGTAACATGCAACATTTCTTTTTGGTTTTTCTTGTTTTTAGTCTTTAACGTTATATGTTGATCCACACAAAATATATAACATTATATGTGAGTTTTTGAATATCTAAATATCGCCAAAAAAAAAAACAAAACAAAACATATATCATTATATTTGAGCTTTTGCAGCTTTGAATCTCAAAAAAAAATAGAATAGAACATATAACATTATATGTAAGCTTCTGTAGTTTTAAATCTCACAAAAAACAGAATATATAACATTATATCTGAGCTTTTGTAACTCTAAGTGTTAGAAAACATGACATAAAATTATATATTCTCAAAACAACATCATATATTTTCAACAATATTATATATCTCAAAAAATAATATTATATGTTCACATATCATGCCACAATTATCCTTGTTTCCAATCGCACCTTGAATTCCAAGTTGAATGTTGATGAGGCCACAGGAGGTCGAGTTTCATTTTTTCACTGTTTCTTCATCAAAACCTTAATCGAATCCTTCAAAAATTTGATTTTCTGCCTCCGAATAACATTCCCATAACTTTTATATCTACATATATACATATTCAAAATAACACAAACAACATTAATATATCTAAAAAAATGAGATATAATATTATATGTCTAATCCTAGGACAGACACATATTACATATGACAGAAGTTCACATATAACGTTATATACTCCGTTGTTCATCTCTTATTGAATTGGTCTGCGCAGCAACCTCTTCGACTTGCTTCTGATAATATATGGATATATCCATGTGTGCTTTTGAGAGGCCGCTGCACGGACCTATTTAATAAGAGAACATAAAACATTATTAGTTCTCTTTTTTTTTTTAGTTTTACAGGACAAAATCTCATATACAACGTTATATGTTCTCTATGCAAATTAAAATATTTTTTTTATGTCAATACAAGCTCATATATATATATATACATATATATATATATATATATATAAAATGTTATAACCATATATAATCATATATGGATATATCCATATATTTTTTTGAGAGGCTGCTCACGGACTAATTCAATAAGAGAACATATAATGTTATTAGCTCCTTTATTTTGGAGTTTTACAGGAAAAAATTAGATACCAAGTGCAAATTGTTACATATAACATATATGTTTCAGTAGAGAAGTTTATCTATTACCAAACCATATCGCTAACCGAGTTTCAAATCACATATTTTCACGTATAAGTCAGAAAGGCCGCTACATGGACCAATTCAATAAGTGATCGACAGTGGAGCATATACCGTTATATATGACAGAAGCTCATATATAACGTTACACGGTACAAAATGTCATATATAACGTTATATGTTCTCTTTATTAAATAACATAGAATATTTCTAATCTAGAATGCTATATATAACAATATAACGTTATATATTATTATATCTCTCTCTAATTAAGAATGTTTTAAAAAAATGACATTAAATAACAACAAAAGCACACAAAAATATATTTTGTGTGTGACACGAAAAGCACACATATAACCTTATAAAATTTTTCAAAAAACACAACCTGTTCCAATCTTATATGTCTAGCCCTAGAAAAAACACATATATAACCTTATATATTTATTTAAAAAACTCCAAATATATCAGAAGCAAGTCGGAGAGACCGCTGCGCTGACCAAATCAATAAGTGATTGATGAAAAGCACAACTATAACCTTATATATTTATTCAAAAAACTTTAGATCTTTAAGCCTAGCAAAAGCACACATATAACCTTATGTATTTATTCAAAAATCTCCAAATCTGATGATAACCGGATGCGGGATAAATAAAAGACTGGATCAACCAATCAGAGCCTTAGATACTCACCATGACTGTACATGGTTGTACGATCTGTTATAGTTGTGCGAATCACTGAATTATTACTCGATTTTTGAAAGAGGCTGTGACGATGTTGATTGTTGGATCTTAGAGTGATATACTCCGGCATTGACTGTACATGTTGATTGTTGCCACGCCTAGCAAGGGGTGTATTATAGATCCGAAGACAAAGAGATAGCCAGATCGCAACTGGTGCGGGCTTCGACCCAGCTCGACTCCAACCCGTACACAAACTCCTCCCCTTCTTCTTCCACCACTACCAAATTAAGGAACAATTCTAATTTGTGGTAGGAGACAATCCTGTCCTGTACATTCCAAAGAGAAGAACCATTTTGATCGGAGGAGGGAGAAGATAATGGGTTATAGACAAAGAACTTTTGAATGGTTCTGGGGTAATTGCTAATTTTTCGCTGGCGGCAGAGAGAGAGAGAGAGAGAGAGAGAGAGAGGGTGTGCTCTAGATTTACTTTTGGTCTAGGGTTTTTCTCTATATCATAGCTTATATAGGAGGGTATTTTTATCTTGGTTTAATTTCTTTTTTAAAAGAAATGGACTTAAGGCCTTACTAAACTATATTAGTGGACTAGAGAGGTTACAAACATTAGAAGTGGACTAATGGGGTTATAAGTTCTCTATAGTGGACCCTAGACCAATTTTTTATAGATTTTAAGGTAACGAACCCGTTCGTTTAAGGATTTTGGATTTTGGATTTTAATAATCATTATCCTATTTCTCTCCAATCATTAATCTCATTTTTTTTCTATCTCTCTCTTATCATTACCCTTATTTTCAATCATTACTTTGCTTCTCTTTACACTTATTGCATACAAATCCAAATCCAAATCCAAAATTTCAAAACGAATGGGGTTGCTGTAACTTGCTGAAATTGTCATACGGGCACACTATTTGGGGTACACCATTTGCGCACAGCATTGCGTGAGATTCACTTTAGAGTCTCTCACATAAATAATCGGAGTTGCTCAATTCATGTGGAACCCACATGCACTAGTATGTGTGCACCCCACATATATGTAAGAGGTTGTGTTTGGTATTGTGTTTATAGCACTTTTGTATTTTTATAGTACATTAGAAAAGAGATTAAATTCTTTACACCGCCGGTATAAACATTTGTTTTTATTGATTGAAACCACAATTTTGCAACGTGACGTAATATAATTGATTTGAAGGAAACAAATATTTACACCGGTGAGGTAAAGAATTTATTCTCATTGGAAAAAGGAGGGCTTTTTTTTTTTTTGGGGGGGGGGGGGGGGTGTGAGGGCTAATTTCTCCTTTCTTCTTCTACATTGGAATGGTCAGTAGGAAAAAATAGCACTCCATTCAGAAGGAGTTTCCTGCTCTCCCTCCTCATTGACCCAACACCACAATATTGACCTTGATCCATTGACTCTTCTCTCTCTCTCTCTCAATCAATCAGTTTGTAATTAAGTTGAATGAGAAACTGTAAAGCCAAAGGAAGGAGTCTGTTGTGGAAAAATCTGGTTTACCAATGAAACGCGCAAAACAGCATATGAGAAGTCTTGGTCTGATTGAGACAGTGTATATACTCCGGGACAAAAGAAGAAAAAATCTGGAGAGAGATCCTAAGGTGATTGGATGGGAGTCAAGGTCATAGAATAATCACTTGCCAAATTGATTCACAACCATATGTTTCTGATTCAAATCTTGGGCTTTTCTTCGCGGCAGCTGATAATCCGATGACTGGTTCGAACATAGCGTAGCTTATTAGAAGTCTGAATTAGAATGAATTGATAAGTCATTTTCCAATTTTCTATAGGATAATGTAAGAAAATAATAATAAGATAATAATGTTGTTGTATTGATTTGGTATCTTTTTGGCGTAGTTCTATAAATAGATTACTGATTTAAATTATTGTACGTTCAATGCTATTCATTTGGTTTAAATATTGTTCACGATTTACAAAGTTAAAGTTGCTATCAAATTTGCGATAAAAGATAACTATAACATTATTTGAAAGTAATTTTACTTCATTGGTGAGTGGTGAACATGGATTTTGCAAGAAACGACGTTAAATTATGACTGACTAGCGGGGACGGTGTACTTGCTCATAGACGGTCAAAAATTGGCTTGATATGTAGATTTGGAAAAAACGCCATTCATCGGGAAGCAATTCTTTACTATGTGTCGAGTTCTTTGGCCAGACTCAAATTTGCTTTTGTACTTCAAAGATTTTTTATTTATTTTTAATCCAAAATGCATTGCATTAAATGCCAAAATATGCTAGTTACAGCGAATCCATTCTTGAACGGAGAAAGGGAACCTATCACAAATCATCACCGAAGGAAAACAAAAGTATAGTGACCCAGGAGTAGCGACAAACAGCCACAGAGGTAGTGACTAGACCTGTGCATGACTCATCGCCACAAAAGATTGGGACACGAGAAGCCAACCATCTAATCACTTGCGGCCCCAACCTGAGATAGGAAACCTATTAAAGATAAACTATACAAGCCGATGAAAATAGGGGTAATAAACAAACAAGAAAGAAAAATACGACCACCGTGGATGGATTCACAAAGCACGCCGGCTGCCTCTAGCTGAGAGGAATCACCCGACACCGACTAGATCTCGAACCAAAGGAGTGGAGAAACATCTCCGGCAAGCCTACACTGGCACGACAGGCTCCGGGCACGGAAATTGAAATAGGAATCCTGGACTGGATCTCCGGATCATCGGCCACACGGCGCTGAACTGAATGACGACGTGTTCATATCAGGGGCTACACTTTAAAGTTCCTGCATGGAAGCCAGGGAAGATGGAAAGCAAATTGATTCAGAATATAGACTTTTGATCCCTTTAGAGTGGGAATTAAGAGAATACACTTCCTATTTGTCTTCAAAAACCTCTCAATTAAAGGAAATATTGTCCTTCAACAAAACAAAAAGAAAAAAGCTTTGAAGTACAAAGCCAAATTCGAAAAAACAAACTTTTTCATCAATTTTCAGGCTAACAACCGAAAGGTTTAGTCGATAGCGCGAACTCATTCTCGCAGCATCATAAAGTAATTTTAAAATTCAGAACTTCAGAAGCACGCCATGTAGTCAGTAGTCTATAGCAAAAGATTGTTAGTATCATTATTAGTCAAGCAAAAGGGGAACTCCTAGGAAGTAGGATCAATTCCATCTCTCAGACTCCCACCAAAAATCGGGACAAAACAAAAAAACAATTCAAACAGAACAAATGCAGCCAGATTGCCGATCCCCCCCCCAAAAAAAAAAAAAAAATTGCAGCCAGCCAGACATGCCATCAAAACTAAACAAGTGTAGGCAAAGAGAGAAAGTGAGAGCAGAGGAGTGAGAGAGGTGTGGGAGATGAGAGAGTGTTGTAATTTTGTGTTTGATGTTTGATTAATAAAAAAGAGTAAAGTTTGGGTGTGAAATTCTCAGTGCCCGCCAACACGAACAACAAACAATGAGCTTGGGGCAATGTCTTTTTTTGATCAAGTAAGCTGTCTAAGGTTGCTCATGAGTTCCCCTTGACTTGAAACCTGAGAAATACCTACTTACCCAGGCTCCAGGAGTTCCAAACTTGGACAGCATAATTCGAGTGATAGAATCAGAACACAGTAAGCCTACGAACATAATAATTTGTACATCCTATGTGGTACGAACTGGATGAGTATCATGAGTTGCTATATTTCAGTTACTAAGGGAGCAGTGTCACAATATGCCGTTAGGACGACCACACATTCGAACTGTATATGTAACGACTATGTCTGACTTCATTACATGCATACATAATGGTATAACATTCTAGTCCCAACATTCTATTGCACGATTTTGCAACGTTTATCACTTCTAGTCGGTTTTTCCTCCAGGGAAATTGTAAATATAATTGAGCTTGGAACAATGGATATCCCTATGTTGAGCCTTGAACTGTTCTTAGCTAATACATATGGTTCCTTCTAGTAAACTAGGAGAGCCCAGAAAGGCAAAAGCTTTCATCTTCAAACTAGGTACATTCATGTGCACTAATGCAGTTACAAATACTGTCAATGGGATATAGCATCATCGCAAAAAACACAAGTAGACTAAACTAACAATATTTTTAATATTTGAAAGCTATACAACACGGTGTACTTGTTGAAGCAGGTTAAGACCTACTAGGGAGTAGGGCAGGCCAAAGGTGTAACTGAGACCTGTAATATACTTCTCTGGTTGTATCACAATTTAAATTCTGTCGTGAAGGAAAGAGATTGACCAACTATCTAAATCTGTTTTCTTGACCTGAGTCAAATTTCAAACTAGAGCGAACTGTAAAGAACATATATGAAACTGCTAACTATTTATCCGTAACAAGAATTGCCAAATAATAACTTACAAACTAAGGTTGATCTTTCACATTAGAGGCCTCTAATTACTTATCAAGACATTAAAAACTCACTGATTGATATATGTCAACGACTCAACAAGCACATGAGAGATCGATACAGACTTGATCATTAATTTTCAGTCGCCACAATGTCATGTCATGACATTAGTGTAGTGGAAGAATTTTCTGCAGGTGATCTTGAAGGAGAAGACAAGAAAGGCTTAGGTGGAATTTGCAAAGACTCTGAGCTCCCTTCTACCATCTCCACCACCTAGCTCATTGATGGTTGGTGTGAAGGATCAGTTTGTATGCACCATAGACCAACTATAATCATCTTCCTTGCACATGCCTTTCCCTCATCATCCATAATTCCATGCAATCCGAGTTCTTCGTCTAGCTCAAGACGCTTGTATACCCAATGTGGAAAGAATATTTCACTCGTTCGATCAACCTCGGCACCTATGTTCGTTCTTCCTCCAACCATTTCTAGAACCATCATTCCATAGCTATACACATCTGACTTGTGTGAAACCCCACCAAAATGTCTACTAAAAACATATGGGGTGATGTCGCCCGCTGTTCCTCTAGCACTTGTGAATGATACGATACTCTCTTTTTGTGGGCATAGTTTAGCAAGGCCAAAATCAGATATCTTCAGGCTTAAGTCCTCATTTAGAAGAATATTATGAGGCTTTATGTCAAAATGCAAAATTCGTGTGTTGCAACCACGGTGTAAGTACTCCAACCCTTGGGCAATACCAACCACAATTGGGTATAATGCTTCCCAACTCAACTGACGATATGTTAAGGAACCACCATCATGTATGAATTTCTCGAGAGATCCGTTTGGCATGAATTCATCTATGAGAGCGCTATGACGACCCTCGAAACAAAAACCCAAAAGAGTGACGATATTTATGTGGGAAGTCCTACTAATGGTTGCAACCTCGTTAATAAACTCTCCTCCCTCGCCTTTCAACCCTTTCAGAACCTTTACTGCCACAAAGCATCCATTTTCTAACTTTCCTTTGAAGACACAACCAAAGCGTCCCTGACCTAGTTTAGTTCTGAAGGAGTTGGTCATTTTCTTAATGTCGGAATAGTTGTATCTTTTTGGAGAAAGAGACCCACAATTCTTTAAAAATGCCTCAATGTTTCTGTAGTTCTCTGTCTTAGTTTTCCAAAAGAAAATGGATTCACTTTGTGCAGTTTTCATGACGATATTTCTGAAGACAATGCACACCAACAGAATTACCATAATCCCAATACCAGGGACAGCTGAAGCACAATTCCGAAGAAAGGGTAAGATATGGAATATAGTACGTTCTGGGATATCTTCCTATTATATGTGTGGAAATCTAGAGAAGCAGAATGGGAAGAAGAAAAGGAATCTCGCAATCATTTATGAAAAAGTTAAGCTAATGGAGCACATGATTGATACCTGTTGCGAAAATCAATACCAATCTATTTCTTCCTGCAAAAATTGTCAAAACAGAAAAAACATTGGTTAGATGAGTTTAGAAAGAGCAGAGGAAGAAAAGGATTCATTTTACTTTGCACATAATGAATTAATAAGCCATAATCTAACCAGAAATACCAACTCCTCTCTCGTTCATGCATTGGAACTCTGGCGTCACGCGTACACTGGCCACCGACATCAGCACACATAAGGAACTCCCCTGACACACGATATTCAACAGAGAACTCAGAAGCCAGTAATGAGAATGGATCGCTATGATTCCGGTCCTCAACTGATGACACCACTGGCAGTTGGAAAATCATACAGTTTCCCGAAATATTGACTTGAGTGGGAACTTAAACTTGTTGATTTGAGTAGTAGACAGAGTACCCTTGGCAGCCTCTGTAGTAAGTGTAACTACCAAAGAAGTACTCATCAGTCCGATTCTCAAGTTCAGGGCTGCTGGTGTCGCATTTGAAGAAGGTGAGATTCGGGGAGATAGTGTAGGAAATAGAAAGCGTGTTCCAAGGAGGATAGATGTAACTGGAAAAATTGCAATCGTTGGATTTGATTAGGTTTTGTAGTACGGTGTCATTGATTTTTATGGTATGATTGGTTAACATGCTAATTATTTGATAAGCTCTTCCCTCCACGCCGAATATGACTTGTGGAACTGCTTCATCGCATATTATTGTGCACAATCCGCATTGGGGGAGTGTGGTGTTTGTAAAGGGAGTTTGATCAGACCAGATCCGCAGTTGATGGGAGATGGACAAGAACCGGAAGAGGGAAGAACCAGCAGATGAGAGACAAGAAAGAAAGCTAGTGAAAACGAGGGAAACCCCATTTTGAATTCCCAATTTAGCACAAAAGGAACAAACCGCATAACCCTCGTTTTTGTAAAGATCAAGGGACCTTCCAGTTTACTGGTGGAGTAGTTGCAGGGGGGCTAGTTTCCTACTTGACCCGCTACCGATCTAATGTAAAACACGTGGAGGTCCAATTCTATGATCAGCTAGACTGTGCCAAGTTTCGAAAGCCCAAAAGATATTTAATTTCCGATTACCCGATTTGGAAAAATTTGGAAGGAAATTATAGGCCGGTCCCATTTTTTTAATGGGGTTCCGTGCCAACCCTCTTTTGTCAAGACCTCCTGTCCAAGCCCTTTTAAAAGATACTTTTACCATTTTGCCCTCAAATGCTCTCTCTATGTTCAGCCTTCAGGTCATTTCCTAAACCTCAACCTCCCACCACCATCGCCCTTCTCTCCCGTCGTCAATCACCGTCGATCTGAGCGTCGTCGCCATTGGTGGATCTTTTCCGGTCATCTTTGTATCCTGCCGGACATCATCGATCCACGTTCTGTGCCCCAGAATAAATACATATAGTTACTGAACTGACAATTTTATTCTCCTATAAAATTGAAATCGTCTACGGGAATAAAATACATGTCAATCATAGAGATTACCCGTCCGGGACGGAGAGAGAGGCTTGGACTGAGCGGTGGCGGAGGGTTGCGCCCCCGCCGGTGATTTCTTTGGTGCCGCTGCGATTTTCTGTTCCCAAGCAGTGATGAGCTGGCTCGGGTCCCCTAGTTTTTGCTTTAACTCCATAATTTTATAGATCTTACAACAGGTGTAGCTTAGATAGGGAAAGTAGATAGGTGAAGGCTGATGAGAATAGGGAGGGAGATATGGAGGGATCTAAAAATCGTAAGTCAGAGCTGGAGAGCATGCGAGAATTTTTTTTTTTTGTGGGTAAGTTTTTCTGCTATTAAAAACACTATTGGGTGTATTTGATTGTGTGCGGCTACACTAGATTAGCAAGTAGGTTTTGTGATTTTTTGAATAGAGATGTGAATTGTGCGCAACATGAGTTTAGGGGGTGTGAATTTTTGCCCGTGCAATTTTAAAAGTATTACCGCTTCACATTTTCTTAGATCAAAAAGTATTGGGCGTGTGAACGCTTGGGATGAATTCTTTGAGGTATGAATTTTTGGGGTGTGTGAATTCTTAGAGTCTAGAGATGTGAATTTTTAAGGTGTGAATTTTTTCTTGTATTTTTTCATACCTTTCAAATTACACAATTTATATCTTATCTACACTATTCACACCCCAAATTACACAATTCACACCCTTAATGAGCTTGCTACTTACAAAATCTTAAACGAATTACTGTAATTCCTAAATGTAGAATTCGACCAAACCCAGGTACGAAACCAGGGTATACCCAATTGAGATGAATTTAGATTAAAGCAAATACATTAAAAAAGAAAATAACATAATTCAATCAAGGTGGGTTTTTACTTGGATAATCCAGAAACTGAACCTGAGATTTAGAATCAGAGATGGGTTATGTGCAGAAGAAAAATAATAATTTTTGCGGGTGTGAATTATTCGTTTGAGAGGTGTGAATTTTGCATTTTAATGGGTGTGAATTGTTTTATTTTAGAGGGTGTGAATTATGCCTTCGAAGGGTGTGAATTCTTTCATTTTGGGGTATGAATTCTGTATTTTGGGGAATGAGTTGTGTAGATTATGTATGAATTTTGCATTTAGGTGTGTGAATTCTTTTATTTTGCAGGGTGTGAATTCTGCATCTAAGGGATGTGAATTCTCTCATTTTGGTGCATGAACTCTGCATTTTGGGGATTGAGTTGTGATGTGCGAAAAGACATAATTCACACTCACAATTTAACAAATTTAAAGAATTCATACCTTGGAAAAAGAAGGAATTCACACTCACAATTTAACAATTCACACATAGGGTTTAGGCACTTTAATAGGGGTACCTCTAGGGTTTAGACACTTTACACTCTCAAGAATTCATGCCCATCTGCATAATTTACACTGTTTACAGAATTCACACCCATCTGCAAAATTCACACCCCTTCGGGTGAATTCTTGGTGTGTGAATTCAGCCCCCGTACACCTCTGGCGGGTGTGAATTCTTAGGGCTACAAACAGCACTTTTCACACTTTTTGCAGAATTCACACCCCTATAATTTTACACCCTTTTGCAGAATTTACATATTTGAAAAAGACAGAATTCACATTACAAATTTGAGAATTCATATTTTCGGAAAAAAGAATTCACACCCTTAAAAATGATAGAATTCACACCCTCATAATTCCCACCCAAATGCTAATGCACCAATGCTAACTCCAAGTATAATCAGTTTAATTTTTGGTGTGAGGTGTGAATTTGGCCCAAATACAAAATTCACACCCCTAAAAATTCACATAAATAAAGAATTCACACATTTAAAACAATTCACCCCAAACAAACAACCAGTGGTTCTCTTCACCTATGAAATCTAAACAGCAAAATTTAACAAAGGAGGGAATTCTCAACAGTTTCGGATTTTCAGTGAGGAAATATACCCCCATATATCCCAACATAAATAGATACAAATAGTAAAAGCTACACGCGCAGCAATGGCCGAGCACCACCATGACCAAGAGCAGCGCTACCAACATCAACAACAGCAGCAACACCGCGGCGGCCCCACCGCGCGACCTCACCAAATAAAAAATCAAAAAACTCACCCTATCAAAGCCAGGGTCGCCGCCTTGAACTAGAGCAGAAAATGGAAGACAAGTAAACTAGATCTTGTTTGAACCTAAACCCCAATTTTCAGTACATCTGGTGAGACCAACACGTCCTCAACGATCCGTAGATTGACGGGAAAGGAATCGCTGAAAGGTTGAGTATAAAAACCGATGACTCGTTGTCGCTGCCGCCGGCGGGTTGGCAAGCGATTTGGAGGAGGAAGATGGTGGGGAACGTGGGCAGGTGGACACGGAGACTTCGCTGTAACTCCGACGACCTCGCTATTTGATGAAGGAGACAAAGTTGTGTGGCTTTCAATTTGAGGGGAGAAGATCAGAGCGGGGTATTTTGGACATATCACTTAAAACGGGGCTTATGCGGAATAAGTTTAACAGGAGGTGGGCTTGGACGGACAAGGAAAGACGAAATAGGGCCGGCCAAGAAGAACCCCAAAATCTGGACGAGTTTAGAATAGGCCCAAACTTCAAGGGCTGACTTATTTCATGTTATGGTCAATACACACAATACACACCATCCTAATTCGTAACGTGTGGTGCTTTTCGGCCTAATTCTTTCGTTTAGGCCTTCAATTTACGTTTTTGCCATTTTATGAAAGATTTGTTTCGTTAATAACGACTTTTAAACTGTAATTCATTTTTAGTTGATTTTTTTTGGGAAAATCTTGTTTTTCTTTTCCGTTTTCAATTTTAGGAAAAGCTCCAATTTTTGGGACTTTTCATTTTTCAGCTTGTTATTATTAGGGTTTAGGGTTTCGCTCGTGGCTACAAGTTATTTATCTCGTTTGGATTAGTATGCTAACTAGTCACTTGTGAATTCTGTTGCGTCACACACACACTCTCTCTCTCTCTCTCTCACTCTCTCTCTCTCTCTCAACTGGAATCAAACTGTCAAGGAGTACATTGTGGAAAAATCTGCGGTTTACAGATGAAACGTTGAAACTCAAAACAGCAGTCTTTGTCCTGAGTCTGATTTGTAGTATTAAAAATCTGGAGAAGACAGACAGCTACAGGTGATGGCAGTAGAGACCACACACAAAAAAAATCCCTTGCCTAAACCAATTTGGCTTTGTTCGCAGCAGCCCATAATCACATGACTGGTTCTAGCTTAGCGTAGTAGCTTAAAAGTCCATATTACAATGACTTGACAAGTCATTTTCCAGCTTTCTATAGTTTAATGTAAGGAAATAATAAAACCGTAACGTTGTTGCATGGATTTGGTATCTATTTGGCAAAATTATTTCACATTCAATGCTACTTAGTTAACTTGAATAATTTTGGACTTGGTTTTTTACTCCAAGGCTTTGTTTTTGATGTTTCTTTGTTGATTTTGGAGTTGGACTTGGAAATATTTTTATGGCCTCCTATTTAATGGGCAGCATATAGCTACCACACTTTGTTGATTCGGGATTTCATGTGTCCAATGCTACTCGGGACAGAACATAAGTTAGTAATGCTTTCGGCTACTCAAGCTCATATTGGTCATGGCTTGAGAACACGTTAAAGTTAGTGGCTTTGCTTTAAATTATCGGAAAGCAAGAATGATTGAAGGAGAATTGATTCAGAATATGAGTTAATCAACAAATGTCTTTCATTCAAGAGAGCCCAACGGGTCTACAAATACAGGCGGATTTCACCACAAAGATTGGAAAGAACCCAAACGCTACTACCTAGACGCAAGTCTTAAACTCTATCAACACATAATGCTAAGCAGAGCAAAAACGAGTCGGGAATAGTATCAGTCAAAGGTGAGGCGATAGAGAATCCAAAGAATAAGAAGTTCAAACCAAAGAAACACAGCACAATTGAAACCCACGAAGTTCTCGAGGGAACACAACCCCAGGGGATGCAAAAGCTCCATAAAAGAGAGAAGCTCTCCACAAAATTCGTCATTGAACGCCTGCCTCTCTAGATTTGCTGCCTTGCCGTATGAACACTCCACAAACTCGTCGGAGCTGAAATATCGTTGGTAGATTGGACGGTTGGAAGACCTATTACAAGAAAAGTATAGCGAGTGAGTGGGGATAGAAGATGTGATATTTGTTAAATTGAAGAAGGGATTTTTGATCCCTCAAGACTCTGGATTAACGGCATACAATTCGTACGTGTTTGTCTTCAAAAACTTCCAAATCCTACAAAATATTACATCTTCCACCGAAAACAATCCAATATGCTACGAGGATGAGATGTGAAGTCTCTTTTCTTGAGACATTATGCAGAAATCAACTGTAGTAGGCCGAACGTAGTAATCCAAGCCCATGTTTATGGAGACTGTCGGGGTTCAGATTTGGAGGGACCTTTGCCTGGTACAATACTCCTCTTCCGTTGCTCCGCCCGTTCGCCTGGGAACCTGCAACCAGTCACTAGGGCTTGGGAAGCCCAGTGACCCTCCGTCGATCAAGTTAGATGTAAGGAGAGAAGTTTAGGTCTAGGGTTAGGGTAGAGTGGCGTACATCTTTGGGTTAGAATCCCTTCGTATTTATAGACCTACGTTTACTTGGCCTCCAAGGAAGCGTGTGGGAGTCACGCTTAGGTAACTGCCCTCGGTGACGTCATAAGTGATGCACTGGATAAGGCGGTTACGAAGCACATGGCCATGGTGGTCCTGTCTGCCACGTGGCGCTCTTGGTCCCCTCCTGCTAGATTATATTCCTTCAAGAGATCTCAACAGAAAGCAAATCTCGGTTACGAACCGAAGTGATAACAGGAGGACTTATTCCGGTCCGGGGAAAATAAGTGCGCCTTTAAAGACTTGATTATATAGGACTAGAGATCGTTCGAACCGTAAGTCCTCGGTTACTGGAAGTCTATTTACCGAGGTCATAACCGAAGCCTCCACAATAGCCCCTCAAGCCCCTGGAGCTTTGCATCCCTGCTTCAGGGTCTTGATCCCATATAAAAAAAATATCAGACCTTGATGAGAGTGCTTTCCTCGGTAAATTCTACTCATCCTACGCCGGTAGGGAGAGCCACGTGTCAGTGATCGCCGAGGTCTCAGGATGGTAAAGCTGTCTCGGCACGTGCCCCGTCAGTTGATTAGTACGGAACGTCGCTTCGGTGACACGCGTCATTACGCCGTTGGTTCGTATTTTCGGCACCTATCCTCGGTGCAGACCCTTCAATTCTGTCCGTTCGATGTTTACACGTGTCAGAGATCTGACGGCTCAGTATACGATGCTACGTTTCCCGCGCAGGCCTCCATTCTTCTCAATATAAATAGGAGAACCAGAGGTACGTCGATCACTTTTCCTCGCTTCTGAAGACGAACCGCCGCCGCCGCTTGTTCTCAGCTTCCAACCGTGATTTTACGCAGTCCAGTCGCAGATCTCAGCACGAAACTGTGGTATGTTGATCCTTTCCATTGAAGCTTTACGTTTTGATAATTTTCTCGAGGTTTTTCCGCCATTTTTATCTTGCATTAGTCATAGACTTCTTCCCGCCGCCTCTGGTCTGCGGCGGCGCTGGGATCCTCCAGCGCTGTTCATACTTTGCCCGAGGCCCACATTCTTCCCGAGGCCTATATCCATCTTGAGACCATAGGAATAGCTTCAGACCTCCGAGGCCCTGACCGAAGATCAAGGCCTCGGCGGGACGACGAAGAAAAACGAATTCCGAGGAGAGATGACCAATTTTACCGACGAACTTCCCTGAGCATATAGCTAACGGGTTTTTACACATTTTTTTCCTTGCTAGGTAGGAGTGAATGGTCATCGAACTCTCCTCGAACAGTTCCAGCAGCTCGATTTCTTCCGCCACTTTTGAGGAATTCTTTGAAGAGGTCCGCTCTCAAATCTTAAACCGAAATCCGATTGACCTCATCGAACCCTTCGATCCTTCGAGAGCCTCGCAGACGATAACTACCTTCGACCCAAGTATGACGGAGATCCCCAGCACTTCTGACCACGGGCCTGGGCCGTTCGCCGACGCCCCAGAAGAGGTTCGTGGACGGAGGAGGCCCATGAGGCCCTGTCCTTACCAGATCCAATATTTTGATGGCACTTCGGCTGCCTATGCAGAGTTCAAGCGGGTTTATAGCATTCCACCGGACGTAGAGGTCCGCCTTCTGCCGAACAGTGACCCGAGGGATCTTCCACACCGAGAGGGGGCGCTGATCTTTCCCTTAATGGCAATAACCGAAGGGGGGATCAGATTTCCCCTCCATCAATTTGTTCGACGAGTCCTTCGGACTCTGAATCTTACCTCCTCCCAGCTCACTGTAAATTCATACCGAATCATAACCAGTATTATTGAACTGAGAAGGCAGTACAATCTGACCTTCGGGCTAGAGGAGCTTTTTGGGGTGTACCTGTTGGGGGTCAATCGCGAGCACGAGAGGTATTACCTGTCATGCCGAACAGGGTACGACAGTTTTTTAATCGACCATCTACCCGACTCAGAAGAATGGGCGAGCGTATACGTCTCGGTAACCGGGAATTTCATATTCGGTCCTGGGGAGAGAGTGGACACTACCACCACGGTTCGATTTGACAAAGGATCCCCTGGTCGGTAAAAGTTTAATTTCGATGCATCTGATACATTCGTTACTTTACGATATTCCGCATTTATTGACCGTGTAATCTTATTCATACAGGTGAGGGCGTTGTGCAGATGCTTCGGGAGAGAGCCGTTCGGGCACAGATTACAGCCGCCTTCGCTATTCCAATAACCAGCCGCTACGCCCCTGATCTGCTCGGTTACGTTGCCTCTTACACCGATTTTTTAAAGAAGAAGCCAAGGCAGTAAGGCGTTCCGAGAGCGGGCCGAGGACGTGGCCGAGGAGCTAGGATTGGAAGAGGTGAGGGAAGAGCGGGGAGAGGGGAAAGAAGGGCAGAGAGAGAGCTCGAAGCAGAGGAGAGCACGTCCGCACCCCGGGGAGTCATCCGTGAGGAGATCGACCAAGAAACGCCAGAAAGGATAGGTCTGAGCGGAGAAATGTCTGGCCGAGGCACTCGCGAGGTGCTGAATTTAAGGCGTCAAAGGCCGAGGGGGCGAGGCCACGGCTCTACCGTCGGCACGCCCGGGGCTGGGACTTCAAGGGCACCTCCGGCCTCCCCTCAAGAGCCCCCGGAGAAGAGACAACGGGTCGAGGACCAAAGGGACGTCCGAGGAGGGGGCCAAGAAACCATCCTTATCCCCGAGGAGGAGGAACAAACCGGGGGAGCCGGGAATACCAGGGAGGAGGGGGGTGAATGGGTTAACCCCAGGGAGCTCCCATGGGCACTGGAGTTCCGTCATTTCACCGGTCGACAGATTCATCATGCCAACTCTGTGAAGAACCTTGGTGTTGCATTTGGGATGCTAAAGGGAAGCATACTCCCATGGGACGCCCGTGCGGTCGACGGTTTAACCGAGGATTTAACCGCGGAGATAGCGCAGGCCCTCTTTACCGTAAGTTTCACTTTTGGCTCCTTCGTCTTGAATATTGGGGTTGATTGATGATTGATGATTTTTTTTTTGTTTTACAGGCCGGTGCTCGGGCGCTTGTGGTGAACGACCGGTACAAGGAACAGGAGCAGGAGATAGAGCTGTTGAAGAAGACCCTGGCTCAAAAGGAGGATGATTTGAAGGTGGCAAGGGAAACTTGTGACCTTTATCTGTCCGACTTCCAGAGGTGTGACCGGGAGCGGGTGGCTGCTGAGGAGAGAGCCGCGAAAGCCGAAGAAGATGCTAACACTCTAAGAGCTACCGGAGCCCGGGAGGTGGAGTTTGCGAAGAATAAGGGCTACGATGAAGGCTGGGACGCAGCCGGAGTAGAATATACGAAGCAGGTCCGGGAAATTGAGGCCGAGCTCTACAGAGATCGGTTCTTAGACGGGCTTCGGTATGGGCACGAAGCCTTGATCAGCAAGCTTACTTTGCCAGAAGGTTCCGAGCTTCGGACCGTGCCTGAGCCACCTCCTGAAGAGCTCGTGCCACCGGAGGAAGAAAGTGAGCAGGTGCCGAACCCAGAGCCCTGAGCATTAGTTAGGCAATCTGACCCCAGCGCCCCTGTTTCCTGATATACAAGACATGCTTCTGATGGAAAAAACACTTCTCTCCCTTTTTTTTTTTGAATAGTCGGTTGACTGGATGGCTCCGAACATTTGGAGTTTGCCATTCCAGTATTTGTAAATGTTTTGATACCGATGCTTTGGTGTTTTGCGAGTGAATGTCTTTCTTTTCTTGAAGTGTTTATCTTTGGAATGCTTTGAATGATTGGTTTGCTTCCTAGGTTATGATGCCCCTGCTTTGGTGAAACTTGAATTTTTTTAAAAAAAAAAACCAAGTGTGACCAAAGCATTAACCGAAGCATTCTGCCAATCGTAAAAAAGATAATCAAGTGGTTTGGATCCGCAGCCCCTGCATTAGGAGGGTCGGTAAGGACCGAGTTAGGATCGATAATTTAACGAAGTTTGGGCTTGTCCGCCCGTTCGTTGGGTGGAATTGAGTCAAGTGAGAGAACTTCGAGGTCGTACTACTGCTAGGGGACGTAGGCCGGGGGTACGAGGGGGTATGGCTTGCGCCGTACGTTCGTAACACAGCGAGTCCGAGCAGTGGGGAACATTTGTCGGGTCGGTTTAAGGGGCTCGGGGGAAAAACCGAGTGTCCTTAAGGCGAGTGGACAGGAACCCAGATGACCGAGGAGGCCAGGATGACTTGGTGGGATTATTCCTGAGGATAGCACCCGTGGTAGAGGAATATCCCTGAAGTCGATATAAAACGGTCCGGGCGAGAACGGACCGAGTAAGTAATGTAAATAACCAAACTCAAGTTTTGTACGAATAATGCGAATAGAAAGGAATTCTCATGCAAAACTTGAAGTGCTGCCAATAGATAAGCAAATTGCCTTCCATACTTTGTTAAAAGAAAACGTAACATAGGAAAGATTTAGAGGGCTTCGGTAACCGAGCTTTATCCGTAAAACTTCTTCAAGTTATTAGCATTCCGTGTTTTGGCAATGGGGGAGCCATCCAACTTTTCCAACTTGTAGTTTCCTGATCCGAGGTGTTTGAGGACTCGGTAGGGGCCCTCCCAATTGGGCATGAGCTTTTTCTTCTTGGATTTCTCCACCACCTTTTTCCAGACAAGGTCGTCGGGCTTAAATGACCTGAGGCGGACGCTCCGGTTGTAACCCTTTGCGACTTCCTGTTGGTAGGAGGCGAGCTTAATTCTTGCATTTTCCCGCTCTTCTTCGGCTAGATCAAGGTCCGAGGCAATGCTGTTATCATTGACCGATTCTTCGAAATTTTCAGTGCGCATTGTTGGGAGTCCGACTTGGAGAGGGATGACTGCTTCCATGCCAAATGCTAAAGAGAAGGGCGTGCGACCAGTGGAGCGCCGAGAAGTAGTACGGTAGCCCCAGAGGACCCTAGGTAGCTCTTCGGCCCATTTTCCCCGTCGTGACTCGAGTTGTCGCTTGAGTCCAGATGAAATAGCTTTGTTTGCAGCCTCGGCCTGACCGTTACCTTGGGGGTAAGCCGGGGTGGAAGTGTCCCATTTAATACCGTATTCGTCAAGCAAGGCTCGGTACTTCTGTCCTGTAAACTGCCTACCATTGTCTGTAATTATGGCGAACGGTACACCGAAACGAGAGATGATGTTTCGCCATACAAAGCGGATGACGTCTGTTTCTTCGATGGTGACAAGGGGCTCGGCTTCGACCCATTTTGAGAAATAATCAGTTGCGGTTAGGAGGAATTTGAATCCACCCGGAGCAACTGGGAGCTTTCCAACGATGTCCATGCCCCATTGGGAAAAGGGCCAGGGGCTGGTGAGAGGGCTGAGGTCCCGGGCCGGTTGGTGGATAATGGGAGCGAACATCTGACACTTTTTGCAACGCTTGACAAACTCTTTTGAATCCTTCTTCATTGTTGGCCACCAATATCCCTGAGTGAGGGCTCGGTGGGCCAGGGATCGTCCACCGGAGTGGCAGCCGCTGTCGCCAGCATGAAGCTCTTCTATGATCCCTGGGACTTGATGGGGGTGTGCAACCAATAAGTATGGTCCGGTGAATGATCTTCGGTAAAGCTTGCCATTGGGATTGAGCCAGAAGAGAGCGGCTTTGTTTCGGAGTCGGTGAGCTTCCTTCTTGTCGGCTGGGAGAGAGTCATCTCTTAGGTAAAGGACAATTTCGTCCATCCAACTTGGGCCGAGCTTTATGTTGAGTATCTCCTTATTTAGTTTTTCAAGCTTGAAACTGGGCTTGTCAATGGAATTAAAGGAAATAGAACGGTGTTCCAAGGATGAGCATGCCGAAGCGAGTCCTGCAAGGGTGTCGGCGTGGGCGTTCTGTTCCCGGGAGATGTGCTCGACTCTGATTGCTTTGAAGCGTTGAATGAGCTGGACTGCAGCGCTGAGGTAGGTACGCATGCGATCGTCCCGAGCTTCATATTCTTCGGAGAGCTAGTTGACCACCAATTGGGAGTCACTGTAAACCACGAGTTCTTCGATGCCAATGGCTTCGGCAGTTTTGAGTCCGGAGATTAATGCTTCATATTCGGCCTCGTTGTTGGAGGCCGGGAACTTAATAGAGATTGAGCTTTCGTGCAGAACACCGGAGGGTGAAAGGAGGACGATGCGAGCGCCGGCGCCTCGGCTGTTGGAAGCGCCATCGACGTACATTTTCCAAACATCTCCATGGAAGAGCTACCATGCTATGCTAGGGTTAGCCTGAAGTAATGCCTCGGTGCTTGGGGTGGGAACCGAGGCGTTTGCGTTGGTCGGTGTGAGCTCGGCGATGAAGTCGGCAAGCACCTGAGCTTTGATAGCTGTCCGAGGCTGGAAGTGGATTTCAAAATTTGCAAGCTCGACGGCCCACTGTGAGATACGGTTGGAAAGGTCGGCCTTCCGTAGGAGAGACTTGAGAGGGAATTCAGTAAGGACGATGATACGGTGAGACTGGAAGTACGGAGCAAGCTTCCTGGATGCTGAGACGAGGGCAAGAATGAGTTTTTCTAATGGTAGGTAACGCGTCTCGGCTGGAGTCATTGTCTTGCTGGAATAGTAGATTGGTTGATGATCCCGATTCTCCTGGCGAACGAGGACCGAGCTGACAGCGTGTTGAGAGACAGCTAGGTAGAGGAACAGGTCCTCTTGGTCCCGAGGAGTGACGAGGAGGGGAGCTTTGGAAATGTACTCCTTGAGTTGTTGTAGGGCTCGGTCGCAGTCTTCTGTCCAGTTGAAGCTCCGTCGGCTGCCTTTCAAAAGTGTGAAAAATGGCTGGCATTTATCCGAGGAGCGGCTTATAAATCTGTTTAAGGCTGCGGCCATGCCGGTCAAACGTTGAACATCTTTCTTGTTGTGGGGGGCCGAGAGCTGAGTAATAGCAAGGATCTGGGAAGGGTCGGCCTCAATACCGCGTTGGGAGACGAGGTGGCCAAGGAATTTGCCGGAGCTAACACCGAAGACGCACTTCTCGGCGTTAAGGCGGAGCTTGTGTTTCTTGAGTATCTCAAAGACTTCGGCGAGGTGGGTAAGATGATCACCGGCGCGCAAACTTTTAACCACCATGTCGTCGATGTAGGCCAGCATAGTGTCACCTAGTAGTGCTTCGAACATCTCGGTAATCATTCGCTGAAAAGTGGCCCCGGTGTTCTTTAGACCGAAGGGCATAACCAGGTACCCGAAGATGCCATGGGGGGTAATGAAAGCCGTGTTCTCAACATCGCCTTCACTCATGGCAATCTGGTGGTAGCCTCGGTAAGCATCCAAGAAGCTAAGGCGCTCGTGACCGGAGGTGGCGTCGATGAGCTGGTCGATACGGGGGAGTGGAAAGAAATCCTTTGGGCAGGCGTCGTTGAGGTTTGAGTAATCAACACAGACTCGCCATTTACCGTTCTTTTTCCTAACGACGACGGTGTTGGCCAACCATTTAGGGTACTGAACTTCTCTGATTGCCCCTGCATTCAGGAGTCGGTTTACTTCTTCAATAACTGCTTCGGAATGATGAGGGGAGGACCGCCGTGCCTTCTGTAAGACCGGGCATTTGGCTCGGTCGATGTTGAGCTTGTGGCAAATGAAGGAGGGGTCGATTCCAGGCATCTCGTATGGGGTCCAAGCGAATACTTCGATGTTACGTTTGAGAAAGGTTACCGTTTCATTCCGGTCAGTGTCACTAAGTGAGGAACTGACAAGGAAAAAACAGGAACCATCTTCGGTTATTGGGATGGTGGCCACGTCCTCTATAGTTTTGTCGTCGGGGGGTCTACCGACATCTTCCAAGATTGGGGCCTCGGGGACTTCAATGAGGTTAATCCGAGAGGTCTGTTTGTTACTTCGGACGGCGTTGATGTAGCATTTCTTGGCCGCTGTTTGATCTCCGTACAAGTCTTCCTGTTGCCCATGAATGCCAATGAAACGGACCACTTGGTGATAGGTGGAGGCAATTGCCTTGAGCCTATGCAACCAGGTGCGACCGACAATGGCATTGTATGGGCTAGGGACGTCAACTACTACAAATTCCATTTCCAGAGTTACCGAGCCGGCACGAACAGGAAGAGTAATCGTACCGATGGGCCAGACAGGAGCTCCGTTGAAGCCGATAAAAGGAACTTCGGAGGGATGGAGGTCGGTGTCGGGTATCTTCAGCTCCTTGAACAGGGAGTAGTACATTACTTCAGCCGAGCTGCCCTGGTCTACGAGGACGCGTCGGACATTGAAAGTTCCGATGCGTAGCGTGACCACGAGGGCGTCGTTGTGGGGGAGCTGGATGCGGTCGAGATCCTTCTCGGTAAACGTTATCGTCCATTTGGAACCGTCATCGGTTCTGGGGCGCTTTGGTTCGGGGCCGACCAACATGACCTGCTTGGAGGAGGAAGCTTCGTTTAGGTCAGCTCGGAGGATGCGGGTGGCTTCGGGATTTAGGGGGCCGTGTATGACATGGATTGTCCGAACTTCTTCCTCGGTATTTGCTTCGGTCCTTTGTGCCCGGGCTGCTGTCTTTTCCTGATCGATGAAGTTGCTGAGGTGGCCAGCAGCAACAAGTTGCTCCAAGTATGCCTTGAAGGGCTTGCATGCTGTGGTGAAATGACCTTGTTCGCTGTGGTAACTGCATCGCACAATGGGATTCTTGATTTTGCCGTTTTCGGTTCCCATCTTCTGATTTGGGAAGGAGAAAAAGGGCTGATCCTTCACTTGGTCAATGATTCGGTAGATTGGTATGGTGAAGACGGTTTTCTCAGCGTTGAAATCGCTGGGCTTCGGTCCTCTTCTCGGTGACTGCTTGATGGTGTTTACCTGCTTCTTTGGAGTTGAGACAGGCGGGGGAACCGGTGCGGAGGCCGAGGCGTTTGTAGCTTTTGAACTTGTCGGCTTCCCGATGCCTCTCTCTGCCTTCGATTCGATGAGCTGGCACCAACCTTTGATACGAGTCATAAGGTCCTTCATTGAGTTTGGCTTATGGCGAGCGAGGTCGTCATAGACTTGTTCGTCTTGGGAGGTAAGACCGAGCTTGAATCCTCGGGCAGAGATGACGCCGTCGCAGCCCTCTATTTCATTGAACAGCTCCCAGTAACGACCGGCGTATTGCCGGAGCGTTTCATCGTTTCTCTTGCGGAGGGCTAAGAGGGAGTCGATCTCCTTTTCATGTTTGTTGCTTGTTACGAACCGAGCCATGAAGGCGTCGCAGAGGGAATCGAATGAGGAGATTGACCGAGCCGGGAGTTGATTGAACCAGGTGAGACCTAGGTTACCGAGGCTCGCAGGAAACACTTTGCATAAGAAGGCGTCGTCTGAGGGTTCATTCCGAAGAAACAGAGACATGACGAGTTTATATTGAACCAGGTGGGTGTACGCCTCGGTCTTGCCGTCGTACTTGGCAAACTTGGGCTGGGTGAATCCTTTGGGTGGGGTAACCGAGTCGATCTCTCTCGTAAAGGGAGAGGTCGTGAGTCGAGCAAGTCGTGCGTCGCGATGAGGTCGGATCGAACGGTCGGGACCGTCTGGACGCTCGGTCGCTGTACGCTTCTTGGGAACAAGCTTGTCTAATCGTTCATATTTCTTTTTATCAGGGGCAGTACTAACCGATTTCCTGGGAAAGCGGTCCTGGCGGTGGTGGCGGTAGCTATCCCGAGCAGAGGGCTCGAGGCGCTCGGTGATTGGGCTGCTGCTGTGTGCCCCGGCAGGGTTTGTGATGATAGGGCTTCTGGCTCCGGGGCCCTTTAGGCGTTCACGGTATCTCTTGGTCTGGATCTCTACAAGGCCGTCATCTCCCCTGGGTGCCCTTGTGAGGCTAGGGGTAGATTCCCGGCCTGCCTTGCCCACCTGGACCGAGTGAGTGGAGGAGGCAGAGACGCTCCCAGCACCGAGCCTTTCGAAGGCCGATGGTCTCTTTCGAAGTTGCACGGGGGAGCGGGAACGGTCTCTGTGCGATGCGTCTCTTGGGGCTCGAGTGTCCGCTGCTCTGGGTGACTCGAGACGATCTTTGGCGGAAGGGCGAGACCTATGCTCTAGCAGGTGGCCAACTTCATGACTGCGAGGGGATGTGCGACGGTCCTTTCTTCCGCCGCGGCTTCCGGAGGAATGAGATGGAGAGATTTGGAGGAGATGTTTAATCTCTGCCAATTCATCCCTCATGTGACGATCGCGCTCCATGGCTATCGTGAGGTCATCGATCTTCCGCTCGAGATGGCGGACGTAGGAATGGATCTCGGAAGATGGGCCTGCTTCTGGTCCTCCGGCGCCGATTCCTATTGATACGTGAGTTTTTCCCAGGGCGGCTGCTCCGCCGGAGGCCGGGCTGTGATCCACGAGGGAACCGAGCCCGTGGGTGGTTCCTCCGTGGTGAGCGTCATCGATTTCGACCATATTTGAACCAGGAATCGTCGAATGGAGCAGAAGAAAGAGTGAGGATGTTGGATTGATGGCTAGATCCCCAGCGGAGTCACCAATTGTCGGGGTTCAGATTTGGAGGGACCTTTGCCTGGTACAATACTCCTCTTCCGTTGCTCCGCCCGTTCGCCTGGGAACCTGCAACCAGTCACTAGGGCTTGGGAAGCCCAGTGACCCTCCGACGATCAAGTTAGATGTAAGGAGAGAAGTTTAGGTCTAGGGTTAGGGTAGAGTGGCGTACCTCTTTGGGTTAGAATCCCTTCGTATTTATAGACCTACGTTTACTTGGCCTCCAAGGAAGCGCGTGGGAGTCACGCTTAGGTAACCGCCCTCGGTGACGTCATAAGTGATGCACTGGATAAGGCGGTTACGAAGCACATGGCCATGGTGGTCCTGTCTGCCACATGGCGCTCTTGGTCCCCTCCTGCTAGATTATATTCCTTCAAGAGATCTCAACAGAAAGCAAATCTCGGTTACGAACCGAAGTGATAACAGGAGGACTTATTCCGGTCCGGGGAAAATAAGTGCGCCTTTAAAGACTTGATTATATAGGACTAGAGATCGTTCGAACCGTAAGTCCTCGGTTACCGGAAGTCTATTTACCGAGGTCATAACTGAAGCCTCCACAGAGACCGAACCGAGGCTGGGCCTGAGGGGTGGTCACATTTAAGTCCAAGCTCGGCTCTAGCTGAGGCTTAGAAACGAACGGCGGCGCACTCACCCAACGGCTGGCTCCAAGAGGGAGTCTTCGGACTCAGCTACCTTCAAGATGGGCAACTCGGTTCTCCCCCTGCAACTCACCTATTCTCAAGCTCTGCCAAAGGAGAGGCTCAGCCAACTGTGATGCTACATGCTTCCCCACGTGCTGGAGCCGTTATGCTAAAAGATAATGATGGACGCACATGGGAGGCGCCAGTTCACACCTAAAACGGTTATCAAATCTTATCGGTGATGACATAGTGACATCGGTTAACCCGTGCAAAGCACATGCCCGTACTTGGAGAGCAAGTCAAGCAGAGTCTATAAATATTAAAGGATAACAACCCTAAGAGGTACATACTACACAATCCCTAAACTCTAGTCTCTGGCTTTACTCTGTGCACATTCTCATCCTCTCGCTGGAGGGCCTTGCCGGGCAACCCCGGCCAGGTCTTAGTTGTGTGTTCACTATGCAGGTTAGAGCAAGAAAGGTAAGAAACCCACAAACCAATGAAGGAAGAACTCATATCAAGGATTACAGGCCACACATCAACCAAGACTTTGAGGCGTATCAAAAGATGCTTCCTTCAAAACATAATTTGCTTCCGAAGAGTTCATTGACGGTGTCTATGTGCAGAGTCCCTCCATGCACACAAGAAAATTAAAATCCTCATTCAAATGGTGACTGTTCTAAGGGAAGGACAAAAAGGTTTGACATGTCAAAACAAGTCGATCTGTATCAATTATATAGATTCAAGTTTTCTGTTGTAAAACACAATCCTTGGCTAAAATGGGGGTTCTCACTTTTTAGTTGTCCATCTAAACCTGTTAATTAGTTCAAATCGATTAGTCTAAGTTAGACACTTGTTTGTCAAATGAAAGCTAAGCCGTCGATTGGACACACCAAAATAAATCAATCTCTTAGTGAAGAACCTCTCGGAGTTGCGCACATACAGGCTAGATAGCCTAGATGCATATCCAACTAAAATGTCCACACAATGGCTTAAAATAACCAATTCAGGAGCAAAATTTGAGTTGCAGATATAAACCCGTCGAAAACAAGTTACTTCGGGACAAGTGAAAAGATAACCATACCATCGAACAACAAAGAACGAGCTTCAGGCAATATCTTTCTTTGAACAAGTAAGCTGTCTAAGGATTTTTTTTTATAGGCTCATGAGTTCCACTTGACTTGAAACCTGAGAAATACTGACTTACCAAGGCTCCAAGAGTTTCAAACCAGAATAACGAAATTCGGATGATAGAATCAAGTTCGAGTAAGTCACCAAACATGTACATCTATGTGGTATGAATTGGGTGAGCTGTTATTTAGCCTATTTTCAATTACCAAGCATGCAGTGTCACAATATGCCGTTAGGATGACCACATGTTCGCAATGTATATATATTTAGGCCTAGTTTCCCAAATGTGCTAAAAGGGCTAAAGGAAAAATATATTAGCACTTTTACCACATTTGGAAAACTACCCCATAACTACATCTACGTTCATTACAGGCGCATATAATGGTTTAACATTCGGTTGCACAATTTAGCAAATTTATCACTTTTGGATGGTTTTCCTCCAGGGAAATTGTAAATATAATTGAGCTGGATATTGCTTGGTTAAGCCTAGAACTGTTCTTGGGCTAATATGGCTCCTTCTAGACTTATAGTAATCTAGGAGAGCCAAAAACCTTCATCTTAAAAAAGATTAGGACTACCTGTTCCTAGGAAGTGTCTTGATTATTTATTTGAATTTTCATATGTACAAACAACTGTGTGTGCGTGAATTTTCATATGTAGACAACAATTGTGCGCGCACGCGCGTGAGAGAGAGAGAACTACATTTGTAGAGCACAGGGAACAAAATGAAGTACTGTAACTTACCTTTTTACCTCCATTGACGATCCTGAACTTAATAATTGTTCTTCGGAATAATTGTTTGTTCCTTGTTTTACCAATCTATTTTTGGTACGAAAATGACAGACCAAGACTTTAGATAAGGGCTCTCAGTCCTTTAACGTGGGATGTCGACAAGTCCTAGCACGCCCACATTTCACACCTCATGCCTTGAAGATTTTCACTTGGCGCGAAAAGTGCTAAAAGAGGTCAAATGTGATGTGCCATGCCAAGTGGGTGAATTGGCATTTGAACCAACTCCAACCCGTACAATTCTTAGGCCACAAATATCTATCGAATAAGAGCATACAAAATAAAGGTTGATCTTCACAATATTAGAGTCCTCAGAAGTTCTTGTTTAAACATTAGACAACTCACCAAGCTTTAATTGATATAGGGCAACAAGCACATAAGACATACAAACTCACCTAATTTTCG